>OY744524.1:89119880-89292380 GCA_963556195.1 Sepiola atlantica
ACAATCTTTTTCTCATAGATTCCAATATTCTCACTTTTATACTACGCTCCCTGGTTACTCCTATAATGACCCATTTGCCTCCTTAAAATCTATCTGTAATTTCAATACTCCATGTCATCACTACGGTTACATAATTCAACTCAATCCCACCCCAAAAGCCTTATACTAGACTTCAATTTTTGCAAACATATTAATGCGGTTCCCAATCCCAATTTCAGTTATATATTAAAGTATCTTATTTAGTCATGCATATAATATTTAACTAACTGGGAAATCTATAAAGTTTTTAAGCATCAAACTTTGAAATACTATAAGTGTCCTAATTATTACATCCTAAACACGTAATTTCAAGATTTCCAATCGTGTGAGCCCTAATTTCCCAACTTTAACCCGTTTAAACTTTCTGAATTATATATAATTTTGTATAAACATCCGTTTAAATACGGAGACACTCTTCCCCTCCCGAACTGTTTACTTACTGACCTGAACGCTACTGTTTTAGCTTATTGAAAGGCCACCCCAACTGCTGAAGCAATCCCAGACCTGATATTATATTGCTGCTTACTAAACAAACCTTTCCTTTATCCTACTCCCAGCATCGACCATAGTTCTATCCACCAAACTAAACCTCCTCACCCACTCCTCTCTAATCTCACTCCTTCCCCCACTTTTTATTGGCTTCGTCTCCGACCAGAAATCCATCTCTCTTTTCTTAGATTCGATCGAAGTTTTTACTAAAATTCCATACTGCCTGCATATAATATACACAGCGTTTTCAACTCAACTCCTAAAAAAGTATTTTCATTTTCGGTCCACGGAAGTATTTTTTAAATGGTTTTAATTCTCAAAATGATATCCGAATAAGTGCTTCCCATCTATGGTTGAACTAAACATCTTTCTATTGGATTTACTTCATTTTGAACATTTTAACGCTGTCTCCACAAAATCCGTTTTTCCATCTTTAAATCTTTCTTCACTAGACATCTTATCAACAGACATTCACCAACTGGACAAACTCCATGTTTTGATAACCTTTTTACACGAACGCTCTCACTTTCCATTACTTTATATTGTTCATCAATTTTTCAAATTTTGAACTTTGGATATTCCACTGCCAACTTATCCATCTATGTAATTCTTCTGCCGATAAGATTCTAATCTTTAAAAATCCTGGTTTAAGGAAAGGAAAATAAGCATTGCTCTATTTGGTATATTGAGCTTAAACAATTTCCCTATAGGTTCAATTCTCTAAAAGTATACTTTTAGTTTCATATTTTATTATATATACAGGGTGGGCCAAAATAAGGGTCCTATCTTTAAATTTGAATAACTTGAATTTGAATAACTTCCACAAAATAAAAGTTAAATTCACCAAACTTTATGTGTGTGTAGACTGACCCTTCCGAGATTTTTTGAAATAAACAAAACAAATTTTAGCCGAAAAACACTTCTTAAAACTTACAAAAACTAAAGTATTGTTTTTTACACTGTTTTGAGTTTTTTAAGCAAAAATAATGTTTTCTAAATGAGGGTACGTTCCTTAGGGCTAATACGGCTCATGCTTGCTTCGGAAGGGGTTCTTTACTTATTCTAAAAAAAAAAAAAATCAATAAATAAAAAAGTTATGAATTTTTAAAAATAGGACCCTTATTTTTGCCCACCCTGTATATATATATATATATATATATATATATATATATATATATATATATATATATATATATATATATATATATATATGTCTCGGAAGTTTCTCAACCATTAAAACTATATATAAAAAAACCTTAAGTCCCAAGTCGTTCAGTGGAAAATATCTCATGTAAGTCAATTTAATTTTTACAGTTATTATATTAGTTTGCTTCTAACATTATTTAAGGGATCATCAGTTGTTTACCATGAAACACTGTTTCGGGAATTTAAAAACAAGACAGTATTTAATTTCATGGCTTCCCAGCAGAGTTGATCAGACCCCACTTCCCTTAAAAGACAAAAACATAAACGTTCCGTATACTAAATCTAAGTTTTGTTCCGTATAAATGTTTTGCTAACTTATATTAGTTACAAAAAAAGTCTTCCTTACCTGTGTTGTTCGTCTGTCTAATTAAATTTATCCGTTACTTACAAAAATGTTGCTGCATTTTAAAGTGTTTAGACCAGTGGTTCTTAACCTGTGGGGAATTCCCCACTGGTGGGGAATGGCGGAGTTGCCAAGTGGGGAATGACCGGTCGGACAGAAGAACCACTGCTTCAAAATTTAATACATGAGATCTAAATGTTGACTTACTTTGACCATGATAATTTTGCTGTGGCGGGGCTCACACTACTGGTAGCATTTCCCTCTAAGTACCTGTGCGAGTCAGCGTTTTCGAGCATGTTGAGATCAAAAACAAATCGCAAAACCGCCTGATTGACCTTGAATCTGATTTGCGCTATTTCAAAGGTGGAACCGAACATTGAGGCACTTGTCACGGCAAAACAAATGCAAAAGTCTCATTAACATGTGTGCGTCTAGTGCTAGTGTTACATCTTTTGTATGCTTTTTATAGGCCAAATATATTTAGAAAAAACATAACGAATCTTTTCGTATGTATTTATTTCCATGTGATTACTGTGGTGGGAATGGAGATCTAGTTCACTAAATAGTGGGGAATTGGAGAAAAAAGGTTAAGAACCACTGGTTTAGACGAATCCATTACACTACTTTTTAGGTGATTAATGTATTTTTAGTTTTAGTTTTATATTAAAAATATAAAAAATATCAACATATCCAAATATATTAAAAAAATTTTTTTAATTATATATATATATATGTATATATATATATATATATATATACATATATTTTTAAATTTATTTCCTACGTATTCTTATGTACGTATAAAAAAAGTAAAAATATGTATTAACGAAATAAATACGTCCTATAGAGTTAAGGGCGACTAATAATGCAATTTTCTGCATCTTAATCACTTAGGAAAGTGAGACAATCGAAATAATAGTAAGCAAAAAACCAACGAACACTACAATCACCAATAAAAATAATTACATAAAAATACATATATATATACATATATATACTTTTAGTCCTTTTTTCTCCTCCTCCTCCTCTCCGTCTCCTCCTCCTTTGTTGTTTAATTCCTTGTCATCAATTTTAAATAAATACAATCTTGCTTGCCCTCTCACAGCGTTCATAAGCTTAACTGCCGATTTTTTCTCTTTCTTCTTCTTCTTTCTTAACTCACAGCGTTTCCAATCGGCGTTCATAAGCTAATTGTCTATTTTTTCTCTCTTTCTTCTTCTTTTTTTTTAACTCACAGCGTTTCCAATCGGTGTTCATAAGCTAACTGTCGATCTTTTCTCTTTCCTCTTCTTTTTTAAGATTTCTTTCTTTCTTTATCCCTTTCTACTGTTTATTACACGTAACTATTTTTATACAATTAGTATATGTGGTATATATATACGTTTATACATATTCTACATTATTTTTATTTATATTTAGATAGCTTTGGATTTGCTCTATCAATTCATTTTGATAAATTTGATGAGACTTAAAAGCATCAGGATAGCGAGTAATTGCCTTATTTGATTGTCGTAATATTTTATTCTGATCGCCACCTTGTTTAATCAATCTTATTATTAGGTCAGAAATTGGGGCATAAAATCTACCTATTTTAAGGTAACACGAGCAATCCTCAGAAATTCGGACATAATACTCCCGTAAAATATATACACAGGGCAGATACCATTTTATGTGGCATCTGCACGATACGAAAAAGAAATGAATTTCTTTTATGAAACAGTTTATAGATAAATATTTTATCTTCAATTTTTATATCTAAATCAAGAAAAGTAGTTTGTGTTCCCTTATGTTTACAGTTTAATTTTAACTCTTTAGGATATATTAAATGTTTAGTATTTGCAAACTCATCGCTATCATTAATGCAAACAAGGTCGTCAATATATCGCCTACATCCATGATAACTATACGTTCTAGATATATCATTTTTTATTAATGATGATATATACATATATTCAAGTCTATGTAAATATAGATTTGTCCAAAATAGAGAAGGATCCAAACCTATTGGAATACCTATTGTTTGGAGTAGTACTTTATTTCCTTTTTGAAAGTAACTCTCTTTTATAAGGTGACTTATAAGCATTGTCAGACCAGTTTTGGACACACTCGTCTTACTATTTTTAGTTTTACACCAAAAGGCTTTAGATTTTGCAAAGTCTATTTATTTACCTTTTCCTCCTGCAAAAGCTAAATCTATAGTATTACCTAATTCTTTAATAAGTTCTTAATGTGGTATTTTTGTATATAATGTACTAAAATCATATGTCGAGATTGATTTAGCCTCTTTACGAGAATTAATACGATCTCATTTTTCTTCTACTAGATCTGAATTATTTACCACATAAAATAGGTTTATATTACTATAGAATTTACTTTTTTCATGGAAATTATTTATTTGATTTATAATTAATTTAAAGACTTTAGATACAGCCTTACTTAAAGGTTTAGTGATGCACATTTTTGAGGCAACAATAAAACGGGCGCCAACTGGTGTATTATGCATTTTAGGTATCCAATACATACATGGAAGTTTTCTGTACTTTTCTTCTAATTTTAATCCTAATTTTTCACAAATAATAGTATTGTTTATAATAATATTATCGCCTTTACTATTACTTAATTTATAAGTATCTGAAGCTTCACCTATTATTCCTACTTCTAGCAATAAGCGTTGTATATGATATTTTTACAGATAAAAGCTATATTATTTGTCGCCTTATCAATAGGAACTATTACAAACCTATTTTGAAGCATTTCAAGCTCCGTAGTTATTTGTGGATTTCTAAGGAAGGGATTCGTTTTTTTAGGGTGTTTAAATTCTTTTAAACGTTCTACCTTTTTATTTACGAATCTAAGTACATTATTTTTCCATGCGTCAAATGTAGAGTGTAATAGATTATGCTTTTTTGCCATGGATGCAGTGAAATTATCGAACGCTTTATTTATTTCTTTAACACATTTTGCATAATTTAAACAGTTAGGTTCTCTCTAGTTTGGACCTTTACTTAGGAGTTTTCTTAATTTAGAATTTTTAACTATCGCTAGATTACCGGTAATTATATGACTTATGTCAGTATTACATAAAGAGGAGGATTCACATTCACATGATGGTATATACATGTTATTATTATTATTAATATTTAAATTCTCTACAGTTTCTTTATAGTTAAAAACCTTATTCCGTATAGTTTGCCCTAGTTTATATGTTACTATTGGTTTCTGTTTCTCTTTTTTAAGTTCATTGGCCAGTTACTGAATGATTTCTGGATTATTAAATATTTTAGGCAGATTTATATCATCAAATCCTTTATTTTCATACAGGACTACACAAACATCTCGAGGTTTATTTTTTATACCCTCAACAGGTGGCTTGTATAATTTTGTATCGATAATATCTATGATATACTCATACCATTGAGGAAGTTCTTCTTTCCTATATATCATATCCGAGTTTAATAATATCTTAGATGCTATGTCTTTTAATACCTTTTTCTTTGTTTTATTAAGAACTTTTCTAATGTAATTAAAAGACTCGGAAATATTAGACATGATAATCTCTTTAGTTTTTTTTTTAATTCCTCGCATGAAACGGCAGATTCTCTATTGTTTCTATTTACATGTGTTCTTTCTCTAGTACCATAGCGAGGAAAAGCTGGATATAATCGCCCTACATTTTCCAATTCGTCTTGTAAATTATCTTTTTTTACTTTTACATTTAGACCATATGGATAAATTACTCGCATTTTTTAATTATTTCATCTTCTTTATTTTGACACACACACACACACACACACACACATATATATATATATATATATATATATATATATATATATATATATATATATATATATATATCAATACATGTTTGATTAAACACAGCGGAATTTTCTCTTTTCGTTATTTTCTTAACCGTTGTCTCGACTCTAGTGTTAAATCGTGGAGTAAGGATCCGGGATTTCTTTTCGTCCATCCTGAGCGCTTGCAATTTTTTGCGATCGGCTTTAGGATTTGTTTTCTTTGCTATTGTTGCTATTCAAAATGAATTCTACGAGTAACAAATTCAATATTCCATACACCCCAACAGAAAATAAAACCAAAACCCATCAAAATATTATCAAAAACCAAATGCACAACAACTAGATGAAAATGCAATAACAAACATTATACACGAATATACTAACCATACTGAAAAAAACCATAAACATAAACTAACAATTTGCCATGCTAAATTTCAAACGTCTTACCTAATTAAAAACTATGAACTTGCTTATTTAATGGATGTTTTCTTAATACTACATGACAACAAAACCATAACTCCCTCTGGTCGCCTTGAATGCCATCTATTATGCACTAGGGAACTTTAACGTTAAATCACTACACAAAAAAAAGACTACAGTCAGTCGTGATCAGAAAAATCGTAACCTGTTACACTAATTTCAATTTTCCTATATAAAAACATTTTTTTCAAAAACAAAACACTCTAGTGTTAATTTACTTGGTGCTGCCTTGCGCGAGTTCTTGATAAAGACTTTCACCCTGAAACCGTTTTACGCCAAACGGATTGGCTCACCTTAGATAAACAAGACCAATTTTAGTAGCCAATGTGCCCCATTTTATGTCACACTATTGCCTATTTAATCATGCTAAGTGGTTCATTTTAAATAAACAGGACCTACTTAAGTAGCCAAAGTGGTTGATTTGATATGCGAACAGTATTGCTAATTTAATCATGCTAGGTGTCTCACCTTATATAAACAGGCCCCATTTAAGTAGCCAACGTGGTTCATTTGATGCGCACAGTATTGCCTATTTAATCATAAATGGATTACTTTAAATAAACAGGCACCATTTAAGTTATCAAATTTGTCCATTGTATGAGCACGGTATTGCCTAATACATGGCCCACCATAGATAAACAGGTCTAATTTAAGTAGCAAATGTGATCCATTTAATGCGCACAGTATTTCCTATTTAAACATGCTAGGTGGGCCACTTTAGATAAACAGGCCCCATGTAATTTGCTAATGTGGACAATTTGATGCGCACAGTATTGCCTAGTTTATCATGCTAAGTGGCTCATTTTAAATAAACAGGCCCCATTTAAGTAGCCAGTGTGGTCCATTGGATGCACACAGTATTGCCTATTTAATCATAATAGGTGGCCCAGCTTAGATAAGCAGGCCCTATTTAAGTAGCCAAGGTGGTCCATTTAAATTGTTAGTTTTATTTGTACATCAGCACTATAATTATGACATCCATTGTTGATAAGAATTTTCTTAATATTTTTTTTCAATTTAGTATGAAATATCTTTTTAGATAAGAAGATTAATCTTGGGAGATAAAATATTAGCTACTGACAACAATTTGAAAAGATTAAAATTTATAGAAACGTGATATATCAAATCTAGACATCTCACTGTTAACTGAATTAGTTATGAACGTGTGAAAACATTAAAAAATGAATCTCATAGAATTCAGAGCATTAACGTAATTATTCTATTTGTAAATTACGTCATGTTTATCTGAACACTTGAGAATTTAAACTATTTTTTTTACTTCTTTTTAAACGTTCATGTGTTAAAACTAGTAAGTGACAATGAAAGTGTAGGAAATAATTGTTTTTTTTAACCAAAGAAAGTGAATTGAAAAAAAAATACTCCAAAAGTCAGAGAATGATCCCATCTTAATTAAATGTTTAGTATTTATCAACTATTTAGTTTATTTAGTTTATAAACTAAAAGTGAACGTACGTGTGTTTAGCCACGACTCTCGTTAAGAAGGCCTGTTCGATCGAATATTACGTCATACACTTTGGAGTAAGCGAAACATGCTGAATGTTGAGGCTGTCGATAATGTATTATAAATATTTTTTAAATACATAAAAAAACAAGAGAAAATAAGGAACACGATTTACACTAAAACTGAACTTTATTCAATATTAATTAAAATAAAAATAGGAATTAATTTAAAACTAAACAAGGACCCGTGGCGCAGTGGAAATAGTACTAAGTAAAAATCAGGTTCAATCCTCGGTGCGGGCGATACGAAGAATTGTGAAGTACTGAAGACTTCTCCCAGCCATGGCTGGCGGAACGAGAGCATGCTACCCCCGTGGATTAAATAAAGGGTTATGTTCGTAGTTCCATCCAGATTCCTGAGTTCGATAGAAATATTCCCGAAGTCGAAAAGATACACCTGATGAAAGCCGGAGGTTACGGTGGCCTCAACGTTGTGATAATAACACTCAAGATGAGAACAGTTGTCCGAATAATCCAAATTCTACAAATTGTCAATCCTCATCTAAAAAATTCAGAAACATACAAGTTTTGTTGTTTCTTCGTTAATAGTAAAAAAAATGCATTTAGTTATGGATTTTAAAGACTAGAATTCGTTTATTCTTTTGATTGTGAACATTTTTAAACAATTGTTTTACATAATTATTCAAAGAAAAACATACAAAGTCAAGCAATGCAAATTATATATATATATATATATATATATTGAATTACAATATTAACCTATATGTTGCATATAAAAATATTTACGTAATTACATGTATTCCTATTTACTTGTCTCTCTACGAGACGAGTTAGACACAAGGTCAGTTTTTAATGTGCGATAAATCCAGCTCACCAAGAAAGAGGCACTCTGGATTTGGACAAAAATTAAGATTGCTTTAGTCTAGAGGAATCTTTCCTTTATTGTTCGAGGACAAAGAAAATAAACTGTAGCATTCGAACATACACTAAATTTTTAATTATCTATTTGCAAAAAGTATAAAACTACAATTAAAATTTGTAACAAACTAAGCAAAAGGCCATCAAAGTGTGGGGGGTGGATGTGTCGTTGGTCATCTCTGTCTATCTTACTTTGTCGATCCTACTTTGCTTATTTTACTCTTAGCTAGAATCATTGCAGTCACCACAATACCATATTTACTCTAGGGGCCATCCTACTTAAAATGTCCTCAATGTGTTAAAAATTAAAATGTTATATATATATCAGGTTGGAAAGAAATTAATGTCGTATTTTTTACTTCATCACTTTGCAGCCTTTGCAGTTCTAGATTTCTTGGTAAATTGGTCTCTTAATTTCTGTATTTGCGTTTCAGATATAGTCATTAGTCGGAAAATATTAAGTTTAACGGTCTCCGCCGTCAAAAGATGGATAATAGTAAGGAGTATCTAAGACATTGCATGCTCTATGAATGCAAAAATGGAAACTCAGCTGCAGAAGCTACAAAGAATATTGGAACTGTCTATGGGATAAATGTTCTGAATGATTGAAAATGTGAATGGTGGTTTGCAAAATTTTCTTCTTGAAACTTTAACCTGTCAGATCGGCGACGTTCAGGAAGGCCAAAATCAATTGATAAAACACGCGATTAAAACTCTGTGGTGGTCAATCCAAAGTTAACCAGCAGAGAATAAGCTCAACAATTCAATACAACCCATACCATAATTATGTCATGCCTTCACGAGTTAGGAAAAATGTCAAAACTTGGTTCCCCACGATTTGACCGACGCTCAACGAAATCAAATATTGACTGTTTGCACATATTTGCTTTTTAGAAATCATCGAAAACCATTTTTGCAAAGAATTATGAATGGAGTTATTTACAAGAACACACAATTCAGAAGACAATAGTTCGACCGAAACCAAAGTCCACAGCCTGTTCCAAAACCAGGACTACACCCAAAGCAGGTTATGCTCTCGTTTATGGTGGGACATGAGAGGACTGATTCAACTACAGCCGTAAAATATTGTTCGCAGCTGAATGATCTGAGAATTGCTCTATCAAAACAACGACAAGCATTACTCAATAGGAAGGGTGTAGTTCTTCAGCATGATAACAGGAAACCTCAGACAGCAAAACCCACTCAGGAAAAAGTCATGAGTTTTAATTGGGAAGTTTTGCGTCATCCACCTTATTCACCTGACATTGCTCCATCCGACTACCATCTTTTCTGGTCGTTGCAGCATTACTTAAACAATAAAATTAATGAAAATGACGACCAACTCAAAAATGACCTCATTTGTTTTTCTCTCAAAAATCAGAGAATTTTTTTGAAGAAGGCATCAAGAAGCTAGTTGATCGTTGGACAGAAGTCATAGAAAATGAGGGAAATTATTGTAAAGAGTAAAAATGCCCGAATGTGAATGTTTCAGATGAAATAAATGTGTTGGACAAAATTTACATTACTTTCTTTCCAACCTGATATATATATATATATATATATATATATATATATATATATATATATATATATATATATATATGAATTCATTGGAGGTGGAGAGTAGAACAAAAAAAAGAACTGTTTGTAAGAATAGACCGCCCACTGTTTTCCGGTTTATTATAGACCAAAAACAAGCAGGTTGATCTCTAAGTGGGAATGAGACTTCAGTGGGAGAAATAAGTAGGTATGGAGGTTCAGAGTGGATAGTGTCCTTATTTTGTATTTTGATCATAGCCGAAGGCCAATAAACAGCAATTATGAATTTAGGGAACAAACAAATAGTAAATGATAAATAACAAAAAATGAAAAACAATCGATAAATAATCAAAAAACTGATTAAATAATTAATTATGTCTTATAAAAATACAAAACTATTTGGAAATAAATATATAAACAAAGTTATTTTATTGTCGTTTTCACTTGGTTAAAATTATATTATTTGTCCTGCAATAAAATGCATTTTTAAAGAACTTTAATTCAATGTTTTAACATTGTCTGTATTTTCTAGCATCAAATATACTTAAACTATTTTAGTATTCTATTGCACACATGAAGAACTTTTGGGCACAAAAATAAACTTAGAACATTCTTATTATACACAAGAAACAAGTTTTAACGGAATGTCTGGTCGATATTATTTTATGACAGTAACCGGGTAGGCATAAAAGTTCAATTTTATATACGTTCAAAAATAAATTAGAATTTTACAACATGACAACCAAAAACGTTTTATGTTCTGCAGACTTGTTATTGTGTTAAAACTATTTAACATTTTAGGGAAAAGGAATAATTTAGTGTTGTTTAAGATTTTCCTATGAATACAGAATTTTCAACCATCTTTAATTTTAATCTATGTTTTTTTTAATACTTTACCTTCAAATCACTATCAGACTTCCAGCTTGAAAACGACATGAACAAAAACCTCAGTATCCTTTTTTAGATACCAAACAATTACTATATAATAGATGAAATACTTTCAGACAGAAATAACTACCGTCATATGTTCACGTGCAGCGTGTGATAATCATTCTTTTCAAATCGTATTGTTTATTTGCTTAGCACCAACCAACTAGTGTGACGTCAACAGATAAACGCTACACTGTGGCCAGGCCTTCTTAACGAAGGTCGTGGTTAAGCCCGCTTCAATAACCACATATGAAAATTTGATTTTTATAGGAAAAGAATGGTAGGCTTAATCTTTATAATAAGTAATAATAATTTTAAAAGAAAATAATAATCACATCTTGAAATTAAAATGTTATGAGCAAAGAAAGAGAGGCTTTATCTAAAAAATATCTGACGCATATGAACCCAAAAATATTATCTTATTCTTAATCCTCTTATTCTTCTTCTAATTATTATTGAATCAGAACAAAAAGAGTGAGAGTATTTTCTCTTTCGTCTCATCAGTTGGTTTTGTCTTCGTATCGATAAATTTTGTGCCCTAATGCTTATCGGTTAGTTGTGTAATCATAGTCGTACCCTTCTCTTGATCTTCATAAATGATCTTACAAATCGTATCCTGAGATCATTCGTTGATATCGACGCATATAACACAACTATCTATGGCAGAACTTCGAAGAGCACTGATGACGAGGATCTTTCTGACTCTCTGTCTCTTTCGATTGTATGCAAGTGGTGCAGTAGGAGGGAAAGTGACGTGTCACCTTTAACGCCCCCAAAACCAAGCTTCTTTCTTTTCATTACCAATGACTAGATTTTCATTTCTCCCAAGTTGAAATGAATACCACTTTCTCCTTACAGAAGCCCCCCCTTCTTTGATTAGCTCCTCGGACTGACTCTTACTTCATATCTGAAATGGAATACTTACATAAAATCTGTTTTTAAGATCGCTGGAAAATTTTATTGCCTTATTCTATTGCGCCATATAGTACTTTAGTTGTGAAGCAACTATCTACCTGTATAAGATCAAGATCAGTCCTAAAATGAAGTACTGTTGTCTTATCTGGGAAGGTTCCGCTCGGAGCACACTTTCTTACCTTGACAGGGTACAAAACTGACTTCGCAATCTAGTGGGGGATTATCTATTTTCATTTCTGACGCTCTTTTCGCAAAGTAGAGGTGTTGCTTGTTTCTTTCTACTGTGCATGGTAGGTGATTGACTATGCCTTAATCTCTTCCTCCCCCTATAAAATATTCACAGCAAAAACCCGCCAGGCTACAACTGCAGCAAAAGGCGTTCTTTTTTTCATTATATACAAAAGACCAGGCGCAATTTCCATGAACAAAGTTTCTTTCTTAGAGCATCCTCTTTTGTGGAACAAAATACCACAAAACTGGGTCCCATCTTACTACATGTTTGTTATCAAGTCTAATGTAAAAAATGCTTGTTTAGCCTTCGTTTTGGGTAATCAATTCACACCTTTTTCACCATTGCATTCTTCTCTTGTGTTAATGTATTGAAAATAATGATGTAAGTCATTCACCTGAGCTTTCAGTTTTAAAGTTATTACTCCCGGGCGACATCGAGTTTCTTCCCGACTCACTTCCTCAAAAATATAATGAAATCTATATTTGTTTTAATTTATTCCCGGGCAATGCTGAGTACCTTTTATTCATCCTCCCCTTTATAATATAATGAAACCTATATTTATTTTAGTGTATTCTCGGAACAACGCTGAGTTTCTTGTCTTCCCTTTTCTCCCTCAATCATAAACCACATTGAAAATGTACTACTCTATTATTGCACACACTTGTTCTATCAAATATATTGTACACTGATTCCTGGGCAACACAGAGTGCGCTTTCTTGTATAAAATTGTATAACAAAATAGAGTGAACATCTTTTTCTTCTGGCAACGCGGCGTTTAAAAACATCTGCTCTATATAGAGTCGCTTTATCTATGATATTGATGACTTCCAAGCAACGTCGAGTGAGCATCCATGCTCTATCTATGATATTTAGCCTTTTGGATTAAATTATTCCACTTACCAAATACAATACTGTATTAAGGCTCCCGGGCAGCACCGAGTTAAAATAATGAGAAGTTGTTTTTTCTCCCGGGCAACGCTGCGTTTCTATGATGTTAAGAACTTTTGGATTATTATATACCACTTACCAATTGTAAAACTGTAATCTTACATTTATTGTTCCTATTCAGAGCGTTACTGAAATCACCCAAACAAAATTAAGAATTTCTCTAGAGCACTACTTAATCCACCCTTTCCAAGTACATTGCCTCCCTAACCCGAAGTGAAGCTTAATAATAAACGAAAAGAAAATGCCGAGCGGAAGGAATACATTGACATTACAGTGTTTTTTTTTCCAAATTATGTCTGAAAAACTGACACCCCTGACGAAATCTGCTCTATAACCTCCCTTTCTCCCTCCCCTTTTTATTTTTATTTTTCCTACCCTACTCCCGGTCCTGGATATGACCTTAAACTACATCCGATGGTGAGATCCGGCTTACGGACTTTGAGGAATGTGGAGCCTCCTCTTAATTACCATTGCTCCCAGGTCCACCCTGACCCGGAGTGGTAGTACCTGTTAGGGTCCCAACTATGGGTTAAATAGAAACATATATTAAAAGGGGAAGGAAACAAAAAAGAGAAGAAAACAAGACCAGATTCGGCATTAAATAACCCAAAAAGGGTTTATATGCCGTAAAACAAAACTACCAAACTACCTATAACCTCCTTAGGGATGCACTTAGAGATTAATGAATAGTTCCATTATTTTCTTCGGTTACTTTTACATAAGAATACACTTAAATATTTTATGTAGATCGTTTAACTTTTTCTATAGCGCACACACATACATACACATAAACATTAAGTTTTATATACATAGAGTATCTTATAATAAAAACCTGAAGCAAGTCATTGGATTTACAATAGTTTAAAGAATCCTGTAGAGTAAGCAAAATATTCAGGTAGTGTTTACCATAGAAAACAAATTCTTCTTTTCAGAATCTTTAGATCAAATATGTAAGCCAAAAAAGTATGGTCAACAACATGTAAATGTATAAAAATATACACATACCCGACTTTATATAAATAAATATATATGTGTGCGTGTGTGTTTGTGACAACCAAATATAATAAATAGACATCCATTTTTACTTTCTTTTTTCTCCGCGCAAAATATCCAACAGATGTGATATGGCGTCTCCGTACCAAAACGACTGCTTGTGACGTTCGCCTCTTAAGAATTACAAAGAAAACAAATCTGACCGTATTTTTTCTGTCCTTGGTTCTAAGAATATTCCTCGAGGTGAATACATTCTTTAACTTTAAATGTAAGCCGAAGAAAACAAAATTTAAAATATGTGTGCTCCAAGATGATTGCAACATCCTGTCTTCACCAATGGACGCTTAAGCTCAAATTAAATTCCAAAATTTTACTCAGCACCTTACATTATTTTGCTTTCGACTTTTGGACTAACGAAAAAATGAGGCTTGCAAACAAAAATAAGCTCGCCAGTCATGCGCAGTGCACCCACATGACAATAGGCTACCTTTTAATTGCTGTCTAGACATGTGTCGGGTTAGGGTTGGGATTCAGTTAAAGCTTCGCCTTCACGTCTCCAGGTTTATATCGATGAAACACTCACTTTTCTCCGTATAAAATGCAGAATAAACGCCTCTTTGGAACGCATCGCGTAATAATGGCCAGCTGTCTGTGTTAGTTTTTATGAAAACAAAACTATAAGGAGGAAGATATTTTGTACCAATGGCATGGATGAGTTTCTTTTCCCTTGATCAAGTAATAAATTAAGCATTTTGTCGGTTTTTAAGGTGGAGAGGGTATTTGAAGGAAAGATTCCTACAAAATTTCGGAGTAGTTTCCTCATCAATCATTATGTTTGTACTACGTTTCAGCTGATGTTTTACCATTCTTCTTAAGGTATTTTTTAAACAAATTCGGTATATTTATTAAATCATTATATTTTGAGCTTTAGCGATGTATACAATTGGCCTATAAACCATAATTTGTGTTACTGTAAAGACATTTAAATAATATATATATATATATATATATATATATATATATATATATATATATATATATATATATATAGAGAGAGAGAGAGAGAGAGGGGGAGGGAGAGAGAGAGAAGGGGAGAGAGATGGGGGTGGATATAGCGAGCAGAAACATTTTACTGATTCAAACAATCTAACTCAAGTTTTATTGATAACTCAACGGGCCATATCTTTTCTTATAATAGTCACGTAATTTCCAACGTTTACATGCAAAATAATGTTCCATTCTACCAAATAGTTCTAGAGTGTTTTAAATCCAGTGCATTTAATACAAGTGGTAGTAATACAACTATTTGTATTCTTCTTTTAAACCGATATAACGAATTATGCCTTCCAAGATTTATTTCTATCAAATTCGGTACCATTCTGACAAATACTCTTGAAGCGTATACGTATTTATTCGTTTTAGTATTCGCTGTACCGTTAGTAATTGTAGTATAAATGAAAGGATAAAAATGTTACCCACCAATCTGGCTTAGCGTTGCGGCTTTCTTCAATCAATACGGATCTTTTTCGTCGACGGAAACAGCTGTTCGTCTCCCCATAAATAATAGTTGACGTCTACCTATGAAAGTAGTCGTAGTGGTGATGAGTCAGTCGTAGAGATGCTGGACTTTTATTTTTTCTCTTTTCCTGATGGCCTAGTGTAACAGAAGTTATTATGAAGAACAGCAAATAACTGCATTGGTTTCCTTCTGTGTGTGACCATGACCTAGTAAAACTCGTACGTAATTCTTAATTGTATCTTCGGTACCACTCGTTCTTAGGGTTGAAACTTTAACCACAAGAAGATTGTCACGTAGAACAGATTAAATTAAAACTTTTATCATCGCCGGCCAATGTAAACCATTCAATGAGTCTTAAACCTAATCTCGCTTTCATATATATATATATATATATATATATATATATATATATATATATATATATATATATATATATATATATATATGAGAGAGAGAGAGAGAGAGAGTGAGAGAAAGAGGAAGATGGTATTATGACAACAGAAAAAAACTACACTACCTCCACACCGTCCCAAAAATGAGGAAGTTATCCTGGGAGGATGGTATAACGACAACAGAACAGATACAACACTACCTCCACACCTCTAAAAAAGGAGGAGGTAATGCCTGGGAGGATGGTATCATGACAACAGAAAAAAAACTACACTACCTCCACACCGTCCCAAAAATTAGGAAGTTATCCTGGGAGGATGGTATAACGATAACAGAACAGATACAACACTACCTCCACACCTCTAAAAAAGCAGGAGGTAATGCCTGGGAGGATGGTATCATGCCAACAGTACAGATACAACACTACCTCCACACGTCTAAAAAGGAGGAGGTAATGCCTGGGAGGATGGTATCATGACAACAGAACAGATACTACACTATCTCCACACCTCTTAAAAAAAGAAGGAGGTAATGCCTGGGAGGGTGGCATCATGACAACAGAACAGTTACTACACTAACTACACACCTCTAAAAAATGAATAGGTAATGCCTGGGGGGTGGTATCATGACAACAGAACAGATACAACACTACCTCCACACCTCTAAAAAGGAGGAGGTAATGTCTGGGAGGATGGTATCGTGACAACAGAACAGATGCTACACTACCTCTAAACCTCTCAAAAATGAGGAAGTAATGCCTGAGAGGATGGTATCATGACAACATAGCAGATACTACACGGAAAGAGAACAAGCTACTTCCGGGGATTAAATAAATTGTTCGATTAAATATTTCGTACAGATTCCCGAGTTCGACATAAAGATTCCACCGTTCGAGAAGATGCACCCGAAGAAGGTCAAAGGGTACGTCGGCCGACACATTTTGAGAATAAAATCCATGACAAGATCAGTAGTTCGAATAATACAAATAATACAAATAATACAATGTATAAATCCTCATCTAACAGATTCCGGAACATGATATTTTAATTTTAACAATTGTAAATAAATAAGTAAAGTAGAGACATGTTTTACTGACAATGGCAATTATTTTTATAGAAGTAAAGAAAGTCAATTTGCACTAATATCATTACATATAAATATATTTCAAAAGATAGATCGCAACCGTGGACTTTCCAGGGGGCACCGCGAGTAAACACATAAGTATAGCAAACCAAAGCATTGAGAGTACATGCAGCCATCAAAGAAAATCGACCGTCGATTATATTTGTGATGAATGAGATAGAGTCATAGTTTATAAGTGTGTTTTCGTTTTTACAGCTAGAAAATCCAAATAATGAAGATTGAATTCTGTGATACTGAAGCTATGAAAGTGTAAGTTTTATACTAAAAAGCCCAAGGATGTAGACATTCATCTTACAGACAACAACACCTGACCAATGCAATAAAGGGTCGTTTTGATAACACATAATATCCGCTCTCTCTCTCTCTCTCTCTCTCTCTGATTTGATCGATGACGTTAAAATTGTGTGACATCATCGACTATGCATGATTAGCCACATCTGTTTTAATGGATAGCGTCATCCGTTTATGTCGTTATCGTTTATGACGTCAGCATTTTCTGACGTCATAATATACGACGTGATCCCTTTATCTTATACCGTACAAACATGTAGAAATTTAAATGTGATGTGAACAAACATCTTGCAGCTCAGCTCTCCATCCTGCGTTTCTCCCTATGAATCTGAATCCTTTCATAGTACGCTTCAGTAGCAATATGCTTTGTTTGGAGTGAATAAATGTAAGAAAAAAATATGTTATTACGTCATCCGATGTGCAAGAAAGAAAGAAACAAACAAACATACGAGTTGAAAAAGGAAGATGCCACACTACGGTTTTAGTATATATATATATATATATATATATATATATATATATATATATATATATATATATATATATATATGATTATTTTTATTAACACGAACATGTACAAAATCTGCGACACTGGAATGTCGATGTTATCGATCAACAGCTGTTATAAACTAGGATCTCATCAGGCAGAGTTAAATTCCGATCTTAATAAATAAAATTAAAAAAAAAAACGAGTTTATCTATGTGTCGCCAATTGTTTTATATTTTGATTTTTTTTCCGAACGTTATTTCACTTGCCTACTTAGTAAGCTGAAATTTCTACCGATACGTAAGATCGTTTTTTTTTTCTTCTCAAAATTTACTAAATACGGGATGAATTTGCGTAATATTTTCTGTACAATCTAATTTTCAGCAAACACGTACACAACAAAGTTTATACATTTCTTTAAATATTTTAATTTAATTGTGAAACTGCAGAAGCACCATAAATTATATCAGATTTGTAAATATATATTTCCCGGAAAAGGTGAAGCCGTGCACGTCATCGATTGACTAAGATTAAGAGATACGCTTCTTTTACATACAAGGATGTATATGGCTTGCTGTTTTTGTCATTTCCTATTTGCTAAGGAGAGTCTCTTTTTGTAAACACAATGAATAATAAAAGTAGAGAAGTCGTTTCATTTGTTGCGATATATCCGTGTCTAAAACCACTTATTTACTTAGTTAATCATTGCTTATATATATTTCCTTATCTACCAGCTCGACGTTCCTTTATCGAATCAATAAAATCCAGGTTGACTCAGATAATGCAAAGATGTTTTAACTATCTTGATTACCGGCACTCCAGTATAGACATTTCTTGGAATAAACGTTTAAAGTTAAGTAGAGAAATAGTTCTACACGTGCAACTGTTTATCAACACTGATTTATGGTTATCTGAGGCCGTGTATCAAAAATAGACAGCTAAACCCTCGAAGTAGGAAGAATTTGAAGATTGAATTGATGTTCTGTTGATGCCAGAAGTTTAAAAAGACATACGTCATGTAAGGTAGTGACAAATAATGCGGGCTGAGAATCGTCGTTTCTATTTATATGAAGATCATATAAACAACTTCTCGCGAAAGAACGAGAGCTACAACGACTTTAATAACCTAGACTTGTGATTAAAATTAAAAGCGATTTCTTTTTCCTGTTTTTTTTTCTACTCGAAACGAATAACTGGTGATACCAGTTTTTGTGGTATTCGCCCATCGTCGGGCATTCCGACTTCCACTAAAAGTGGAAGTTTATGGGGAATACAAATTCACATGCGGTTCACAGCCGGCATGTATGTCCCGGTTAGGGAAGATGACATACAGCGTCTAGTATTTCCAAATGGTCACCCATTTTCTACTCGCCAAACTCAACGCCCCTTAACTTAGATGATCTAACGGGGACCGGTGTGTCAACGTGATTATGCTGAATAATTTATACGCATTCTTTTTTTTTAATTCTACTTTTTCTTGTTTTTCATTTTTTTCTTCTTTTTTAACTTTTCTTCTGAGTCATACTTATTTTTACTTATTTTGTTCTTTTTCTTTTGCCAAACTGTTTTTACTTCGTTTTATTTCTTTTTGCTCTTTCTTCTTTCTTTTTCTTCTTATACTCGTTGTTATGTTTTCTTCTTTCTTTTCTTCTTTCTTTTTCTTCTTATACTCGTTGTTATGTTTTCTTCTTTCTTTTCTTCTTTCTTTTTCTTCTTACACTCGTTGTTATGTTTTCTTCTTTCTTTTCTTATTTTTTCCTTCTTATACTCGTTGTTATGTTTTCTTTCTTTTCTTCTTTCTTTTCTTCTTATACTCGTTGTTATGTTTTCTTCTTTCTTTTCTTCTTTCTTTCCTTCTTATACTCGTTGTTATGTTTTCTTTCTTTTCTTCTTTCTTTTCTTCTTATACTCGTTGTTATGCTTTGTTCTTTCTTTTATTCTTTCTTTTTCTTCTTACACTCGTTGTTATGTTTTCTTCTTTCTTTTCTTCTTTCTTTCCTTCTTATACTCGTTGTTATGTTTTCTTTCTTTTCTTCTTTCTTTTCTTCTTATACTCGTTGTTATGTTTTCTTCTAGTTTTTCTGCTTTAATTTTTTTCTTCTGTTCTGCTGTTTCTTCTTTTTTCTTCTTTTTATTTTTTTCTAATACTTCATTTTCTTAATTTTTTCTTACTTTTCTTTTCTTCATGCTTTTTTTCTTTTCTTTCTTTTTCTTATCTTCTATTACACAAATTTACTTCGCTTTTTCTGTTTTTCTTTTTCTTTTCTTTTCTCCTCTTTTGTTTTTATACGTTTTCTTTCTCATTATCTTTTCTATTTTTCTTGTCTTAACTTCTTTTTCTTCTATTCTTTTCTTCTATCTATTGTTTCTTATGCTCATTGTCTATTTCGTTATTTTTGTACTTTTTTGTTCCTTTTCCGTTTCTTCTTTTTATTTGTTTCTTTCCTTCCGCTTTTCTTTTTTTCTGCTGTTTTACTTATGTTTCTTCTTTTTTTTCTTTTTCGTTTTTCACTTTTCTTTAACATTTTTTCTTTACTTCCTAATTTATTTAGCTATATACTTATTTTTATTATCTTTATTTCTTCTGTTCTTTGCTTTTTCTTTTTTACTTCATTTTTTTCTTTTTTTTCTTTCTTGTTTTCCTTTCTTTTTTATCTTTTTTAATTTTTGAATGTGTTCTTTTATTTTCCTGGTTTCACTGTATATACTTCTTCATTTTCCTGTTCTTCTTTCTTCTTTCTTTCCTGCTCTTTTAAAAATATTTTTTCTTTTTCGTCTTTTTCCCTTCTTTTTCTCTGTTTTCTTCTTCGTTTTCCCCATTATTTCTTCTTTATTATTCTTCATTTTTCGTTTTTCTTATCTCTATCTTCACTGGACTAGTGTTCGGCAGAAATGTCGAATAATTATACATCCTTTTGGTCATCCGTAACTAAAAGAGTCCAATTGTCCGTAAACAAATGCTTGTAGGGATTACTTCAAATCCATATTGTGATGTAAGAGACTGTCTGTAAGTAATGTTGACATATTTGTAATAAGGGGATTAAGAATTGTTATGATCACAAACGACCGAAGAAAAGAGAAGAGGGGGTCTTTGTTATAAAATGTCTGTTGGAGGAGGGCAACACATACTGCAAACAAAAAAGGAAAAAAAACTGCAATAATTAGCAAATAAGAAAAAGAAATGCTTGTGAATGCGTGTTTTGCACTAATTGAGCGGGTGAATAAAACTTCGCTTTAAGCCGTCATTTAATCCGTGTGTGCCATTGTCAGGCGTTAAACAAGGCCCTCAGGCGCGCCGATGTACCGGTCACGGATTCAAGCAGTTAGCCGAGCTCCGTTTACGGGGATGTTAGATCGTTCAGGGATATCGCCGTGCATGTGTGTGTGATTGCGTGTCTATAGCTGCTTTATATGCATGTCGCGAAATATACATATATGTGCAGTGTGTATGTATATATGTAACTGCCTCTTTCGTGAACAAAAATAGAAGTACATACACACACACACACACACACACACATATATATATATATATATATATATATATATATATATATATATTTTCAATATTTTTTATTTAATTTTATACCATATCCAATGTTAGAAAATACAGATTCACATCATTTTTCAAAACTTGTTTTTTATATTCAGCATATAATTGTTTCAGATTGCACCAAGTTATATGTAATATCAGTGCTAATTATATAAGCAAAAAACAATGATAAAACAAAGCACGTAAAGCCTTAATTACAACCAGTACTCATTATCAGAATCATATCCTTTTTTTCCAAATAGAACTATGATCTCAATATATGCATCTTATGCCTTTCGCTGTTTGTATTTTAATCATTAATCATCAGCTTAAATATTCACCTAAATACTCTTTAATTACGATATATATTTTAAGATTAATTAAGATATATATTTTAACAGTTCTTTTTTCTTTCCTCAAATTATTTTCTCTTTTCATCGGGTTTTAGCCTTCGATTTTTTAAAATTATATATTCCCTGACTAACATTAGTTTATATCCGTAAATTAAATAACTTCCGTTTTACCGAGTCACCGGCGGTACACAGACTTATCTATTTCTAGCCCTTCAATAATTAACTACAATAATAATAATTATAAGATTGTCGGTATTATTTAAAATGTTACAAAAAATATTTTTGTGTTTAATCATAAAATATAAATAAAATATTTAATCATAAATATATTTCATATAATTAATACAATTAGCTATTTTATTCAACCCTAACACCTTTCTTACTTATTTCTATTTTTGCAGCTAGTAACCAAAATATATCTCACGTGAGTATCAGATGATTTTTAACTGTTTTAAAATATAACATTAATGCAATATTTATTTAGCTCTATTTAAATATATATATATATACTAATTCACAATCTTTTATCTTGTTTTCTGTTTACCACGATTGTTTTCTTTATTTTAATAGTCTTGGGTTGTACTTCCTATGTAAACAAACCTCTCTGTCGGGGTCATAATACTATGCAGTCGTAATTTGAAATAATGTGATATGCATATTTTTTTCTATATCCCTTGTCTTATTTTAAAGTATATTACAATAGTAACATATACATGTTTTTTATCAGCTCAATATAGTTATTGTTCCGTTAGATATCATACTATTACTTTATCAATGGTACCGATCTACTCAATTGCATTGATCCCCTAAAGTGATATAACTCTTATTCTACGTTTTATGTTTTTAATCTATCGATTAAATTATCAAGGAGAGCGTGCTTTTCGTGTCGTACACACGCAGAGCATGGCCATCTTGTATGTACAGATATTCCTACAAGACACACGGCGATGAAGACCTGAAAAAATAAACACGGCCTGCTGAACAATATGTACGACCGCCATCGGGCAATGGAATCTTTGTAGGAATAGCCTTTTTCTGTATAAAAGTTGGCAAATGTATATATATATATATATATATATATATATATATATATATATATATATATATATATATATATATATATATATATATATATATATATGTATATGTATTTTTGTGTACCTAGTTATGAGCAAATGGTTTCGCCAACCCACATGGCGTCTATGGAAAAAAAACCTGAATGGCAATCACCAATAAGGTGGTTGGAAATCATAGAGAGGTTCCTCCTTCTGGAGTGATCAA
The DNA here is from genome assembly GCA_963556195.1 of Sepiola atlantica. NCBI lineage: Eukaryota > Metazoa > Mollusca > Cephalopoda > Sepiida > Sepiolidae > Sepiola > Sepiola atlantica. The sequence continues at coordinate 89,143,191 of OY744524.1, forward strand.
AACCCTGATGATGATGGTGGTTATGATTACATTCTTCATAATACTTTTAATGTAGTTGTTACAATGACTTATTTTTATTACTTTATATGGATCATAATTGCTATTCCAAGATACGTATTTTTATTTGTAATCTGTAAATAAACATCTCAGCCAATGCGATACTAATGACAACTCATCCTATTGTATCACGTTATTTTTGCATAGTGAGATATAATGTTTTATAGATGTTAGTTGCTATTTTGTTTCTGAACTTTATTGTTTTACATTATACTTTTTTATATCCATACGGTAGGTGACTTCCGTTTTACCGATCTACCGGAAGTATGCAGATTTTCTTTTTCTAGCCTTTCAATAATTAACTACAATAATTATATTTAGAATATTATCGGTAGTCTTTTAATATATCTTTTAAAAAAAATTTTTTTAAAACATTTTTCAAATATTTTATATTTAATCATAGACATTTTTCATATAATTTATAAAATCAGCTATTTTATTTAACACTAAGACATTTTCTTACGCATTCTTTCTTTGGAAGTCAGTAATTGAAATATCTTTCACGTGGATATCCCTATATGTTTTAACTGAATTGAAATATAATATTTATTTAATTTTTTTATTTCATTCTAATTTTATTGCATATTTACTAATTCACAATCTCTTATCCTATAAAGAAATAGAAACTGCGTACCTTATGTTCCGTTTACCACGATTGATTATTTATTTTAATAATCACGGGTTTTACTTCCTATGTCAACAAACCACTTTGCCTGGGTCATAATACTATGCAGTCTTTACTTAAAATAATGCATATCATAATGTGATATGCAGATTTTTGTCCTATATCACTTTTAAAAAATAGACACAAAAGAAACGTTCAACTGTTGAGAATTCAGCAAAATGGATGCCCGAGGGTAGTAGTGAAAACAGTATCAGTCCCGCAGATGGAGATGGTAAGTGCCGCAGTAAATCATAAACCAAGAAATTACAATATTCCACCATACACATAGTTATGGTATTCAGAAATAAGTGTGTAATATCAAATTAATTAACTGGGTATTATATAGTTAGTAAATACTGTTTATGTAGTTAGTACATATTGTTTGTTTGCAATCATTTAATTTTATTTATTTATTTATTATTATTTTTTGGATTATCGTATATTTTCGTATATTTAAGTAAGATTATTTTTTGTAAGTAATCTAAAATTTAATTATTAAATTAATGAATTATGGTTCTAGTTAAAAGACAATCTACTTTAAACGAAGTGGATGAAACAAATTCAAATTAAAATGTAAATGAAACTGACTCAAATAAAAACTTTAAATCTCAAACGTAAAACAATGAAAGGTGGATGAGACTCAATGTAAATCTTAATATATCAGATCTTTGTGTTGTGTTTAATTTCACTTAAAATTCAAAATAAAGTAATATCATGTCAGACTTGAAACAGAAGTATGTGTTTTAAAGGAACAGATGTTTTAAATTAATTCGAATGAATTGTTTTTATTTGCAAAATAATACCCAATGCTTTCTTTTTGATATGGAGTACATTTTTCTCATGCAGGTAGTAACGTACGGGACGCGGGGGCGATAGGTTTGGGCGATCCGTCACCCATTTTGTGTAACATGCAGGCTCCAATGCAGGAAGAGCTAGCCTAAGCAGTCACAACGATTACGAGAGTGTAGTGCGTCAAAAATAATTCTGCTTGGAGGATATTGTTTTTCAAATGCATCTTGGCATTCTATCGTCCAGTCTTTTTCTTTTTTTAATTGATCATGTTTGGAATACATATATTATAATGATTTGCTAAACCAAAAAACTTCGTAGTTACAATACGTTTTCCGGAGACGGCAACTTTTTATCGCACTAGCTCGCCTTAAATCTGGTCTTCTACCATCTTTGTCTATAATCTGACCAAGATATTTTATTTTCCCCATTGAAAAATGGCATTTTCTCAACTTTAATTTAAAATCATAGTCGTAGATTATCTTAAATACTTCACGTGCATGTAATTTGCGTTACTCAGAACTTTTACGGATAACAAGAATATCATTTAGGTAGACTACACCCTAACCTGAGCAACACCGGCTTGCTCTGCTAGTATATATATATATATATATATATATATATATATATATATATATATTTCAAAATCTATTATTATATCATTTTATAATAATTTATACCAAAACCTAGTCATTTTCTTTAAAATATTTTTAAGAAAACCCGTAAGTAAACATAAATTTGGATATTTTACTATAAAATCAAAGTTTTTCTTTCAGAACCATCAAGTATGGCAATAATGTAAACATTGGATGCCCAACCGGATAAACAAGCATAGGTAAACGACTATTAAGCCATCTGTCTATAAAGAAGATTAATAAATGATTGTGAAAACACAAAAAGTCAATAAACAAGCAGGGTATCAAAATACCGACTAGATATAAGAGATAAAAAAATGAAATAATCGTGTTACGGACAGCGTCCATTCCGAAGTCCTAATACACGTACTGAAAAGTTCCAAAATAAAAAAATAAGCAAATAAAGTTTGGTAGCTTAAAGGATTTGCCTAACGACGATGGAAAGGAAATAAGTCTTTTATGTCCAAATAAATTTCTATACTAAAGCGAAACGTGTTTTATATTCAGACCCAATTCAACGTAGATGTTTGGCTTTCTGCCACCTTATCTATCTATCTATCTATCTATCTATCTATCTATCTATATATGCATATATATATATATCTATATATCTATATATATATATATATATATATATATATCTATATATATATCTATATATATATATATATATATATATATAATCTATATATATATATATATATATATATATATATATATATATATATCAGCCTGCTTGTCAGTTAGTTTATCTATACATCTATGTATCTATATTCCAGTGTGTATCTTTTACTCTATCTATCTCGCTATGTGTCTATGTAATAAATAACATTTTATGAAATCGGACACTCTGGTTCTCATATAGCCGATGGTATTACGGCTTAGATTACAAAATCAAATATGTCAAAACTGCCATTATCTTACATGATTATGTTAATGCACTCTGTTTATTAAGTATACGAGAAATAAGCATGCATAGTGAGAGAATAGAGAGGCGGAAACATAGACTAGTCGCTCCGGTGTTTTGGATGCTATTGTTTAGTCCACGTATACGTGTCACCATTTTCAAATAAAAAATGTGAAAAATGATAAAACGGTCGTATGAATATATCTATTGATATATATTTATTTTTAGTAATCTAGATATGTTTATAAATTTATATATTTGTATTTAGAGAATTAGTTCCTAAACTAATTAACCGATCATTATACACTTTGGAACACACCTGTGCGGCCTAAGGATGCATAATGTGGGCGAATTTTTCTTTAATTTAGATTCATGCAATAAAGGGAAAACGGGTAAAGGTTCTTCCTGAAGATTCTAATACCTTTAATTTTTTTAATTAAATTTTAACAATATGTATCAGACATCAATTAGTAAATATTTCCTAAATTTCAGTTTTTTAGAGTATTTTAAAAAGTGTTCATGTGGTATTTCAGATTCTAGTTAAAAGGTTTGGTAGCTTTATATCTTGATTTTAATCTTTGTAAAGGGATGTAACTCTTCTGATCGGCGAATTAATTTTAGCCGTCTTAGGATGGGTATACTGATAATATATATATATATATATATATATATATATATATATATATATATTATGGAAATTGCTCCAGAAAAGGCATCACGCCACTTGATTTAAAGAGCTAAAAAATTTTACTTCAAGGTCAAAAACTATCAAACGATACGTGTTACATGGATAGATTCCAACTACTTGCAATTCTTCCCTCTTTTTAAGAAACATCGCTCATAGAATTTGAGGAATAAAGGACAAAATAAGGGAAGCGAGAGTTATGAGGCTGCCGAAAGTAAAACCAAAGTCGACTTTCTACTCTCCTATAATAGATATTGATATGTATAATGTTTTACAGACTAATACGCGAAACTTTGTTAACTGAAGGATTTAATTTTTAAACAGATATTAAAACATTAACTTAAAGAAAACAATAACTGTTTTCCTTGCTATTTGGTGGAGAAATTGCGTCTTAACTGACTTATATGTTAACAGAAAGAATGACTGTTGCACAAAGTTAAAAATTGTAAGTTTTAAATAACGATGTTATATTGATCAAAATTTTATCGAGCATTACCAATCGTATTAGAATTCTCTTCGGTACCTGAAAAACAGCCTTTACCTATAAAGTTGATATAATAATTATAACTAATGAGTTTTAAATATATATATATATATATATATATATATATATATATATATATATATATATATATATATATATTTGTAGTCATATACAGATAGATGTTCGTCGTCTACGACTCACCAGTGTGGCTAGGAATAGCGAGTGCGTCTACGCAGCGATTTGAAATGAGAACAACTGGCTATATCCAAATGCGACCAGCCGGTTAAGAACCTATCCTATGCGCTAACAAAGAAGCCATGAATTCGAAAATTATACCAAGATCTATCTATCTATCTATCTATCTATCTATCTATCTATCTATCTATCTATCTATCTATCTATCTATCTATATATATATATATATATAGTAAGCTATGAAAATATATATGGCAATCAAGCTACACAGAGGCTCCCGCGTTTCAGGCTAATATATATATATATATATATATATATATATATATATATGTGTGTGTGTGTGTGTGTGTGTGTGTATGTGTGTGTGTTTCTTTGTTTAAAAATATTATTTTTATAATACTACCAGTGACCGAGATAAATATATTCTTTATAGAAACGTATAGCTTTACGCTATGCAGAAACCATTATTTCCTCTACCAGAGAGCTTAATATATAATAGAGAGTATATGTATATATAAATGTATGTTAATATCAATGTGTGTGTGTGTCTCCGATAGAAAAGAGGTTAGAGAATCTATATAAAACTAAAAGGGTATTTGTATATAAATGTTTCCGGGAAAGACAATGGAAGCAGTCAATGAACCTTAGGTGCCTCTCTACAGGGGCTATGGTGGTATAACATACCGTAAGACTTAAAATATATTTTATTATCATGAAATTTATATCATATGTATACAATTCGCCAGGGGAGGCAATTGAAGTTGTCCCGAATCTTTACGTGTTCCTCAATGTGCCGAATCTCTATGTGTTCTCTCTAAAGAGCTACGATTCACAGAACTACTTAAAACTTCAAATACTTATATTCGATGTTAATGTAATATAAGCCATAAGTATACGACACGAATTCAGAGAATTTTCAAAAATATTAGTTTCTTACGTATATATTAGTTGGCAACACTGGATGAAGTAATAGAAAAAAAGGAAGAATCATCCTGTTATGATCACAGGGCAGAAGGGCATGGTGTTCCTTATAGCATCTTGAGCAGCTCTTTACTGCAAGTATACAAATTAAGTACAGACAGCAATTTGCTGTAGTAAACATACACATGTTCGCCATGTAATTCCTCGTCATGGCGACACCTGGATAATATTTCACGCTGAGATTTTCATCAATATAGAAATAATGATTTTAGACATAAGGTTTAATATCATTATAGCGTGATGTTAATCTTCGTTAGAGGTACATAAAATTGGCGCAAAAGTGATTTGTCCTGTAAATTAATTTTACCAGTTCTGGGAAGAGTATTCTTGTTGTATATATATATTAGTTAGTTAGTTATGAAAATATATCTATGACATGTTCAGAGACGTCCGCGTTACTTCCCATAATTGTCACTAAGCCTGACGATTGCTTACGGGGATGAAACGCAGACGCCTTTCTGTAGCTTAATCGCCATGAATATATTTTAACAACTTGCTACCTAGCTCTACGTACGTGTTGAAGTAAATACTGAAAATCGATGCATAATATATTATATCTTGTTATACATGAAATAATATATATGTGTATATATATATATATACAATATATATATATATATATATATATATATATATAGTTAAATTAGAAAAATATATAAAGTTACATACTTTACAAGTTTAATAATTTCGTATATGTATATTAAAAAATATAGTGTTAATCTAGAAGAGTCTTTTAAACCTAGGTCTTTCAATAAAACAATAGTATATTATCCAAATCAATTTTACAATAAAAGCTTTTCTTTCAATTATTAATTTGTAAAACAGTTTTGTTTTCAATTAATAATTTTAAAATGTTGGAAATCAAAAACCCTTTATAATTCATAAGAGAAAAACGAAGAATAAAATAAAAAATACACTGGGTAAAACTAGATAATAAATCCTGACACATCACAATATATCTGTAGATTTCTGGATGAATAAAAACATTTACCCTCTGTTAAAAAATATTTCTTATTTTATTCTCTTATTTTCCCTTTGGAATTATAAAAGGTTTAACATTTCCTAGATGAATTGTAAACTTTTTTAAAATTATCCATATAAAACAAAGCTATTGTTAAATAGTTGATGGTTCCTTCTGATTAGAATCTATTGTTTCGTTGAAAAAAGTAGGTTTAAAGGACTTTTACATATTTTGTACTGCACTTTGTTGTACGATACGTTGTTGTACTATCTGAAATTACTCGTAAAGTATGTTACTTTATATTTGTTTATTTTCTCTCACACTTAATATAATGCTCTATCCCCAATATTGTGCATATTTTTAATGTATCAGGAATTATGTGAACACATATTTATAAAGTAATTATTTGATAATATTCGATTTGATAATATATATATATATATGATTATTTATATTTATACAGACAATTATAAACTTTACAATTAAAGAAACAATACAAACTAAAACAAATAAAAAGGCAAAATACATCGACATGCCAGTATCGCAGATTTTGTGCACGTCTGTCTAAATACAAATAATCACATATATAAAACTTCTATTTGTTATTGAGAACTCTTTATAGGCCCGGTTGAAATTCTTTGTATTTCTATCCTGTGGATGTTTACTTAACCTGGATTGCTATATATGTACATATATATATATATATATATATATATATATATATATATATATATATATATATATATATTTATATATATATATATATGTGTGTGTATGTATATATATATATATATATATATATATTAATGTTAAATAAATAATATTAAATTAGTTTTACCTACATACGATAGGGTTTCGAGTTTTCGCTCTCATCAGTGCAGGGATGATAATATCGGACGATGAAGCTAGAATTGTTTCAATAATAAGCATACATATGAGTCATATATAAAACATAATACATACGAACAGTATATAGAAGAAGAATGTCACTATAATATAAATTAACCTAAAATCAAACCACCGCCCCATACGACATATTCCTGACTCGACCATTCTTGACTTAGAAATAATTCAGGTAATGAAAAAGTAATGAGTGACATTATTATAATATATTTAAGCAGATATTAACGATAAAAATATAACTACCGTAGGTGATATAAACAGGGTCGATTTAACCTACTTAAAATTGGATGTCAAAGCATTAGAAAAATCAGTAAAACTTTAGTGAGCGATTAGAGTGTGGGAGATGTGTGTTTATTTTTATATAGGCGATAAAAAGTAGTGGATTTAAATAATAGTATGTTAATACAAAACTGTTTTCGTATAAAAATGATGATACAGTGTCAGCATTCGTTGTGAGCCTGACAGATTATTACTTGGAATGAAACACAAAGTTGTATTTGTAAGTTACTTATCACAAGTATACTTTTATACTATATATAAATAAATTTCTAGTGGAACAACATTTTATTAGAGCAAGGAATATAGACGTTTGTGGATTGAATGAAATTGATAAGTGTAAAAACGAGAGGAAAAAACCGTCTTAGTATGTTCATGTATTGTTTTTTTTCCTCTCGTTTTTACACTTTTCAATTTCATTCCACAAAAAAATGTCACAAGCGTCTCTCTCTCTCTCTCTCTCTTTCTCTCTCTCTCTCTCTCTCTCTCTCTCTCTCTCTCTATATATATATATATATATATATATATATATATATATATATATATATACATATTTAAACATTATTGTTTCAAATTATTTGGCTTGTCATAGTGGAAAATGGAGGTTTCTGGGCTTAGTTTTGTGTATTGTGTATTTATAATTATTGTGCAATTCAATTACATATTGGCTGTATAATATTGCTTTCTCGCTGGACACATCCATTGGTCTTCTCTCGAGTGTTGGTAGTAATAAGCATCTTCTAGTCACATTACTCTCTGGATTCTTACAGTGGAGGTCTAGTTAGTGCTCTCTATCTTTGGTATTCCCATACTTTTTTACCCTTCACGACTATTTTGTGTGGTATCAGCCGAATCTGGCGCCATTTTTGTTATCATTTGTACTAAGCACGAGTGCTCACACATGTTATCATCAGTGATTTCTCACTGTTAATAACCGGTGGTGTTACCCGGAGTCTGAGAGACAAAAATCCTCCCCAGATTTATAGTAATACTAGCGGGGCTACCCGGCGTTGCTCGGGGTCATAAAAACATAATTGAAGAAAAATTGCGTGTGTAACATCTTTATATTAAAACTTCTATTTCTCTCCTTCTCTCTCTATAGCTGTCTCTTTATCTTTCTACTTTTCTCTACCCTGATCGCTACTTTTAAATGTTGCCTTTTGCGAAAGCTGTTTCTTCCCCACTATTTCATCCTACGTTTCACAGGGCAATAGTATGACTTATTTCTATAAAAAGTACCACCACTGTCTGCGCCTTCTATATAGGTACTTATAACCGCCCCGGTGTTCATACTATATATTTTGAATCCCCTCATGATATCCTTCATCATTTTAACTCCCCTCGTTGTATTCATCATTTTCGATCTCCTCATACTATTAATCATTTTCAATCCCCTCATAATATTCTTCATCATTTTCAATCTCCTCATACTATTAATCATTTTCAATCCCCTCATAATATTCTTCATCATTTTCAATCCTCTCGTAATATTCCTCATCATTTTAAATCCGCTCATGATATTCTTAATAATTTTCAATCCTCTCATGATATTCTTCATTTTTTCAATCCTCTCATGATATTCTTCATTATTTTCAATCCCCTCATGATATTCTTCATCATTTTCAATCCCCTCATGATATTCTTCATCATTTTCAATCCTCTCATGATAGTCTTCATCATTTTCGATCCCCTCATGATATTCTTCTCATTTTCAATCCCCTCATGATATTATTCATCATTTTCAATCCTCTCATGGTATTCTTAATCATTTCCAACCCTTTCAGTCTATTCTTCATCATTTTCAATCCTCTCATGACATTCTTCATCATTTTCAATCCCCTTATGATGGTCTTCATCATTTTCAATCCCCTCATGATAGTCTTCATCATTTTCAATCCTCTCATAATAGTGTACATCATTTTCAATCCCCGCATTATAGTCTTCATCATTTTCAATCCTCTCATGATAGTCTTCATCATTTTCAATCCTCTCATGATAGTCTTCATCATTTTCAATCCTCTCATGATAGTCTTCATCATTTTCAATCCTCTCATGATAGTCTTTATCATAGCTCTATCTAGGATATTGAGCACTTTTCTCCCGGACAACGCCGAGTATTTTGAAAATCAAGGAGGCCTCATGAGCACTACTGAAATCACTTAGGTATCCTCTCTCCTTCTGATCTGCGAAATAGTCAAAAGGGGAACAAATATGGCGTTAAAATATTTTCCAAACCTATCACTACAGTAGCTCTATCTAGGATATTGAGCACTTTTCTCACGGAAAACGCCGAGTATTTCAAAATCAAAGAGGCCTCCTGAGCACTACTGAAATAACTCTTATCGATTCCTCATCCTTTTCAGCGTAGATGCTGTTAAAATATTATCCAAACCTATCACTACAGTAGCTCTATCTAGGACATTAGGCACTTTTTTCCCGGACAACGCCGGGTACTTTGAAAATCAAAGAGGCCTCCTGGGGACTACTGAAATCACTTAGGTATCCTCCCTCCTTTTCATCTGCAAAATTGTCCAAAGGGGAACGAAGATGGCGTTAAAATATGTTCTAAACCTATCACTACAGTAGCTCTATCTAGGATATTGAGCACTTTTCTCCCAGACAACGCCGAGTACTTTGAAAATCGAGGAGGCTTCATGAGCACTCCTGTAAACCCTTAGGTATCCTCTCTCCTTCTGATCTGCGAAATAGTCCAAAGGGGAACAGAGATGGCGTTAAAATATTTTCCAAACCTATCACTACAGTAGCTCTATCTAGGATATTGAGCACTTTTATCCCGGACAACGCCGAGTACTTTGAAAATCGAAGAGGCTTCATGAGCACTCCTGAAATCCCTTAGGTATCCTCTCTCCTTCTGATCTGCGAAATAGTCCAAAGGGGAACGAAGATGGCGTTAAAATATTTTCCAAACCTATCACTACAGTAGCTCTATCTAGGACATTGAGCACTTTTCTCCCGGACAACGCCGAGTACTTTGAAAATCGAGGAGGCTTCATGAGCACTCCTGAAATCCCTTAGGTATCCTCTCTCCTTCTGATCTGCGAAATAGTCCAAAGGGGAACGAAGATGGCGTTAAAATATTTTCCAAACCTATCACTACAGTAGCTCTATCTAGGACATTGAGCACTTTTCTCCCGGACAACGCCGAGTACTTTGATAATCAAGGAGGTTTCCTGGGGACAACTGAAATCACTTAGGTATCCTCTCTCCTTCTGATCTGCGAAATAGTCCAAAGGGGAACGAAGATGGCGTTAAAATATTTTCCAAACCTATCACTACAGTAGCTCTATCTAGGATATTGAGCACTTTTCTCCCGGACAACGCCGAGTATTTCAAAATCAAAGAGGCCTCCTGAGCACTATTGAAATAACTCTTATCGAATACCCCATCATTTTCAGCGTAGATGCTGTTAAAATATTATCCAAACCTATCACTACAGTAGCTCTATCTAGGACATTGAGCACTTTTCTCCCGGACAACGCCGAGTACTTTGAAAATCGAGGAGGCTTTATGAGCACTCCTGAAATCCCTTAGGTATCCTCTCTCCTTCTGATCTGCGAAATAGTCCAAAGGGGAACAAAGATGGTGTTAAAATATTTTCCAAACCTATCACTACAGTAGCTCTATCTAGGACATTGAGCACTTTTCTCCCGGACAACGCCGAGTACTTTGATAATCAAGGAGGCCTCCTGGGGACTACTGAAATCACTTCGGTATCCTCTCTCCTTCTGATCTGCGAAATAATCTAAAGGGGAACGAAGATGGCGTTAAAATATTTTCCAAACCTATCACTACAGTAGCTCTATCTAGGATATTGAGCACTTTTCTCCCGGACAACGCCGAGTACTTTGAAAATCGAGGAGGCTTCATGAACACCCATGAAATCCCTTAGGTATCCTCTCCCCATTCTGATCTGCGAAATAGTCCAAAGGGGAACGAAGATGGCGTTAAAATATTTTCCAAAACCTATCACTACAGTAGCTCTATCTAGGACATTGAGCACTTTTCTCCCGGACAACGCCGAGTACTTTGATAATCAAGGAGGCCTCCTGGGGACTACTGAAATCACTTAGGTATCCTCTCTCCTTCTGATCTGCGAAATAGTCCAAAGGGGAACGAAGATGGCGTTCAAATATTTTCCAAACCTATCACTACAGTAGCTCTATCTAGGATATTGAGCACTTTTCTCCCGGACAACGCCGAGTATTTCAAAATCAAAGAGGCCTCCTGAGCACTACTAAAATAACTCTTATCGATTACCCAATCCTTTTCAGCGTAGATACTGTTAAAATATTATCCAAACCTATCACTACAGTAGCTCTATTAAGGACATTGAGCAATTTTTCCCGGACAACGCCGAGTACTTTGAAAAACAAAGAGGCCTCCTGGGGACTACTGAAATCAGTTAGGTATCCTCCCTCCTTTTCAGCTGCAAAATTGTCCAAAGGGGAACGAAGATGGCGTTAAAATATTTTCTAAACCTATCACTACAGTAGCTCTATCTAGGACATTGAGCACTTTTCTCCCGGACAACGCTGAGTACTTTGATAATCAAGGAGGTTTCCTGGGGACTACTGAAATCACTTAGGTATCCTCTCTCCTTCTAATCTGCGTAATAGTCCAAAGGGGAACGAAGATGGCGTTAAATATTTTCCAAACCTATCACTACAGTAGCTCTATCTAGGATATTGAGCACTTTTCTTCCCGGACAAAGCCGAGTATTTCAAAATCAAAGAGGCCTCCTGAGCACTACTGAAATAACTCTTATCGATTACCCAATCCTTTTCAGCGTAGATACTGTTAAAATATTATCCAAACCTATCACTACAGTAGCTCTATCTAGGACATTGAACACTTTTTTCCCCGACAACGCCGAGTACTTTGAAAAACAAAGAGGCATCCTGGGGACTACTGAAATAAATTCGGTATCCTCTCTCCTTCTGATCTGCGAAATAGTCCAAAGGTGAACTAAGATAGCGTTAAAATATTTTCCAAACCTATCACTACAGTTGCTCTATCTAGGATATTGAGCACTTTTCTCCCGGACAACGCCGAGTACTTTGAAAATCGAGGAGGCTTCATGAACACCCATGAAATCCCTTAGGTATCCTCTCCCCATTCTGATCTGCGAAATAGTCCAAAGGGGAACGAAGATGGCGTTAAAATATTTTCCAAAACCTATCACTACAGTAGCTCTATCTAGGACATTGAGCACTTTTCTCCCGGACAACGCCGAGTACTTTGATAATCAAGGAGGCCTCCTGGGGACTACTGAAATCACTTAGGTATCCTCTCTCCTTCTGATCTTCGAAATAGTCCAAAGGGGAACGAAGATGGCGTTAAAATATTTTCCAACCATATCACTACAGTAGCTCTATCTAGGACATTGAGCACTTTTCTCCCGGACAACGCCGAGTACTTTGATAATCAAGGAGGTTTCCTGGGGACTACTGAAATCACTTAGGTATCCTCTCTCCTTCTGATCTGCGAAATAGTCCAAAGGGGAACGAATATGGCGTTAAAATATTATCCAAACCTATCACTACAGTAGCTCTATATAGGACATTGAGCACTTTTTTTCCCCGGACAACGCCGAGTACTTTGAAAATCAAAGAGGCCTCCTGGGGACTACTGAAATCACTTAGGTAAATTCTTCTTTTTTTATACATATATAGAGTGGTTATGACTCAACGGGTCATTGTAAACGTGTACTTGTTAAATTCTTCTTTTTTCTTTTTTTATACATATATAGAGTGGTTATGACTCAACGGGTCACTATAAAGATGTTCTTGTTAAATTCTTCTTTTTTTCTTTTTTCTATACATATATAGAATGGTTATGACTCAACGGGTCACTGTAAACGTTTACTTGTTAAATTCTTCTTTTTTTATACATATATAGAGTGGTTATGACTCAACGGGTCATTGTAAACGTGCACTTGTTAAATTCTTCTTTTTTCTTTTTTTATACATATATAGAGTGGTTATGACTCAACGGGTCACTGTAAACGTGTACTTGTTAAATTCTTCTTTTTTCTTTTTTTATACATATATAGAGTGGTTATGACTCAATGGGTCACTGTAAACGTTTACTTGTTAAATTCTTCTTTTTTTCTTTTTTTATACATATATAGAGTGGTTATGACTCAACGGGTCATTGTAAACGTGTACTTGTTAAATTCTTCTTTTTTCTTTTTTTATACATATATAGAGTGGTTATGACTCAACGGGTCACTGTAAACGTGTACTTGTTAAATTCTTCTTTTCTTTTTTTATACATATATAGAGTGGTTATGACTCAACGGGTCACTGTAAACGTGTACTTGTTAAATTCTTCTTTTCTTTTTTTATACATATATAGAGTGGTTATGACTCAACGGGTCACTGTAAGTAAAATAAGTTTTGAAGAGAAAAAAATGTAAAAACCTATAACGATGACGTCATATACCTATTACTGTGACGTCACGTGCACAAGAATAAGTTGGTTGAAAATAAAATTATTATTACATAATTACATTGGCTGATTTCCAAATTACTACTGAATAACATTAGAAAAGTTTGAAAAAACCAGACCTGCTGCCGAAGACTGGCCCCGTTGACCCCCAGCAACATTTTTTTTTTGTTGTAATTTTGAGATATTATGATCCCAGGTGTTGTACGGTGCTGAAGATATAAACTTTTTGACATGTCGTCGCGTAGTTTTGTAGGAGAAGCTTCACATACATACATACATACATACATACATACATACATACATACATATAGACAACTGCCCTTTATATAAGAGAAGACTAGCGGGGCTACCCGGCGTTGCTCGGGGTCATAAAAACATAATTGAAGAAAAATCGCGTGTGTAACATCTTTATATTAAAACTTCTATTTCTCTCCTTCTCTCTCTATAGCTGTCTCTTTATCTTTCTAATTTTCTCTACCCTGGTCGCTACTTTTAAATTTTGCCTTTTGCGAAAGCTGTTTCTTCCCCACCATTTCATCCTACGTTTCACAGGGCAATAGTATGACTTATTTCTATAAAAAGTACCACCACTGTCTGCGCCTTCTATATAGGTACTTATAACCGCCCCGGTGTTCATACTATATATTTTGAATCCCCTCATGATATCCTTCATCATTTTAACTCCCCTCGTTGTATTCATCATTTTCGATCTCCTCATACTATTAATCATTTTCAATCCCCTCATAATATTCTTCATCATTTTCAATCTCCTCATACTATTAATCATTTTCAATCCCCTCATAATATTCTTCATCATTTTCAATCCTCTCGTAATATTTCGTCATCATTTTAAATCCGCTCATGATATTCTTAATAATTTTCAATCCTCTCAAGATATTCTTCATTTTTTCAATCCTCTCATGATATTCTTCATTATTTTCAATCCCCTCATGATATTCTTCATCATTTTCAATCTCCTCATAATATTCTTCATCATTTTCAATCCTCTCATGGTATATTTCATCATTTTCGATTCCCTCATGATATTCTTCTCATTTTCAATCTCCTCATGATATTATTCATCATTTTCAATCCTCTCATGGTATACTTCATCATTTCCAATCCTGTCAGTCTATTCTTCATAATTTTCAATCCTCTCATGACATTCTTCATCATTTTCAATCCTCTCATGACATTCTTCATCATTTTCAATCCTCTCATGATAGTCTTCATCATTTTCAATTCCCTCATGATAGTCTTCATCGTTTTCAATCCCCTCATGATAGTCTTCATCATTTTCAATCCTCTCATGATAGTCTTCATCATTTTCAATCCTATCATGATAGTCTTCATCATTTTCAATCCTCTCATGATAGTCTTCATCATTTTCAAACCTCTCATGATAGTCTTCATCATTTTCAAACCTCTCATGATATTCTTCATCATTTTCAATCCCCTCATGATATTATTCATCATTTTCAATCCTCTCATGATAGTCTTCATCATTTTCAATCCTCTCATGACATTCTTCATCATTTTCAATCCCCTTATGATAGTCTTCATCATTTTCATTCCACTCATGATAGTCTTCATCATTTTCAATCCCCTCATGATAGTGTACATCATTTTCAATCCCCTCATTATAGTCTTCATCGTTTTCAATCCCCTCATGATAGTCTTCATCATTTTCAATCCTCTCATTATAGTCTTCATCATTTTCAATCCTCTCATGATAGTCTTCATCATTTTCAATCCTCTCATGATAGTCTTCATCATTTTCAATCCTCTCATGATAGTCTTCATCATTTTCAATCCTCTCATGATAGTCTTTATCATAGCTCTATCTAGGATATTGAGCACTTTTCTCCCGGACAACGCCGAGTACTTTGAAAATCAAGGAGGCCTCATGAGCACTACTGAAATCACTTAGGTATCCTCTCTCCTTCTGATCTGCGAAATAGTCCAAAGGGGAACAAAGATGGCGTTAAAATATTTTCCAAACCTATCACTACAGTAGCTCTATCTAGGACATTGAGCACTTTTCTCCCGGACAACGCCGAGTACTTTAATAATAAAGGAGGCCTCCCGAGGACTACTGAAATCACTTAGGTATCCTCTCTTCTACTGATCTGCGAAATAGTCCAAAGGGGAACGAATATGGCGTTAAAATATTATCCAAACCTATCACTACAGTAGCTCTATATAAGACATTGAGCACTTTTTCCCCGGACAACGCCGAGTACTTTGAAAATCGAGGAGGCTTCATGAGCACTCCTGAAATCTCTTAGGTATCCTCTCTCCTTCTGATCTGCGAAATAGTCCAAAGGGGAACGAAGATGGCGTTAAAATATTTTCCAAACCTATCACTACAGTAGCTCTATCTAGGACATTGAGCACTTTTCTCCCGGACAACGCCGAGTACTTTGATAATCAAAGAGGCCTCCTGGGGACTACTGAAATCACTTAGGTATCCTCCCTCCTTTTCATCTGCAAAATTGTCCAAAGGGGAACGAAGATGGCGTTAAAATATTTTCTGACGTCATGATGACCTGATATAACCGGACACAATTTAGGTCAAGACCGGGTACATCCGGCAAGGGATTATGGGACAGGTGCGGATGTGATTGAGCAACCCTTGTTTCACTACACACTCTTAACGTAGGATTCCTATGTTGTTATTGATGCATCCGGACAGAAGTTATTGGATGATCTGATACAACCGGACACAATTTAGGGCAAGACCGGGTACATCCGGCAAGGGATTATGGGATGTTTACAATGACTCTGCATTTTTATCGGATTAGTACATAAATACATTAGATTATTTCGAATTTACTACATATTAACGTTGAAATTTCGTGTAAAATACGAAAAAACTGCTACCTTTTGTCGGAAAGTGGTCCGGTTGACTGTCAGCGAGTGAATCGTTATTTGCGATTTTGAGATATTATGATCCCAGGATATGTACGGTGCTGAAGATATAAACTTTTTGACATGTCGTCGCGTAGTTTTTGAGGAGAAGCTTCACATACAGACATACATACATACATACATACATACATATAGACAAGTGCCCTTTATATAAGAGAAGATTTAGTCGTTTCGATTATTATTGCAAATGACATTGGGATTTGGGTGACAATAAGCCTTCCTAAGGTCGCAGTACCCTCCGCACCATTCCAGAAAATACACATCAATTAAACACAGTTGTCTAGCTATCGTTTGTTCGTTCTTTATTTTTATATATGTACTAGCAGGGCTACCCGGCGTTGCTCGGGGTCATAAAAACATATAATTGAAGAAAAATCGTGTGTGTAACATCTTTATATACAAACTTCTATTTCTCCCCCCCCCTTTCTCTATAGCCGTCTCTTTATCTTTCTACCTTTCTCTTCCCTGGTCACCCCATTTCAGCGCTACTTTCTAATTTTGCCTTTTGCGAAAGCTGTTTCTTCCCCACCATTTCTCCTACGTTGGCCAGGGCAATAGTATATCATATTTCTATAAAAAGTAACACCTCTATCTGCGCTTTCTATATAAGAACTTATCTCCGCCCCGGTGTTCATACTATATACGTATCTATCATCACCCCGGTGCGCATACTATATACGTACCTATCGGCGCCCCAGTGCACATACTATATATGGACCTATCGCCGCCCCAGTGCAGATACTATTTAAGTACCTATCGCCGCCTCGGTGCGAATGCTAAATAGTACCTATCGCCGTCCCGGTGTGCATGCTACATAAGTACCTATCGCTGCCCTAGTGCGAATAATTAATATGTACATATTGCCGCTTTGGTGCGAATGCTAAATACGTACCTATCGCCGCTTTGGTGCGAATGCTAAATACGTACCTATCGCCGGCCCGGTGCGAATGCTAAATACGTACCTATAGCCGCCCCGGTGCGAATGCGAAATACATATCTTTCGCCGTTCCGGTACATGTGCTATATACGTACCTATCGCCGCCCCGATGCACGTGCTATATACGTCCATATCGCCGCCCCGGTGCGCGTGCTATATATGTACTGACTGCCGCCGCAGAGCGCATGCTATGTACGTACTTATTGCTGCCCATGTGTACATGTTATATACGTAGCTATCGCCACCCCTAAATTCTGAATACGTACCTATAGCCGCCCCGGTGTGGAAGCTAAATAGGTACTAATTGCTGCCCCGGTGCGAATGCTAAATACATACCTATCGCCGCCCCGGTGTGAATTCTAAATACGTACCTATCACCGCCCCGGTGTGAATTCTAAATACGTACCTATCGCTGCCCCGGGTCGGAAGCTAAATACGTACATATCGCCACCCTGGTGCGAATGCTAAATACATACCTATCGCCGCCCCGGTGTGAATGCTACATACATACCTATCGCCACCCTGGTGTGAATGCTAAATACGTACCTATCGCCGCCCCGGTGTGAATGCTAAATACATACCTATCGCCGCCCCGGTGTGAATGCTAAATACATACCTATCGCCGCCCCGGTGTGAATGCTAAATACGTACCTATCGCCGCTCCGGTGTGAATTTTAAGTACGTACCGTTCGCCGCCCCGGTGCGCGTGCTATATACGTACCTATCGCCGCCCCGGTGTGAATTTTAAATACGTACCTTTCGCCGCCCCGGTGCGCGTGCTATATACGTACCTATCAGCGCCCTGGTGCACGTGCTATATATGAACCGATCGCTGCCCCAGTGCACATGCTAAATACATGCCTATCACCGCCCCGGTGCACATACTATATACATACTTATTGCCGCCGATGTGCACATGCTATATACGTACTTATCGCCACCGCTGAATGCTAAATAAGTACCTATCTCCGCCCAGGGGTGAATGCTAAATACGTACATATTGCCGCCCCGGTGTGCATACACCATATGTACCTATCACTGCCCCAGTGTGAATACTAAATATGTACATATCGCCGCCCCTGTGCGAATGCTGAATACGTACCTATCGCAACCCCAGGGCGAATGCTAAATACGTAACTATCGCCACCCCTATACACTACTATATACGTACCTATGCCACCCCAGGGCACATACTATATATAAACCTATCGGCGGCCTGGTGCGCATAATATATTCATACCTATCGCGGCTCTGGTGTGCATACTACATACTTACCTATCTCTGCAAGGGTGCACATACTATATATGTACCTATCTCCAGCCCAGTTCACACACGTAAGAACTCATATTAGTGCACCCCTGTCGTGTTTGAAAAACAAAATAGTGTTCATTCATGTATTGTCACCATCATAAATATAAATAATTTTAGTTAAAAACAGAAAAAAAGAAATGTTTTTGCCTCCCCCCACGAACATTTTTTTCCATCCTCCCACATACTTAGAAATATTTTTAATTTAAAAGAAATAAAAAAGAAAAGAAAATTTTTTGACCCGCCCCAAAAATTTTATGTTCCCCCCATACATAGAAATATTTTTAGTTTAAAAAAAGAAAAAAAAATTTTTTTTAGCTCCCCCGCCCCGAAAATTTTTTTTCTCATCCTGCCCCATACATATAAATATTGTCAATGAAAAAGATAAAAGAAAAGGAAAAAAATGTTGCCCCCCACCCCAATTTTTTTTTACACTCCCGGTGCGCATGCTATATTCGTACTTATGGCATCCCATGTGCACATGCTATATACGTTCCTATCGCCACCGCTGAATGCTAAATATGTACCTATAGTCTCCTCAGTGCGAATGCTAAATAGGTACCTATCGCCGCCCCGGTGCGAATGGTAAATACGTTTATATCGCCGCTAAAAATTTCCACGACCACCAATCTCTCCAGGCCCCCCAACTTTTTTTTACTCTCGCCCAACCCTGAGTAATATTTTTAGTTCCAAAAATAAAAAAATAAAAAAATTTGGCCCGACCCCTAAAAAGTTTGTCCTGACCTCTAAACATTTCCCCGAGCCCCCAATCTCTTCAGAACGCCCCCAACTTTTTTATTATTCTCTCCCAATCCTAAGAAATATTGTTAGTTAAAAAAATAAAAAAACAAAAAAAATTTGGCTCGACCTATAAAAAGTTTCCCCGACCCCCCCAATCTCTCCATCCCCCCCCCACAGTTTTTTTACTCTCGCCCACCCTGAGTAATATTTTTGTTCAAAAAATAAAAAAATTTGGCCCGACCACTTAAAAGTTTGTCCTGACCCCTGAAAATTTCTCCGACCCCCCAATCTCTCCAGCCCCCATCAATTTCTTTTACTCTCCCAAACATGAGAAATATTTTGAGTTCAAAGAAAAAAAAAAAATTTGGCCTGACCCCTAAAATTTTCCCAGACCCCCTAATCTCTCCAGCCCCCCCCCTCCAACTTTTTTTCACTCTTCCCCTGAGGAATATTTTAAGTTCAAAAAAAGAAAAAAAAAAATTTGGCCGGACCCCTAAAGAATTTGGCCTGACCCTTAAATTTTCCCCGACCCCCTAATCTCTCCAGCCCCCCCACCAACTTTTTTTTTCAGTGTCCCACAACCCTGAGAAATATTTTAAGTTAAAAAAAAATAAAATACAAAATTTGGCCTGACCCCTAAAAAATTTGTCCTGACCCCTAAAATTTAATTGTGTTTTTAAACGTGAGTTAACGCACTTCCTTAGCTATCCTCTAACAAATAAATTTCATTAAAAAACATTAATTGGTTTATGAACTTGAGGTATTACGTAATTAAATTACAATATGACTCAGCAATTTCAAATTACTATAAAATATAATGAAAAATAAATGAAAAGCCCCCCCCCCCCGATGAAATATTCCCCATGGACCCCTAAGGGCTGGGTTAATAGATTCGAGAATACTCTCATCATCTTACTCTGTGAATTTCTTACGCTTCGTTGGCCTTTTCGGCCTTCTGGCTAAGATCAAAGTGTAGTATCTGTTCCGATGGATACTGCACGCTTGTCCTGTGCAGTTCTAGGAGGTCCACCCTCCCAGGCTTCGCCTCCCCTCTTTGGGGAGGAGTAAGTTTATTGCTTACTGCCTGAGGCGCCCCTACCGGGGAATGCCGACGGGGCTGCCCAGGCAATTTTTAAATGGCCAGAGTGCTCACCTTCTCGGGCGCTGGCTTTTAAAACCCCACTTTCCCGACCCGAGCTTGGGTCACGTCTTACTTGTGGGAGTAAGATAAACCTGGCCTTGTGCCTAACCTCCTGGGGAGGTAAATAATTTTTTTTTTTTTTTTTTTTTTTTTAAGCTTTGTCGGCCTTTTGGCTAAGATCAAAGTGTAGTATCTGTTCTCGGCATTTTTGCCTTGAGATCAAGTGTATTATCTAGTCCTATCCGATAGGTGTCGATCTTACACTCTCGAATCAAAAATCAGATTATCATTTTATTTTTTAATCCCTTTTCCTTTGGTGCACTTCCTCTCCCCTAAAGTACGGCTGATCGCGCCCACGGTAGGGATCTCTCTCACGCCGACTAATACTCAAACTCCCCAAAATTTCGCCTGAGCCGCTCATACCGCGAATGCCGACATTCCCCCATCCCCAGATTTGGCCTGAGGCGCTCATACCGACGAATGCCGACATTCCCCCTCCCTAAATTCGGCCTGAGGGGCCCGACTGCTGACATTCCCCCTCCCCAGATTTGGCCTGAGGCGCTCATACCGGCGAATGCCGACATTCCTCCTCCCAAAATTCGGCCTGAATGCCGACGCTCCCACTCCCCAAATTTCGCCTGAGGCGCTCATACCGGCGAATGCCGACACTCCCCCGCCCCCAAATTTCGCCTTAAGCGCTCATACCGCCGAATGCCGACACTCCCCCGCCCCCAAATTTCGCCTGAGGCGCTCACACCGACGAATGTCGACACTCCCCCTCCCCAAATTTCGCCTGAGGCGCTCATAACGGCGAATGCCGACACTCCCCCTCCCCCAAAGTTGGCCTGAAAGGAGGAGGTAATGCCTGGAAGTATTATATCAGGATAACAGAACGGCCATAGTGAGGAATGGAGGGGGGAAGGAATATTAGCGTCTATTAATAATTAAGAAAGAAAGTGTGGGAGTGAGAGGGGAAGAAGAAAGAAAGAAAAAAAATGGTTGTAGTGTGAGTGAATTTCTACCCGCCACTCCCTTACTCTGACGTCATATCTAGTTTATCGTGACTTTGCATTATTTTTCTTCTCAAATTAGTATAAATAACGTTGAAAAATGGAGTTAAAAGCCACCCCCCATTGGAGAAAAGTGCTCAGTCGACCCCGGAAGAGTCAATTTTTTTTTCCGGTTCCGAGATATTAGACGCGCCTGGGCTGGCCGGTCGGAATGATGTCACCCGTGTGACCGTGTGTTGGGTACTTTCGGAGGAGAAGCTTTACATACATACATACATACATACATACATACAGACAGGTGGGATTTATATAATAGATTTTACTTCGAGTTTTTTTTATCTGAATTTATCATCTGCCAGTCTTCAATTTATCATTTAGTAATTTTCGCCTCGTCAACTCTCGCGCGTTTTCGAAACCTGCACGAACGTTGACAAAGTTAAGTCACAGAAACGCGGGCGTTCTCTATAAGAGTACCGATGTTTAAACATGTTACAATTTTAATCGTAAGAAAATAATGTTGAGATTTATATAAATTATAATACATAAGTTTTTCTTTTGCTTTTATACATTAATTTTTTTTATTTTTCTTATTTTTTGATATTATTGAATTCGTAGATGAATTAATAACAGTAAGCTTTATTGGTTTCCGAAAGTGAACATTGTCAAAATGATGATGATGCGTTGCCTACGAAATGAAAGCTATGTGCTTTTTTAGATTGTGTATAAATAGCTTGGTGGAAGTGATATTTTGAAAAGTACTGTGAAAGAGTTATGAATTTAAGAACAATACTGTTTTTAAATTCTCGTAACAGCTATATGGTAAACAGCTTATGGTCGCCTAACAATAGAAATTACATGTTTATGGTATTTTGTTGAATTTCAAGCAGTGAAATAGGCTTATACTAGTTCTAAGTCTGCAATGTGCAAATTTGGTTAGTATCTCAAACATTCGAATCACTTCGTGGGGTAGTGCTAAAATAGTATCGCTATCAGTAGGAATACGAAACAGGGAAATGTTTTTTTATTGTTAGCAGTGGGGATTGTTTATTTGTATTACGTTTCTTGTAGATGACTTATATAAATTTGGTTTTGTTGGCTTTCATTATATTATTTATGTTGATTGGTTGGTAGGTTTTTAATGACATATCGATCCTATAAGGTCATTCAATGCCATGAAAAGTTATTTATCGTAGCTTCTTATGTGTAGATTATTTGCATTAGAATTGGGTAGTACGTTTTCTTTTTTATTAAACGTATTATTATTAATGTTAAGTATATATATATATATATATATATATATATATATATATATATATATATCCATGGACGGCGGCACCGGGGGGAAGAGGGCTGAAGCCCCCTCACTTTTTGACTTGGCTCCCCCACTTTACGGTCATCAATAATTAAGTTGATATGCATGTGTTTAACCGCCCCCCCCACTTTTTAGGAGAGCCCCCCCCCCACTTTTATAACTGTCCCGCCGGCCCTGATATATATATATATATATATATATATATATTTCTCCATATCTAAATGACTAAATGCTTTTTTAGTTCCATCATTTTGTTTGCATACATCTATCTCAAATTTGTATATCTATATCGATAACTTGTTTTTGGCCTAAATATCTGCCTCTTTGTTTCTGTCAACCTTCCTATTTATCTACGTAGCTATCAAAGGAAACGATATAAATTTGGTACATAGATCATAATCAAAATTGCTCTCCTCCCACTTTAGTCTTTCGTATCGTGAGATCCTGGGGAGCAGATTGGATATCACACCCAACATGCGCATGCTGTTTATTCGGCCAATGATATCACGGCTAGCATTTCCTAAACAAATACGTCAAAGATGTCATTCATTCGAATCATTACATACATATATTATGTCACAGAAAACCATAGGTGACAGAGATAAACCCATATTTGTATAATCTTTGACCTTTATAGTTGAGACAAGATAGATACTAGACGAAGCACCCGTTTTGGCTGGGTAAAAAAATGTAATAAAAAATCTGATACCTATCTAATTAAAATACAAGGTTTCCAAAGAGTGATAATGAATATTTGAATGGTGATTTTAATACTACACATTTTATTAAGTTGTGTTAAAAGTTTGTCTTAAAACCGACATTTCTTTTTCAGCTTAAATATCCTGAATAGTTTTTTTTTCTTTCTAGTTTGACGGGAATTTTTGTAAACTTATGAATCTTCCATGGCTCGTCGTTTCCTCGGAGGGAGAACGAAAGCTTCACGCTTTTGTACTGGTGAGTCCAAATAATTCACTGACTTTATGAATGAAAAAAATAAAACATTATTAGCAAATTTTGAATTTTGACTTGATCTAATGTTTTAATTAAGTTCCTATAAACTTATATCAGAAGCAGACTGTTATACTTGTGTCAAATCTGGCAAATTTAAATTGATCAAGGATGTAATCACACAAATGCAAGCATAAAACGTATTGCTAAAAGAACAGACATTGATGTATTTAGTAATGCACGTTCTTAATAACATTTGAAACTAAGTATGATTTACTGAAGTCAACCAAACACAAAACGGGGTAGAATAAAAAATATACAACAGATAAAGGTTACCAAAGGCAAGATAAGTTACTCTTCCACTTTTGTTTTATTTATATTTATCTCAGACAAAGGACATTGCCAACGATATGTGAATTAGGAACCAGAGTTTTAGGGGCATCCTAAGTTGGGATGGTGTTCACATTACATTTAAATTTCTGCATGTTGGTACAGTTTGGGAAACAGGGAACATAGAGAGAATTCCAAAGGCAATCAGTTTGAGGAAATAAGTTATTTGAGTAAAAATCTGTCCAGTATCTGGGGACAGTAACAGTGAATTAGTTGGGGTTTGTTGATTGTCAGAGATATTTACATCGAGGGGATACAAGTGTAGTAAATTTGTTGGCGCACATTCCATTGAAGTACTTATAAAAGAAACACAGGGGTGCAACATTGCGGCGATGGGGCAGGGGCTGCAGCTTGGTAGACAGTGTAAGTCTAGATTTGAGATATAAAAATTACGATCGTTTACCTGTGTTCTAGAAACTATTACGCAACGCTTTAATCTTTCCTATTAATTACTAAATTAATTATTCTAGCACAGCATGTCGTGAAACTCCATCTATGATTGTATGCCTAATTTGTAAGTTTTAAGAAGCATGTAAGTATTTGCTGCTTGCAATTAGTCATAGATAAATTCTTAAACAGAGTACACATTCATTTCAAGGTCATATCTAATTGTTTAAAGGTCCATGTTTCGATGATAACATGGATCATGTCATACCTTCAAAGCCGTATCCCTCGTCTCCAAATAAATGTTTTTTCTCTCAGAAACGAGTGCGTGCAGTGGAGTGCATAAAGCATTAATCTTCGGTTCCGTTCTGTTTCTCTTTTATATCGATGATATTCTAGATGAACTGACCCTACCCTTACCCCTAACCCCCTAACCCTAACCATTACCCTACCCTTAACCCTAACCATAACCCTAACTCTAAACCGTTACCCTACTCCTAACATTAACCCTAACCGTAACCCTAACACTAACCCTAACACTAACCCTAACACTAACCCTAACCACTTGTTTGCGGATGATGTAAGCTAGTATCACCTTGACCTAACTAGGATCAACTTCAAGATAAGCTCTTGGAATTGGTCATGTAGCAAAATGTAATAATCTTCCTCTCGGCTCTCTACCTACGTTTTCATTTTCGATCTGAATCAATGGACACCTCTTTCAAATCAACGCTTCATTTAATCAAAAATGCGCACAAAGCCAGTTGGGTTCTCCACCTGATCCGGAGGTTTTTCTCTTTCCACCATCTATACATAATTCTGGTATGGACTATTTTTTTAATATTCCATCCAAGCAACACATTTTTATCTTCAGAAAAGATCTACTCTAGGAAACTGTTTAACGGTTGGAAATCAGGATGCTGACGTGATTCACCACGCTTAAACACTAAGAGCAATCTCTCCTCACTCGTGCGCCAGATGTGACGTACACCATCATTAAACTGAATTTCAAGGGGTTTTGTTTACCGCTGCGTCAAGTCGCTAAATTTGTACGTTGATCTAAGCAAAAGAAAAACAGTATTCTCTGTCCGTATGTCTGGTCTGTGTGACAGTCTGTTAGAGAATCTCGTGACGGTGCTTACTATATCCATGTTCAAAGTGTGCTTGGTCAAAATTCCAGACGATATATACATGAAAATATCTTTTAACTATTTTTGTACATGGCGTGTTGCAGTTTGCTATTTTTCAGTTTATAAAAAAAAATTTAAAATAAATATATAGTGATTCAACTTTGAGCAATGAGTCAGCCTCGTGTTGACATTCACACAACTCTGACACTGGGTTGTTCCATGGAGAATATATTATGTACTTAGTGTGGCATTAAACTGAATCCAGTTGTGAGCTCTCGATTTAGAAACTTTGAAGTCACCCCTTAGTTGTAATTACAACCAGGTGCCATCTAATCTGGAGTGGTTGCTCCAGTAAAAGTTTTATCTATGGCTTAATTAGAAACCGTCCATTGTATGACATTAAGCTACACCCGGCGAAGGTACCAATTTGATAGCTTGTGGAAGTCTGGTTCACAAAGTAATTGCCATTTTTCCATGAACTACTCAGACCTGGAGTGGTAGAATGTGAAGGATGTTATTCATGAATTAAATGAACTCTGTCTTTGGGATGATATGAAGCCGAATCTGGGAATGAAAGCTCGAGTTTAAAGATTTAAATAAACTTAGACGACTACTTAGTTGCTACTAATCTTAGGTCCACTCTGACTTCGAGTGGTAGTACTCTGATGCTTATATATAGATGCTGTCTTAGTTATGATTCGAAGCCTCATCCGGTGGGTTACACATACATTTACATATGCAATTCGAACCAGTCTGGCTAGAAAGAGGCGATAGTCGCCTGCGCAACGCCATGACACTTTGCTTTTCGAGCCGAAAAGCCACGGATATTGAACGTAAAGCAATACGGAATCTGATTCCAACCAAGGCATCGCAGGTCAGTTCGCCGACAAGTACAGTTCCGTAACCGACCGTTTCATTTCACAGACAATGTTAGTCGAAACGTTAAGTGTTTTCAGTTATGATAGTGCCAGTTTCATACGAAACAGTGGACGGATGATAGTCATTTATAGCAACGACTGTGATATTCCAGCGCATCTCCCTTGCTATCGCCCGAGGCAATGCCATGTCGTCCTACAACCTTTAATTTTTGACAAGGAGAAGAAAAAAACAGTGATTGATTTAAAGGTGTGCTAGAAAGGGAGAGGGAGAGAGAGAGAAAGAGATTTACAGAAAAGTGTTTAACTTTATAATTTTATTTAGGTATTTTATTAATTTTGGAGTAATAGTATTATTTTTATTTACAATCAGCAATGGTATCTCGGGGTTTCCCAGTCAGTAATTTATTTGTTATCAATACTAATTGATTTCTTACTGTTGTTACATGCGAGGTTACCCTTACTGTAAAATCCGAAACAATTAACCAAGGAAAACTTACACAAAGAACATGTACACTAGTTCAATCTTGCTTAAAGAGCGAATACGCGAGTAAAGCTTATTAAAAAGTAAATATATAAATACGCGATATAAGTTTTACTTTTAAAAATCTGCTCACCCTCGCTCGCCCACCCTTTAATCCGTAAATAAAGTATCGCGTTTTTATAGATTAATTCCTATTTTAGTCACAAAAGTATTAAAAACAAAAATTTTTTGTGTCTATTAAAAGTGAAAAAATGTCTTCTCTTTATATTTTATTAGTTATTAAGATTAAGCCTCCTCTTTTTTGCTCATGAAATTTAATTTGCGTACGTGATTATTTTTTCCTTTCTCTATTGTTGTCAGTTATTATTAAGATCAAGATTAAGCATCCCTTCATTGCACATACAATACATTTGTGTAGTGGCGTCCTTTATACGGTTGTCAAGGATCCTTTAAAGTATTAAAGTACCTCGTCGCCAGTGGTTGTGGCGTCTTTTATAAGGTACTCAAGAATCCTCTAATGTTCCTCGTCGCCAATTGTTATGGCCCTGTAAAGAGTCCGGAAAGAAAGCACGAACTCGGAGTTTAGAGAAACAAGTGTTTTGAGAAAAGTATAATACAACATATAACAAGAGTGGCTGTACCCGTGTCTTCACTGCCAGTATTGGACTGGTTTGGTTACAACCAGTATTTATATTGAGTAGAAAGATTTATGTTGTCCTTCAGGTAAGGTACTATAACACCTCCTACCAGGAAGTCAGAGTATCGTTTCCTTTTTGGATTGACGCTGTTCTGATGCTGCTTGGTGTATCTGTATGTCGAAAGTGTCGTATCTGGTAACCATTACTTTTTTCCCGGAGAGTGCTGTCGGTTTCGTTCCATAGTCGTTTTCTAATTTGATTAAGGTGTATCTTATGAGAGAACTGAGGGCCTCTATCAAATTCAAATTTTATATCCTCTAGCTATTTAAGTCGTGTCCTAGACTTCTGATTTTTAAGCATATCTTAAAACTTAAACAATGTATTTGCTTCGACATTCTTCTTCAAAAGAAGTCACTTTATTTTTCATAGTCTTTAGCTCAGATACCTTTATTGCAGCTTTAATTATTCCAGCTCTTGAACCATAAGTTCAGTGCTTTTAATCCTTAACTTGTCATCGAAAAAATTGACTTGATTTCTTTCAGTTTAGTATTAGCTATTTGCAACGTGAATTGTGTGTCCTTATGTGCTTTAATTTCTGCAAACAATTTATTTGAGTCCAGTTTATACGATTTTTAATGATTGGAACACAATTCTTCTTTCGTTTTTATGATTAAGTCGTCAGATTTGTTTAATTTTCTGGCCAAAAGTTTTGGTTGGTAACCCCCATAGGTTGAACTGTTGCATCAAGTCTTTGCTAAAAAACTATTGGTATTTTTAATACGAATATATTTACTTTTTGTTAGTTCTATATAAAGTAACATTGGTAATTATTTCACCCTCGAATGCTATTATTTCACCACTAATCGTTCTGGCTATTTTGTTGGTTATTAGCATTGTCGGTTTACCCAACCTTTTCCATGTATGCATGTTGATTATCGACACGTTTGAACCAGAATCTAATTGTAATTTTACATTTTTATCCAGAATTTTTACTTGTATATATTTTCTTATTTGCCGTCCTGTTCGTTTGTTTTTGTGGATTTAACCTGAGGTTTATTTCGTCTATTCGTTCTGCAATGTAAACTCTGGTTCTCGACTTTATTATAATTTAGACAGGTTTTAAAATAACATGAGCTATTCGTAACCCAATGTAAAGAACCACAACAGAAACAGGGGCTAGGTGGTAATGTATTCTGTTTTATATTGGACTGATGTATCTTTTTAATAATCTCTTTTTTTTGTTTCAAATATTTTTGAAAGGCAGTTGAAATGTGATTTCTGACGTACCTTTCTTATGTGAACAACACCATAGATAAATATATAAAAAAAAGTTTTTAAAACATGATTTTAACTATATGTAACAATGCTCCGGGAATAAATATTCTACCATGTCACTTTTCATATACGCTTATTTCTAAAAAAGCATTTTGATTAGTAAAATACAAAAGAGGTATGGGTAAATATTTCCTCCCGAAACATAGTTTAAAATATTTAGAATCATATTACGTTTTCAATTTTTGAAATATACACTATTAATTTATAAAATATCTGGTTGATATAAATCATTGATTATTAAGCTTACATTTAATGATATCTTGATGCAGATGCTTGATAATGTGTTTTTTCTAAATATGAATTAATCTTAGTTAGTCAAACTGCTCAATTGTTTTATTCAATAACTTCGATATTAATACATACATACATACATATATATATATATATATATATATATATATATATATATATATATATATATATATATATATATATATATATAATATTAAGTTTAAATAAATGATATAAAATTATTTTTTACCTACATACGCTAGCGTTTCCAGCTTTCGCTCTCATCAGTGCAGGTATAGTAATCTCGGACGGTCGCACAAAATACACCTAGAATCCGTAAGCAAGCGATGTAACCATTAGGCCACAGAACATAACCACATTCAAGAATGGAATTTAAGTTCTATTTATGCGAAGGGCGGCATATTAAGAAAGACTGACTAGAGATTCTACGAACGTTGTCGGAATATGCCTTTATCTACGTGTCAACCTATTTTAAACTTCCCCGAACAGGGCCCAACTTTAATCTTATTAAAATAGCGTATTATATTAATTTTAAATAAATAATATTAAATTAATTTTACCTACATACGCTAGCATTTCGAGCTTTCGCTCTCATCAGTGCAGGGATGATAATCTCGGACAGTTTCATGGGTGGTACCCCTGCCAAAGTTTATTATATATATATATATATATATATATATATATATATATATATATATATTAGTACTTCATGTATCAACATAAAATATTATAAGGAGATATAATTTTTTATGTGTCAGTTTTCAGTATTTACTTCAACAGTGCTCGATACGTAAGTAGAGCTAGGTAGTAAGCAATGAAAATATATATGGCAATCAAGCTACACAGAGGCTACCGTGTTTCATGAAACACGGGAGCCTCTGTGTAGCTTGATTGCCATATATATTTTCATTGCTTACTATATATATATATATATATATATATATACTTTAATCTGAATAACTCAATAAAAACTATTACTGCAAAGCCCTATAAAAGTTTGGCAAATAGCTTTTAATGCGCCATTTTCCAGTTGAACAGATAGTCTGGGCAATTAAATCGTATTTGCTTTTCCACTACTTCAACAGATTTTAACAACTTCAGATGCCATATTTTTCATACAATAAGACTGGATTTTACCCAACTTCAAACCTGCTCTTACGAACTCTCATCGTAATGTCAACTATAACTCTTTGCTTTAATTTTCAACCTATTTTACATCTTATATTATCTTTATTTTTATATCTTTCCAAAATTTTAATTTGGTATTTTCCCCTTATCAACATATCTGTTTGCTCTCCTCTGGCGATAAGATATCATTCTTTGAAAAAGACATGGCTTAAGGAAGAAATAATAAAATCTATTGTATTTAAACCCCTTGCGTTGAACAACTGATGCCTTAATGGATGTTGTATTTGGTACAATTTTTATCTTTTACTAGTTTATATAATTGCTCTATATCGTATAACAAGTATCAATCTTTCATGATAGGTTATAGTGTAAAGGTATACATCATATCTTTATTCCCCTGTTCTCCTTATATATATATATCATAAATATTTCTGTTATCTACATATGTATACGTTTTATCCTTACAGAATCGTTAGTGTAGAGATTATTCAATCTAGTAGCAAGATACGATACGCTGGAATACGTCATGTTTATAACACACTTTCCGACGTCTAAACCCTCACAAACAGCATGGACAACTACCTAAACGGTTAAAGTGTTAAACCTATTGTAGGCATACATCGTAAACAGTATTGAACTTATGAAGGAGCATGCATTAAAGCTTTGATGTTGACGTCAGTAAAAATTCTATATACACGTGTGTGTGTGCATTTTTTTTCTGCTCAGCTTGAAATTGTTTTAAATGTATAAATGCGTAGGCCATATTTTTAATACATTTCTGAAGATCGGAATTTCAGTGAAACTGCAGTTATATTTACAGATTGGTCTCGTTTATATATATATATATATATATATATATATATATATATATACTTTCTTCTTTCACTCATCTCTTTCTTTCTTTCTATCTTTCTCTCTTTCTCTCTCTCTATAAATAAAATGTTATATATATATATATTTATATATATATACATATAACGCTGAATAAGAGTTTAAACATAACTTATGTATCCTTAAATAATCATCTATCGTGATAATATAAAGCTCAATATATTGAATAGAGCAATAAATTATTTCCATCATTCATTTTCTGAATATATATATATATATATATATATATA
Organism: Sepiola atlantica; assembly: GCA_963556195.1. Classification (NCBI taxonomy): domain Eukaryota; kingdom Metazoa; phylum Mollusca; class Cephalopoda; order Sepiida; family Sepiolidae; genus Sepiola; species Sepiola atlantica. Next base: position 89,175,264 of record OY744524.1, read on the forward strand.
TATATATATATATATATATATATATATATATATATATATTAGCAGGAAGACCCAACCACTACTATGTACTTTTAAACTATGCTGGAACAACATATAACTTTATTTGATTCCACTGCTCCCCTGTCCCTGTGCCGTCCACTAATATAGTCGGAAGAAGCTGAAATGTTGGAAAACTATCTGAATTAGTGTCTTATACATATGATATAAATTGCATCAAAATAAAATATATTTTAAGTCATACAGGTAATTCGACTTCCATAACTCTCTTAGGTTAATTGAACATTTAGAAATTCGGGACAACTTGTTTTGTCTTTCACAGAGAATGTTATACGTATTTAAATTTAATAGAAATAGGATATATTTGCCATTTTAACAGGGTTATGCCATGATAGACCTATTAAGGTGAACTTAAATATTCGGGAACACGTCCATTGTCTTCCCCTGCAAATTTTACATGAGAATACACTTTTAGATTTCATGTAGATTCCTTAACCTTTCCTCCGAAGGGGAACACACAAACATCACACACATACATACTAACACAGACGTTGACTTATATATATTGAAGATTCATCTATCATGACTGGTTGGATGGTTTTTCATCTTTTTATATATGTATATCTATTTATCTGCATTATATCTATATCTGTTCTATTTTCTGATTGCTTAACTATCTATCTATGTAGATAAATGGAAGCATCGCGAAGGCTATAACCCACTCTGTCAGAGGAAGGTAATAAATCTCACTTAAGAAGCACATCCGGGTATTCGTCCGTTTTTAGATTCGCTCTTAGCTTATTAATGAAGAAAAATGATTGAAAACCAACTCCGATCCATAATTATTATTATGCAAATTTTTAAACAAAACACGTAGATAAATTATCTGCTGAATATCCCCCCCCCCTAAAAAATAAAATGAGATTCTATGTTGTTTATGTAATTACATGTGAGCAGTCAGAAAAACGTGGCTAAAAGAAGAGGAAATAAAACAAACAAAAATATTTTAGAATTTGGAATGGCGGATTCCCTTTCGTATACAAATTTAGAGTAAACATAATATCCCATTATCGAACCTTTTTAGATGTTATGCGCAGTAAAGTAATTCTTAACACTAACCCTAAGTCTGAGCGACAAGTTAGTAAAACGACACGTCATCGCCTAACATCTAGGATAAACGCACAGGAGTTATCTCTTACAGCAGAAAAATGGTTAATTGCCTTAACATTCTAGTATAGCGCTGAACTGAATGGATCATTTAACATTAGATTTATATGCAAAACTAATACTCCACTATAATAATTGTTTAGTTTTCTATCTGCCGAGTTTTTCTAGTGTAATCGCCTAAAAAGAAGAAGAATCTCATTTTGGGGGTGGTTAACGGAGAGTGTTAATCAAAAATAATACAAATCCAATATACAAGGTCTTTGAAAAATCGATGGCATAACCTCGAGATCATTTTCTATATGTGTATATAAGTCGGGAAATGCTATTTAAGCGAGTTAAAGATCATTGAATCAAATACTGATCAAAATTCTTTATTGTCGAACATGTACAATATGTGTGATAATGCAACGATATCCCTGCGAGAGGATCCCAGGTAAAATAAGCATGGCCTTGGTGTTGACACACACATAAAACAAAATCCTGAAAAATGGGACCAGACAAATATGAAACCGTTGAGCTCAGAAAAAATATCTGAGCGTCATCATCGACAGAGGACCTATGATAGCCAACACTGATGACCCGGTCGTCATCCTCCGAACGTTGAGCCTCCATATTTCAGTTAACAAAATAAATAAAGATAATGCAGGTAAATAAATATGATCAACGCGAACCAAAGACCGCGCTCCGTAGGAAACGAACCTGGACACCTATTAAACTAGTAATGTGGTGCTATTACAAAAACAACCTCACACAAAAAGGCTCTCTTACACATACACAACAGAATGTCGAAGATATAACATCAATTTTCGAAAAATTATATATATATATATATATATATATATATATATATATATACATAGAGAGAGAGATAGATAGATAGATAGATAGATAGATAGATAGATAGATAGATAGATATGTATATAATTATTTCATTATTAATATTTTTTAATTATTAGTCCTGAAATATACATCTGCACTCTGCAAAATACAGTCATTTTTGTTTCGGCTCCGTGCCTACTGGATCCTGACCATCAGTTTTCAATCTCAACTACTCAACATCAAAAATCATCGTTAATACGAACCAATGCATCATGGTATCGAGATGTTGAACAAAGCAAGGCGGCTTCTCTACCAGATCCGAAGATATTTTGTAAAGTCTAGCAGCCGCAGCTTTCCGTCCCCTTTACTTAACTCTGGTACGGCCAGTTGTTGAGTATACCATCGTATCAACAAATACGTATCTTCAAAAAGATAGTGTACACCTAGAGCATGCTCAAAGGTTAGCAATAAGAATGGCGAGGGAATTTTCCATGCTTACCCCAAAGAATGGCTTCAAAGACTAAACATGTTCTCACTTGAGCAGCTAGTGAAATTTTTGTGAATTTAAAGGTACTTTTCGACGTGCTGTCCACCTACGCCAGGGTCTTCGCAGTTAAATGCGAAAATGTACTATTGTCGCTTTTGTCTCTATCAAAGAAAAGTAGCATTTTTTTCCGTATTTCTGCTACCTGGAACATATTGTTAAATGAGGTCGTGATGGTGTCTAATATATTCAGGCGAAAAGTAACTCTGGACACATGTTCAGGCAGTAAATGTCTTTTACCTGGCTTACAGTTATGGCAGATTCATCGGCTAATTCCCCACCGAAACGAAGATCCTAATTCGTCAAATGGAAAGGATCCACACGAGTATATCAAGACATAAGTTGTTTGTCATATTTAACAACATATATATATATATATATATATATATATATATATATATATATATATATATATATAAGTGCGTGCGTGCGTGCCGAAACACTACACGAGTTGGAAACGGTTCATTTTATCTAATTAATTGATTTTAAATTTCTATTTATCCGAAGCAGAAGGCGATTTGGCGTTCATACTTTTCCCGGTAGTATCAATGTGTAAATTACCGCCGTAAATCCAATGGGATCTGATTAGGCTAAACTCGCACTTCGTATATACGTGAGTAACGAATAAAATAAGTAACGAAATACATAAGCATTTATTTTCATTTCTATTTGTTCGTACATAAATAAATGTGTATATCTGTTTCATTAGAAAACTACAGTGAAATGAAAAAAAAATGACATCGACTCCCTACGTTATCTTGTGCGCTAATTCTTCAACCGTAACATCACTATTGGCATTGTTTTCTGACAAATAGGTTCTCGTCAAATTCAACAGCGCCGTGGCGTATACGTTCAGCTATAATGACCTTTCAAAAAATGTTAACCCATCTTCTACTTTGATTGTTCTCATATTGTAAAATGGTGTTGTTGGAGAAAAGTATACCACGTAATGAAGTTCCAGTGACTATTATATTCTTTATGAGATCAGTTTTGAAAACGGTGTTGTTGGGGAAAAGTTTATTACGTGATAAAGATCTAGTGGCATTGAATACTGTGTTACCGGAGACAAATATACGACGTAACAAAGTTCCAGTCTCGAGCACGTAACTTCAATCAACAGGAACCATCTTTCTTTAATTTCTCTCCTTTTTATCCCTTTAAAATTAATATTTATTTAACCCGATGCCATACCGATGTCTCTGCGATCATACACAAAAGTTGTTCTGTCGATCGTTTTGCCTCAACAGACGAAAAGCTGCTTATTCTTTCCGCATCGCTGCTCCATGGAACATGCTTCTAAGGATGTAGTCAGGCATCCCAACACAAGCGCGTTCTAAACAACATTAAACAACTGTATTCTCTTGCTACTAACTTTTTTCGTGCAACTTTATTTCTTCGCTTTTGTTGCCGATAAGTATTTTTGTCAGCAGTTTAAGGCTATTCCCAACATTTTGTTTCTTTAAATATTGATATTTGAATCGTTATCATATATCTATATCTTCATGAAGTTCGACATGTTTCTATGTTACATATTTTTATGTACACAATCCACTCATAAAATTGTTAACCGATCATTATGAATTTTGGAAAACTAGTGTTCGGCGTAATGGGTTCTCTGTTGAGTTGAATTAAGTTCATGCAAAATGGGTAAAAAGAGAGTGAAAGCCCTTCTTGAATTTAATATATATCCCATTTTTATGTAATTTTAACAATACGTATCAGACATCAATTAATAAATATTAAATAAATTTCGATAACTTCAGAGCCTTGTAAAGAGTTATTAGGGGGAAATGATCTTTGAAAATGTAAATATATCAGATTTAGTTTGAAATTGATCTATAGTCATCAGACGAAAATTAAGCAAGATTCTCTGAATTTTAATTTCTTCTTAAAGCTACTTAAGCTAAGCCTTAAATTTTAGAAATTTTTAGGATCAAATCGATGCAATGGATTTTGATCAAAATTAGAAAAAACGATTCTAGCCATAAGTTATAGTATCATTATATCCTGATTTTAATATTTGTAAGAGTTCATTAAACTGTTGCAATTCTATTCGGGCAATTGATGTCACCCCTTACTGAAGCGGTTTTGTATATAAAGAGTGTTGCAAAGATGTATCCTACTTAAGGCATAGATTAGGCTATGATTCCTGCTTCTACACGTATAGCCTTACAAGAGCCACCTTCAGCCACCCATAGTGTACAAGACTCAATATACCTAAACTGAATTGAGTCAGAGTTTTTTTCTTTTCAAGAATATGGGACGACATGACGTGGCCTTCGCTAGAAAGCAAACACTATCACAGATTAAAGGAAATGTGGTCTTCATACCACGCGGCACGTGTTGCGAGCTGTAAGCTAATCATCTGTTATTCTCGGCATTGTGCAACTAGTCTTAAGAAGCAACAGAACAAGCCCGTTTCAATTTCTTGGGGCTTGTTGGTGAGTAGTTTGTCTTTGTAACCTTTGTATGAGTAGTGAAGAACCTCGTTTAGTGCTTTCTTCATAGTCGGCAATCGAACGTCCATCTCTTCTGTCAATGTCTACATTGCATTGCCTGGATCTTGCCGCACCCTTTTACAGCTTCTTGATGGCATTCGTTGTGCGGACAGAGTCAAGGCGCCTGCTGAAATCCTTATTAAGCCACTACATCCATATCTCCGTCAAAATTCTCCAGGTCAAAGAGCACTGAGCTGCAGCGAAGATGTCCTACCTTTTAAAAAATTCATCTAGTGCTATCCGGTTATCTATGATCTCCAGCCATTAAACACAACCATAATCAACATGAAACAGCTATCGAAACATTTTATCGCATATTAAATACTTCAAATATTACTGAAACTAAAGAATATAAAAAATATCAATTTTTCTCGAACACCCTATATATATATATATATATATATATATATATATATATATATATATGCAGGGTAAAGTTTTTTTGTAAGGAAATCGCTACATGCCACTTGCTTTAAGGCATAACTTATTGAGTAAAACTAATTCAAGCACTCGGCACTAGACAATGTTTACATTGAGATTCCACTTACATTCAGCCAGTGACGCGTGATAGTGCAGGGGTAGAAGCGCCGACTGCTAGCTCGACGATTTAGTTTCAATCTCAGTTTGAGGAACAAGCTGGTTTTGCCGCACTGAAGAGATGTGATACAGCGAAACAGGCGGTATGTTGATGAATATATATATATATACATATATATATAATATAGTGTTGTCCTTGGTTAGAAAGCATTGTTTATATGGAAATATTAATTATTAAACATAATAATAAGCAATTAGAACGCCATACAATGCATTTTAGTTTTATTAACTTATTTTTTCAATTCAATTTTCGAAGATATACTTCTTCATCAGAATTACTGAATTTCAAATAAAGATATATAAAAATACCTTTCATTTTTTTTTTCCTTTTAGTTCTCATCTTGTTTTTTTGGTGTTATCAGTTCGATAAAACCAAAAATCAGAACTGATAACACCAAAAATCAGAATTTTGACGGAGATATGGATGTAGTGGCTTAATAAGGATTTCAGCAGGCGCCTTGACTCTGTCCGCACAACGAATGCCATCAAGAAGCTGTAAAAGGGTGCGGCAAGATCCAGGCAATGCAATGTGGACATTGACAGAAGAGATGGACGTTCGATTGCCGACTATGAAGAAAGCAAGTTAATAAAACTAAAATGCATTGTATGGCGTTCTAATTGCTTATTATTATTTTTAATAATTAATATATATATATATATATATATATATATATATATATATATATATATATATATATATATATATATATATATATGTGAATAAAATAATTATATATAAATGTATACGTTCCTTTTTAGGTGTAGCACACCGGCGGACGAAATGGTTTCCACATAATGTTCAAGCAATGCTCTTTCGGCTATCACTATTGTAAAAAATATAACTAAATCAATGGCTTCGTTTATTTTCAAGAGAACTTACTCGAGAAAGCATCGCCCTATAAGTCTCCTTCTGCTCTACTCTTAGATCTTTTAATAATTAATCAATCTAGCGATAGTCCACCTTCTTGAAAATGCTAACCTCTTCTTTGATCAACACTATTGATTTAGGCAATCCCGTTCTAATACGAATATCCCAACGGTTACATCCGTACACATATACTACACATTCGATTAGGTAGATGAAGCTAGGGAGGGAGAGTGATATATCCTAGGCCTTTGAAGATTTGGCATAAAGGTTTTCCTAGGTAAATCAACTCGTACGTTATTACCAGACAAATATTTTATATAAGCTCCTTTTAATTAAAAGAAAGATCGATATCGTTCTCAATAGCTGTACATCAAAACAACATAACATTAATGCAGGTGTACTCCAGGGGTCGATACTTGTACCTTTATTATTCTTGACCTTCATAAAATAACGCCCCTGCTGTAATCGCGTCTGAGATGAGTGTATTTGTTCAAGACAACACGCTCTATTCTCAACATATGGACAAACATAAACCGCAATGGCTAAATCATTCGGAAATGAATGTAGTCTTTAGTAGAACGTGGTTAAAAATGGATGATCGTCTTCAATGCTATCAAAACTCCTTACCTTTAACAATTATATTTTAACTGTTTAAAAGCCGATTGTCATGGCTAGTAGCACCTTTCATGAAAATTCAACGTTCAAACTCCTCAGCCTAACATTTTCGAGCAACATGAATTGGAATAAATAAGATACGACCAGGTCTGCTAAAAAAAAAAGTAGCCTCCCTCTACCGGGCGAGAAAGCTTCTTAGACCTGCTAGTATCCTTAATATCTATAAAGCAACTATTCGCCTATTCAATGAGTATTGTTGTCACATCTAGGCTGGTGCATCAACCACTAGCCTCTCCCACTTTGACAGCATGCAAAAGTCATGCATAACCTAATTAATTCTTCACTGTCTCGCATGCTATAGTTGTGTTGGATCTCTATGCTTGTTTGACAAGTATTTCGAACGAATGTACACAACGAAATTATTGCAGTTATTCTCCCTCAACGAAAATACTCCCGATCAACCCGACTTGCAACAAAATTCAACCCCTTCACTGTAGTTGCCCCTAGGTGCTAGAATTGTTTATACTCCCTGTTTCGGAGACAGTATCAACAGACAGAAAATTTTAACAAAACCTCTTGTTCCACAACTTTCCATTTAGCTCGCCCTCTTATAAATATTACCATTATCACAGTATTACGTCCCAGTGGTCATATGTCTGTTTGAGTTGAATAAAAGTATTTAAAATATATAAGAAATAACACCAATTGCCACTAGGATTTTTGTTTAGCTCAGAGAGAACAGCAGCGAATTCAAACTCCCAAGGTCAAGGTTTGAAATATCGCTAGATCTAGCCCCATCGATGAGTCTAAACAACAATAAAGCACGTGTCTTTGGATATATATATATATATATATATATATATATATATATATATATATATATATATATATATATATGAATATTTGTTTTATCTACGTCTGTATACGTTTCATCCTCACCCGAATCGTCAGTGTAGAGAAGATTATTCATACCGGTCGTCGGACTCGAACCCGGAACACGAGTTAGGTTTCAAACACAAATTCCGACATCTTAGCCCAAATGTTCGTCATCAACAACCCGATAAATCAGCAGGAGATTAATCTTATTTACAGTCAGCCGTCGTCAAAGTGTCCTACTACGGAAAGAAAAATGCATTACCGCCACGATAACGGCTGTGTTAAATCTACTCACTACAAAGCCTATCCTAGATTTTCGAGCGGCAAAACATAATAAATATTTGTTTTCATCTACATACTATACGTTTCATCCTTACGTGAATCGTCAGTGTAGAGAAGCGTATTCATACCGGTCGCCTGACTTGAACCCCGGAACACGAGTAATGTTTTTAACCTAAATTTTTACGTCTGAGCCCACACGGCCGTCATTATATATATATATATATATATATATATATATATATATATATATATATATATATATATATATATATATATATATATATATATATATATATATATATATATATATATATATATATATATATATATATATATATATATATATATATATATATATATATATATATATATATATATATATATATATATATATATATATATATATATATATATATATATATATAAGGAAGCTTTATAGATTAAGTAAGATTTCAAACAAAATCAAATGGTTAGTATATGGAATTAGTAGCTGTAACTCTAACAAATTAAAGTGTTAAAACTTAAATAATTTATATAAGAAATAAAAAAAATTAGACCTAAAATTCGAAATATCAACTTACATAAAAATAAATATATATATATATTAATTAAATTCCCGAAACAGTTTTTCATGGTAAACAACTGATGATCCCTTAAAATAGTGTTAGAAACTAACTAATATAATAACTGTAAAAAATAAATTGACTTACATGAGTGATTTTCCACTGGAAGACTTGAGACTATAAGGTTTTTTTTGGGTTTTTTTATATAGTTTTAATGGTTGAGAAACTTCCGAGACTATATATATATATATATATATATATATATATATATATACATATATATATATATATATATATATATATATATATATATATATATATATATATATATATATATATATATAAAGTGAAACAATAGAATAAGGTGCGAATAAAATGTTATTACAGTTCAATATTTAAGCAAAGTTCTTTAAAGTCCTAAACTCATGAGTTTTCAAAGAAAATCTTCTCTTCAGAGGACCATTACCGCAATGACATTACTGCAGGTAATAAAAATTAAACTTTGAAAATATATAAAAAATATATATATATAAATACATAAAGGTATATTAAACATCAAATATATCGGCCCAAAACATACTTTTTGTAAACCTATGCAGTTCATCTACGTCAACAAGTTTAGAATAGCTCCAGGCAAGATATCAAAGAGGTTGATTCGCACCTTATTCTATTCTTTCACTTCATCTATTGCTATTAATGCTCTATCCAGCATATTATTGAGCTTTATTTTTATCTGGATGTTCACTAATTAAAGATATTAGTTGCTTCTTATATCTTTTGTTGTATTAACCTTATATATATATATATATATATATATATATATATATATATATATATATATATATATATATATACGTGTCATTTGAAGAATAGTACTTTTTAAAATTATGTGTATGTTTTATTACTACAACCATCTATATATCATACCCGGCACTTATTGAGTTATTTGTTATTATAATTTAGGTTAATAGACAGTAAGAATAATTTTCGTTATTATTGTCATTTTATCTTCCTGTTGTAAAACCCCACCCTCGGCATTCTAATTTAAAGTAAATAACCGTAATTTGTAAATTAATAATCCGATTGGGATAACATTTAAACACGTGCCATTTGAAGGATAGTATTTCATAATTTGAGGACCATCTATATATCAGACCCGGGACTTATTGAGTGATATGTTATCATTCTTGAAGTTAACAGTCAGTTAAAATAATTGTCGATACGTATTGTCACTTTATCCTCATTGTTGTAAAACCCCACCATGGTTATTCTAATTTAAAGTAAAATAACATCAATGTTAGTTAAAGGTAAGGAATAAAAGTGACAAATAAAAAAAATAGACTTTTGTTTGAATAATACGATGCCAAAATGGCGTCTGAAACGTTGACGTCCTGATATCACATTCTTCATTTGTCATTTGAGCCTATGGGTGCCACCGCCCGCATACCGGATGACCCTTTCAAAGACAATCCTGCTTATTTATTTATTTGTACCCTCAACGGGGATCCCCATAAAACACAGAGAATGACTGACACTTTCACGCCAAGTCTTTCAGATTTAAATGAATTAGAGACCGTTGTGTGAGGTGTGTATTTTTTATGTTTTTCTATCCTACTATTGATTATGTTTCATTGAAAGCAAAAATATCAAAAAGGAGAGAGAAAAAATGAAAATAAAATAGACTTATAGATAAATGGTTGATTTTTATAATACTAACATAACAACAAATATATATAAAGTTAAGAAAAGAAACGTATACGCATGCGCCCAATGCCAGTTGACACTTCCGGTACAAAATAAGATGAAGACATTCAAAAAGAAAAAGCACATATAAAAATGAAATATGATTACACTATAAAAAAAAAAATGTAGGGGTAAAATGAAAACTGTTTCGTTTTATCGATATTAACGTTGTAGCCCATTGCAGGTAGATAATCGTCTATATCGAAGTCTGCGGTATGTTTTAAGTTCTTGACTGGAATAATTTCGTTTCGGTTAAGTTGGGTTTTGTATAGCGTATCACTACTGTGTTACGTTATGTTCTTTATCTAAAAGTGATGACACCGTAACGTGAAATATTTTGGTTCATTTGTAGATTAACACCTTCCGCAGAATCTTCTTTCTAAAAATAAGATTCTACTTGTTTTAGCGATTATGTGTGAACAGTCTGAAAGAACCTAGCGGACATAATAAGAAAAACAAAATGAAACAAGTATTTAAGAATTTAGTGTGTGTGATCAGGCTCGTATATGAATCAAAGCTAGAAAGAACCCCCTCATTTTGAGACCATTCTAGTAGTTAAATAATTTTTTACCACTAACCCTAAGTCCGAGTGGCGCCCAGTTTGGTTTAGGTTAGGTTCAGATTTAAGATTAGGTTCGAAAACACAGACGAACGTCTTTTTCTATAATGAAATGTATTAAATAATCCTAAAAACTGTTGAATTCTTGTCAATTTTATGGAATTTAAGAATATACTTTCTTCTAAGAGGTCTGAAAACATTTGTGCCGTCAATATTATGCATTTAACTTATAAGACTTCAATATATAATTACAGTCTTAATCTATACTAGCGGAACCCGTGTAAATTACACGAAATGATGTTTTCAATACGGGTCCTAATGTAACAAAGCACCCTCTATTTGTTAGTAAGTTACGCTTGCTTTATTATGAGCCACCCCCTTCTAGATAAAAGTGAAATAATTGTTTGAAATAGTAACTCGTGTACGATGGACACTGCGCATATCTACTAAAAAAGGTTGATATGCCATCCGTTCAAAAAAAAAAATAATAATAATACTGGCCGATACCCTAGTTTTTAAGCAGTCAACGTAATTAAATAGACAATGCCATTAAAAACGCCAACATAAAACAAAAAATAGTTTTAAGTTTTAAGCAACACAAAAAAGTAGTTTTTAACCAGGTAATAAAAAAATGTATTATTTCTTCCTCTTCCCCTCGAAATGTAGAATCAAAATCTTAGAGGTTGGTTGGGATCGAACTATAAACCAGTCGGGCCGAAGTAAAAATACCACCTCGCTAACCATTGCGCCAGAGGGATAAACATATGAATATACATAAACGCAGGCTAGTTGAATGTTTTTCAAAATTTAGGTGCAGCACGCATGCGCAGAGCTTTTGCCGGAAGCGTGACACACGAACACACACGCTATCGTATTAATATATAGATATTACGTTTAAACATGACATTACGTAGTACATCTTTATAAACAATATTTTTCGAATCCTCTTACGTCAGGCAATAATATTTTCGTCTGAACTAACTCTTAAAGTTTTGACATGAAATTCTCAATTGTTAAATAAAATATTTCTTTTATTTATCAAATGAAATGTTAAAAGAAAAACCAGTCAATAATACTTAACAGCTATTTTCATCTAACTATTTCTAAAGAAATACCGTCATAATAATTTGAAAGAATTTGAAAGAAAGTGTTATTTGGATTATTCGGACTACTGTTCTTATCATGGATGTGTCTTGTCAACCTCACGAATCTTTATGTCGCACTCAGGAATGTGTACAAAATTTCTAATAGAACCATTTATTTAATCCACGGGGTTAGTTTGTTCTCAAGCCATCATCTATGGCCGGGTAGAAGTCTTACGTAATTGGTAATTGTATTCTTCGCATCGCTCGTACTGAAGATTTGAACCTTCGGCCTCCAGAAGACTGTCACTTAAAACTTCTTCCTTTTCTTCGTCTTTTTTATTATTATTATTTAGTACTTTAATCTGTTGCGCCATGGGTCCATGTGGACTAGTACTAATTTTAGAACTTTTAAACCCATTCTAAATTTATAGATGTAGCCTTCGTACTTATTACTAAATTTCAAGTAATGTAATATATTCCATTTGAAAAAATACTAGCGCGATTCTTGCCTTAGTTTTAGTTTAAATGACAGCAAAAGTCCCTATTTTTTTACATTTTCATTATGGCCCTGAATTGAAAAATTCTGGCATGAAAATGAATCTATTTTATTTACACAAATCTATCTATCTATCTATCTATCTATCTATCTATCTATATCAATCAAGCTATTTATATCAACACACACACACACACACATATATATATATATATATATATATATATATATATATATATATATATATATATATATATATGTAGTTTTGTTATTGCGACTGAATGCCATACTCTTCATATTCGCAACCGCTTAGGAAGTAGAAAACTACTAAAAGAAAACAACACTGTTCTATCACCAGTAATAACGATAACAAAACTGCGTAACTTGATAGACGATAAAACATCGTACATATTTGGCCAAGACGTCATAGCGTAAAGAATCAGACTATATAGATTTACGAGGCCTGTCTAAAAAGTATCCGACATTTATTTATACCGTGCGATATAGAGACGATAGGGCGGCGCCACTCTACTTAGTAAAGGAAGATGACTTCCTGCATGCTAGTCGCTGCCTGTCGGTCGCTGAGTGAGCTGCTACACAACGTGTTCGTCGGATTATCAATTCTCTCAAAGATGACTGAACGTGTTGAGCAAAGGTACTGCATCAAATTTTGTCAAAAAGTTGGTGATTCTCAAAGCAAAACAATTCGTAAGATTCAGCAGGTGTTTAGAGAAGATGCGATGGGTTTAATACAAATTAAGGAGTGGTTATAACGATTCAAAAATGTCCGCACGTAAACAGAGAGTGGCAAGCGTTCTGGCAGGCCCCAAACTGCTTGGAGTGCAGCTATTGTTGAGAGGGTGCGAAATTTAGTGATGGAATATCGTCGTTCAATCGTGCGGGAGATCGCCCAAGAGGTCAGAGTGAGTAAAGATTCCGCACATGCAATTTTGCGTAATGATTTGCACATGCACAGAGTGGCTGAACAATGTTATCTCAAGTTGTTGTCGCAGAAACAAAAGAACCTCGTTTTCAAGTTGGACAGAACTCACTGAAAACCGCCAACACTGATCGTGAGTTTCTCAACACCGTTATAACCGAAGATGAGTAATGGGTGTACGGGTACGACCCAGAAACAAAAAGACAGTCGTCGCAATGGAAGCATCCCGAGTCTCCAGGGCAAAAAAAGCGTGGCAGATGCAAAACAAAATCAAGGATATGCTGATTGTATTTTTTGATATACGTAGAATTATGCATCACAAATACGCACCGGAAGGACACACAGTGGCAAAGGAGTACTATTAATATGTTCTTCGGCGTCTCCGTGACGCAGTTCGGTAGAAAAGACCAGACATGTGGAAGGCGAACAATTGGCAACTGCATCGCGACGACACCCCCGCACATTCATCCAAATTGATGCAATATTTCTTGGCCAAACATCGAATTCCAATCGTTCGCCAACGTCCCTACTCTCCTGACATGGCTCCTTGCGACTTCTGGTTGTTTCGAAAATTGAAGACGCAACTGAAAAGTTCTACTTTTAGACTAGAGAAGAGATATGCGGAACACGACGGTGGAGAGGAACACTATTCCTAAAGAAGACTTCCAGAGGTGTTTCCGGCAATGGATGGATCGATGGGCTAAGTGAGTGGAAACACAATGGGCCTACTTTGAAGAGGGTTAGGGTACCAACCCCGTCAGGTATTCGAAATATTTTTTTCTGGACTAAGGACGGATACTTTTTAGAGAGGCCTCGTACATTGAGGGTAACCATGGTGATGACAGCTGATAGCCAGAAACAGGTGTCAATGGATTTCTTTTATGTACGTAAATTAATTAATTAATTAATTAATATATATATATATATATATATATGTTCTTATGCTGCACTTAGTTTTCTGTCCTCAGTCAGTGAAGGAGAAATCCTTCTGGACAGAGGAAATTATTTTTTTTTTATTTCAATCTAGAGTTCCTCTTTTGCGCGTGCTGGATTTTTCCCAACGTTAAATAATAACATTGTGCCTAATTATGCTCTTGTAGGAGGAAGCAAATAGGAACAGTAGCAACAACAACAACAGAAATTATTTTTTTTAAATGATAAACGCATGTATTTAATTGTTAAAATAAAACCATTGTTTATTATTGCGTTTAATGCAAACTTCATTTTTTGAAAAGTAATTATGCCAAAGTTATCCAACGTGTAAATATACGCGTGCGAAAACGTAACCGAAGAAAATGAAATGGAAGTTATGATTTTGAATTTTAAACTTAATTCATAAAATCGCTTAAAATAATATTAGTACTGATAATAATTAAGATAATAATATCAAGAAAAAATCTTGTGCACATGATAAAATAGCAGAATCAAATTATAAGTGAATCGTACTGAATATCAATTCATTAGACAATGTTTAAAAAATAAATATGAAAAACATTTATAACCTGATAGTAAGGTTACCTGTGAGTTTATATACCATATGTGAAAAATATTGTATTGTATAATTGAATTAGGTACAGGTAAGGTGTTTTGAAGGGAATATAGTGTGGATAAAGGAAAAAATAATTATTTATATATATATATATATATACATATATATATATATGTATATATATATATATATATGTACTATAAATTACTTTAATTTAACACACATGTTTATAGAGTAGCTCAATAGTATACGACTAGACCCCTTAATATCATGTAACCTTTAGTTATTTAGTGAAACATTCAATTTTTCCTTCAAAGGCACTTTTATTTACAAACAATTGCTTCTGCCCATTTATAGACAATATATTTTCAGCATATACAAAATATCACCAATATTCATGAGGCGGCTTCCTTATTGTATAAAAATTCCACAGTCAGTCTAAAAAAATGCCATCCATATTTATTAACTTCAAATGAGAAACCTTATTTAAATTTTCGCATATAACGATTCATGTAGTATATCCTTTATGATATCTATTTACGTTTAAACATAATTCAACATTGAATGCCTAAAAATGGCTAAGGTCTGTCTGTGCAGGGGTTTATCATGACTACCTGATATGAGGACACTTCATTCTACAAGTTAATACTGACTAAATATTCCAAATAACATAGTGTTCGAAGCCCAAATAAGTTTCCCCTGTTATGGCTAACCAACACTAGCTTATAGGAGGGATGGTGCATCCTCTCCAAGTCAGTAATAGCACTTAGCATTTAGCTGGATACTCCACCAGACTAGATTAATTTTTGTCCTGGAATCCGGTAAGACTACCAAGAAAGCAATATATATATATATATATATATATATATATATATATATATATATATATATTAATGAAGTAAAATATTCTCACTTTTTTTTAAATATCGTTTCGCATTTTAATTAATATTACAAATTCAAAACGGCATGTTTTTTGTTTTTAAAATGAATTGTTTATTTACCTTAGATATATGAACAAACAATATTCGACCTAATAGGCTTTTGTCAAGCGATTTTTGTTTTTATTTATCTTTTTTTCTGATAGATATAGAAATCTCTTGTGAATATATGCAGAAAAATCGTGCAATAAAGGATTTCATCGCCGATTTCAATTGGATGGGATTGAATGGAAATTGACAGTCTCTCTGAGAGTCCAATGTTCAAATTTATCGGCCTAGCATTCACAGGTTACATGAAGTAAAACAAATACGTACAAGACATTGTCAAGGATGCTGCAAAGAAAGTGGGGTCCATCTACCGTACTATAAAACTTCTTACACCTGACTATATTCTATATAGAGAGAAAGCCAGGATCCGCCTATGCATAGAGTATTGTTGTCACACCTAGACTGTCAATCGTAGATAAGGTCCAAAAAGAGTATATAATCTTATAGGTTCCTCACTATCCACTAAGCTCCAGCCCTTGAGGCTCGCATTCACAAATATCCGGGGACTTCGAATGAACATTAACGACATAGAAACTTTTCTCTTGACCAACTCCCCGGATCTCCTAGCTCCAAGCGAAACGAACCTTCAATCCTCAATTCCCTCTCACCACTTTGACATTACTTATTACTTTCCACTTCACCGTAAGGACTCTGACAAACATATACATGGGCTAGGAGTGTATGTTCGGAACACCCTTCCCTTGACTAGAGAACATAGGTTAGAATCAGAAGACCAAGCCTACATGTGCTTTAGATTGACCCTACATCACAGCGTTAGTTATTTATATTTCTTATTCCGTTCTCCTTCGACGTAGAACTGTACCCCGATTGACTCTGTCTCTGAAAGCTTAGATAGAGGCCCCTCACTCGACTCGAATGCCCAAATACATGTATTTGGGGATTTTAATACACATCATCGTAACTGGTTGGGATTTTCCGGCGTTACGGATGCAGCTGGGAACTCTACGTTTAACTTCTCCTCGGCTCACGACCTCTCACAGACTGTCACTTTTCCTGATCACGTTGTGGTAATGATAATTATCCCTTTAGAAACTCGTCCAAAAGATGAAGAGCCGTTGCTCAAAACGACGAGAAACTATGTGCAGGCTGATTTTGAATCCCTCAGGGATCACATCATCTACGCCCCATGGGGTGTAACCTTTTCACTCCTTGCTGATCAGTGTGCAAATACACTAACCAAATGGGTCAAAGCAGGCATTGATGCTCATGTCCCACGCGAAAATTCTTCAGCAAACCCGACTCTCCTCAATGGTTCACCTCAGAATGTGAAGCTGCTATTGCTGAGAGGCAGAAGGCATTCAAATAATTCGGCCGCCATAAGTCAACTGCGAACAGACAAAAATTTGTAGAGGCAAGAAATGATTGCAAAGTAGTGATAGATGAAGCAAAGAGAAGGTATACAGAGATAACCAAAAAAAGCATTCAGTAACAGAAACTAGATAATCATGATTTCTAGAACACTTACAATAATGTGATGAACAATTGAACTACTGGCTAAGCGTTTTGCCATAAATTCTACTTTGGACTCGGCAAACCACCCCCTCCCCAAATTCTCATTGCGGACTGCAGCAACACTTAAGAACCTGGTCATCACCCCATCTCAGATCAAAGTCATCATAAAAAACCTTCACACCTCCAAAGCCTGTGGGCCTGATCTTATACCAGTAATAGTAATAAAGAAAGGCTCTGCTGAGCTAGCACCTGTCCTCTCAAAACTATACAACAAATGCCTTACTGAATCTTGTTTTCATGATAGTTTGAAAATTGCCTCTCGATCTTTGCTAAAATCTTTGAATCATTAATCAATCTTGCTATAGTCCGGTACCTAGCTAATGCTAAACTTCTTTCTGATCATCAATACGGATTTAGACAAGCACAATCTACCGCGGATATACTAACGGTCATCGCTGAACGCATATATCATACACTGGACAAAGCAGGTGAAGCTAGGGCGGTAGCGCTTGATATATCAAAGGCCTTTGACAAGGTCTGGCATGAAGAGCTTCTTCTAAAACTGCACCCATATAGTATTACTGGACAAATATTTAATATAATTAGACTTTTCCTAACAAAAAAAAGATCCAGGTTGTTCTCGATCGCCGTTCATCTTAGCAACATGACATAAATGCTGGTGTACCCCAAGGATCCATCCTAGGACTTCTACTGTTCATGATTTTCTATAAATGACCTCCCTAATGTAATTGAGACTTAGATTGGAATATTTGCTGATGACACCACGCTCTACTTCCGTCAGGTGGGCAAAACCGACGCGCACATGTCTGAGGAAATGGCCGAATCCTTCGGAAATGACCTCCAATCTGTAGTGGAGTGGGGTCAAAAATGGACGGTAACTTTTAATGTCGCAAAGACAAAGCTACTTCCCTTCAAAAACTACAAGAAACCTCTCCATCACCGATTGTCATGCAAATAACACCTACACGAGAGTTCATCATTCAAACTCCTCGGCCAAACTTTCACAGATAACATGCATTGGAACAAATGCATTGAATACATTACCAGGACTGCTGCAAAGAAGGTCTGCATCCTCTACCGTGCTAGTAAACTTTTCACACTTGACATTATCCTATATCTCTACAAAGCCACCATCCGCCCATGTATGGAGTATTGTTGCCACATCTAGACTGGAGCATCATCCACTAGTCTCTCCCTCTTAGACAAGGTCCAAAAAAGAGTCGCCAACTTAATAGGACCCTCACTATTCACCAAGCTCCAGCCCCTATCCCACCGCCGCATTGTTGCTTCCTTGTGCCTGTTTTACAAGTACTTCAATGGACTGTGCTCTGATGAACTTGCTGCTCTGGTACCCCCACGACGCAAATTCACTAGACCAATCAGACAATCTGCAAAATCCCATCCATTCACTGTAGAGGTCCCCAGAGCTTTCTACTCTGAAAGCTTCTTTTCCTCGTGCTGCTGGACTCTGGAAATTCCTCCCTGCTCCCTGTTTTACTGACAGTACTTACATACAGAAATTTAAAACTAATGTAAAAAGACATCTCGTTGAACAGCTCCCAATTTAGGTTGAGCCAACCTTAAAAAACAAAACACTCTCACCCTTTTTCTCAGTAGCCCCCGTACGTCTACAGTGGCGGTCTGCCTTGTTTGGGGTGAACTTTGTTAAAAAAGGTAGTTTCTAGTAAATATTAAATTCACTTGCTGTCTCCAGCTGAATGTACATTTCGTCTCAGAGGAGATAACATACAGCGCCTAATATTCACAAATTACCATCCATCCGATACTGACCAGGCTGAACGTTGCTTAACTTCGGTGATCTAACGAGAAATAGTGTGTCAACGGGATTATGTTGTATCTAAAATTATTCGGATAAAGTATGTAAAATGTGGAAAAAACGAAAATTTCAAAAATTCACCGACACGAACAGTAGAGAGTAAAAGGCTCGATTTGAGTTCCACTGGTTAATAGTCAACTGCTTATTAAATATACTAGAACAGATATGACACCAGGGACAGCAAATGTTAGAGAGTATTTCACTACCCCCCCCCTAAAAAGGAGAAAGTAATCCCTTGGAGCATATATCATTACTACAGTACATATAAAAGAATGTAATGTCCAGGGGAAAATACGAAACGAATCGGAATTCACCCTAGACAGGTTGATCCAACTCATTCCCAAGAAGGAACTTTCTAAGAAATATTAAATTCACAAGCGGTCCTCAGTCGCCTATATATCTTGGTCAGCGGATATTACGATGTTAAGTTTTGCAATTCTTGCAAGGAGGTGCCGACGTCCTCCCACATATATTACCTGGTATTCTCAAATGGTCACCCATCTGGTACTAACTAGGCTCAAAGTCGATTTATCTCGGTGATCTAACGAGGGTCAATGTATCAATGTGATTATGCCTGGGAGGATAGTCTCATGACAACAGAACACATACTGAGTTAAGCATTGATAAAAGCAAGTACAAATTATTGGCATAACTCACTGACGAAAGAGAGACTTATAATGTACGTTAAGCTCTAAAAGTTATTCCAATCATAGAAGTAGGGCGCATTCTGGTTTTACTTTTTATATTAAATTAATCTGGCGTTGTGTAATTTTTTTTTCTTATTTTTGCTAATAGATTATTTTATTTTTAATTATTCTAACTTATTTATTTGAAAATTCGTCAATATTTTATTAAGAACTAATAACATATTTTCAGTTTTAAGTAAACGTTCTCTTAATGTCTATATTAATAATATAAAATGTTAGAGCTAAATAATAAAAAATAATATGAAATTCATTTTCAGGAAAATAAAACATAAACATTTATTTAGCGTGGGGTTGAAGCCTTTTTTAAGACGCCCTATCTCAGTACAGCTTCAGTAGTGTTCCTCTTTAGAGACTATATGCATTTGAGTAATGATATGTATCCTTTTCCCCCAGGTTGTTGAAAGAAATATTATGATTCTTGTACCTGGTCTTAAAATCATTACTCGTTTTACCTAGATAACATCCTTTTCGACTTGCATTATCTTCTTAGTACACTGTTATTAAATATATTATAGTTTTGGTCATTTTTATCTCTTCAGTTAGACTCATTATTTTTGTTATTATTACTATCCTATTCACTATTTATTGTATTTCTGTTATTATATCGATTGTCTTGGTTTAGAATCTGTCTGTTATGGCCCATAATTATTTTTTCTGTTATTTGTATGTCTATTTGCAAATTAAAATTCGTTTTTTTTTAGTTTTTTAAAATTTGTCTACCTTTTCATCGTCCTAAATTATCTTAAAAAGCCGTAATTTTATACGATTATTCGATTTGTAGTTTTAAAATTACATTGCAATTAAAGATGTAGTAACAAATATTAATAAAGATTTAATTAAACTAAATGAAAAAAAATCCCTTTACTAATATGTCATCTACATATTATTCGACAGTGTTCGCACTCGCTATTTATCTAGAGATACGGCTAAAAATTCAGATAAAATCATAGAATGACTACATTAATTAAATATATTTCTTATTATTTTTTATTACTCACCGTTTGTGGCACAAAGATAAAGCACCCTTTTTGGGGAGCTAGAGTTCCACACATTTAAAAGCTTGTTCCTAACTCTCTGTGTCCTCCTAGGAAGACACAAAAATCAACAATGGGTATATTTAATAAACATGTCAGTAGAGCGGTCAGTGTGAAAAAGTGTATCGTCAATCCAATTTGGTTCTGGCTTGATTTGACAGATGTTTATGTAATCGCGGTCTTGAAGTTAACCGAAAGCTCAGAAAGGCCGCCCAATGAACTCATAACCGCAGGATTGTGGCTAAACATCGGTGACAATATTTTCTCTTTCTACTTGATATGTATACTTTTACGTTCTTCTCTTTTTTGTCTCTCTCTCGTTTTTGTCACAGCGAGGGAGATTTTGGCAGTTAGAGTGTCAACTTCATTCGGGATAGTCGTACGCAGCCTAACTCAGCCGACTCTTGAGTTTTTGATTGTTCTTTTCCAAATAAATTATATATATATATATATATATATATATATATATATATATATAACATAAAATATAATAACACGAAATTACATAATTGTCGATGCAATAATTTATTTCAACCTTGTGGTTTCCTCGGGCATCTAACTAGACAATTACATTTTTGAGACTGACAGAAAATTGAATTCACCTTCAACAATTCAAATACAACCAGAGAGAGTGGTGGTTGCAGCCAACCTGAACTCTGGTTGTATTTGAATTGTTGAAGGTGAATTAAATTTTCTGTCAGTCTCAAAAATGTAATTGTCTAGTTAGATGCCCGAGGAAACCCCAATGTTGAAATATATTATTGCATTGACAATTATGTAATTTCGTGTTATTATATTTTATGTTATTCTTGCTCTGTTTACCACATTGAGCTCTCATACCCGGATTTCTTCCTGGAATTATTCCATTATAACATATATATATATATATATATATATATATATATATATATATATATATATATATATATATATATATATATGGTTGCCCGCTCTTTTATACAACGTTCAATTTCTGAACGTCGCTTCCCTCAACTAAGATAATTAATTCTCAGGAGATAGTTAATGATGCATAATGACGCCGCTAAGATCTGTAAAGTCCAGTGACGAGATTAACCCGTTTCATTGAAGGAAGTGCGCTTATCGTTTACCATCGTGGAGCTAGTAGTCTTAAGGATAATATAACATCGGTGATGTAACAAATACACACCCAACCGGAAAATCCACGAAAAGCGTGACCTCCCCCGGCAAAACCTAGTTGTACACGTTGAGTTTATTTTATAAAATTGGAATTTATTTTCGAATTCATTTCAGGCGTCGGTGTAAGTCTCAGATGTTTGTCTCACTTTATATTTGCTTTTTCCCTTCCCCTCAGCATTTTAAATAGATTCGCGATGGGGCTAGTAAAGACACGTTTTTTACTTGTTAACATTTGCGTGACGGGATATATATATATATATATATATATATATATATATATATATATATATATATATATATATATATATAGTAATACAGGTACAGTAAACATGCACAGGATAAAAATCTAAATAAAATCAACCTGGCTTATATCAAAGTGCTCAATAGTAAATAGAGCTATTTATAGAATCAGTTTTATTCATATATATATATATATATATATATATATATATATATATATATATATATATGTATATATATATATATATATATATATATATATATATAGTAATACAGGTACAGTAAACATGCACAGGATAAAAATCTAAATAAAATCAACCTGGCTTATATCAAAGTGCTCAATAGTAAATAGAGCTATTTATAGAATCAGTTTTATTCATATATACATATACACATAGAATATAACAATCTCAGACGGCCCCAGGTCGAGCACCCGGTGCACAGGGACACCCTGAATCTGTAAGCGTTTACTTAGTCCCATGAGGCCACGAGAGATTGTCACGTGATAAAGGAGAAATTAAGTGATATTTACACTTAAAGCGGCGAGTATAAATATCTAAACATTCGATAGAACTCAACGACAGAGTCGGAGCATTGGACTAAGGCTTTAGGTTAATGTCTTTTTGTAAGCTTTCCGACAGTGCTCTACTATCAATTTTTCTTTAGAGGGGTTTCTAATAACGTATAATATAATAATAACAATAATAACAATAATAATAATAATAATAATAATAATAATAATAATAATAATAATAATAATAATAATAATAATAATAATGTATATATATTTTTTTATATATATACATATTCGTTTTTACTATTGACTGGAGGATTATTTGGTGTGCGATATAAATGTTTACCAAATATTTGAGTTCATGAATATTTAAATAAAATAAAATAGAATATATATTAGTTGTGGTTGTGCCCAAATAAGTTGTAGCAATCACATATTTCGATGTAATATTTTCTCTTGATGTAAATATACAGGTTTACCAAGGTGGGTATTTGCCCGTTAGCCAATCAGATAACCTGGCGTTAGAATACAATTCGTTAGACTACTTGCAACGCCTAGACAGGCTGACATTTTACCGCTTATAATCAGTTAGAGTTTCGAAATTTTACTAGTCGGACGTTCTGTCATTGATTTTCCACATTTCCAGTGACAGAATAAAATCTACGAAGATGCATGACTTTTTTTGTTGTTGTAAACATTGACTTTTAATTGTTTATAATTCCGTTTTAGCACAGTCAAGATAAAAGGTAATTTCTGTTTACCTTCAATGTCGTCTGTTGTCATCTACTTATTACGTCTACTAGTCAGATGGACACGGTATCTAATTATTTCAATATGGTGTCCGATAGACAATCTATTACAGCCTAACTTTAATTATAATGGAAATATATACTCCTTCCATCGTCATCATTATAGCTTGAGGGCGAATCTAGAACATTTATAAATTGAGTATGTTAAAAAAGGGATTCTCTATAAACTCTGCGTTTTTTTTTATTTTTGAAAAATTGTAAAAAGTGATTTATGTTCATTTAATGTTGTATTCAAATAAATATCGTTGGCATCCGTCTGTCTCGGGAGACAATGGAGTTCTACGTTCAGATAAGTCAGTTGTCGTATTGCAGCGTTTGCTGTGACTGTGCATGCCTATCCTGGATCGGTAGGCTCTATTTCAGTTACTACATATGTGTGTGGTGTCTGGTTCTAAGAACTCTGATTGTGTCCCTCTTCTTCCTCTACAGCTGGACTCTTTGTTCCTCATTTCTCTTGGAGCATGCCTTACAACACTCCACCAGCGGCTGCCGTTATCAGCCACGGACACCCAATTTGCTTGCTCGATATCACCTGTCCCCACGTCTCGCTTGCAAACATCCGTGTAGTCTAGAGCCAGTGGTTAGCTTGCCGAATATACATCGGGATTCTCCCATTATCCATTCGCCTGGTATGAGTCGACGTTAGGTTAGTTGAGCGAACATGCTTGGGGTGTCTACTTGATCAAGACTGCTCTTATTTGAGACGCGGTCCTGTCAGATGTTCTCCAAGATTTTCCCAAAAGTGCGCAGGTGGAAGTGGGTAGAGCCTGTTCTCTAGGCGGGTGTAGAGGGTCCATGATTCACTGCCTGAAAGCAGATAAATAAATATAATAAGCGTAAAATATGCATTCAAAACTGATTGCGTGTTCATAAATAATCCGGAAATCATAAACCGGGTGTATAAGCCCAAAATGACCTTTTTATTATCTCATGTTGGGATGTCTATTATATGCAAGTTCATACGACACGCAATCTCATGAAAGATGTAATAAAAAGAACTGACGCGCCCTCTGTATTCGAGTAATGGTTTTGTTACGCTGAAATTCAGACACGCTTGAAGGGCTATAAGACGGTGACGGGCGATGAAAGTGAAAGTCAGCTTCCGATAGAAAATGATACTGAAAACTGGGAGGTTTTAATGTAAAATAAAAATTAAATATATCGAGAGCATTAAATACTAGTTCATTTCCAATTGGGTTCAATCGCACATTAAGGGTGCTATCTATTTGGGAAGCTAGTCAGTGAGCTTTGACTGAGGGTATAAAACAAATCTGGTCTTTGAAATGAATGGGGTAAAGTAATAGGATGACCTCCTAAACTTTCACCATCATTTTTAGTATCCCCTTAGTCTACAGTGGAAACTGGTCTTGTTTGAAGTGAACTAACTTCAAAGGAAAAATGTAAGTGACTTAAAAATGTGTAATTTTTTTAATGAAAGTAATGCTTTACGTTTAAATTCTTTTATTATTTAATTACGATATCCATCGTAGTACGGGTAAAATTAATTCCGCGAACAGAACAGTTTTGCATCACCTTTATGTCGATTTGCGAAGATTAAAATCAAAACATAACGATACTAAACCGTATGTCTACAGGAATTCTTCAAGCTTAAAAATCCATTAAATGAGTTTGATTTTAAAAATATGTCTAAAATTTAAGTTATAAGTCGAAAAGGTCTGAAGAAGAAATCAAAATTCAGGGAATATTGCTTAATTTGTGTCGAATGACTATGCACTTAATTCTCATGCAAATCTGAAATATTTGAATTTTTAAATGGGAAGTTGTTTCCATATCATGCCCCCTTAAAACCCTTTAAAATGCTCAAGATTAACAGAAATTTGGGTGATAATTATTAACTGATGTCTCATCGCAATGATTAAAATTTCACAAAAAATCGGAGATATCTGAATTTTCCTGAAAGGTCTCCACTCCATATTCGCCCCTTTGCATAATCTATCCATCCATCCATCCATCCATCCATCCATCCATCTATCCATCAATCCATCCATATCCCATAACGTCAAGAGGCGTCCAGATATTTTATCTGTCATAACTTTTTAGTGGGCATGATAGAACCTGGTGGAGCCCTTCTCTACCAACGCAACATACAGCACCTGGTATTTCCAAATAGTGACCCATTTAGTACTGGCTAGGCCTAACGGGGTTTAACTTCGGTGATCTAACGGGAACCGGTGTGTCAGCGTTATTATGTCGTACGCATAAAACTAAATTAAACTAAACATAACCCACAGTACTACTCCTTATGCTATCTGATTTGTTTAATGATGACTATAAGCTTATCAAGAGACTCGAGGATAAGGGTTAAAAGGAGTGTTGGTTGGATGATGTTCACTGTTATGAGAGGATTGGAAACAGCGAGTGGGATGGGCAGAAAATTACTGAAGACGACTTGATTTTCCATTAGGACCACTCGACAAGCATTGGTTTACAGTATTCTAACATTAAGAATGATTGGTTAATTAGTTTAAGAATTAATCATGTACATACAAATAAATAAACACATACACATGCCTAACTTTTTATATAGCGAGATAAATATTGAAAATGTAATCTTTTTCAAACAGCGATATTCAATTTTCGCTTTGCTCTCCTTAGCGTCAAGTCAATTTGTTCCTCTTGGCGTCTGAATTGAGAGAAATGTCAACTGGATGGATCTTGACTATCCAGAGAAACAATGGGCATCCTCTGAAATGGTGCTTCATCGATTATCGGGTGTATAGCTAAGTTTGGTCCTTTTGTGTTACAGCATAGTAATTATTTTTCACTTATCTAAGGCTGCATTCAGTCATTTTTGTAAATATATTTTCGGGTTAAGATTCTGAAGACAGCTATTTGAATGCCTAATTTTCATAAGCATTTTAAACAGTTCATAGTAAATTAATATTTGGCGTTATTCATTTGTAATTCCATTGCCCTATTTTTGCTATATATAAACAGTAGTTTTATCGATATTAACAATAATCAAAATAGATAATTTACTAAAAACTTTTTTAAAAGGGAGGTAATTTAAATTAAACTGGCATAGTACTATAATAAAAAATAATTGACAAGGCATAAGCAAGAAAAGTTCAGAGAAAAGAAGAGGGTCACTAACTGTTCTCTCTCACTCTCTCTCCCTCCCGTTAGCGACGCCACATTTTCTATTTTTAATTGTTTTAAAATTCTACTAATTGTTATATAACGAAAGGAAAAAAATGATTGACGGATTAGTTATCAGAAAGACCACCTCAGCAGATAAGCGGAAGTTAAGAGTATTACGCGCGTTCCGAAGAAAAATAATTATGTCCTTTTTTTTCGGCGGACACCCAAGCAGTGAGTCGCTTAACACTAATTATTATTGTATTATCTTTTACGAGTTGTGAGCAGTGTAGTATCAGTTCTGTTGTGATAAGACCGTTCTCCCAGTAATTACCTTTCCTTTGCTAGGGGAAAAGGGGATAATCCTACATATTCTTTTGCAGGGGGGTTAATATAGTATATGTTCTGTTGTCATGGGACAATCTTCCCAGATACGACTTTATTCTTTTGTGATGGTGTGAAAAGATAGTGTCGCATCTTTTCTATTGTTTATTCTCCTTTTATCGGAAACATCCTCCCAAGTTTTATTTCCTCTATTTTGAATGGGGTCTTGTAGTATATGTTCTGTTGTTATGACCAGGCATTATCTCTTACTTTTAGGGTCAGTGTATGAACTTCGTTCATCATGACTTCCTTTCAGCTGAGCAACAATATATTTGCTAGTAAATTTATATATATATATATATATATATATATATATATATATATATATATATATATATAGGGAGAGAGAGAGAGAGAGAGAGAGAGAGACATACAGACAGACAGACAGACAGACAAACAGAGAGCGAGAGCGAGAAAGAGAGATAGAGCGATAGAGAGAGAGTGCGAGAGAAAAACAACGATAGATAGATAGATAGATAGATAGATAGATAGATAGATAGATAGATAGATAGATAGATAGATAGATAGATAGATAGATAGGGAAAGCGCGCGGGAGAAAGCACGATTGAATATTTAAATAAGTTGTGTAGCTTTCTCACACCGTCGCCCCAAAACAGACGGCGACCCAAGTACTCGAGGGCCATCAACCACTCCCACCCGGACGCCTTTGCTGGTGCGTGGCCAGTTTCAATTAGACCGTTAATGTCATATTCCCTTTGAAGTACCCACTTCGTTTCCCTTATTTTAAAAGACCGCTTTTGTTGCCGTAGCAGCTCCGCCCTTCATCGCCATTTCAACTATTCCAACAATTGCGCAACTGGAAATGACATGTGTACAGCGTGTCGACAACAACGTGTCTCTTTTTCTCTCTCTATCGCTCTCTCTCCCTCTCTCTTTCTCTTTAGCTCTCAGTTTAATATATATATATATATATATATATATATAATATATATATATATATATATATATATATATATATATATATATATATATATATATATTATTGTCTGCTTACCTTGCATGACAGCAAGCAAGAAACCTAATTTCCGTTTAGTGTCTGTTTTCCTAACTAGAAATACTCGTGCCGAAAAAAATCAAGCTCAAACAAAAGACAATCAGATGTTAGAAATAGACAGAATCTAAAAGAATACCAGTTCCAGGACGGATGAAATTACTTCCGAAACAGAAATATGTTGCACCATTTTTATGTCCACTTACGAACATTAAAAATCAAGATGAATGCTACTAAAACTTATGTCTAGAATTCTCATTCGGATTCAGATCAGTAACTATTACATGGTTTTTATTCTAGAAAATTTCTAAAATGTAATTCAATTCAAATCTAATATATTTTACTTTTCAAATGAGAGATTGGTGCCCATATTTGCCCGGTAAAATCTCTTAAAAATTCACCATAGAAACTGTAATAGGAATAATATTTGTTTAACTAGTGTCTACTATTATCGGAGATATCTGAATTTGCACGAAGAGCCCCCCCCCCTATTAACTTTTTTGTATGAAACTAAATTAAATTTAATATATCCCACATTAAAACTCCGTACGATTAATAGCTATGTTCGGAAATTCACACTGCTTCTGTCAGATATAGCTGTTGAAAAATATTGGCTTCCTGACCCAAAATGTACCAACAATTGATGTTTTATTGTTTTATGTCTTTGCAAAACTCAATCATGCTCTGCAAAACAAAAAACAAAAAATAAAACAATTTCCCTTCCTCGGCCTCTCTCTCCCCCTTTCACCCATATCCAGCTCTCTTCCTTCTCTTCTTTCACTCAACTAAACACCATGAATAAATACTTGCACATATAAAGAACTTGAAGCATAAAAACATTAACCAAAATAACCGCATTCGGCATTAAATAAACCGTTGAGTGTTAATATGCCGTAAAGCGACCAAACAAAATCTAACACCATGAATAAATACTTAAACATATAACAAAACTTGAAACATAAAAACTTTAACAAAAATGACCGGATTCGGCATTAAATAACCCGAAAAGTGTTGATATGCCGTAAGAAAAACAACAAACCAAAAACAACCAAACCTAAAATTCATAATGATTTATAAAAATATTACCATACCTAAAGTTATATATATATATATATATATATACAAACACATACACCGGGTCTTTATTATAAAGTAGAGATTTTTTCTCCTCTTGATTACATTGCTGTGTTTTTCTTTTTCTCGTTTCTCTTTAATTCATTAGTTTGTAGTCTACGTTCGTGCTTCCATACTTGAATTGATTTTTAAAATGCTGCATCGTCTTCATATTTTTATCTTGGTTTTTTTTTTCATAATTCCTTTTTTAACGTGTTTTAACTTTCTTTCCTTCCTTCTCATTCAAACTTTTCTATGTTTTTCTTCTCTTTTTTCTTAATTTATTTGTTATATTTTTTATTGTTATGTTTTTGTCTTCCTTCTGTTCGGCGCATTTTTTTTGTCATTGGGTGTGGATAGCTTTTACTGATAGATTTATGTGTGTTTATTATGGCCAACATTCGTGAGAACAAAAGGGGCCATTGAGGACGGCTGTTGGTGCTACGATCGTCTGTCTTGGGTTATTTTTCTTTCTCTTCTATTTTTTTATTGAAGAGATTAGTGACATGCGACAGAAAAGAGATAGATAGATAGATAGATAGATAGATAGATAGATAGATAGATAGATATGTATAGATAGATATGTATGTATAGATAGATAGATAGATAGATAGATAGATAGAGGCAGAGAGAGAGAGAAAGAAATTCGAATGAGTGAGTAATAAAGACCGAAAGACATACACACAGAAAAAATAAATGTCCTAAATAACTGATAATTACATTTCTAAAAATTACCTGAGATATTTTAGAGAGTGAGAGATAGATAGATAGCGATACATAGAGTGAGAGGGAGAGTGAGATAGAGGGGGAGAGACCGACAGAAGGTTGAAAGGTGAGATAAAGGCATGAATGTATATATTTAGTACTTTTCAATACTAAAGTACATCTGCCAACTTGGTCACTAACTGATGACCAACTAAAAATACGATCATCCAGCGCCTGAATCCAAACAGAGAGAAAAGAGTTTCCGAGGTTTAGGCTAGGATCAAAGTGGAGTATTTGTTCAGTCTTGTGGAATTGGATTCTCCAAAATAGAACCCGACGTTCAACTCTACTTTGCTTTTGTGTGGACGCAAGAAAAAGGGCATACTAATATATATATATATATATATATATATATATATATATATATATATATATATATATTTTTATACAGATTCCCCTGGATTTACCAATATTTCTGAGCCCTACGTTTTTTGGATTTCGTTATTGGTGATTCCCATGCCCGTTTGAACTTTTTGGAAGGTTTTTTTATAGAAGTTTTTTTGATTTTTTTAATTTCTAATTTTAAAAGAAAACTTTTTCAAATTTGGAACTTTGACAGTCCTACCCTGTCAACTTATCAATCATAATTTTTCCTCTGATGATAAGATTTTAATCTTTGAAAAACCAGGTTTAAGGAAAGAAAGAGATGAAAAATAAATGTTTTTATTAACTAAACTACTCCTTGTTTTGAACAATTGAAAATACCGATTTGCTTCCATTTGCAGGTCTTATTAATTTTCATTGACGTACCATATTTTTGCTCTATCCAGTATATTGAGCTTTCCTTATTTCACAATAGGTCCAACTCTCTAAAAGTTTACCTTTTAGTTATAATTTACATATGTATGTATATATATATAGAGAGAGAGGAGAGAGAAACAAAGAGAGAGAGAGAGAGAGAGCTAGAAGGACAGAGTGACCTTTTTTATTATCTAATCATCATTGTCTGCAAAAATAAGAGTATCATAATTATGCCCGCTACGTTGATGATATCCTTATTTTAGCAGACAATTATGATATTAAAAATCTACAAGATATTTTTCAAAATAACTCTGTACTCACATTCATTTATGAGCTTAACGTTACTAACAACATTCCGTTTTTAGATGTTCTCATTGACTCAAACAATGACGCATTCATCACCTCCCCCTAAAAAAACTACCTCTATTAATGCATGCATTTTAAATTATAGAAGCGAATGCACATATCGATATAAAAGTGCATTGATTAAAAATATATATTACCGCTCAAAGCTAATCCTTTCAACCAAAAAATATTATTTAACGAATAAAAAAACAATAAACATGCCCTAATTGATAATTAATTTCCCAATTATATTGTATACGAACAAATAAAATTAATAATTAGAAACTTAGGCAATATTAATAATAATCAGCTAAATAATTCTCACTGCATAAATCTATTCTACTGTTACCAAATGCATCCGAACTTTAAATTGAATAAGAAAACTCTTAAAAATATAATACATCGATACGTATCCCCCATAAACTTTTATAATAAAATAAGATTAATCATTTATCATGAAATAAAAACAAACATCAAACTATGTAGTTAAACATAACACTTCTCAGACCAAAACTGCATTAGTAAGAACCAATGTAATTCATCAGTTTCAATGCCGCATGAGAGAATGTATATCCGATATCCGACAATAATAATCAAAAGGATGGTTACATCGGTTTCACTACTACAACACTTTCCCGAAGATTAACCATACATCTTTCCGACACTAGCTCCATTTGCCTACTCCCTTCTCAATATAGGCACATCCTTGTTAACAATACTAAAATAATACACCACGATACCAACATAAAAATATTAAAAATTCTTGAAGCCCTCTACATCCCACAATCAATAATGTGAATTACGACTTGTTAGTCACAGAATTTTGAACTGTCAAGCATAATAATGAACGTTACTTAATACTTAGCCGTAAAGCAGTCATGCTTTAAAATCTCATACGCGCTTAGAACATAATCACATTCTTAGCCGTTAAGTTAAATACTTTTGAATGTTGCACGCGCTTAGAACGTAATCACGTTTGCATGTCACATCTAAATATAATAGACGCCCTTTTTAAAGTTGTAAATTACTAGGCGTTTATAAAAAAACTCAACAGTAAAGACATAGTTGTAAATACACCACGACTAACACCTGAAGATCATTTGACGAATCAAATCGAAAGTATTCGCGAAAAAGGAATAACAAATGGAACAAGAAGCCCACAGAACTTACATACACCAATTCGACCGAAATACTAAATGGACTATTCAGAAAATAAAAATTAAAAAATATCTCATCAAGCAAAAACACTCCATGTTATTTAATGATGTTTGCCGAAATTAAAATATGCTGCTTAAATACACACACACAATATATATATATATATATATATATATATATATATATATATATATATATATATATATATATATATATATATATATTTATTAATTTTATACGTACATAAAAGTAATCTATAGATCGTGTTTCTAGCTCACAGCCGTCAACAGCATAGCTAACTTAGACAAGGGTCGAACCTTCGATATTGATGCCTATAGTCCAGCGTCTTTACCATTCGACCAAGACGCCCTGTCTAGAAAAATGAACGGTTTTTATTATCTAAATATTTAATGTATTTTTATATAATTATTATTATTATCATTACTTATTTAATTATTTTATTAATATCGAAGGTTCGATCTTTGTATAAGTTAGCCATGCTGATCACGGCATTGAGCCAGAAACACGTGTTCATTAATTACGTTTATGTACGTATAAAATTGATAAAAATATATATATTAAAGAAAAATACGTCCTAAAAAGTTAAGAGCGACTAATATGCAATTTTCTGCATCTTACTCACTTAAGAAGTGAGACAATCGAAATAATAGTAAGCAAGAAAACAACGAACGCTGCAATCACCAATAAAATAATTACATCAAGATACATTATATATATATATATATATATATATATATATATATATATATATATATATATAAGCAAACATTGTTTAACATAAAAGAATTATGTCTTTTATATTTTTCAATTTTTCTAGTAATCTTTTAGGTTTCAATATACAAAAATTAATTAATGTTCCGTAAGTATTACTAGTAATTTCGATTCTTCATCGAATCATCTCTCGCTGACAATTAGTCAGTTTATAAAACGCAAGGGAAAAGAAGAGAATTTCATAAAGCAGCCGATCACACTATATGTTACACGTCAAAACAACAAACTGGTGCAGTTCCGGAAGAACGTTTACAATTTAAATTCCTGAATGCCAGAATCAGCGTCACAAGATAAATTGATTCATGTTAAACATAATAAAATGATGTTACTTGTTCGATACGTAATATTATTTATTGTAGGTTGCTGAGTTTGAATAAAGAGAGCTGCTAATATTTATAATTAAAAAAAAAATTAGTTTAATACAATAATATTTTCGTGTGTTTAACTAAAATAAAAACGTAACATTTTTTCTATCATTTTCGACAGAACTATTATTGCTAGAATAATTTTGCAGATGCAATTCTCTTAAATACTTAATCAGATCTGTTTCAAAATGTATTGTAAATATTTTTAGTATTTTTTCGGAATTCACCAAGTTTATTCTCAAATTAAGATTAACACCCTCTGCTAAGTCACTCCTCAAAAAATTAGATTCTACCTTTTAGGCGATTACGTGTAAACACCCTGCTGAACTTGACTGAAAAATAAATAAATAATTTCAGAATTGTGAATGGGGTATCGGTTACGTATATAAACTTAAGTTAAAATGATCCCTCATTTCCGAACTATTTTAGTTTTAGAGTGGTAACACCTTTTTTGGTATGAGAGATAAATCCTTTGCGTTAAAAGAGGGGTCTATTTTTTATGCGATTATGTGTGATTTTACGATCTTGCCATTCGGGGCTAGGGTAAATGAATAAAAAAGATTCGTTAACTGCTTTCAGCAGCTATGATTGACCGGAAATGGGCGATCATTTTACTTCAAATATATCTACGAAAATGATTTCAGACTACTAAAATAATGTTGTTTTTTATGCAATTTTTTTCTAAGCCTTAATACGTAATCGATTAAAAAATAGCATCTCTTTTTTAGGGAGTGATTCAGTGGAATGTCTGTAATTTACAATATTACCAGTGATTTATTTCTTATCTGAAAAGGCAATATGTTCCAAATTACACTCGAAAAACGATGCCTCTGCTCATACTTTTCTGTATATCTTTTATTATTCACGAACCATCCTTATTTTGAGGGAACATTACATGTGAACACTGGATCTTAATGGGAAATTTGGCAAAGAATATGCTACATCTAACCATTGCAAAAGAGGCTCGTTCACCTATGTCCGATTAAATGTGAATATTAGCCTTCAACTGCAGCAACTAAGACTAAGTAGACCATTTCGGTCATTATTGGACCGTGCAGAACCTCAATACAGCGAGCAGAGGCGTACATCTCAGCTTATGAATAGCGCAAGAGAGTCAGTTCAGCTGAGTCATAAACACTCTGTGCGAAAGATTGTGCTGCATACCCTTACCCGACTCTTATTGTAAACTTCTAATTTCTGTAAAAAGAAGCAAGCTATCACACCTCAAAGTGTTAGATATTGAGTGAGTTGATTACCTAGGATATCATTTTTGTTCGTTGAGAATAAGAATAAATGGAAGCGCTGAGGGGTTCACTGAGGTCAACTTGATGTTCCCGAGTTAAAACTTGTTTAGGATGTGAGAATGTACTAAAACAGCTATGACGTCACATGGATCAGGGAGGATAGAAAAGAGAATCCGCTTGGAAGCACGTATGGACGTCGGACGTGTGATGACATGGGTTGGCAAGATAAAATTAATTAGTGATTTGATTCATAATTTAAGATTAATTCGACCAATATCTTGAAAACTTTTAGCTTTGTCTCATTCTTGATAGCAGCTCTCCAAATATTGAGAGAGTCGATTGTGCTCTACGCCTGGCTAATACGAGTCTTGTTCTCATAACCAAAGTCTGTGCGTCCTCTTAGATGTTTAAGTTCGATTAGTGCACCGTCTGAAAAGACCAGAGTAGGTGTTGTTGAGAGGTTTATATGCTTGTATTTGGTTACCGAGCATTCAGAAGCCATCCAACATTCTAACAAGCCTTTTGCACACGAATATGGAAAACCAGTGCAGATTTAATTGTGTTCTAAAAAAGAGCGTCTGTTTTGCCTGGGTCGAAATCGATTCTAGAACGGGAGAACAGCTTATGTTGAAAGTTTAAAGACAGCAAGTATGTTTATAAATTTAATACCAAACTGCAATCATAATGAAATGCAGAGTGTCCCTTAGACTCGGGGATAATGAAACAAAAAAATAATACTGTCTAGAAAGAAACTAAACCTATTCAAAAAATATATACATGTAATATAATTCTGTTTCAATGGGTGTTAAAACCTTTTACAATACATTTGTAACATAATAAGAGCCGTGTTTGAGTGGAAAAGCTAAAGGTCAGTGAGTCAGGGAATTACATCAGACGGAAGGTGTAAACCACGTGCTTTCCAGCCGGAGCGTTGTCTCTCTCTTAGCCGGCAAGATTTCAAGTAGAGAAGACGTGTCTAGCGGCTCTACTCAATAAGTGGGTTTAACCCGTACGCGAATGGGTGATATCGCGAGACGCGCCATTTCTCTCTCTCTCTCTCTCTCTCTCTCTCTCTCTCTCTCTCTTCTCATGCATAAGATTAATCTGTCTCTTTGACTGTTATTTTTAAATAAATCTTGTTAAAAGCTAAACATCCAGTCTGCGAGTGGATGTTATTCACAAAGGAAAACAACATTGGTTCACAACTTTTTAATAGATCCAGCTTTTGAGATATGTCTTGAAAACAATCCACGATGGAAGAGAAATATAAGGAAATGTTCCACCAGAGTTAGAAATTCCATTAACTATTTTGAAAGTTTCATTAAAATTACTTCTAATGTATCTCTAGTGAAGTAGTTAATTCTAAATCTTTTAACACGGTGGTGAAGCAATTTCTGACTAAAAACAAAGTAGAATATCTATAAACAATCTATCAGCTACATTGTGCATTTCTTCGTACGATGCCACGTGCTTTACTCTGTAAAAACAGAAATGGGAAAGGGATTAGTGCTCACTATCTGTAGATTCAGCCTTCGGGGGAAATATGGTAAACAGCAGTTAGAATGATCTAATGGTATTTAGGTGAGCAGTTATGGTGGGAGTATAGTTGAAGGTTGTTACAGAATATATATCTGGCGATTGAAGGTTCAATCCTCAGTACGGGCGATATTAAAAATACAATTACGAATTACGTAAGGCTCATAGACAGTCATGGCTGACGGAGCATGGTAGAAAAACCTGAATATATAGTTTCGGATTATTTTATATGAGGATTGATAATTTGTATTATTTGGATTATTCGGACTACTGATCTTTTGTCTTAGATGTTATTATCACAAAGTTTCAGCCAATTTAATCTCCGACCTTCTTCTGGTGCGTCTTGTCGAACTCGAGAATCTTTAGGCCGAACTTGGGGATCTGAACGGAATTTCGAATGGAACATTTTATTTGATCCACGTGGGTAGCTTGCTCTCGTTCCGTAAACCATGATCAGGTAGAAGTCTTAAGTAGTTAGTAATTGTATTCTTAGTGTCTCCCTTACTGAAGATGGAATCTTTAAATTCTTCTTTATAACATTGATGAATTAACGAATTCGATATCTTCTCTCGTATCAGGCGACACGTGACACTACGGGCAAAACATAACCTAAGTTGATCTGAATGGGAAATTATTCCACATAAGAAAACATAGTAATGCTAAATATTACACAACACTATAATTACTGAGTTTTCGGTGCAAATAATGTGTGTTCTCTACTCTTTTTTAATTCTCTGATAGGTAGTCGACTGAGCTCATAACTCTTGTTCCTCACTTAAAAACATTCACAGCAAACACTCGTCTAACTACAGCCACTTCAACGAACTCTCGTTTCTTCTCCTAGCTAAAATCAAACGCAAGTTACAAAAACAGTTTATTTCCAAGAAGTTCCTATCTGTGGAACACCTTATCATGGGACTGCTTCCCTGTAGACTATAACTTTCTCGTTTTAAAGTTCTTTATCAACAAATTCTTATTGGGTCGCCATCTTATATAATCGTACATTGTGCATCATATTCATCTTTTCCAGTTCTTCTGTTCATTATCCAACTGACAATCACATTAACCCTTATCCTCGAGTTCCCTTTGACCTTAGTGATAGGTGATCATTAGTATTTTAAAAAGTCATGGAAATGAGTACATTATAATAGAAGTCGTCGACGAGATAGTAAACATTTGTTTTGAAAAATCTTTGAAGATGCAGTGTGTCACGTAAAAAGTTTCCACGTTTTCTATATATATAAAAAAACGAACACTATTATCTAGAAGAAAAAGAACAATATACAGGCTAATGTATTAATATCTCCGAAATTTTGAATGGACATCTATATAAAAATACACTAAGTCACTTCATGCTCGTGCATACGTTATCATCTTTCAAAAACGTTAACAAATATAAGATCGTCCGTGATTGGTGATCACTCTGATGTCTCCGAGGTAAAAAAAAATCCCACTTTATCAGTTTAAAATTAGTTGTTCCCAAATCAAATTATTTCGTCCCGTCAAATAAAACAGTCTCATTTAAAATAAATGCATTTAAAAACTGACTTTTGTTGTATTGAAGAATATTTAGCTGACAATAATGTTACGGTAGAAGACAGAGAATGTTTATTGTTTAAAAAAAAATTAATTGCTACAATTTTGAATAAGGAATTAAATGTGAGACATATTCGCTTTATTTATTTAAAAATTATTCAGCTGAAAATTACAATTATTTTTACGGAAGACGAATGAGTCATTTTTTTTAAATAAAATTTATCCTAGCAGACATTTAGTATTTCAAAATAAATATTATTACTAAGGTCAAAGTATACAAATTGATGTAGAAATAACCCTGTAATTTACACGGGGTTCCGCTAGTTAAGAAGTAACACGACACTCTGGGAACACGCATGCGCAATAAAGATTTCTAACAGTTGAAATGAATATAAAGAAAGAATACAACTATTGACAAACATTATTATGCAGATCTCCAAATATTTTAAATAGA
Organism: Sepiola atlantica; assembly: GCA_963556195.1. Taxonomy (NCBI): domain Eukaryota; kingdom Metazoa; phylum Mollusca; class Cephalopoda; order Sepiida; family Sepiolidae; genus Sepiola; species Sepiola atlantica. The sequence continues at coordinate 89,213,725 of OY744524.1, forward strand.
AATTATAAACTACGAAAACAAAGTATGTGTCGTGGGATTCTTTATCGTCTGACCGTGTCGACTCAAACACTGATGACAGTCGATGGCGCAACACAGACACATATAATAAAATAAACACACACACACACACACATATATATATATATATATATATATATATAAAGTGGTGTACTAAAAGCGAACTTTTAGGAAAGGTAAAACCTATTGTGAAGAGTATACTGCTCAATATCCAGGATAGAGCAGGTAGATATGAAGAAGAATGGAAAGGAATTAGAGAAGCAAAAGCCAAATCAAAATTCAATTCAATTACTCAGAGCAAGGTATATTCCGCAAAAAGGCAATTTATTATTTAACTTGAATAAATTGCCTTTTTGCGGAATATACCTTGCTCTGAGCAATTGAATTGAATTTTGATTTTGCTTTTGCTTCTCTAATTCCTTTCCATTCTTCTTCATATATATATATATATATATATATATATATATATATATATATATATACATTGTTGAACACGAGCGTGTGAGTATGTGTCATTGTGGTCTCGCCACTAGTGTGTACATCTGATTTAAATTCCAATCTTTCTAATTCAGAATCTCAGCTAAGACTAACTCTGTCGTTCCAACTTCTACGAAATCGTCTGCTCTGCTGCATCTCCTCGAAAAACTCTAAAACCACTTCGTCTGCTGGCCACATCCCCTTTTTTTCGCGGCTCACTATCTCCATCACCTAATTGTCATGGAGTCACTTGTCTTTACAACACAATTGATCTATCGCTCCCTAATTGTTATCTATTTCCCCATCATTTTTATGTTGCCAATATATTTCCTAACTTAACAATACTGCCAATACCGACTATAAGGGTGGGGGCAGTCTATAGTATCACAAGACGAAGAAGAAACAAAGGTTTTAACCTAGCGACCTTGGTGATATAACACGCCTCCCCTTAATGAGATAAAACGCCTTATAAGTATTACTCTAAACACTCCGTGAAGTTTTACAGAAAAACATGAAAATAATAGAGAATTACTATAAGTATTAACGAAAAGTTTTTAAAAACTATAGAGTCTAATCTTGTCACGGATATATACACCTACAACAACTCGAAAAGTGTTAATTCAAAATCTGCATAATGCATCAATTTTACTTCAACATTGTCCCATAATAAACAAGACAAACACGATACGCATTTTCTATTTTGTATTATTTCCACTACAATTTTCATCATAGTTATGACTTTCACAACGCTTATTACCTTTTTCACGTTACATCTTTTCGAAACTAGGAATCTTTATATTGGGCTAAAAAAATGCATACGTAATTTCGAACTAAAGCCCTTATTTAATTATCGCATTAAGATTGTTCTCGTTCCGTCAGCCATGACCGATATAATTGGTAATTTTTATATTTTTATTAGTTGTTATCACATTTAGTAAGAATTCAATCTTCAACTTTCACTAGACTGTCACCTGGAACTTATGGTTAATCAGCGCTTTAACCCTTGTGCAACGGCTTCATGTTCGAAAAGATGCACTTAAAGAATGTAAGAAGTTATATCTGTCGACACGTTGTGAAAATAACAACCAGGATGAGAATAGTAGACCAAATATTCCCGACAGAAAAATTGTTATAATTGTTGAAGGAAATTAAAACAATTGAGCCTAGTTTAACGATTGAAATCCTCTTTTAAACAATACACAATCAATCGGTGTTGATCCTGTATTATTTAAAAGATTTAGAAATCAGAAACATTTTTAAATGAAAATAATAATTATAAATATATTTTATATTCAATATTTCGAGAGAAATCTCATAACAATACGAATTGTGATATGAGTTTTTGTTTCGTTGTGCGTATCTGCTATTGTATACGTCCTATGAAATCAACTGAAGTTTAGGACTAGAGATGTCATATATAACTTTTAGAATTATTGCTAGAATAATATAATTAGGTTGAAACTGACATATGGAATATTTTCAAATTGGATTATCATTTTCTAAATATTTTGTTCATATTTTTATGTTTTACTTTTTTCTTTATCATGGTTATATAATAAGAGAGTAAGCTCTTATTTTTGTAAACGAATAGAAAGCGGACTGATTGATTGACAGCTGTGAGGTTAAAATATGACTGCGATGGGAAGCGGAAGTTGTAGCCTTACGTTAGTCCCAAACAAATTGTGTTAGTCTCTTTGCAGCGATATGTAGAAAGTACTGGTGGCAGAATACGGGTCACAAAATGATTCCAGTATCTTAATGCCTATATATGCCTCTTCTCCATTCTCTCTCAGATATGTGCATAATTATATATATATATATATATATATATATATATATATATAAATATATATATATATATATATATAGTAAGGAGAAGTAGTTTGCTTGAAGCAGTGTGTGTAATATGTATATAGAGGAGTATTAGAAGGCTCCTTCGCATACACCTCTCTCTCTCTCTCTCTCTCTCTCTCTCTATATATATATATATATATATATATATATATATATATATATATATATATAATTTAATGTCATATAAACCTCAGCAAATTTATGGACAACTTTTCATAAATTTATCAAAAATATGTTTTTATTTGTCATACAAATGATGTATGTGCTTGAGCTAGGCCGAAACAAAGGTATGCATATAGAAGCGTTTTTTTATTAATTCATGAAAATAATTTCCCTGCATTTGCTGCCGTTTATATGACATTAAATTGAATTAGATTTTCAGGTCTATACTATTGATATATTTGTGTTATAAAAAGTTATATATACGAAAAATTAGATATAAACATATGTATATATACATATATAATTATTGAATAATACATTCTTAATTATTATCCATATACGTTATACGATGTAATCGGCTATGCTGGGTTCAAATTCAATATATTTGTGTTCTACAATCCCGTCACTTGTAGAAAAAAATATGTTTTGTAAACAAATAAATAGCTCTACCATTCACGAGCAGTGCACGCGCATGCCCGTGACCTAATTGTGTGAGTCATGTCTAGACATGCGTCGGGTTAAAAGCTATGGTTAGAGTCCAGGTCTCTATCTTGAGATCGCTAGAACCCACATTTTTTCACCGTACAGAATTAAGTATCAATGGTACTGTGGAATGCATCGCGGAATAGTGGGCAGATATCTGTTTGAGTTGATGTGGAGGCAGAAATATAAGTAAAATGATAGTTTTATGCAGCTACTCAATGACACGTATATACTTCATTCTCTTGAGTAAGTCTTTTTTGTTTTGTTTTTTTAATAAAAACGCATTTAGTCTACTTTTGGGGGGAGAGGGTAAGTAAGGTTTTTGACAGAATCTCTAGTGTGGAGATAACCGTACACACCGGGCGCACGATTGAATCGGCTTCTTGGGAAAGAGAAAGTTTCAAGGGAATATAAAATTCACAAGCGATCTCCAGTTGCACATATATCCTCCTCAGGCGAGATAATTGTAACGACATTACATTTTGCAGTTTTTATGGAGAGCTATCACCGTCCACTCACGTACAGCGTCTTGTATGGCCAAATGGACACCCACCCGGTGCTGACCAGGCTAAACTTCGATTAACTTCGGTGCTCTAACGAGGACCGGTTTGTAAAGGGACTGTCTGGTTTGATACAAACCTTAATAGAGAGAGAGATATCTCTCCTTTAATCAATTGTCTTATAATTCACCTATTGTATCGTTCGGTACAGGCGGGGGTAACTCAGACATAAATGTGCACCAAAAGATGTCATTATGGTGAACGCTTTCCTTCTTTAATTTTCGTGATGAAAGTTGTTATCTATCAACGAGCTATTATAATATCCCCAAAACATGTTCATAATATTGAGATGCTCTTTTTTTACTAATAATTGTCAGCTTATCAAGAGTAAGTATCGACGATGATAGTTAATGAGATGGATCGAGTCTCAGTTGAATGATGAAGAATATTATGAGATGATTAAAAATGATGAATCGAATGAACACATTTTCTAATTGGCTTTTAAATAAACGATTTAAATCATTTAAATTATTTGTACATTTAAATAATCTGTATATAACTCATATTTTGATATATAGACACACACATATATATATATATATATATATATATATATATATATATATATATATATATTATTTATACATTAATACTGTATACATAACTAGACATAATAAACCTTCACTGTTTGTTACATTAGAAACAATATTGTCTATGACTGAAATAAGATATTATTAATTTACAGCCATTGTATCTTATTTCCATGTCGTTTTGTCTATGTGAGTAGACTTGTAGACGTTATATATGTAAACATAGTCGTATATATGTAAAAAAGTTTATATACATATATACATATATAAATGTATATACATATATATATATATATATATAAATATTAAAGATACAATTTTATCTTTAAATTATATCCTATCATGATATGTCAATGCTCGATATACAAGATAGAGCAGTAATATAAGAATATGAATGTTGAGAATAAAAGTTGGATAACATTTATTGAACAATATTTATTAAATCATCAGATAATCTAAACGAGAAATATATAAAAAAAGGCGTTTACTTTTCTTTAATCCATACATTTTAAAAATATGCTTTTGTTATCAGAGTAAAATCAGAGTGATTAATCAGTTAAATTTATATTACTGTTGAGCACACATTTTAAAATATAATAATATTAAAATATCAAAAATTCTTTTGAGCAAAGAGAATCATCTTCAATGAAGAAATGTCACATTTCCATGTAAGCATATCCAAGGAATCAGAAATATTAAGCAGATGTAGGGTGAATAAAAAAATGTCTCCAAACAGTCAGAACAGTGACAATTTATGGTTTGGAAAATGGATGGTTACAGTCCGAGGTTAAAGTTCATTGGCAGTAAAGGGACTCACTCCAAAAAATTCAAGTGTACAAATCCCGTGAAAATTGATAAAAACTGAAAGAAGCCAATTGCCGAATATATTCTTCCTTGGCAAAGGAAAAAACAATATATATATATATATATATATATATATATATATATATATATATATATATATATATATATATATATATCAGCTTATATGCTGATGACAGCTCGGTGCCAGAAACGTGTGTTCCTGTCTTCATTTTATGCACGCAAAAATATTTTTTTTAAAGAAAATATTAATTAATTAATATATATATATATATATATATATATATATATATATATATATATATATATATATATATATATATATATATATATATTGTTGTTTTCTGCACGTGACATTTTCTTCCAATCGCATTCTCTGTATAAATTTGAAAACTTTTCCGTTTTGAAATAAAGTTTATTAACTGATCGAAAATGGTCGTATCTACGGCCGAAATATCTCGGTGGAACTTTACAACATGAGTTTTTGAGTTTATTTTTGTTAGTTGTTGAATTGCTTATTCTTTATTCCATTTTTATTTTTACATATTGTCTGAAACATTGTTTCTTTTTCCCCATACTGTCGGAATGGATAAGTCAACATTTTACAAAACAATGCGACGATACAATAAGACCAAAGTTGCGGCTCAATCTCACAAAAACAGAAGTCATTTTTTGCAAAGATGCATAGAAGAAAAGGTCATCCCTGAATCTATCGCTAAACCTTTACAACCTTCCCACCACATCTTTCCGGATTTCTTGGAGAACTTCTTATCATCATCTTCCTTTTTACTTAAACAACAATCTTTTGCTCCTACACTTGAGGCCGATTCGCTTCTTAAATCGCTTCAACAAGACAAACTTTATACCAACACAACTTCAAACATCCTCACAAAATCAGTCGATAATTCTAATAAAAACCATTTAACTAAACTTGACCGCAAATTACAGAACCTTATAACCCACAGCGAATGGAAACATTTAGGCCGACCCGATATGGTACAAAACCACAGCAACATCCATTTATCTTCTACTGAGTTTAAATCACTCAGTTTCGGTCTCAAATTCGCTACCGGGATTCAAAACAACTATATTACACAAAGCACACTCCTCACCTATAGAAATTCCGATAATAACCTTACCAAATGATTTCTACAAGGTATCTCTTTCGCTGCCTCTACCACACCTCAGGAAAGAACCCTTCCCAAAAGATACATCACAGCATTACGTAATTTAGCCGCCATACCAAACATCGTTATATCCCAAGCTGATAAAACAGGTTGCGTTGTTATCCTCAATAGAAGTGATTACCACGACAAAATCATGGATATACTCAATGATAGGTCAACATACGAATCCACCGACCTCAAAATCATCAACAAAAACAATGGGAGAAATTGGAATCAAAGGGATTGCCGAAACATTACAAAAGACGGCAATGATCAAAACAATAAAAAATGCAATCTTAAGGAAAACCCTCGAATGCGGAAACAACCCACATAAGCTACACATGTTAACCAGTCACATGGAAGTACGAGAAGAAAACAAAACCACAGGAAAAACACCACCGCATAAACAGAAACTTCAAAGAATATCGTAAGCAGTTCTCCCCCAAATGGTGTCGGCCTTGGCTGACACACCATAAAATATATGTAGAGGGTCAATGAGGATGAGAAGGCCGGGGAGATACAACACAAACCAAGCCTCCACCGGAATAGTGCGGAAAGTGCTGGGACTTTGGGGAGGCTTATTGCCACCCTAATGTTAGAAAAGACAATGGTTCTTACCAGCGAAAAATCAATAGTAAGCGCCTGTTGCGATAACGCAAATCATTTGCGGTGAGTATCGAAAAGAGGTGAAGCGTACTGGAAATCTGGGGATGCTTGTTGTCACTCGTACTCCAGGGAAGATCACCGATTGTAGTTGGTGAGCAATCACTGACGATGACCTGTGTGATAACTCCAAGTGAGTACAAATAACAATAATAATAATAATAATAATAATAATAATATATGCTTCTCGCTAAATATAAAACAGGGCTACAAATATTTATAAGCATAAGTAGAATATTTCAACCGAATATTTTAATATAAATAGAATTTTAAAAAATGTGAAATATTTGAGATGCCGAATAGAGAAATATAAGTAACCCAAAAATGGTAGGTAAGCGCAATTAACGAAGGCGTAATTATAGATACCTGGGTATTCTTTAGGCAAGTCCCATCCCATGAATAGATATAAAATAAATAATAAAATGGAAATACTTTAGAAGCACAAGAAACTATTTTAGAAATGTATTTCATAACAGACACCTAATAGAAGGAATAAACACCTGGGGAGTCTCCCAGGTATGATACCCATGTATCTATGTAAACTATAGAAAGTATAACACGGGGGACATAAATCAAAGAATCACCCCCGTTGCTAAGATTGCTGGAATAATGGATTTATCTTTCTATGCTTCCAGAAAGTACCGGACTCCTCTTATAAGCTTCTATCTGTATAAGCATCAAATACTTGCTGTCACTTAGAATCCAGAGAATACTACAGATTATTGTCGGTGAACAATAACTGATAAGGACTTGTGTGAAAACCCCTAGTGAGTAAATACGTCCCAAGATTGAGTACTGTTACCACATGTGGGAGCACTGGTTCTTACCTTGACAGAGTCGAAAATACGACGATCTCATTCTTTAAACGTATAGGGAAACTGATAACCTAGCTACAGACGAAAATCCGAGCGTATTATTATAGATATATATTTTCAGCACAGACGGTGTCGCCTCAAAAAAGAGTGTTTAATAAATAAATAGCACTTTCCTTTATAATATGCAGTTTGTAATATAAGTAATTTGATTAAAAGAATCCGTACATGTTTTTCCTTTATATTGGCTTTTCTTTAAAGATTATTCTAATAGGATATTGCCGCATTGTTATTCGATGATATATGCGAGAAAAAAAAAAGAAACAACAGGAAATATTTTCTGTCAGCTAATTGTGACACCCTTTCTAGACGCCGGCCCCGTCAGCCGTGCGATTTATTGACTGAAGGAATGTATGTAGAATTATACCTCGGCTCATCGACACGGTAGGGGGATCGCAAAAAACACACAACAAAGAAAAAGAAATAGAAACAAAACAGGACACACTGTGTGTCACGTCTTCAGCGTGAACTATGAATCTCCCAGACGGAATGAATCCCACCCCAGTCGAGGTCAACATCGCAGGTCAAATCTTACTCCACCCGTAAAAAAAATCACAGTAGCAAGACAATGGTTACACCCTCAAGACGTAGGTTTAGAAAGAAATATTTTCTAGATTTTATTAAACTGAATCAGACCGCCCATTTTTATGACCGTGTGCGCATGCGTGTTTCAAGGCGTATTAGTGAAACATACTTATTATACAATTAGTGTGCTTCACTCATATAGCCTTCATTCAGATGGACATGTTAAACATTGTTGCGAATGAATACATTGATGAATTCCAAGTAGGAGGGAAAAGGTGGTTTGTTACTTTAGACACATATTAAACCAAGCTTCTCTTCTTTTACCACCAACGCTCAAATCCTCGTGTTGCTTGTTGAAGTGAATGTCTCTCTTCTTGAGAGAGGCCATTTTGTTTTAACAAACTTCTAGAACTGACTTTCAGTACAGACTTACATTAAAACCATTGATAACATCGTTTGAGCAATTATTGGATCATTCTACTTCTCACGAAAGTACCTGACTCCCGATATAGTCCTCTACCTGTATGAGAGTCAGATACAGCCTAAGATTGAGTACTGTTGCTGCCTCTTAGAAGGTGTCAATCAGCGCACTCTTTCTTGCTTTGGCACAATACAAAATCGACATTCCCTACTCAATCAGTATTTCCCTGGTAGGGGCTCGACCGAGCTTCAATCTCCGGTTTATTTCATAAAATCCTCTCAGCAAAGAATTCCTCTTTCTTTTTCTGTATACCTAAAATAAAACGTAACTTCCATGAACATAGTGTTTTCCAAGAAGTTTCCACCTGTAGAACACGTTACGTATCCAATGTCACCAAATATCTCTCGAGTCGTCATGTGAATTAATCATAGTTCTCAATGGTTTTTATGATATTGTTACATAATCCAACTGAAAATCTCACTAACCTTTATCCTCGCTCAGCTTTTGGCCTTGTTAAATAATGAACTATTTGTATTATAAAAGTTATTTTACAGAGAGTCACTACGTATCAAATCCTAAAGCCAGTTAGCGATAACGATTAATGAGATGGAATGATTGTTTGTTGAAGGGTGATGAACTCCGTGAAAGGATTGAAGATGTGTAATGGAATAAACGGAGTTCTATTACGTGTGGACACGTTATATGACAGGGATCTGTTGACATTGAATTCGGACCCTGTTATTGTTTGCTGGGAAAAAGTTCCGCGGCAATGTATTCCACAGAGAAAAACACTGCCTGTGAACATTTTTCATGAGGCTAGGCACACGGAGAAAGAAACAAACGTTATTTTTGTTACGGTGGCATAGTGAGTTCTAGCTGTGAATATTTTTCAAAGAGAACAAGAGATTCGAGCTCAGTCGAGCACCTTCACTGAACGTAACGCTAGAAAAGAAAGAGAGATAGAGAAGGGGGGAGGAAGAGAGACACTAGCAACATCTCTCCTGTGATAAAGGGTATGTACAGAACAACAATATTGTAGAGGAAAAGCTGTATAAAAATAAATTGACAAAGACTATTCGTCCAAATATAAGAAAAGTCGAATCTTGTTCCCGAAACTCGGTTGACACACCGAGTACGTTAGGCTGACAGAGAGACTAGTAAACGCATGCTCGATCCATTTTTACACGGATGGTGTAATAGTAGCGATCGTCTCTCTGGCGTCACGAGAGCTCGGGTTCTCGCCTGTCGCTGCTGCTTCCACAATACTCACTCTCTCACAGAATCGGTTTTACGGGGAGAAAAAAAATCGAAATCTTTCAAGCATATTGCAATGATAGAGAAAATTAAGCATTCAGAAAAGGAGAAGAAAAAAATTAAAAGTGTATTCCTTTAATAATTCTTAAGAAATTAAAATATGTGTGTATTTTACTCTGTTCTTTTATTTTTAGAACAAAGGAAGTTAAAAATATAGTCTTTGTATTTGTGCGGCCAATGAACCTGCCTGCCAGAATTGGTTGTCGCCGTCTTGACTTCTTTTTTATTTTCGTTTTTTTTTTGTTTCGATGTAAGCTGGTTTTAATCTGTCAATCGAAACATTATTACTCCTTTCTTCGGAGAACTTCGTACGAACCGTCGTAGAATGGTTGTAAAAGTTTTTTAACCGCGTTACTACAAAAAAAAACTGTTTGTTATTAGTTTTTGAGTGTAACGTTTTCCTTGGTGTGTGATTCCATGAAAATTTAAAAAAAAACTTTTTTTGTACAAAGCACAGGTAAATATGGTCTAGTGTACTTTTTTGTATCATCACAAAAAATACTTTTACTGAAAGGAATCGGAACCTTTTTCAATTTTGTAGAGTTGTTCTTAGACCTGTTTTGTAGGGAACTATATTTGATTTTGTCGAGAGCAATGTCTTAAAAATATATAGGTTCGTCACTCGCTTAGACAGTAACGTATCGTAACAGTGCGTCAGCAACAATGTTGTCCTTTCCTGAGACATGACGGATGTCTGCAGAAAACTGGTCTATATAGTCCATCTGGCGTATTTCCCTGAATGAATTCTTGTTTTTTACGTAGAAAAGTGATAGTTAGTGGTGTATGATCCGTGAGGATTGTAAATTATCTGCCTTCCAAAGGGTTACTAAAATGTTTAATTGACAGACACACGGCCGAATGTTCTCTTCTAAAAGTGCTATGCTTCTGTTGAGAAAGAAATGGGTGTTGTCTCACGTTATATGGTGCTGCAAAACAGCTCCAATCGCACTGTTTGTTGCGTCCATCGCTGATGGGTCGTTGTTTATGTAAGACAATTTAGTGGATTCTGTTATTTTTCCTTAACTGTTTCAAAACCTTTTACAGTTTCGTCAGTAAATATTATTTTCTTTTTTTTTGTTGTTGATTTTAAAAGATCTGTTAATTTCGATAAGATTTCCCAGCAGTTAGGAAGGAATATCTTGTAGTAGTTTATAACTACTCTGAACCTCCGTAATTGTTTTACGGAATGAGGAATTCGAAACTTTTGATGGTTGTTACTTTTTCGGGCATAGGCATTATTCTCGAGTTATCAATCTGATGTCCTAAACAGTTCAGTGATTTTTCACCGAATTCGAATTTCCTAAGTTTTATTTTCAAACAGGGAAAAACTCAATCGTAAAACACTTCCTCGACGCGGTCTAAATGTTAGCTTGGGGAGTTACTGGTAATTAGAATATCGTCAATATAGTGGAAAACGAAGAGTACTCCACGTAATACTTTGTCAATAAATATTTGAAAAACTTGTGTTGCGTTTATCAGACCGAAGGGTAAACGTGTAAACGCAAAAAGACCGAACGGATTCCAAATTACCGTTTTGCGTATATCTTCTTCAGCGACGGGTATCTGGTAATAAGCTCGAATGAGATCTATTCTTGAGAAGATAGTAGTTATAGATAGTGACGACGAAAAATCGTGGATATGCGGTATCAGCTATCTGTCGTTTCCACATTTCTTGGGTACCATATGTAACGGTTATGACCATTGGCTGTTAGAAGGTTGTATCTTTTTAATGGAAATCGCTCCATAATTATCGCAAGGAAAGGAGATGCCTATTGACCATAGTCTTGAAAAAAACAATATAATAGGTAGGAGGAAAACAGTCAACAGGAAGAGAGTTCCACAAGTCTGCGGTTTTTGGAAATAAGCTACTGGAATAAGAAGCTGTAGTACGATGAGGTATCAAAACAGCGAATTGATGGAAACAACTGGACAAACGAGTCAAACGAGCTGGAACAAAAGAAGCGGGGAATTGATCACATAACTATGTAAACACATGCCATAATAATAAACACGAAGAGCGTCAGTTATATATAAGCTAGTACACGTATGTCAAACTCCGACATGTTTTGTCATGAGGGTTATACGGGACGAATTGATGTCCCTATTTGCTTACCTCCCCCGAGTGCAAAGTTATACGCAAGGGTATTTTTTATGTGGGGAGTATCCAGCATCCCGAAAAGGAGCACTGTGGATGTGACAAAAATTTAAAATTCCTCAGTTAAGAATATCTCTCCTCCGTTGACCGAGGACAGAGCACATATTACATATTGATCTTAGTCCGAAAGCCAATAGCGTTAAATGAAATTTTTGCCGAATATTTTTTATACTTAGAAGCATACAATACGTATTCACATAATTTTTAACCATTCTTATTTTAGAACACATTAAAAATTACACTACGTTTTCTTTTAATTTACGTCGTTTTCTGACATTTGAATTCATAGGGGTTAGAAAAACGTGAAATCTAGTCCACATTCACTTAACAAATGCATTTGAGTGTCTTTCCAGCATTTGGATACATACGTGATGTTGCTAGTCTCAGTCTTTTCTATAAATACTAGTATGGCATGCGTTCTTCAGAAGTGTCCGATCTATTTCCATCTTTCTTTGTTCTAGCTGGTTTGACTCGTTGGTCTAGTGGTCTCCATAAATTCGCTGTTTTGATAGCTCATTGTATTCCTATTTCAGTAGCTGGTTTCCAAGAACTGCAGGCGCGTAGAACTCTCTTCCTGCTAACTGTTTACCTCTTAACTATAACCTTAGTCTTTTCAAGACGAAAGCAAATATGCATCCTCTGTGTTTATGATAATCATATGTGATTTATCGTTTTAACCCTCTGATACGGAATTATTTTTTGTAGAAAAATTATTTTATCATCTACTTTTAAAATGACTCTATAAGCTTAACCTTTCATTGTATGTCCCCAAAAAGCATTAGACATGTGTAGCATATAAGTAGGACTATCCAATTAAATTGCAAAATTTTACTACTTTTAATATTGTGATGGCGGCCATCTTGAATTTATAATGATATTGGCCATTTGTTCTTGTAAAATTGTCATTTTCTCATGCACATACTAGTCAGTTGCTGAATTTATTGTGTATATTAGGTCTGTTGTGTCTTATATTTAAAATAAAACCAGTTTTGCATATTGTATCGTCTGCTATTAGAGGTGGTTGACTTATCGCAATTTTGAGAAAGCCGCGCTAAGACGGTTAAGTATGTGAAAATTACTTTGAAAAATGTACGCCATCTTGAATTTTAAATTAAGTAATTGTTAAGTACTAAAAATGTCGCTTGTGCTGGTTGCCGTATAGTTTGAATACTTTTTGTAGACGCAAATAGGGTTTTTAAATGAAGAGAAGAGTTGAAAAACACGTGTGGTCCGTACGATTTTTATTGCTGGAATTGATATGACAATAGAAATCACATTTCGCGCTAAAAACGCTGCTGCTTGTAATACAAACAAGACAGGAAATCTTACACACACACGCACATGCGCGCACACACACATACATACATACACACACACATATATATATATATATATATATATATATATATATAAATAATTTGTATGTATATATATATATATATATATATATATATATATATATATATATATATATATATACGCAATCTCCGACGATACTATCACGCTAGTGCTCCTGCTGATGCTTCTTCGTCTCACAAGGGTGCTTATTTAACATATATTAATTTTCTATTAACGTAATACACATCATAATCGTTGTCGTCGCCATCTCGTATTTTTTACAAACACGGAAAATATGTGTACATACTTTAAATAAGAGTAAATTTCAACACTCCCCTCGTGAGATTGAATTGGTTTGACCCTTCCACAAAAACATTCTAAAATATTGTTTTCTTAGAACTCCTCCCATATCCGTGTTTTCTCATTCTCCCTGTTCCTTTGTTTCTCAAAATGGAGACTGTCCAGTAATATGTTAGCAACATAAATCCTTTATTTTCTTTTTAAGTTTCCTTCCATATTTGGGTATGTCTTCCTTATCTTTAATGTAGGCCCTAATATTTTTAAAATATATTTTAAACATACATTACGTTGAAAATTTGCGGTGACACATAAACTCTCTTTTATGAATAGCAAACATACAGTTAGTGAACTAAAATACATGGTAAGCAAATATCGCGATAAAAAGGGCTGTTGCTGCTGGCAATGCAAACAATTCGATAATCTTACACACACGCACATATACATATATAGATACGCAATCTCTGGTGACGCTTTAACGCTGCTACCTGTTCGTCTTGCAAGTATGTTGATTTAAGATACAATTATTCACCATTACCATTATACACACCAGCGCCGTTGTCGTTACGATCGGCGTCTTCTTTGCATATACGAGAAAACAAACGTGTGTACATTACATGTATATAGCAGTGACACCAAATAAAGTAGAAATAAACGTCCTGAATAACGAAAGCGTTTTTCATTTGAACGACACAAGTTTATTCAGTTCAAAGTATGGAATTTAAGCTGTTTAATTATAAAATTACAGTTTCTCTATTATTTCGGCCGCATGTGGTAAGTTTGACACGCCTAGACGAATATGGGCTGAAAACAAAGGCCCAGAAACAAGAGGGGCCCCTCTATTCTTGGAGCTTGAGCTCCACGTAGCACACTTTCCATGCCTTGTTAGAGTACTTCGAAGTCTAGTGGGTTGATCTATTCTCTTCCACAGCACCCCCTTCTCACAGAAAAGACGTTGCTAGTCTTTTTCTGCTCTTCGATATTTTCATAGAACGGGCATGACTGAGCTCCAATCTTTGGTTATTCATTGCAAGATATTCGAAGCATTAACTTGTTTTTCTACCACATCGAAAATACCTTTTTCTCTTCCTAAAGTAAAGCAGGTTTTCCATTTCTTTGCAAGGCCTTTCTGTCTGTGGAACACATTACCGCGAAACTGTTTATTTATTGATTAATACTTGGTCGTCTCAAGAAATTATTCTAAACAAAACGCTTCATAAGTGACACTCCATTTATACTATTGATCGAGGTTACTTCCATAATGTTCCTCATCTTTTGACTGACAATCATTGCTGTCTCATAAACCCTTATCCTTAAGTGACACTTCGTCACTGTAATAATGAATGCAACTAAATATTTCAATTCCTTTTTTTTGCATTTATTTTATCTCATAAAATATGTGTAGAAAACGAAAAATAAATAATATAATCTACATATTATAAGTAGCCATTGATAGCCGTGCAAATTTGATATGGTAAGCGAGTAATGAATTTATTTTAATCAATATGAGTGGGGGATTTTCGCATTGGTGCTGTTTTCTCTATTTATATAGTAAGACCGCTTCGAGCCATTTTAGTTTTTAAACATAGTCACCCCAACACAAACACACCTACAAACTGCGCAGATGCAAAGAAATCAATAAGTTTCCCTTGTCTCCATACATTAATTTCATTAAGAAATTATATTCCATCATTATAATGCATTTCATGTGCAAAATAGAAAACCTTCAATTTTCTACTGTACTCAGCATATCCACTGCTATACTCGGTCTAACTAATTTGCATATTTATCTGCAAAATGACATATGATTAATTCACTATTCCGTATGACTGTTTTTATTTTATTATAACACATAATTATATTTACGCATATGTTTGTGATCGTGAATAAAAAAATTTGCATTTTAAGTGTAAAGAACCTTTTCAACTCTTTTGGGATCAGTTTACTTCTCGTAGTTTCGATTTGTTTTAACATTGTGAATGTTAAACATGGGTCCTCTAACAAAAACACTTACACACAAACCGCGGCCAAGCAAAAAAGTCAATGAGTACCACTCACACCTATGCACATTAATTTCATTATGAAATCAAATTGCACCGTAATGCACTTCGGTTCATTCGTAAAGAAATTAGACATTTTATTATTTTGTTAAATTATAAATTAAATAGAAAACCCTTATCGTCCAAAAACACACACATACACACCGCGGCCAACCAAACAAGTCACAGGGTATTCCCTACGCTTAAACGAGTCTAATAGAAACTATTTATAATTCTATCTTGTTAATTTACTCATAGAAATTGCGAACATTTTTGGTGAAAATTTTCTCTATGAACCTTTCCGGTCAACTTACTGCTAACGGTTGCGATTTTTCGTTTCCTTAAGTTTCCCGGGCAACGCGCGAAACACTAGTTTGTCACGTAATATACGGACACATCCGGGTAGTTATACTAGTAAATATAGAGTAAGTAGATAAACATGCAAAATATCAAAACGCGTTTATTTGAATGTAATGTGAAATATCTACAGATTAATCTAGTATGAGTAATGACTTTTTCAAACGATTACGCCCGTCATTGTGCGCGGTCATTGCGTTTCAGTTTCCGAAGCGGGAATGTAATGTGCCATTACATGAACTCATCCAACAGAAATACAGAACCTTTTCAATTATCTTATCTAGAAAGTAGAGTGAGACTTTTCCATGTAACGCCGACCAGTATAACCTTCAAACCTATAAGATTTGTCATTATATATTCCGAAAGAGTTTAAATGCCACAAAACAAAAGGGTCCACAATAGTAAACGATCCTCCCTGTTTCTATATTGAAACATGTCACTGTTTGACTGTATTTTTCTCGTGTCAACGTAAGTTTTATAATTACATGAAAGTTTGCTTTAATTTTCTTTTGAAACCAAAAATTCAACAACGTGAAATACAACGAAATATTAAAAATCATATTTTAATATTAATTCGATTACAAATTTAAATTTATCAGAATGCATTCCGTTTTTTTTATAAATAAGTCAGCCATTTTAATCTTTTGTTCAGAAAAAGTATCAATTACATCATGACCATTCGAAGTTTGTAAAGGAATTTGGAAGCATTAAAACTGTCGAATACAGAGTCATTTCTGGCTTTAAAATTCTTAGCCAATCGACGTGCATAAAAAGATTAAACATTTTAGAAGGTATTTACATCCAATCACTTTATAAGTGAAGATCCAATAACACTAACTCACAAAATTAGTGATAAGATTATACCAATTTGGTTCAATTAATAATGTAATAAAAACCGTCATGTGGGTAAAACAGACGCGCAGATATACGAGGCAATGGCCGAATCCTTAGAAAGTGACCTCCAGTCTGTAGTGGAATGGGGTCATAAATAGATGGTAACATTCAATGCTGCTAAGACAAAGCTCCTTTCCTTCAACAACTACTAGAAACCACTTCAACCACCGATTGCCATGGCAAATACCACCCTACCTAAGAGTCCAACGTTCAAACTCATCGGCCTAACATTCACAGGTAAGATGAATTGGAACAAATACATTGAAGACATTGCATAGGCTGCTGCAAAGAAAGTGAGCTCCTTCTACCGAGCTACAAACTCTTTACCTGACAGTATTCTAGATTTCTGTACAGCCACTAGCCACCCATGCATGGAGTATTCTTGTCATATCTGGGCTGGTGCACCATCCACTAGTCTCTCCCGCTTAGAAAAGGTACAAAAAGAGTTGCTAATCTAATAGGTCCCTCACTATCTACCAAGCTCCAGCCCATATCCTATCACCGAAATGTTGCCCCCTTGTGCTTGTTTTACAAGTACTTCAATGGTGTGTGCTCCGATGAACTTGCTTCTTTGGTGCTTCTTCGACGTAAATACACTCGAGCAAATCGACAATCAGCTAGATCTCATTCATTCACTCTGGAGGTCCTCAGATGCCGAAGAGCTTTCTACTCCAATAGCTTCTTTCCTCGAGCTGTCAGCCTTTGGAACTCTGTCCCTGCTCCCTCTTTTACCGACTGTACCGACATGCAGAAATTTAAAATTAATGTGAACAAGCATCTCGCTGCACAGTTCCCAATTCATGATAGCCCCAAAAAATTTAACCTTAATTCTCAGTAGTCCCTTATGTCTACAATGGCAACTTGTCTTGTTTGGGGTAAACTAAGTTTTTTTTTAATCAATATCGTAAAAATGTAATTTAATTGTCAACATCTTATTTTTTTTAATAATTTGTTAACAATTGGATACAAAAATTAAAGTAAAAGATTCCCGGACAACATCGGGTCGGAAGATTGAATAATAAATATAAGTGCACAATGATTTTCAGAACAAGCTGTTTCTGAAATGGTTTGAAATACTTTTATTCTCCTTAAAAAGCCTATTGTGACTGAAACGTAGGGGTACTGTGTTAGAGGCCATATTATTGGCGAGTGACCTAAGTGGGGAGGTTGGACAGCACAATGTTTGTTTACATTACATTTAAATTGATGCATACAAGTACAGTCGTGGAAAAAACGTATTAAAGTAGAAGAACTTCCGGCATTTAAGGACCTCTATAGTAAATAGTTTGGATTTTGATGCTAGTCAGGTGTGTCGGGGTTATTTTCATTGATTGGGTAGAAGTGTGATAACATTTGCATCTATTGAAATAATGTTTCTAATCACGAACAAATAATTTCATTTGATTTTTAAACAATTGGAACATGAATATTATTTATGTCAGAAGAGGAAACGCGTTTGTACAGCTGATGGAGTGAGAATGCAAATAATAACTGTGATTTGCGTATCTGTAGAAGTTTTTATAATGTTGGCATTTGGCCAAGTACTTCCGGCGCGTAGAAAGCACTTCGTCTTGTCATCACACTGAAGCTTTTATTAACACTTAGAAAAGAATTTACCAGTATCTCTGCTTTGCTCATCAGAGATTTCCTTTCGTTAATTACAGCTTCTTTATTTTTACTTGTATTCACCCCAAGCAAGGCACATTGCCACTGAGACCTAAGGGGCTACGGTGAATTAGGGGTCATACCTAAAGGAGCATCCTTAATAGGGGAGTGGTTCGGCGATATATCTGTTCACATTACGTTTAAATGTCTGCATGTTTATACAACCAGTGGAAAAGGGATGCAGGGAGGGAATTCCAAAGGCTAGCAGTTTGAGGAAAGAAACTATTAGAGTAGAAACCATTCCGGCATCTAGGGACCTCTATAGTGAAAGGGTGGGATTTTGCTGATTGTCGGGTCGGTCTGTGGTATGTATGTCTAGACGGTAAAATTGCAGCAGGTACATCAGAGCACATTCCATTAACGTATTTGTAAAGAAGCACAAGGATGCAAATCGCGGCGATGGGACATGGATGGAGCTTAGTAGATTGTGTGTAACCTATTAGATTAGAAACTCTTTTTTAACCCTGTCTAAGAGCGAATGGTTTTCACACCAGTCCAAATGTGACAACAATACTCCATGCATGTAGAAATATACAGCTTTCTCTATATCTTTAATTTAGTATTATACTAAAGCTGATTCATCAATGTGTGTTTACTTACGATTTTTTTATATACTAATAACACATAAACTATATGTTAAAATATTCCCCAATTGTTATTGTTCTAATTAGCCGTAATTTCCAATTAATTCACCAAGTGGCACATCTCTTACTGAGCTCTTACATATAATTCTAACCCAATCCCACTGTATATTGTTTGACACACCGTTACTTTTTTTTATCGTATCTGTAACCCTCGTTTCCATCACTCTCCCGTTTTTTTTATCAACAGTTTTACGTAAAAAAGCAAGGATGGCGTATCTTCGGTTCGTCCGACGAGAAACAGTTTTCCCTACTTTTACTAAGCTCTTGTCTATCATTCTAACCTAATCTTCACTACATGTTGTTTGGAACACCGTGCTTATTATATACTGTATCTATCACTCTCGTCCCCGTCTCCCTCTCTCCTTCTCTGTCGTTATAAACAGTCGAAGATAATAAAGAAAAGAAGAACATAAACAGATCGAAATAATCTCTTATAAACAAAATTAATATCGCCTCATGTAGTAATTCTATTTAACCTTTCGCTTTATAGGGAAACGTATAAGGTGACTAAGTTTATTTATTTTTTAATTTTTTTTTAAAATATATAACCGGCTTTGCAAACTCACATTTTCTTGATTCAAACAAAAGAACCCGAACTCAATTGTTCACATTTTTCTAATATAAGAATACCTATTGTCTTTATGTTTTAATATATTTATCATATAAGTAAAGCTGAGTTAATCATTTTTAGTTTCCTAATATATATATATATATATATATATATATATATATATATATATATATATACTAGTGGGGTACCGTAGAAATTACACGGTGCTTTCTACATCAATCTGTCTAATTCACTATTAAATATAATATTCCTTTTGAATTAACAAATGTATGTCAGGGTCAATAGTCTTTAGGACAGAATGACTTTTTTCTTCCGTAAAAATAATTTTCATTGTCAGCTAACTATTATTTAAATGTTATTACTTTTAAAACATGAGATATTATCTGTCTTCCAACCGTAAAAATAATTATCAGTTAAATATTCTCCAAATCAATAAAACGAATGTCACTCTTTGAAATGCATTTATTTAAAAATGTACTGTTTTAGTCGATTTTGAAACAATTAATTTTACAATGGTGAATGTAGGAATATTTTTACCTTGGCGAGAGCAGATAAATCGCAAATCAGTATCGGCCGATCTTATTGGTGTAATATGTCTGTAAAAGGTGATAACGTACGTACGAACACGAAATGCCTTAGCATATTACTCTATATACGAGTGGGACCCGTATCTTTCAGCTGTTGTATGTTTCTGTCATGCATTCTATGGACATCCGGCGCGAACCCAGACCCCACGATGTTATTATACCATATTTGGTCAAATTGAAACTTCTTATCTAATTTCTTCTGGTTAATGTAGTTTCAGAATATATCTTGTTATGGAGGAAGGTCTATCTCCCAAGCTTTTGTAGGAGTTTGTGACATATTTCCATTCTATGGATGTCCGGTGCGAATATGGACACCACGCTATTATTGTACCATCTTTGAGAGAGAACAGATACTACATTTTTATTCTAACCAACAGGCCAAGAAAGTGTATTTCAGTTCAGGTTTCACGATCCACACAACATCGTCATCAGATGAAATGGTTTTAATTACTTCTTCTGCATTGCATCTTCGGCGATCAGACGATCACATTTATCAAAAAAGAAACGTGGATGTGATAACGTACGTACGACCATTAAATTGCCTTAGCGTATTATTATATAGATTAAATTTAGAGACAGAGAGAAAATCCTACTACGTAGCTCAATCCGTAGTGTATGAGTACAGGGTGCAGGACTGACTTTCATTGCAAACCTGAATATGAAGACTTACATCAAATCTGTTGCTGTAGTGTCTGGAAAAATGGTTGGATCATTCTACTTCCACAGAAAGTACCTGACTCATTACGCAATCCTCTATCTGCCCTTTATAAGAGCGAGATACGTCATAAGATGGCGTACTGCTGTTATAAATGAGAAGGTGCCGCTCCGAGCTTTTTTTCTTGTCTCTACAGAGAGTATAAAACCCACTTCGCAATCTAGTGAGGGATGATCTCTTCTGTCCTCTAACACATATTTCACAGAGAAGAGATGTTTTAGTCTTGCTACTTCATCGTTATGTTCTCTGCCCCCTGTAAAACATTCACAGGAAGAACTCGCCAAGCTACAGCCACAGCTAAGCACTTGCATTTCTCTCTCTCTCTCTCTCTCTCTCTCTCTCTCTCTCTCTCTCTCTCTCTCTCTGTGTACAAAAAAGCAAACGGAACTTCGTAGAACAAAGTTTATTTCCTAAAAAAATTCATCTGTTGAACAAAATACCACAGAGCTGCTTCCCAACCGTCTACAACATACGAATAAAAGTTTATACTAAACTTATATCCGTTCGTGTTTGTGTGTGCGTAGGTTTAGAGTGACAAAGAAAGAAAAAGTGGAGAATTAAATTAGGAACGAGAAAGGTGGGAAAAGATAGAGAGAGAGATAGCGTTGATATTTTGTGCGAATTTTCATTTTTAGCAATATTTAATGGCTGCAAAAGAGAATCTGTAAAACAATTTATTTTAATTTTTATATTTTGGGATTGTTTATTTTAAATTTTATAAGGGTCTTTATCTCATCATGTAAAGTTTTCTTTTAAAATGGTGATAAATATCCGAACGTTTATAAATTAATTCACATAATAAAGTAATTAAAGTCTAATGTAAACAAATACTTGATGAGTCGGCCTCTTGGATAATTAACTCCTCTTAAGTAATCTTCTGTCTATTACACAGATTATTTCCCATCCTCTCGTGGTGGCCATAATCACTATTATCCTTATCTTGGAGTAGCACCCAGGCCTTAATAAGCGCTGACCCATTAATAAAAAATATATTTTTATCTTAGCTCTTACTATCGTTGTCCGAGCGAGCGCACAGTTTTATAACAGCATCTGTTGTAATTGCTAACCTTGAGCTTCTTTTTCCCCGATGTTCGATTCTCACTAGTGGTTAATCGAGCAATAACGAGTATTTCCGCTTGCTTCTTAAAATAAGAAAAGAGAAAAGAGAGAAAGATAGAGAATGGGAGAGAGACAGGGAGAATGTTGAGTCTAAAGGCGTGAAGTAATAACTGGCCAGTAACGATGCTAAGCATGCTATGCCATATTGTTGGACATAATTTCAGGGTATTGGATCACGCGAACAGTCAAAGATGATGTGGCAATGACAGGTCCGAACAATACGGGTGGCGGCCGTCGCGTCAGGATTACTAAACCTTTGGCCTACCAACGCATATACAAGCACACACACACGCATACACACACGCATATATATATATATATATATATATATATATATATATATATATATATATATATATATATATATATCTATATATATGAAAAAAGCAAAACCAAAAATATTATTTATGTATTCATCAACGTTTCGTCTTTATTTCAAGACTTTCTCGGGATAATTGGTCTGAAGAAATAACACACAAGTACAAATATTTGAAAAGGTTGATCTGTTTGTGAAATAAAGTAGCAGTAAGAACTTTATTTCTCCAACTGCTACCATCTATTTGAGCTTTTAATGAGCGGCCTTTTGGGATTAATTCCTCCTACTGCTATTTTACGTTACAGACAGACACAACTTGTTAAAATATTTGTACTTGTGTGTTATTTCTTCAAACCAATCATCCCGAAGAAGTATTGAAATAAAGACGAAACGTTGATGTATACATAAATAATGTTTATTTTCATTATGGCGTGAATATTATTTTTCATTTGTTATCAATATATATATATATATATATATATATATATATATATATATCCTATATTAAGTAATGTGTTCGTTGTAATTTCTGCACTCAGAAGTATATTTAAGTTGAAAATCGAATACTGTTTTAATTACTAATATTTTCGAAAGATTAAGCATCATTTATTAAAATGGAATACTATATATTTTATATTATAAAGTGTAGCTTAATACGTTCTTTAAAGAACGAATCCACTTTTTTGTAGAATATGCCTATATATATATATATATATGTATATATATATATATATACACATAGTTCTGTTGTCGTTTTACTGGCGCTAGAACAGCGTTGATTTTTTAGTAATGTTCCAATTCCTAAGCGGTAAAGAAAATGAATAATAATTCTTAGTCGCTTTTGATCAAGCATGTCGTTATTTTTATTTTATATATATATATATATATATATATATATATATATATATATATATATATATATATATATATATATATATATATATTAAAGTTTTGTATACGTACGTAAATAAAAGACACTCGATCCTTGTTCAGGTTAGCCATACTAATTACGGCTGATGGCTAGAATAACGTGCTCATGGATTACTTTTATTGATCTTTGTAATTAATTTCTTAATATATATAGCGAAATATTACAGTCGGTATTTAGAATCAACACGCGACACACACGTTTTTGTCGCGCTCTGACTTCGGGTTTTTTAATTATGTTTCTTTTCGAAATATAAGAAACTATATATCATATTTAAAGTAAAAAGTGCATTGTTTCATTATTATAAGCCTTGATTTCCAGCCTATGGTCCCGAGCAAAAAACTAGTCCAGAAGCAAGCCGACGAAATACCCAGGCGGTTATAATTGAACCCCTTCATTAAGGGGGGGGCATCGCTGCCACTCAGAGAACTTGTGTGTGCCGTTTCCCAGGACAAAAGACCTGTTCCAAAAAAGTCCCGTAGGATCGCACACACTAAGTCACACTTCCCGGCCGTGACTATCGCCCAAACATGATTGCTCACGGGCGATAACACCGTGTTACACTTTGGATGCATACCCCACAAAATTGTCTCATAAATGTTGCTACATTTGGTGACGCGACCAAGATACACCCCCGTCCAAGCGAACGTAGCACAGTGTCACGAATGTTGTATTGCACTGAGTCATAATATATAAGCGCTGTGTGATGTAAAATCAAAATAATTGGGCTAAAATAATATTTACAGTATTCACTAGAATCAAAATCATATAATAGATTCACCAAAATTGGAATAAGGATTCTAGACCTAAGTTTTACTATCATTCTATTTGGATGTATATCTTGGTAGGGGATATAAAACTGATGAAAAATTGTTCTGTGAATGAATTTTACCTATCCTGGGACACGTATCTTCTAGTATTTATATAAACTAAGATATGTATATATGTTTATATATTTGTATTTACAGGATTCACTCCTGAACTTATTAACCAATCATGATGAATTTAGGGAACACAATTACTAAGCATAAGGGTACGTAATGTGGACTGTATTTAGCTTAATTTGATTTCATCCAAAGGGGAAATAGAGAGTGTCGAATCACTTTGTGAAAATTCAGATACGTCATATGTTTGAGAATTTTAACAATAGATGTGATACATCAATTAATTAATATTCTCGAAGTTTCAGTTTGTTTGGAGTATTTTAAACGGTTTTAGGTGTCTTAATATTGGCACAGCCTCCTATTTGAAATTCAAATATTTCAGATTTACACGGAAACTGATCCATAATCATTAGACATCAATTAAGTTAGCTTCTCTGAATTTCAATTACGTCTTAAGACCCCTTAAGCTAAAGCGATAGATTTTAGGAATTTTCTATACTAAAAATCCTGTAATTAGGTTTGATTGAAATTGGAATAAAGATTGTAGACATATGGTTTTGTATCATTATATCTTGGTTGTAATATTCGTAATAGGAGAGAAAATGGTGAAAAACCGTGTAATCAAGTAATTCATTTTACCCGTTCTGACATATTTGTATCTATTTATCCGATATATATATATATATATATATATATATATATATATATATATATATATATATATATATATATATATATATATATATATATCAACTGTAGTTATTCAGAGAAACACTCCATATTTCCTCCAAAAACACTTCATTGAAAGACAGTTGTTTTTGTACTTATCGAGAACGCTATACACAATATCACGAATCTTCATGAAGAAGCTTCATCACCGTATAATATCCTACAATGAGGATGTAAAATTAAAATGCATCCGACATTAATTTAATTCATACATAATTCTTTTTTCACTAAAATTCAAAGGGAAATCTTAATTAACTCTCTCTCTCTCTCTCTCTCTCTCTATATATATATATATATATATATATATATATATATATATATACATATATACATACACATGTACACACAGACACACACATATATATATATATATATACTCAATTATGAGCCTTATTAAAACAAAACTTATACGTATGTGGATGAATAACAAATATTTACATAGATATATATATATATATATATATATATATATAGATAGATAGATTGATATGTGTGCAAGTGTCTCTTTGCATGTAACTGTGTTGTATCTCTTTAAATATATGGATACACATGTACATACACACATATATAAATATACTCAATTATGAGTCTTATTAAAACAAAACTTATATGTATGTGGATGAATAACAAATATTTAGATAGATAGATAGATAGATAGATGTGTGTGCAAGTGTTTCTGTGTATGTAACTGTGTTGTATCTCTTTAAATAGTGATACAAAGACGTAAGAAGCCACGTGTGTGCGAGCGTGTCTTTCGAAAGGACAGTGGAGGCGTGACGAGAAAACATCCTGGACAAAGCTTTGTCTGGGGCGTTAGCAGGAATTCCATTCGGGGTAGAAGACGATGATGGCGCTTCATTCGTTTCCTGGATCGTGACCAACCGAAGTAGGAAGCAGATTAGATCAAATCGAAACGTGATCGAAACGTCCATTGGATTCTTTCTCGGCCGAGACCAAATTATACGTATTCTCCCTGCGACGTGAGTTTGAAAACAAACAAACATGCAATCTACGAACACAACTGATTCGTTTATCATTTTTCCTCGTGAATGCGCTCGACATTTGTTTGAATCCAAATATTAATAAAAAATATATTAGAAAAATTCACTTTACTATTAAAATACTTCTCTCTCTCTCTCTCTCTCTTTCTCTCTCTCTCTCATATATATATATATATATATATATATATACAGAGAGAGAGAAAGATACACATAAAGAGAGAAAGACATAAATATATACACAAATATACATATATACATTTATATGGGATCGAACGGGGTTCGTAGATTCAGGCTAGAATTACGAGACAAATGCTCAGGACCACACGGCTTCCGTCAATCACCACAGCGTGTGATTTTAAATTGAGATACACTTATCCGGGGAGGCAGGGAAAAGCGTTTCCAACGCTCGTGTGGAACTCGCTTTGTCGCAAATGACAACCAACTTTTAACTATAATTTTTTTTGTTATTAAATATTAAAATATTTATTACCTACGGACGATATCGTTTCGGTTTTTTTCCTTTATTAGCGAAGGAGTGGTAGTTGAAGGCAGTCGCATGGGACGAACGCTATTCGTAGATTCAGGCTAGAATAACTAGACAAACGCTCGAGACCACACGGCTATCGTCTATTAGCACAGAGAGTGATTTGAAATTGAGATACATTATCCGAGGAGTAAGGGGAAAGCTGTATTATTGTCAAACAGTGTCCAACGCTCGTGTTGAACTATATATATATATATATATATATATATATATATATATATATATATATATATGAAGATTGCATACGCATGAAACACTGGTGTCTGTAATTAATAATAATAAATATTATTTTTAAATTATTGTTATTGTCCCTTTAAATAGTATTGGGTCTCCAGGAGAATTTATCATATGAAGCAATACTAGACGTGAAGCGATGTCCGGGACTCTGCTCTTGAATACTATATTACTTATCTGTATATGTCCGCTGATTTTACATTATATAGAGTTTAAATTCTATTTATTCCCATTTTAATTGATGCTGGCATAGGGGTTGAATACCAGGTTGCAGAGTCAAAGGTTACTTTGAAACTGAGTTTGAATCCTTCAATCGGCAGTAATTATCATCTCCTACACTGAAGATTACATAAACATGAAACACTGGTGTTAGTAGGTAATAATAAATATTTACTTAAAAAATATTGTATATATATATATATATATATATATATATATATATATATATATATATATATATGCATACATTTGTACGAGGGCACACTAGAACGTGTTAGTCATTTGATAAATCGCCCGAAGCATGTACCCACTGGACATGAATTATAAAAACATTCTTTTTATTCAAATAAGCGCAGAGAGCACTTTGATGTAGCTTTCCATCGCAGAGTTTACCTTAACTCAGGAGTTTATTAGGATAGTTCTTAATATTTAATCTCTGAAATGTTATGCCTCTCCATTTTCAGGAAAAACCGTGTATTGTACCGCCTCCAACATATCCGACTTATTAACCGTTAGTATTCAGTGTTTTATATCTCTTTAAAAGTTCAACAGAAATACAAGAACCAGCCATGTTTTACGCTTTCGTGTAATATTGCCATAGTGGATAGACCCTACTATCCTAATCTTCATCAACGGAATAGATACTCTGAAACTAAAGCATCCTTCAAAACAACCCGCAACTGCTGCAAATAGATTATAGAAAACGTAAAAATTCAGATGTTCAATCTTATGAAGCCAAATTAGCTGAGATGAGACTTGGCTCATGCTAGTTTTGGAAAATAACAAACAGGGTACTGAACAGACCCTCTATTCGAACCATCATCAACTATCCTGATATGATCTCCTTAGCATCTAATAAAGCCACACTTTACGCAAAGAATATCGCTACAAACGCCAGGCTTTGCTACCAGGACAATCAACTAACCAGAAGTTCCCCTATGACTGTCAATACTCTTAGTAATATTGATATACTGGTCAAGGATGTTGTCAAACTTAGCATAAATTTCGATGCAAGCAAGAAAACATTCTAGTCACTGTAATTAAGAAGCTGTTACAGGAACTTGCTCTTATTGTAACAAAATCATACATTTGATGCTTTAAAGGAGAGGGGCTTTCCATATATTTGGAAAACGTCGATGGTCTGTCCAGTATTAAAAATACAGGTAACCAGTCTACTGCATCTCAGAACAGAATCATAAGTCTTATATGTTTCACGGGTAAACTGCTTGAATCTGTGATAGTTCAAACAATTCTCAACCATTTCAGGTAAAACAACCTACTTGATAAGCAATACGTATTCCGTCCTGCCGGTCGACCGCTGACGTGCTAACTGTAATATCGCATAGGGGGCTTTGTTTCTTTAGCAATGGCTCTTGACATATCACAATATTTCGATAGGTTGTAGCACAAAGAGTTGCTTTACGAATTTCTAACTATAAAATACTTGGCATTGTCTTCGCAACCATCGAATCATTTTTTGGGTTTGTTTAGAAAGGAATCGGAAGAATAAACCCCGACGTTCTCTGGGATCATTTCCGGGGCCAACTATTTTCCTGATCTTTATCATTGATTTGCTAAAATATATTCTGAAATCATTAATTGGCATCTGAGCAAAAAAAATACTGTTAATGGCTGCACTTCGAAGAGCACTAGTGAGCAGGCTCGTTGATTTCCTCTCTTCGGACTTGGAGCATTTGGTGCAGTGGGTAAGAATAGCTTATAACTTCATTAAACACCTCTAAAACCATTCTTCTTCTTTCGCCACCAACGCTGGGATCCCTGTTTTGACCCAGTCGAAATGAATGGCTCTCCTTAGAAGAAAGCCCTTGTTTAACTCAGTTTAACCCCAGATATAAATAGAAGTCGTATAGCCAGGTCACTTGGAAAATGGTTGATTCTTTTTGTCGCTCCAGAACTACCTGACTCCATATTCAATCCTCTACCTGTATAAGTGTTTGTCAGATCTGGAGATATGCCGCACAGAGCACTTTTTCTGCTTTTATAGAGTACAAAATCGACTTCAAAATCAAATAGAGTTGATATCTACGCTCCCCGACAGCCACTGTCTAACAGAAAAGGCATTGCTAGTCTATCTCCCATTCTAAATTATTCACAGAAGAACTGATCTTCTACAACAACGAACAAAGTCTTTACTTTCTCTTACCTGTGTGTAGCGTCAGGCGGAATTTCCATGGACATAGATTCTTTCCAAAGGTCGTCTCCTCTGTGGAACACATTACTACGGGGCTGTTTCTCTGCTGATTACAACTTGGTTCTCTTCAAATCAGATTTTTTCAACAAATTATTGTCACAGACCAACCCATAAGCAATCACAAGCAGTTCTTATCATTAATCACTATTAGTATTTTCATAGTTTTCTTTATCTTTCGGCTGGAAATAATTTCTGTGTCATTAAACCTTATCCGCGAGTTTCTTATGTATTTTAATCACACAAAAGAAAACACTTGCTAAAATATTCCTTAGTTTTGGGATAATAATATTTTTTTTTAAATTCCATTTCAATTGTTATAATTAGCCCTAATTTTTAAATAACTCATTAATTGACGCATCTCTTGTTACCTTTTTCTCTATCACTTTCACCCTCTCTAAATGATGTTTTCTACCTCCGTTTGGATCCTATACATCGTTTATTTTCCTTGCATCCGTCATTCTTTCCACTTAACTCTCTCACCTTCTATCTCTGCTTCTCTCTCTCACCCTCTCTCCCCTTCTCTTTCTCTCTCTCTCCCTTTATGTTTATTATATTTTGAAGTGAATAAAGTAAAGAAAAAAAGAAAAAGATCATAATAGTGCATAATAAGCAGTATGGAAATATTACTCCGGGCAACAATACTATTTTAATTTAGACTTCAGGAAGAGGCCCTTTTCTAGGCTCATATACTCGACTTGCATGAGATAAGATCTGCCACTAAGCACATTGTCAGAGGCATATTAGAAACGACGCCGACATACATATTTGAATTAATTATCAGCCGACACTTGATTGGTTCAAGACAATTCCGCATAAACAAGTGTATAAATTTGTCCAATTTTATATTGCCGATTATCAAGGAAACATAAAGCCTTATTATTGCTAGAAACGTCATAGATATAAGTCACCTAAAATTGGAAATCATACAGCACGTTAGAAGCACACTCCTCTGCTTGATGAAAAATCATCAATTTAAAGATTCGATCCTGACGACCTATTTAATGTGGCGATGGATAACGCGATAACGCGTGCATCTGTGATTTGATTGGGTTATCTATCCTTGACTCCCTCAAGAATAAATCCCCGGACAGACCTTTAGTATTTACCACCATGACAGCTCACATCTTTCCCACGACTGTTAACAGAGGAAGACATCATAAATTGAGACACCGGTTCCCGAAAACAGAAGGAAGGACGCAGATGAATCGTACAAGTAAGCCAGGCAAACAAATACATCCATGATTTTTTTTCTTATTAATATTGGGGGTTAAAATTTTAAAAAAATTAAAAACGAATTATCGAATGATAAATCCTTCTGTATTTTTTGGTTCATGAAGTAAATAAACCATCAGCACAGATTTGTTTGTTCTTCGTACATTGAACTATAATATAGGCTGGGGAACAGTAAAAATAGGAAAATAACTCATCAATTACTAAGTAATATAGGCGTATTTCGCGACTTGAGCAAGGGGTGCACCCTCAACGAATGGTGATATTCATCAATGATCTTCCAAATCATATTCTTAGATCATTCGTTCACATCTATGCAGACGACACAATCATCTACCGTAGCGTATTGATGAGAAAGCTCTTTCTAATTCTCTTTCTCTCAACCTGGATTACGTGTTGCAATAGAGAAAACGTGGCTTGTTCCTTTTAATACTACTAAAACTAACCTTTCATAACCATCGCTCGGATTCTCGCTTTTACCGAGTTGAAATCGCAGGTAAAATGGTTGGATTTTTCTACCGTTCAAGAAAGTACCTGACTACTGACGCAATCCTTATTTTGTACAAAAGCCAGATACGTCCTAAGTTGGAGTATTCTTGCCACAACTGAGGAGGTGCCGCTCAGAGCTGACTCTCATACCTTGACAAAGTACAGAATCATCTTAAAAATCTGATGGGGATGATCTATTCCCTTCCCTGGAGCCAGTTTCTTATAGAAGAAGGTTTGATAGCTTTTATCTATGATATCGTTATTTTTATGATAAGTGCTTGACTGATCTTCAATTTCTATTTTTTCCCCTGTAAAACATTTGCAGGAAAAACCTGTCTCGTTTTAATCACTGGAAATAAATTTGTATGACCTCTGCGTACCTAAAACTAAACAAAACTATCGTTTAAATAGCTACTTTCACCGAACTTTCCATTTGCGGAATACGATACAGCGGGGCGGCTTCTCAGCAAAGTACAACCTGCTGGTTTTTAAGCCCAATGTTAACAAATTCTTGTTTAGCCGCCCACTTTAATGATCAAATTATTACACTTTGGCATATTGTTTCCAATCTTAAAAGGTGTTTTATATCGCCAACTAACGATCTATTAAACCTCTGTTCGTGGGTGGCGATCGGGCCTTGATATGCGGTTACACATTAGTAAAAAAGAAGCCTATTTTCTAACCTCTTCAACTAATCAATATATCTCCCCCCCCTCTCTCTCTCTCTCTCTCTCTCTCTCTCTCTCTACTCCCAACCGTCCTGGGTATGACAGAAAAATATACCCGGTCAATAAGCCACAATTCTGAACTTTGGCGAGTGCGAAGTCAATCCTTATTTTCCATTAATCTCAGGTCCACTCTAATAATGGGGATATTTACTAAAGTTTATTGGTTTAATAGAATTAATTGTTTACATCATTTTCATCGTGTTTTTACCCAATAAAATATATAGGCCAGGAAATATAATTTTTATAAAGTTATCTGAACGATGGCATGATAAAGACAACACAAACATTTAAATTGGGACGCTTATATATTCATATTAAGAACGAGAAAGAGAAAAAGAAAGAAGAAAGAAAATAATATGTCAGGATATTGTTTTGCAAATAATTGCCATTTGCGGCACTTATTTTGGTGTATGATATTCGTCCATATAAGAGTTCTTAGTGATTAAAGTTTGATATATTTTTGCGTGTAAAAATGTGTCTTCTTTGATGTAACGTTTTTATCAGTCGTTGCTTCTGCTTAATAATTTTCCATGTGTTGTGTTGACAGCTGTAGAAGTAGACGTAGATAAGTTGAACCGACCCACTTTGAATTTTTTAACAACAGGGGCTTTTCGATCAAACGGATTTCGTTAGGAATCCTATGCTTGGATATTCATGGAGGAAACACAGAACATGATTTCTAATCGGGCCGTTTAAAGGGTAGTGAGTCTGAAAGCCCTGTAATAATTGTTATAATCTGTATACAAAATATATGATTACACAACAAATGAATTTTTATGGTAATTTTGCCACGCACGAATGAACTCTTCCAAGTATAAATAGCAGCATGTACCCTTCTTAGCGGAAGTCAAAATACCAACGGACAGCCGTGACAGTCGGATCAAACAGTTTCGCTGTTAACCCTCTCGTGTATTTGTATAACTGTTATTTGTAAATATTTTTCTGTGCTCAGGTGTTCTCTTGTGTCTTTATTTCTGGCGTCTAACAAGACCACAACATTACTCTACAAGTGATTCGTAAGAAAATTTA
This sequence comes from Sepiola atlantica, assembly GCA_963556195.1. NCBI lineage: Eukaryota > Metazoa > Mollusca > Cephalopoda > Sepiida > Sepiolidae > Sepiola > Sepiola atlantica. The sequence goes on from OY744524.1 coordinate 89,246,516, forward strand.
CATTTGTAACACGACCGTTTGCCGGTGAGTATAAATTGACGCGTGTGGGTTAGCCGTGGAAACGTCGCTAGAAAAGCTGTTATGGTCCTGTCCCGGGACACACCAGCTTTCCGGACTAAACGATGATTACAGTCCTCTTAAACAAATAGGTTTATACCAGTTAGGGTATTTGGTATGGATACACGGCGGCGTTAATAGGCGTCATTAGACTGGCTTCATTAATTCTCCCCTAGGAATAGTTCATCTGGCTAAACGCTATATAATAAGAAGGAGCGAACAACACATTGTTTTTATATAAAAATATAATTATTTATTTGTACCGAAGAATTAAAACTCAAAATCGCTGAGTTCTCGCTGCAATAAATCGAGATGGAGAGAGATAGAGAGATAGAGAGATAGAGAGAGAAAGCAAGAGATAAAGAATATAGAGTCACCAGTATTTTTCAGTTCACAAGCCCCTGCGACAGTTGATTTGACCTTTCGAACATCTCCGATGCACTTGTCACTGTCTTGCCTAGACACCGTACTTTGATTATTCAAAACAATGGGCTGTTAAATGCGGCTGACATTTTGAAGTGCAGCGTTGTCGGTCCTGCGTGTCTCATTTGGAGGGCAATAGGGGTCTAGCGCAAGGCTTTTAACTGTGGGGAATTCAAACTCCCACGGAAGGGTCACTATCCTTGTTACACATTTATCGCATAAATGAGTATGTCAAAATATAAAGAAGTTTGAGTAGAAGATATTTTTACTAAACTTACCTGTTTCCGTATTACATAACCGGAAAGAGGTGATATTCCGTAAAAAAACTCAAACAAGTAACAAAGTTGTTTGGATTATTTGGACTAGAGTTCTCATTTTGGATGTTATTATTACAACGTTTCAGTCGATGTAACTTCCGACCTTATTTAGGTGCACCTTGTTGAACTTAGTAATCTTCATGTCAAACTCGGGAATCTGTGAATTAGTTAAGTGTTATTCTTTAACTTCTTTTAAAGTTGTTGAAATGTTAGGTTTTTGATGTTGCAATTGTTTTTTTTTTAATGCTTTAACTTGGATTTTACTGTCTCGAATTTTTCTTATCAAATTCACGCGATTAATATAATGAAGGGTACCGTTGGAAATGTTATACAGATCATCGCGTTCGACATAAAGATTCCCGAGTTTGGCAAGAGTCACCTGTAGAAGGTCAGAAGTTCAATCGACCAAAACGTTGTGAGAGTAACATCCAAGACGAGAACAGTAGTCCGAATAATCCAAATAATCCAAATTACAAATCCCAATCTCAATACTTCCGACAACAATCAACTAGTGTGTTTACGTACTATATACGTAGGCAGATTTCCACATAGACACAACACAGAAAGCTGTAATTTTCAACAACGCCCCTCCCTTTGGAAATACAACTTTCCCTTTGTCAATTTTTAATAGACATGTTTTTATCAGACTAGATTATTGCCTGGAAAAAAATAACATATTTGCCGTATTCCATTCTGTAAAATATTAGTATTGTATTAATCATGTGTAGATGTTACTGGATTTTAATGTTATCAATCTTGCGCATTATATCCCCGACTAGCGGGACACATGTATATTACACAGTGCTTTCTATACCAATCGCGATAATTTACTTTTAACAATAATATTCTTTTTGAAATGATAAATGTATGTAAGATCTAATATCATTAAGAATAAAAATGACTCTTCCGTAAAGTAATTATTTTATACTGTATTTATTACTCTCGCCTCCGTTTCTCTCTTCATTTCTGTTGCTATTAACAGTCGAAAGTAATAAAGAAGAGTAATAATAAACAAATTGACTATCGCCTCATGTAGAATTTTATTTAACCCTTGGCTTTATAGGAAAACGTATGAAGAGATAAAGTTAAAAACATTTTTTAAATTATTTTTTAAATATACAAACGACTTTACAAACTCATAGTTTTCTGATTAAAACAAAATAACCCGAAGTACAATTATACATATTTTTTCTAATATGATATAATATATTGTCTATATGTTTTAATATATTTGTTATAACAATAAAGCTGAGTGAATCCTGTTGTGTTTCCTTATATAAAGATATATATATGTATATTAAGATATATATATATATTAAGATATATATATATATATTTATAAATTAATTAATTAAGTTCGAATATTAACTAAATGAACAAAAACATTATTTTTCAAAAGTGCTCGACATATATTAGAGCTTTTATATTAAAATAAACATAGTTGGAGTATCCGACGATTGTTTCAGAACCTGCTGGATCCCTGAAGAGGACCCAGCAGGTTCTGAAACAATTGTCGGATACTCCAACTGTGTTTATTTTAATATATATATATATATATATATATATATATATATATATATAAAGATATAATTATTCATAAATAATATTTTCAATTAACCCGTATACAGATGTGTTTGATGGTAAACCTGCAATCATCATTATGGGTCCAGATAATCCCTGCAGGTCACACGGTTAAACAATAGTTGGCTTAATAGCTGGAGCGCGTACCGATATGCCTATCATGCATTGTCTGGAAATGGGAGAGTGAATTAACGTCTAAATGGAAAATTCGACGATCATCTAGCAAGCTATACACATAATTCAATAGGCGTGGCGCAAAGTATCGCAACGGCTTCTTGTTAACGTATGTAAAGTGCTTAACCAAGCGAGACCTTATGCATAAATATATATATATATATATATATATATATATATATCAATCCTCAAAGAGTGATCAAAAACCTTGATGGTGATGATGATGGTGATGGTGTGGGTGTCATATGATATATGATATGATATATGATATATGATATATGATATGATATATGATATATGATATGATATGATATGATATGATATATAGCACCATCAGCGTTTTTGTATCACTCCTGGAAAATAGCTTTATGGAAGCAAACGTTGATTAACTCAGCTTTAATATGATAATAGGTAGTCAAATCTCTCATGCAACTGATACGAGTACTTTGGCTAGTATGAATGAAGCGTTTGACAACAATGCAAATATAAAAAGAAAGTAATTAGAACTTGGTAGATGGATCGATAGGCAGACATCAATAAATGCTGGCAGGACCAATGTAAAGATCAAAAACCTAAATCGAAAACTGGAGCCAATCATGCCAGATATCAATTCATTATTGGATTATGAAAATAGCGAAAGAAAAATAATGGCTGCCAAATTAAAATGCAGTAAAAAAGATTCTTAACCGTTTCAGTAATCACGACGGAAGAGAGGGTTCTAACCTTTTATATAAACTAGAAAATATTTGCGATTAAATTCATTCTTACTTTAAATTAAAATAAATTACTGAGTTGAATTTAATAAAAAGTACTTCCCCATGCATCTAAATTCAGAAACTAAATCGAAAATGTATCAAGGATATTCTATCGATGTTATATATATATATATATATATATATATATATATATATATATATATATATATATTAATGCAACATTGTTTAAAATGACAGAATTCGTAGTATACCTTTTTTTATTTGTTCAATTTTTCTGATGGTCTCTTTTGTATTAAAATCCAAAAAAATTAATAAATGTTTCATAGGTTTCACATGTTTCATGAACGTTTTCGATTCTTCGTCGAATCATCTTCAGGTGTCAAAACCAAATGAACAAAAAAGCTGGAGAAAGAAGAGAATTTTAAAAAAGACAGCGGAGAAACGCGCAGAGAACGTTTTCGCATTGTTCCAGGAAGTCGTTGAGGATTATAATTCAGAACAAAATCGCATTACGTTAAGCATTTTAAAATGTTACCACTGGTTTCATACGTGATGTTATTAATTTTAGGTTGTTGTGTTTTTATGTATATATATATATATATATATATATATATATATATATATATATATAGGCAGCAAGTTATTATCTAAGCAGGCTTTGTTAAACAACATGGAATGTTCGCGTCTGTACAGCATTTTTGTGAGCTTTTCGAATTGTCGAGCAATCCGTCTGGTTTCTGGTGATAGTTTATATAGTATTTCATAGATTGTTCGTAATTCGGCCATTTCTCTAGCGCTTCTAGGTCGTAGGTTTTTTTTTATTATAAATGAGAAGACTTGAGTTATTGTTTTTATAGATATCTTGAAGGGTGAATAAAGGAAAAGAGAGGGGAGTGTGGTTGAGTTGATTATTATTGTATGTTTACTTTTGTCTTGTTATATTATATTTTATTCCATTTGTTTGTTTGTTTATTTGGTTTGATTTATTTATTTATTTTATTTTTATTTTCATTATTATTATTTATTTATTTATTATATTTTTATTTTAAATGAAAGTGAAATAACAAAGACGGAGAATGGTATACATATGATTCAAATTTCATGAAGATAGGATATGTTTAAAGTTTTAAGAAGGGGTTCTGCCTCATAGCTCACTTAGAAAGGCGGTTAGAGATTCGGAGATACTTCGGGGGGTTCTCCAGACGATTGTACATATAAATAATGTTTTAGTTTTATGAAGATTATATAATCTTTTTTTCTATAGGGAACCCACACACCGACATGGACATGTATGAATAGAGATATATCAGGAGTTGGTTCGGTTCGGTGGGTGGCTTGCAAAACAGTTCCTTTCCTCGCGACTTCAACTCTCTACGAGGTCTGATACCAATGTAGAAGCAGGCAGCAGATTTCCGCCAATGCTGTAAATCAACGAGCCAATTTAGTTAATTTAACTAGCCAAAGTTGTGCAGGTAACAAGTGAAACACTAATTCCTTAGTCTTCTCTGTAAGTATATCACAGAAGTGCCTTGTACGGAAACCAAAGCTGAAGCGGCTTTAGAAAACGTCTTAAATAATAATATGAAGCATGGCAACCACCATTAAGACCAGTTCTACTTTCAATTCTAGGGTGGCACACACCTAATTTAATACTGCCAAGAAACCAACGCCAGCCCAACCGACCTAACCTTATTGGAGTAGGTATGCGCGTCCCCTTTTTTACATATCAATAGATCTTTTTCTAGCCTATTAATAGTTAAATTCTTACATTTTCCCTTTTCAAAATCCAATATATATTTTCCTATTCATTTTTCGATCCTATAAAAAGCCCTGAGAATTTGTTATAGTTCATACATTTTCTGGGCGTCGGAAATTATTTAATTGGAATGTTTCATCTCTGTAAAACTATATAAATTAAATGAACACATGCAGTGAAATAAATGAAAATGTACGCGTTTATTTCATTAAAAAAAAACGTAGTTGAATGATATAATTGTTGGTTCTTTATATCGAAAAATAAATAACGTAATTTTAAAGAGTTATTTATGTTGTTCATAGTTAAATATGTTTTGTTTTAACTATAGATAGATTTTAAGATTTAAAAGGTTGCTGCAATGCAATGTTATGAGTTTGTGTTTAACTGAAATAAGGCGATAAAACTAGTATATTATTTTATTTTTATTTTTTACTATTTCATCTGCGATCAATAGAGTATTATATGGTGAAAATCTTTACTCATATTTCGATGAGATAACCTCTTTATCACTGTATCTCCATTCCATATCTACGTTGATATCGTACGTCAACCTGGAAGTAGGTTTGATGTTAATGAAGCAATTAATGTAATGCTGTTAGGAATTCTTCAGTTCACCATGTGCTTATACATTTTAATTTCTACAGCCTTATAAAACCTATGCACAATGCTTTAAGCAATTTGCAGTACTCTCTGATGTTATAAGTTTCCATCGAATCATGTTACGCATGGGCAGAAACACTGTCTTTAACTCAGTTAAAAAATACATTCTGTTCCTTCATTTGTATTAGCCATATAAGTGATGTTTTTCATCTCATTCCTTCTCTGTTCAGTCATGACTATCGATGTATGGCTTCGAAGTTCGGACAGATATAAGATTTTTGTTCTTTCAGCTGGAAGTGTGTTGGGGCTCATTTTAGATCAACCTTACGTGTGTCGGACATTCATTTAGAGACTGTTATTAAGTCAAACCACGGCTAAGCCTACTTATGCCAATTCGTGTGAAGCGCCCCGCGAATCGCTAAGCGCTTTTGCTCGTTTCGAAAATTGAACTTTCTTTTAAATATGTTATAAAAATATCTACTTTCACGGATAATCGCAATTGATCATCTGATACAATTGTTTGATCAATGCAATTGATGTAGTAATATGTAGATGCGAGTGTTCTAAAATAATCTTAGAATCGGGAATTTCTCACGTAAGTTAAACTTAAGTAAGAGAATGGAAAATTCTATTTGTAAGTCAAGTTAGAGCTGTGGGGTATGTCTAAAGATATGACGTCACGGAGAGGAAGCTAGAAACGAAACCGTGACGAGGCAGAGAGAAAGAACTAGCTCTGTTGTCCTGTAAGCTGGATTTTCCGGACGCTGTTCTTTAAAGCCCTGTCTTCCCGCTCCCCAGGGGAGTGCGAAGGGGAGCTAACATAATGCCGTAAAAAGATAAACAGTAAAGAAGATAAACCAATTTGTTGAGGTTTTTTACTGTTATGCTCATCGACTACCAGAAGAATAATGCACCGGTAAAATTAATTCACAAAAACAGAACAGTTTTGCACCACTAGTATGCCGCCTTACGAAGATTAACTTAAAAATATAATGATAATAATGTTGCATTCTCGCTTACCTTCTCGAGAGTGCACCCAGGTTTCTTCCCTGGTGGTTGGTGAGTCTCGGCTTCTTACCACTGGCTCCTGTAATTTGGCCATGATCGATAACAACTGAAATCCGGGGATTAGTTTTAGAAGTTTTGTTAAACATAATCATAGACAGAGATTTACTGAATGTTTTCACGAGAGTGAGAGAGTAGAAGAATGGAATCAGAAACGGATTTCGTCAGGACATTTGTCGTCACGGCGCCAGCCCGTTCTGTTCGTCAACAGGAACAAAAAAGATCGAAAAAGCCTCCCACTGTTATGACATCATGCAGAATTAAATAGTTTTTGTTACAGGAGTCCGATTTTCTCAACAACAGTAATAATCTTGCGTATAGACTATGTGATCCTTAATTTGCGTTTTGAGTCTTCGTTGCAATATTCCGATTCGTATTACTTTTGAACTGTTGATCTCTGTTCATTTAATATCCGATTTCTGCAATCTGCAAGTGGTGGATGTATTTTATCAACGCCAGCAGACTACAGTAAAATGCAACACCAATAAGTAATTAATATTTGTATATGTGTTAGATAACACTATGCTAATAGGTAATAGATAACACTATGCTAATTATAATTATGTACCATTTTTATTTTACAATCATTGTACACTAGATTCAAAACATATATGTAACAATAGCCCAGACACGCGCAAAGATATTTACATTGTCACATAATGATACCGTCGTCTGAGATTGTCACATAATGAAGCCGTCATGAGACCCGTATTTCAAGTAATAACATCTACGTACTTTTGTCAGACATATTTTTATTTTATGGCCGCATCCGAAGTGCACCTCGTCATTCTTTGCAGAAGTCTGATCTGCTCAACAACAATAAAAAAAAGTTCTAATCAGTCATGTGAACTTTATTTGCGTTTTTAGTATCCGATTGTGTTTTTATTCATATCACTTTTGAACTGTTGCTCTTTTTTCAAGGCCAACAGGATACAATAAACTACAATATCAATTGAATACATATCATTTAACATGGGTTAAGTAAGGCTAAGATGAAGCTATGCAAGTCATACTTTACTAACCTGTTGTATCTGTCAATCATTCTACACTTAACATAAAAACATATAATATGTCAGATGTTAAAATCGCCGGAATCCACGCACACATATTCATATTGTCATATAACGAAGCCGTCCTGAGACGACTATTTCAACTAGTAACGTATACGTACTTTTGCCAGAGGCGTTTTCATCTCATGGCCGCATTCAAAATGCACAGCGTTGCAGAATGGCGCATGCGTAGTAAGCGACCATAAAAATGATCCGCTGATTTCATTAAGAATTCAAACTGTGGAAATCCTTGACGATAATTCGGTCAGATCGATTGATAAATAGCAGTAAAAACCGAATTAATCGATTTTTAAAGAACGGACAATAAAAGCGGTTTCGATCAGAGCATTTTACGGCTGCCAAAGAAACGCAATCATTGCTTTGGCGGTAACTCTGACGTCACTGGTAAACAAATAAAACCGTAAAAACTTTTATAGTTTCCGAGTAATTATGTTGTACTAGCAAGATAACTCGGCGTTGCCCGTGTGCTCCTATTTACTTGCCTCCCCACGAGGGCAAAGTTAGACACAAGGGGAACGCTGGATTGAAACAAAAATTAAAAAAATTGATTAATTCTAGTAGGATTTCTCTTTCTCTAACCGAGGACAGAAAATATGAAGTGTAGTATCGGAACAAATACAACACTTTGCTCCTAGTCAAAAGTCCAAAGACAGTATTGCTAGTGTGTTATGTAAAAATAATTTCAATGATGAATAAATATTAACAATTGTTAATATCGAATAGCTTTGCGAAAGAAATAAACGAAGCCTATCTCTCCAGTAATGAGATTTTCAATGGGTAGAAAGGTAACGATTTGATTTGTTAAAAGGACGGCTAAACAAGTATTGATATTGGATTTGAAGTCGACTATGCTGCAGTCAACAAGAAAGTATCTCCGTGTTATTGTGTTACACAGATGGGATGCTCTGCGGAAAAAAGTGCTATTCAGGGAGGATCCATTTGTTTTAGGCAACAGAGAAAGAAACGGAAGTGATTTGCTGTGGTCAAAGTTAGACGGATAGTTGCCGTGAAGGTTGTACATAGGGGAATCAGATAACTACCATGAAAACAGTAGAGAAAGTCAAGTAACGTCCTTTCTGTGAGAAAGATATGATATCATCAATATATACATTCCGGATGAAAAGCGGGAAAGTATTTATTATTGACAACCGTAACTATAGAAATGTCAAAATAATGTCGTCGTACTATTTTCTGTTTCTAATGATACTATATATATATATATATATATATATATATATATATATATATATATAATAAGTAAATATATTCGCTCAGCTATAGTTTCCGTATGTTATTTATTCGACGTAACTTTCCTAACAATATCCTGAGTTTATATATATATATATATATATATATATATATGTATATATATATAGTAAGTTATGAAAATATATTCACCGCAATTAAGCTACACAGAGGATTCCGTGTTTCATCCCCGTTGAGTATCGTCAGACTAAAATGCATGGGGTTTTTGTTGCCGGGTCTTTTTATATACACACGTGGTTTTTAGTCTAGCTAGTTTACTCTTAGCCAATCGTTGGGCTTGTCACAAACAAAGAATCGGTTGATTTTACTTCCTATTTCCTATTCTCTTTTTCTGTTTTCTATAGAGTGGCCCATCTCCGTTTCTTTGTTGTGTCGAAATAATGTGATTGTCTTGTATTTCTATTGTAGGTTATAGTTTAGTTTTTTATATATTTATTTATTTATTTATTTATCATGTAGTGTTAATCTAAGGTGAATTTTATTTTGTGTAAGAAGTTCTTTGTTATTTAACTTCTACAGTTTAAAAGGTTTTAAGGGTTATTTAAAGTTTATGATTTCAAATTTCCCATTCAGGCATAATCTACACGGGTCGTCTAAATTTCTACATGTTCTGGCCTGTCGTATTATTTTCCACTCGATTATTGGTGAGCGTCCGCTATGTTTTTAATTTTACTCCTACCCCTTCAACCCAAATCACCGGGTTCGAAATTAATACAAGCGATTTCTGTAAATTTCACCGGGCCATTCGGGATAGCTTTTCAGCCCTTCTGACATTCCGATATTCTTTCTTCATATTTCCTATACACTTTTAATTAGCAGAATAGATAAACGAACGCACCCTATTACAAGCAAAACCATGCCGCCTTCCCGTAACGTATATCATAATTCGATCAGCTTAGGTGATTTTAAAGTTTAATAATTATAACACAAAACAAAACATTCGTTTATATTTGCTTTACATCATTTTCAGGGCGTGTTTACTTCGGCAGATTTCTATTCACAACTTTTTTTTTTTTAAATCATCATCCCATTTAAATACTACATATATTAGAATCGTCTCTACGCTAACATTGACATATTGTCATTAAAGCTAGTGGTTCACTCATTTTTCTACATTCTTTTTGTTTTGAGTTCTTTTAGTTTTCTATTGTGGAATAAAAATACACCGAACACTAATAAAACACAATTTGCCTGCTTCGTGTATTATTAAAAAAAAGGGTTTCTTTTCACGTAGCATTAGTACCTGTTATAAAATCTGTGTTATCCTCGCTCAGTGAAGGAGACATCTTCATAGACTGCGACAATTTTTACATTTTTGGTTACTTTTCTGCTAATAAAATGTTAGTATATTGTTCTTTTATGCATATATATTTTCCATATATATTTACCCTTAAAGGGTAGTATCTGTTTTGATAACATACTTATTCTTTTCTTTCGTCAGTCAATCATTGAGAATTCCTTTTAAACTGCGGCAAGTTTTTATTTACTATATCGGGAGTCAGTGATTTTTCATTCTTGGCAATTGTTTAGTATCTGTTATGATACTATACATATTCTTTTCTCTCCTCGGGCAGTGAAGGAGACATTTAGACTGCTGCAATATTTTTTATTCACACATTCAAACTGCCCCCTTTTGGAAGAGATGCATCTTCCACACGTGGGGAAGTAACTAAATAGAAACAACATATAAGTTTGTACAAGTGAAAGATACTTGATAGTCGGAAAATCATAAACAAATATTAAAAAAAACACAAATGACTTATATCAATCGCAAATCTCACCCAAACCGGGCCACTGCGGATTGGGATAAAGATTAACTCAGTCTACAACTACTTCTTCTCTGACCGCGGAAAGCCTAGCGAATATTTCAGACTTACATTTACGTTTGTGTGTGTGGATGTGGGTAATTTTATTTTTGTCAATGGTTTAGTATCTGTTATGATACTATACTTAAATAAATCCTCCCCTAAACAGACCACACTGGATTGAGATAAAAACTGATTCAGTCTAGAAGGACTTATTAACTGACCGCGGAAAGCTCTGCGACTATTTTTGGATCACATTTACTTTTTTTGCCGAGGCGAGTGGTGTTTATTTTTGCAAATTACCCCACACTAAAAAGCGTACGAGGAAGACAGTCAGTCAAAACATAGGGAAATCTATTTTGTTTGATTCGAAACATGGATAAATGCTATAAGCATTTACTTTAATACTTACATTTTTTTAAATAAAATTTATATTTACTCCGGGCAACGCCGGGTTCCTGTCCTGCTAGTTTATTAATAATGCCACAGAATATCAGATCAAATAAACATGGTACCATAGGTTTCAACGAAGAGCTCTTACTGAATGTCAAAGAAATATATATATATATATATATATATATATTTCTTTGACATTCAGTAAGAGCTCTATATATGAGGGGTGTTATAGAGAGATGCAGCACTATTCTTACGTAAACTCTGGCAATAGAAACTTAGAGAATACCAAAAAAGATGTACGTAATTTTTTTTTAAAGCTGGACATCAAGTTAACTATAGACATAAACCATAAGATTGAGAACTTTCTCGACATCACTCTAGACCGAAACAATAAAACTTATGAACCGTACCACAAACCCAATCATACACTTTACTATGTAGACTATGTTTGAACTACCCGAGTTCTATAAAAAAATCTATTACCCTCAGTATCTCTAAGAAGGTATCGTAGTTGTCATAAAATGAGTCATTATTCAATCAAAATAAAAAATTACAACGAAGCAATAACTAGGTATTATATGGTGGTGAGATAAGTTATATTAAAGATAGCCCGGGGGATAAAGTGCGTACTGTACTAGAAATAGGAAAACATCCCACATAATAGTATACAATATGGCCATGGAAAATTCTAGATCATACAATAATAGTAGAAATTCAAATATTACGCGGAATACAATACCAATCACTAGAGGAACAATACACCCACCAAGAGAAGGAAATAATACTAGGAAGAAAAACAGACGTAGAAATTCAATTTGGTATAACCTCTTTATTGCTTAAACATCCTCACTAACATACCCAAATAGTACTACCGAATTATTGAGTATAATTATCCTAGTGGTAGCAGATTAAATAAGATTATAAATAAAAAATACTGTCAAACTATCTTTTTCAACATCGATAAACCTTCCTCCAACAATTGTAGATTCGAATAAAGCTAAAATAAATAAAATAAATAAGAATCCAGATAGAGTGCAGTCCAGGTTCTGGATAATAAACCCCTATATAACTGTATAAATGAAAATGAGTGCCCTTTAGAAGAGAGATGATTAATTTTAGATGTAGTAAATAAATTCAACGTGCTAGAATTAGAACATATATAGGGTCGACAGTATGTAGTTTCAAGGACAGATAAGGAAACCATGTACACTCATTTAAAGAACCTAATCCTAAGTCAGTGAAGACACCTGCAAATGTAGCTATGTATGTTAGGGAACTACGTAGTAAAAACACTCATTTCAGCCTGAAATGGTATATATTAAAAAAATATTGTCAACCCAATATTTTCACATACTTGCATGACATTTTACTTAAAATTATCATCCTGAGGAAGTCTTACAAATAAAGACGAAACGTTGATGAATATATAAAAACACATCCTTTTTGGTTCCGTTTTCATTTCCCATATATATATATATATATATATATATATATATATATATATATATATATATATATATATATATATATGTATAGATTTTTATGGATTCTATACGTACATAAAAGTCTCTCTCTCTCTCTCTCTCTCTCTCTCTCTCTCTCTCTCTCTCTCTCTCTCTCTATAATAGGGTGTTGTAGCAAAATGTGTTACTTGAAAAGAAAAAGAAAACCAAATAGACAATAAATCAAAAGCTGTAGATGCAGAGACCCGAGAGTTTATTGAGCAACAGTGAGGGTAACATACTACATTATTTTTCAATTAAACCGCCGACGGCGAAGACGAGTATCTTAAGGCAGGCGCGAAATGAGTCACACACTTTGGCGACAATTTTCATTGTCTGTAGTGGCGAACGCATCCACGGTGGGCAGTTCTCAGAGAGTCGGCCGTGTTGTGGGCGGCTTGTTCTTTTTCGGATCTATCGTTCCAGAAGAAATAGTCAAGGAGTGCCGTCGTGTGATGAGGGCGGCCAAAAGATAGGGGACAGGTGGTGATGAAATTGTTAAGCAGCCACGCCTTGGTCTTCTCTGACTTTTGTGCAAGAACGGTTCCTGCTGGAAAACGTATTGGCGTTCGGCGGCGATCACGTCCATTCATGGCTTTCGCACGCTCCTCAGCACTTCATAGTAAATGTTGGCGGTTACTCTCAGTGTCGAATTTTGCAGCAATATCTTGCATATATATATATATATATATATATATATATATATATATATATATATATATATATATATATATATATATATATGTGTGTGTGGGAGAGTGTTTGTGAAAATATGTTTTAGCATATGCTTTCAATACTTACTGTTTACCAACCTTTTCCAATTTGAGCTCGATGATTGGCAACTAGTAACAACAGATCATATATAAGTAAGCAAGGTTCATTTACATTCAAAAAGTCAAGATTTTATTTTATCTTACGAAAACATTTTAAAAGCAGATACTCTATGGTGCAATTATTTTACGTTTTGCTAAACGTAGACGAACCAACATTAGTATATTTATATTGTATCTGTTTTGCTTGAGCTCTTCAAAGAGTACAAAAAGTTCTTAGTTTTAAAAATTATACACTGTAGCGTGACATGAAAGATAAATGTCCAAAGAATCAAACGTGAACTCACGTTATATCCTTCGGCATTGATCCACCATGGGTGGATGTTCGCCATCTTTAAACCTCAGTTAAGAGACAGCACTAATTCGCATAACCTTTTTCTAGCAATCATTATTTTAGTTTGATTCGTTGGTATTAACTATCTGATACTTATTGTATATCTACAAAATACTTAAATTAACTCAAAAATAATTTTCAATAAATAATTTATGTCTTTAGTATAGTGTATCTATTTCTTTCATCTGAATACTAAACTAAATGCGCAGTTAATTATAATATGCAATCCATTTGAATGGGATTTTTTCATATTGCCTAATACTTAAATTGGTTAAAACACACTTAATAGTTCCTATTTTTAATAAAATAGATTTTATAACCTTTAGGTAAATTCCTTATATAATTTGCGCTATTCAGAATAGGGGTATGAATTTAAAATATCGGGATACTAAACTTACGAAGGTCAGCTAAAGTTGTGTTTGTATTCATGATATTTAAAAAATTTAATGTATTTTATATATTTACTCTGTCGTATGACGTTACTTACGAATGGGTGAGATTTAAACTTTTTAAAAATATTTTTTTAATAAATAATATTAATGTTATTACTTCTAAAAAATTACGCGAACTCTTAATCAAAACAAATCCAAACCCACGGATATACGGGTTAACGGGCGAACATTTCATATTAAAAAAAACGCTATTATTGCCCTTCATCAAATAATTCTAACGAGTTGCGCAGAAAACATTTTATGACCGCCATACAATAATGTTTTAACTGCTTGCATATTGAATTCTGGTTCCCTAGGTTATTTTCAATATCTAAGCTTCCTGTTTGATTTATAATCAATATTACGATATCATAATCAATATTATAAGTATTTATTTTCTGTATTCATAATTATCGCCTCATATCAATTTTTCCTTATTTTTGTTGTAGTCTTATTTTTAATTTCATGGTAGTTGATCTAAGTAAAAAAAATCACGTGGTCAATAATGTGAGGTCAACTATTGTTTTGTTTATTACTATTGGAGAAATTATTTTTGCTATATTTAATGATAATATCTAAGTGGTTCCTGAGTTTGGAAACAATAGTTTGGAATAAAGATCCAACCTCCTAACCCTACTTACCCAACTGGACCTCAATCACTCTTACTAAGTCTACTATTATGTATTCATAGATAGTATTAAATCGGTTAGTGTTTTATACAACTTAAAGAGATTACCCCTATCCCTACTATTAGAACAATTACCTCCAGAAATATTGTGGTTGGGGGTTGTATATATCATTCTTAGTTTAAAATTTACAAAATAAGTGTTATCCCATTGGTCTTTACAGTCGTAATTAGGAATTACTCCGAGTATTCAGTAAAGTCATCCCATCCTGCACCTACCTTAATAATCTTAATACGGCAAGGTCACGTATATATCTATATCAGAGTGTATTTAATGCATAGTCTTATACCTCCCTATCTAAATGCAACATTTAAGTAGCGTTCATATTAGTCGCTAGCTGGTTCCTAAAACCATCCCTTATATTTCCTCAGTTATCTAAATCGCCAGTTATACCCTATTCCACTTCTGCTACAGACCTCGGACGCCCCTCTTATCTTACTAATGATCTAGCCTATACTTCCATTGCATGTACATAGGATGAATTCAACCTATGCGATTGTCCCTATACATGCTACATATGATCTTATCCATATTTAGTAACTTATGATCCCATATATTTTTTGTTTCTTATCTAATCTTAAGTTTTCAGTTTATTTTCTTACCTTTTCTTATCTTAAATGCTCACTATACTGTTAAGAACTCTCTAATTTACATTGATAAAGAATTTATACTTCCGGTATCGATATAGGTCTGCGTCGAAAGAGAATATATGCGATTATATGCAAACAGTTCTGACTACACATCTTGTTTCATATTTAATAAGTTGTCCCTGGACATAACAATTTGGTAAGATTCCAGCATGTAGAGGTTACATTTCTTCAATTTGTTTGGTGTGTACTTCCCTGTGTTACCTAATATAGAGCATTTAAGGCTAAATTGAGTGTTTTTACTACGTAGTTCCTTAAGATATTTAGCTAAAGTTGTAGGGTTCTTCTCTGATAATTATTTAATAAAAATACATGGTCTCCGAAACGATCGTATCCAATTTTGTTGTTTGTTGATTTTTGTGAAACAAATTGATAATGTAACGGTGTTTACATAAAGTTCTGATATATATATATATATATATATATATATATATATATATATATATATATATATATATATATATATAATTTAATGACATATAATATAAACCTTAGCAAATGCCGAGAAATTCTTCATCAAAATAATATACAAAATACTAAAAAATAATAAATAAAGGTATACTCAATGCACTTCAGTTTTATTACAGCCTGGTGGGTGACATTTGCATAGGCACTGATGCATATTTTGAATATTCTGTGTATCATGAACATTTGAGGAAAACCGAAACAATTGTATGCAAATACAAGCTGCCATTTGGTGAATTTATGAAAAGTTGTTCCCTACATTTGCTGAGGTCTATATAACATTTAAGTTAATTAGATCTTTAGTTCTCAACTATTGAGCCACTATATGACTTGTTGTCATGAAATAAAAAATGGTGAAAACATTTTTAAGTATAGATGTATAGATGTAAATATATATAGTGAGAGAAGGAGAGAGAGGTTAAAACGGAGACAAAAGTTTCTATAATAATAAAAGCAGTTTGTAAAAAAATACAAGGAGATTAAAATTAATGGTGTTGAATGAAGGGTTAAAGAAAGGTTAATTCACGTATTTACAAAACACTTTAATGATTTCCCTAAGATTAATGAAAGTGGGCGCTTGTATTTTCGGTGTTTTTTTGTGTAACGTCGGTCTAACACGTGGTGCGATTGTTAACTCGTCATGACTGTGAACAGCTGTGAGACAGTCGGATGATCAGCCTGTACTTGTCAAGCTTGTATCTACAGAACAAAAAAAGAAAGTAAAAAAAAAGGAAAACTAAAGAAGTTTAATCTATATACAAATCAAAGGAAACATTCATAGAAACGTCTCGATAACCTAGCTAAATGTACGCTTCATTTGAAAGGAAGAATTTTTATGATTTTCAAGCAGATGTCATTTTTTGAGCTGTCTATTATGGTCACGTGACCACCACATACTTTAGCTACAATGAACATGAAATAATATATATTTTAACATCAGGAATGTGTGTAGAGAACGATCACTTTTTACTACACACACACACACACACACACATATATATATATATATATATATATATATATATATATATATATATATTAATATTTTTTATTTATACAGACATGTACAAACGCGACCCTGATATGAAGATGTTTCGATATGTAGTCATTAAAAACTAAGATCTCATCATGCGAAAAGTCTGTCTTTTAGACTTTTGAAGGTAGGTAAAAAATCTGGTCCAAGAGACGGGGATAATTATTACTAATTATCGTAAGGTATCGGCTCCTCTACTAACGGGCAAAATTTATTACCTTTGGAACTGCTAATATATGCACAGACTAATCAATAATTAATATATTTTACTCTTACAAACGTAATTCTTCCCTGTCTGTACATTTCCGCTAAACTATATATATATATATATATATATATATATATATATATATATATATATATATATATACATATATATATATATATGTATGTATACATATATATATGTATATGTATATATATATATATATATATATAAATCCTAAAAAGAGTTTTAATGGTAAACAACTAATGATCCCTATGAAAATATTTAGACTTAAGTAAATTCTACGAAGCTAACTAATACAGTGATTACAAGAGATTGATTGACTTACAAGCAAAGCAATTTTTCAACAAAGTACTTGGGATAAAAAGTTGGGTTTTTAAAAGGTTGAAAAACTTCCAATGCTATATATATATACACATATATATATATATATATATATATATATATATATATATATATATATATATATATATATATATATGAGAGAGAGAGAGAGAGAGAGAGAAAGAGAGAGGGTAAGATAATAATTTAAAGATATAAATAATATCTTTAACAAGTAGACTACAAGGATGAAAACAAAGCTCAATATAGTTTATAGAACAATAATATTAATTGAATTACATAATAAAATGAGGAATTAATCAGATTTTATTAAAGTTCAAAAACAAGGAGTGATACTGCGTCCTTAACTCATGAGTTTTCCAAAAAAGAAATTCTCCGCAGAGGATCATTACCGCAATGAAGTTACTGCAGTAATCTCATTGCGGTAATGGTCCTCTGCGGAGAAGATTTTTTTGAAAACTCATGAGTTAAGGACCCGGTATCACTCCTTGTTTTTGAACTTTAATAAAATCTGATTAATTTCTCATTTCTCAGAATCAACCTGGACTCCGAAAGCAAGCGTCATAACCATACGGCTGCGAGACATTACCACGTCTAAAAGGAAATTTAAGTTCTATTTATACGAACGGAGGGACATATAGAAAGACTAACTAGAGTATTCTACGAACGTTGTCGGAATATGCCTTGTATATGTTTTGTCGTTGTACATGATAAACTAAACTGCTCAACTAATTATTTGCTCATTTTCTTTCCGTTAAAATGTTAATGACTTACAAAAAGCACATAGCAAAATTTTCACATAAGAAAAAATAAGTAATTCATACCCTGATGTGAATTGTTTTCATATTTTTTGTTAGTCAAATATAAACATTTCAACGAAAAAAAAAGCAAATGTGATAGACATAATGTAGTATGAAGTCTTAAATGCTTAAAACAGAGTCTAAGGAACGTTTCCTTTTTGATTCGTGTAATAAAAAGATGGGAAAAAAGGAATACAAATATAATACGTATTTATTAATTAATTGAATATTCTAGCATATTGTTTTTTAGCCTGACTGTGTTCTTTTTATACACTGATAAAACCTTTTTTTTAATGTTTAGTAAATGTAATATACCACAAATGTGTATATTTACATAATGGGCGGTAAAAATTGTTTGCAATTTAAAAAAATATATATAAATACA
Organism: Sepiola atlantica; assembly: GCA_963556195.1. Lineage (NCBI taxonomy): Eukaryota > Metazoa > Mollusca > Cephalopoda > Sepiida > Sepiolidae > Sepiola > Sepiola atlantica. The sequence continues at coordinate 89,265,423 of OY744524.1, forward strand.
TATATATATATATATATATATATATATATATATATATGGTCTAGCCGCACTGATGAGCTGTGAAACAGCGAAACAGTCTGTATGTGGATGACTATATAAAGCTCCCCCCTCCCGGGTAGAGCTTATGTTTGTAAGGGTATCGCCAACTGCCATTAGCGTAAAAAAGGCAATGCTCATTAGGTAAACACTAATTCGAGCTCCGGCATATATATTAATTTTATACGTCGATATTAATGTATATAGTCTGGCATTTTACCTCCGAACTATTACGCCTTGCCTGGAACTATGTACGATTATTACACTTAAATATTTGATGTATTTTTATGTAATTGTTTTTATTGGTGATTGTAGCGTTTGTTGCTTTACTTTTACTACTATTTCGATTGTTTCACCTTTTTACGTGATAAAGATGCATACGATTGCATTATAAGTCGTCTTTAACTTTATAGGATGTATTTTCCATAATATATATATATATATATATATATATATATATATATATTAATTTTATACCTACATTAGATATATATATATATATATATATATATATATATATATATATATATATATATATATATATATGAAAAATAATATGAAACAAGTTAACTTAGAAACATCACTTGAGAATATCCCAACACCTAGCAAGCATGGATACATTATTCAATTAATAAGGATTTCTGAATATCTCTGAATATATATATATATATATATATATATATATATATATATATATATATATATATATATATGTATATATAACGTTGAGAGATTTACCTTTTTTTTTCCTCTCAATCGTTTCCTCCAACTGAAATAAGTTTTTCCCCTCATATCTCATTAGACTTTGAGTTTTTAATTTACCATTCTGACGTTTCCATCTCAGAGGGTCAGACGATAAGACCTTAAGGTAATTTTAACCATTTTTCTTTTTTTTTCCACTCGTCTGTTTCATTGATTAAAATAATGCTTCCTCTAAAATTTATCCAACAATTCTGTTGTACCCGAAATTTACTAATATATATATATATATATATATATATATATATATATATATATATATATATATATATATATATATAACCAGTGGCGATTTGTAAATACCGGGTTAAAGCCTTCCGACCGACGTGAATTAAAACCCCTACACTGAAGATTGCGTAAGAATGAAACATCGATGTGTGTAGGTAAAAGTAATTAATATTTACTTTAAAAATATAATTATAACCCTCTTCACTAGGATTGGTGCACTCTGAGTGAAATTTATAAACGAGCAGTAATACTGAGGCTTAAAAGCGAGATTCCGACCCCGTTTGTTGTTGAATCACTTTCAACTTCATTAAATACATATATATATGATATATATATATATATATATATATATATATAGAGAGAGAGAGAGAGAGAGAGAGAGAGAGAGAGAGAGAGAGAGGGGGGGGGGGAGAGAGAGAGATTCCAACCCCATTTGTTGTTGTTGTTGAATCACTTTCAACTGCTCACTATAAGCGCTCGCAGATTTGACGTTTATAGATTTAAATCCTCCCTAATTGTCATGTGAATTCTCGCTGGCCGAAGAGAACGATTTGTAAAAAACGGGTTCAAGCCCTCTGCCCGACGTTAATTAACATCCCTACACTGAAGATTGCGTAAGCATGACACATCTATGTATGTAGGTAAAATTAATTAATATTTACTTTAAATGATATAATTATAGCCCCCTTTACTCGCATTGGCACACCTTGAGAGAATTTATAAAGCTTGAGAAGTAATACTAAGGCTTAAAAGCGAGATTCCATCCCCATTTGTTGTTGTTGTTGAATCACTTCAACTTTTCACTATAAGCGCTCGCCCACTTTGCGTTTATACATTTAAATCCCTCCTAATTGTCATGTGAATTCTCACCGGCCGATGATAACGACAGCCGACTGCAAATAAGTTACGATTTGTAAAAACCGCCTTCAAGCTAGCCAACCGACGTGAATTAACATCCCTATACTGAAGATTGCGTTAGCATGAAAACATTGACGCGTGTACGTAAAAATAATTAATTTTTACTTAAAAAAATATAACATATATATATATATATATATATATATATATATATATATATATATATATATATATATATATGGGAAATGAAAATGATAAACGAAAAAGGATGTTTTTTTTTTATATATTCATCAACGTTTCGTCTTTATTTGTAAGACTTCTTCAGGATGATAATTTTAAGAAAAATGTCATGCAAGTACGTGAAAATATTGGGTTGATATGATGGGTTGATGAGAAAAAAGTAGTAGCTACTACTGGGTGCGCAGGACCGAGGTCCGAGCTTAGTGAAGTCAGTAGCATGGAATGAGATTAATGAGGATGGTTCTGAGTGAAAAAATGGAGGGGTGGGGGTGAACGGAAATAATGTGGATGGCTTTTAGTCAATAACTGGAAGGGTGGGGAAAGAGGAGGATAAGGGGAGGCTCTGTGATTTAATCGTGTGGGTAATGTCATAGTTTTAGAAAAGATTTGAAAAAATGATGAAATGATGAAGGTGGTTTGAAAGTGGGTGGGTAAGAGTGCGAGAGAAGTAATCGAAAGGGTGAAATGGGTGATAGGGAGAGGGGAGATTTTGTTGTGGTTAGGTGTGAAATTTTTGGAGAGTAGTAGTGTTTGACCAGCATGTGATGAACTTATGGCGAAAGGCAGACATAAATGTAAATTTAAAATAACCAATAACTTGAAATCCGATGGACCTCTAAATTTGTAACGGTGAAGATATCAATTTGAATACTACTAGATCATTTACGGTAACCTCCTCCCTAAGTATTTATAATAATATCTGTTATGGACACGGAATTACTGACTTGGTGATATTCAGTTTTTCGGGTGTATGTGTATAAAATTGTATTTTAAGATTTTTGTTTACTTTAAATAAGAAAGTTTAAGAAATTTTCCTGCTAATAATACACTAATTATTGAATTAATTTAAGTATAAATGTTAAATGTTATTTTATAGATCTCCATAGATTATAAATTAACATAGAATAGAAATAATATATGATGAATTTTTAAAACTCGGATTGTATTAACGTATTACAATGTCAGTCTCAAAAATGTAATTGTCTAGATTGATGCTTGAAAAAACCACAATTTGTAAATAAATTATTACATCGACAATTATGTGATTTCGTGTTATTATATTTCATGTTATATATATATATATATATATATATATATATATATATATATATATATATATACGTGAAATACTAAATGAATTGTTTCTACATTTGGTTATTCAGGAAGTGGTAATTTGAGCAGTACCATTGGAGTGCCAATGATCTTATAGCTGTTCTGTTATTAAACCTCCGAAACAGTTATATAATAAACCGCTGATGATGCCCATTTAATATTTCATAATTTAAGTTAGTGTTCAGTTGTTTATGTTTCACTGTTATATACTTGAAAAATTTCCAGCGGTAAATCGGCTTATGAAAGTGCTAAGTTTGCGATATGTTGGACTTAGTATCTCTGGGAATTTAAACTTCATTTTCTTTCTTTGTTTAAAATGACTCAAAGCTTATTAAGACTATACACACACACACATATGTGTGTATATATATATATATATATATATATATATTATATATATATATATATATATATACATATACATATATACATATACATATATATATATATATATACATATATATATATATACATATACATATATACATATACATATATATATATTAATATATATATATATATATATATATATATATATATATACATATACATACATATACATATATTATATATATATATATACATATACATATATACATATACATATATATATATATATATATATATATTACATATATATATATACATATACATATATACATATACATATATATATTAATATATATATATATGTATATATTAATAAAGATAGGAATAAAATGATCCGATGTGATAGAAAACGAAAATAGAAAAGCCAAAAACTATATTATTTACGTGTTTACTAACGCTCTCTTTTTGGCGACATTTTTCTTTTTTCATCATATTTTGCGTTTTGTTTTAAATTTCACGCGATAACTTTTACATAGAAATTATGTTCCTTCCTTCACCTGTTTTTAATTCAAAACGTGACTTTGATATTCACATGTGTATATTTCATTGTTACGCCTCAGCTCAGACTTGTTGTCCCTTCCAACATCGGCCATTTTGACACGATGACCCAGATAAAAAAAACTATTCTTTCAATGCTGGATTAATAAACTCATCTCAACCACCTCCAAACATCCTATAGACTGCTGATGCTGCTGCTGCTGCTGCTGCTTGTTTCTGCCTTATCATTTTTTTACTTTTCTTTCCATTGCAAACCAACTGAACCTCGCCACTTTCAGGCAAATCAAAATTGATGCTTGTGTGATGTTTTTCTTCCTTTTTAAACCTGAGCAAGTCTTACAAATAACGACGAAACATTGCTGAACACATAAATGATATAGTTTTTCGCTTTCCTTTTACATTTAATATATATATATATATATATATATATATATATATATATATATATATATATATATATATATATATATATATATCAGTAGACACCTGTAAACATTTTGAAATGCATGATTGATCTAATCCATCTCGTTACGGTCAATGCAATTGAATTTGCCAAGTTCAAATCATATCGGATTTATTGTGTTCAGTTATGAACTTGGCAGAGATATTTAGCTTGAAATTCCCGACAGCATTTCTTAACAGACGCACCTGTGCACATACTCTCATACAATGACTCGTTTCAAACATGTATTGCATTTCGACATTACATAACACACAGTGATGTTATAAGTCGTAAAACCTTAGAACAAATGAATCTAATGTATTCAAATTTCACGAGAAATGGTCTATCCGTACCTCTCTGTCTGTCGCTTTCTTTATCTTTCCTCCTCCCTCTCTCTCTCTCACTCTCTCTTTCCCTCTCTCTCTTTCTCTCTTTCTCTCTCTCTTTCTCGCTGTCTTTCTCGCTCCATCAGTGATTACTGACTATTAACGTAAAACTTTCCCTGGGTACGAAATGATGAGTGACTGTCAACTGAATGCGTTCGCTAGGTTCACAGTTATGAGTGATTGTTCACGTAATGATTTTGTTGTGTAGACAGTTATGAGTGACTGCCGATGTAATGCTTTCGTTGGGTATACAGTCATGAGTGATAGTGAACGAAATGCTTTGTTGAGTAGACAGTTATGAGTGTATGTCAACGTAATACTTTCGTTGTGTATACAGTCATGAGTGATTGTGAACGAAATGTTTTGTTGAGTAGACAGTTATGAGTGACTGTCGACATAATGCTTTCGCTGGGTACACAGTCATGAGTGATTGTTAACGTAACGCTTTTGTTTGGTAGACAGTTATAAGTGTCCGTTAGCGTAAGACTTTTCTTGGATACTGTGGAAATTTTTGTATATTTTCTAGTAAGTCATGAGTTACTTCCCTTTGTTTGAAACCGTTTGAGGGTGAAGGCTTTCAGTTTTTGCTTACGTGCCAGGTTGAAGGTCACATGGATTATTTTGCGTAGGAGTTTGGTTAAGTTGACGCCATTTTGTGTCACGTGGTTTTTATTTTTAGAAATGATGCATTAGTTCTGTCTCGATTTGATATTGGCGCGAAGTTTAATCAGAACAGAATTGGGCGCCTGACAGTCGACACCTGTAAAAACTGTTTCTCCGTCCATAGGTGGGACGTTAAATTTTGAGAAGAATTTCTACTTGAAGAAATTTAAGAGATAGAGTATCTCTTGGCAGGAATTGCCTTTTATGTATGAAATATTCTTCCTTCGGTCAACGAACATTTCCTTTTGAAGATGTTTCAGGTCAGAGACTTGAAATGAAGAATTATGAAGAATTATGGAGAATTTGAACGAGATAAAAATATCTCCGGGCACGAAATTGCCTATATTGAAGAGCTTAGCTCCCGTGAACTGGAATACTTTGCTGTTGAGAAGATTCTGAATCAGAGATTAAGAATCGTAAAGTGTGATCGTCCTTGCAACACAGATCGATTTGAAAGAGATAACTTTGAAAATTGGATCCTCACATGATCGCGTGTGATGCTATTTGGGACAAACTGTGAAAAAATCAAGTGTTATGTTTATTTGAAATTTGGACTGTTCTAGTGACGTATTTCTTACGTTGGGTTTGCTATAAGAAAATTATAGAAGAAAAGGAAAGAAAAAGGAAAAAAGGAACTTTGTGACAGACGTTTGATAAAATAAAAAAGGTTATTTTTACCATGGAGGTTGTGTCGGCATTTAGCACGGTTTGTCAATTTTATTACTTTTTATTGTAACTTTGGTGTAAAGAAAAAAAAGAGACTATTTGATTGATTTTGTAAGAATACTGCCTTTGCTTAGATTGTGTTTTATTTGTGAAGAAAAAAGGGGATTACTTATTTTGCGAATGAAAAGTAAGGTTTTATCATCTGCCTCCCTTTTTAAGATTGTGTCTATTTTTGTTGTATATAACTTTAATGTTAAGAAATCCTGATGTTGTAATTTTTTTTGATTTTTATTTTTTTTTGTACGTTATCTAGGAATAATTTATTTATTCCAGCTCTGGAAAAAAAGCAGTCCAAGCTACCTTTTTTTGTAAATAAAACTTTATTTTAACTTTTATGAACATCTTGTACTCGTCCATTCCTTCTCTCTTGTTATACTTTTTTGTGGTTATTCTCCTAGGTAACATGACTTTTGTTTAGAGCGGTTTTCGTTAACGCCCACGAAAAATCCGACAATACACAGTGATTAGTGACTAGCGATCTGACCACTTCGTTGGGTATACAGTCATGAGTGATTAGCACTAAAGTATAACCCGTTCTTCACCGTGTTAGGCGCGATAGCAACGTGATAGCAACGTGCTATGTCGTCTGGAACCCCAGTCCCTTTCAGTATCACCCATGGCATCCAGCGATATTACGGCCGCAACCCTGCGCTCAGAACTCTGGTAAAAAAAAACAGGAAGAGTCGGCATCAGGATTCGTCGTTCTCTAGTCGTCTCTCTTTTACTCTCTCTCTATATATATCTATCTCTCTCCCTCTCTCTCTCACTCTCTCTATTTCTCTCTCTCTCTTTCTTTTACCTTTTCTCCCTCTTTCGCTGTAGCAATCAAAGATGTGTCAGGCATGTAACTGCATATCAATAGAATGAAAGTGACAACGTTCCTTCTGTGCCATTACAAACCTTCTTCGACTTCGCATGCAATATCTGTACTTTGCTACCTTTAGTGTCGGGGATAACGCCCTATCATCAGACACGTAAACGAATATCTGGGACCAACGAGGGAGTCTTCATACACACCAGAAATCTTGAGCCAGGATCCTCGTGAGCTCTGTGCAAAAGTCCAACTTGTTTAACAAACAAAACAAACAAGATAATACGTTTTTTGTCAACGTAATGCTTTCATTGGTTACACAGCGATAAGTGACTGTATAAATAACGTTTTTACTCACCACTGTGTACCCAATGAAATGTGTTACGTTCATTGAGTCAAATTTATATCATCTACTTTCATCATAATATTTATAAATAAATAGTAAATTATATTTTCCTACAGACGACTTCGTTTCGAGCTTATTGCTCTCTTCAGTGTAAGGAAGTGATCATTTTAGACGGTCATGAGGCGCGAACCGGGTTACTTTATCCTCACGGCCATATTAAATTACCACGCGATACGGAGAATTTAAGTTATTGTTATGTCTATTACAGCGTAAAAATTGAGACAGACTAGAGCTCAACGACCTTACTCGGAGTCTTGCTTTGTAGCTAAGTGAATGTCTATTTTTAAATATCTCCTAACATGCTCTACTTGTATATTCTTACAGGGGCTTGAATATTAAATTATATTTTACCTACATACGACGTCGATTCGGTTTATTGCTCTCTTCAGTGTTGGGAAGTAATCATTTCAGACGGCCATGAAGCGTGTACCCAGTTAACCGATCCACCTTTAGATCTACATGCTTTCACTTTCACGGCCATATCAAATTACCACGTGTCACGGAGGATTCAATTTATATTTATGCTCATTATAGTGTAAACATGAAGACAGACTAGAGAACTCAACAACCTTACACGGAGTCTTGCTTTGTAGCTAAGTGATGTCTATTTTTAAATATCTCAACTTTAACTTTCTTAAATGGGCTTAATCATAATATTTATAAATACATATGAAATTAGATTTTATACACAGACGACGTCGTTTTAAGCTTATTGCTGTCTTCAGTGTAGTGATAATTTAGATGGTCATTAGGCACGGACCCGGTTCACAGATATATATGTATATATATATATATATATATATATATATATATATATATATATTATATTATATTATATATATATATATATATATATATATATATATATATATATATATATATATATATATATATATATATATATATATATATATATATAGGGTGAAAGAGATAAGCAGAATGATGTTATTTTATTTGTATATTCGACGTAGAGATTCTGTAGACCTTTGTAAATTCATGGCCACGGACAATTAATTCCTTGTGAATTGCTTTTTAAATAAATTGTATATGCATAAAATATATGCATACTGTTTTCAACAATTCACAAATAAATTAAAATGTCTGACTTTTATAAAGAAAAAATGTGGTGAATGTTATTTCGTATTGAGTTACTTTTTACTTACTTACTGATCTGATGTATGCGTTTTAAGATGTGTAATAATCCCTTTATCTCTCTCACAATATATGTAAATATATATGTATGTAAATATATATATATATATATGTATATATATGTATATATATACATCTTCATATAATAAATTAAGTTTGTCAGATTTTCGAAGTTAAACTTGCATAGTAATGCATCTAACAAATCTATATTTTATTTTGACTACCAACTCATTTACGTATATTTTCATTGTTTTTTTTTACATAAAAAGACATTCAAAGCAATTTCATTCATTCAATATTTTATTTTGCCCGATAATTATTTCTGTAGCAGACAACGTGAATTTCACCATTTTTACATATAGAAAATTAAGAATGACGTGTCGGACTACACAGTACGTAAATATGTAGATATTTTACTTTACCTACACTCAGAGTAGGTTTACAGAATTAAATGTTCACACTTATATATATGCGACTACTGAATCGCACTTTCCTGATTACATTAAATAGGTTTATGTCTTCGGGTCCGGCCGAAACTTGAAAATGCTTCATACATTACGATAACATCTCATTGAAAAAAATGTTGGTTTTACTCTTTTATCTTCGGCTGGATTTTGTTAGCATCAATGCTTATAAACTTCTGTCACATTTCGATTTGAAGGAAATCATTCGTTTATATTTCGTTGCCTGTTAAGTGTTCTGATTCTTTCACATTCTATTTCGTTTTTCGGTACGTTTCCCGATTACTACTTAGCATTAAGTCTACACCCCGATTCGTGTATCCGTTTCGGTTTTCGTTGCGTTACAATTTTCTCTATTGAAATTACACTTAGACACGGTCTTTTACAATACGTTATAATTCTCTTTTAAGAATCTGTTTCTATAAATACTTTAAGTACAAAAAAATTATTAATTCTAATATCAATTACTTATTTACGTGAGTTAAATGTTTTTCTCTGTTCCTATACACAATTTTGTTTTCATTACTTCTAGAAGCTATGGCGGCACAAATATTCTATCTGATGGAATTGTTTAGCTTTGTTTCGTTTTCATCAATCATCTTTCATTCACGTATATACTTATTTTTTTCCGTTTTCCTTCGCTTGTTTTCTTTCCCATCACTGTTTATAAGTCGACCTTTAATTTGCTTTCTTCCTTCGCTGTGTCCGTTACGTTTTCCGTTGAGTTTTCCGATTCCATATTTTACATTACCTGCAGACGACGTTTCTTGTGTTAGAAACGAGTATTTTGCACAAGTTATACCGTTCTGTATACTCATTTCGTCTAGTCTTGCGATTGGATTTTTAGATAACTGTAGTTCTCTCTTTTCCCATGGGCATAACTTTAAGATACTAAACTCCAAATAAATAAAATAAACTATTTATTTCGGTATTAAAATATTAAAAAAAACAATCCATATGACTAAAACTCACCAATTTAAACAATATCGAGGACAACAACTTGTTTAAGATATCATTCAAAAGCTAACTACAAAATTGGTTAAACGCAACAGTTCAAATTGCTTAAAACATCGATGTTATTAAAAATCGTTCCTAAATCATGTATGAAAAATAAAATATAAAATAAACGAAAATCTCCAAATTAAATAACATATAATTTTAGTACCATTTCAATAACCCATGAAACAAAGTAAACATTAATGATTTGATTATTGTTTTTCTCTCTCCATTTCAATTTCCTTTTAGAACACCAGAAAATATGTATTCTCAATAGTTCTTCTTGGTTTAAACAAACAGAAAGAATTGTTTCAGAGGTATATAAGATTCACAAGCAGTCACGATTCCGATCCCGTGTCGTAGGTGTATCCCATTCAAATGATATAGTATTAACGTTGTTCGTTTTTTGTAGAAAAGACTCTCCTTGAATTCCGAAATGGTCACCCGTCTGGTATTGATGAGAGTTAACGATGCTTCACTTGGGTAAGCTAACGAGACCGATGTGTCAAAGTTATTATGCTGATGGCGACCAAACATTTGAACTAATACATTTTTGCTTGGTAAATTCGACATCGAAAACATGCATTGCTATGTGTGTGTGTGCACCGATTTTGATACCAACATATTTTATTACTGCTATTTGCTATTTACAGCGAATCCACCATTTCTCTGTTTAAAGGCATATCAACATGATTCATCAAGTCCTGTTTACGGCATATGAACGTTTCCAGTTAGTTAGGACTTAGGAAGACAATTTATATAGAGTTTTAATTCAACAATTGTGTTCACTTAATCATTTAATGACCGTACAGTCATTATATCTGTCATCAATTATTTATTTCGATTATAAACCCCAGGGGGACGCCAGGTATGTACAACTATTATACATATATAGCTACATTGGTTTTACAAGCACTACCCTATCCCGCCGCGTCACCATGCATCTTGTAAACTCTAGCTCAATTTACCCCCATCTACAAATACATAACTTCATTCCCTCTGATTTAAAACAAATTCTAGTTAATAACACTAAAATTATACATTCTGAAACCAATTTTTAAAAAATAAAAATACTGGTATCTATAAAAACACAACAACCTAAAATTAACAATATCACATACAAAACCAGCGGTAACATTTTAAAATGCTTAACGTAATGCGATTTTGTTCTGTAATGCCATCCAGCATTGCTGAATTTAAATCGTGAACGACTTCCTGGGACAATGCGAAAACGTTCTATACACGTTTCCCCACCGTCTTTTAAAAGTTCTTTTTTTTTCTCCAGCTTTTTTGTTCATTTGCTTTTGATACCTGAGGATGATTCGCCGAAGAATCGAAAACGTTCGTGAAACCTATGGAACATTTATTATCATTTTTTATTTTAATACAAAAAAACATCAGAAAAATTGGAAAAAAAAGTTTAACTAAACAAGGAATTCTGTTATTTTTAACAATGTTTGAATATATATATATATATATATATATATATATATATATATATATATATATATATATATATATATATAAATTAGAGTATCATGTCCACGTTTGCTTCATGATTACATATATATTTATATGTATATAGGTGTAATCAGTCAACAGAAAATCATAAGCGCACAAGTGGAAGAAAGAAATAATAATAGTGAATAAAACACTGAGGAACAATAACCAAATAAACGTGCAACTTAAAATTCCGTGCCGAATTTATTTGACCGTTTTCAGAAGCAAAAAAAGTAAATCCCAGTTTCAGCTTTTTAATTTTTTTTTTATTATAGTCTGTAAAAAAATTTCGAGAAACATTTCTTTCTTTCAAGAGTTCTTGAAAATGGCGAACAAAAATTAATATATTTTTTTAATATTATTTCACAAGCTGGTGACCAGTGGTTGTCTCTCAAGGTCATATATGGGGGTTCTTGTTGTATGTTTTGTTTCCAGTACACATGTATCGAAAAGGCCAAGAAAGTAAGGAAATAAGAAAAGAGGGGAGTTCTTAAGTTAAAACTGTCTGCTCGGTATATATATATATATATATATATATATATATATATATATATATATATATATATATATATATATATATATATATTAAGTTATTAGTGTTATTTGTTAGAAGAAAGAAAATTCAGCAGAGTGCTTGATTATTTAATAATAAGAGCGTAATATCTATTTATGATAATACAGAAGATCAGAGCCGCATTGTACTTTAGGTTCCGAGACGGTAGAGCGGACACATGCGAAAAAAATGTAGTGTCTTCTTCAGTTTTACTAATACTTATAAACCGACCTTATGCTCTTTTCAAACATATTTTATCTATAGAAATGGATAGTCTTCCGGTAGAAATTCGTGGTTTTTATATATATTATTCTCCTTTCCAGAAGCTAACTGCTGGGGTCCTTTCGAAAGATTCTCAAAAACGGGCCTGGGAAAAATAATTCAGAAAAGAAGTATATATATATTTCAAAAATGTGTTTCTCCCTGGAAATAATCTTTATACCCATTAACCCAATCGTTTTCTTTGCCTTACATATACAGGGTGGTCGCTAGAAAAGCGGGAAATTTGTCAAACAGTAATTGGTCCCCCGATTTATAAAATCGAGAGACTATGTTTTGAGGCATTTCCGTCCGTCCGTCCGTCCGGATTTTTCTCCGCAACCATCTATTGAATTTCTCTGAAATTTTGCATGAAGTTGTAACTTTTGTCAGGGTAGGAAGTGACATTTTCCGATTTTTGAAAAAAAATCTGGTTAGCCCCCCAGGGGATCAAAAGGCCCCAAAATGGCAAAAAATGATATTTTTTGCCCCATGACTTTTCATCCATCAATTCAATTTCTCTTAAACTTGGCCAAAATATAGAGGCAATTGTTCCTAATAGATAATAAGTATCGCTGAGCTTAGAAAAAATCGGGTTCGCGCCCCCAGGGGGCCAAAGGTCCCCTAAAATTGCAAAAAATTACCCTTTTCTCTCATAACGTTGGATCCATCCATTTAATTTTTCTGAAACTTGGCCAAAATGTAGAGGCAATTGTTCTGGATATAAAATCAGCATCCTTGATCTCAGAAAAATTCTGGTTCGCGCCCCCAGGGGGTACAATGGGGATCAAAAATGCCCCAAATTGCCCAAATTTATTGCATTTTACACTCGCCACATCGAGTCACATACAGAGGGGGGATCACACATCCGCGGCTTGTTTATATTTACAAAGAATAACTTTTATAAAGTTTTTCAAAGACTAATATTATAATACACTCACAGATGCTCAAAATGTCGTCTGTACACTTCATAGCAGTGTCTTAACCTAGAAATTCAAGCTCACGTGGCATATTGAAGTGTAAACTGTGGGATATCATTTCAAAGCTGTGGCCAAGCACGTTTTCAAATCATCAATAGTGTCTATGTCGCGTCGACATTTCCGAGTTTCTGCTAATAACAAGCTTAGAATACAGCAATCAGGGCATTTAAGTCTGGGCTTTTTGAGTGTCAATCTTCCGGTGCAATGAAATGAGGAGTAGATTGCTGAAGAAATTGAATAGAAGCACTTGATCAAATTTCCCGTAGTTTATGAAAAACAATCATCTGAATAAGGTTTTAGCAAACTTATTATCAAAGACGTCTGAATTTTGTAGGAAAAATCATTTAGGATTAATAGGTAGATGGATAAAAAATAAAATAAATGGTTAAATTATAGGCTAAGTATGTCCAATGTGTTAAGCAGCAAGACAGAATCAATTGTCAAAGTATACGCCAGATGAAGTTACGATAAAATCGCTTTCAGGCGGAACCCTTTTTGAAGATACATTTCTTCTTTATTTACGTTATTTAATTATTTAGTCATTTCCTCAGCTTCACATCCTCTCATTAACTCTTTCGTTCTTTCGTAAATTTCCACTTTGTCTATTCCATTCTTTTTACCACTTATCTTTTCTAAAATATCTAATGTGCAAACAAGCAAGCAAGCAATCGAGCAAGGTTATCATAGTTTTAGTATTATATATTTGTATTAGACAAAGTGTAATTGTTATTTTTAGAGTTTAAATCAAAATTAACTTCAAATCAGATACTTGATCTTTTTATCTTTTGCTCGGTTAACTTTATATATTCAACTTTAAAAGTATTGGATATAAACTGTAATACAGAATGCCCCCTTCCAGATCGCCAACCCTAACCCTAATCCTAATCCTAACCCTAACCCTTACCCTAACCCTAGCCCTTCCAGATCGCTAAGCTTAACCCTAACCCTAACGCTTCCAGATCGCCAATCATAACCCTAACTCTAACCCATTTAATCGTTAATAAAATCCAACATTTGTTTCGCAATTAAACTAAATTTGGTAAAAATTAAATTTCTACTATGCCTTACACAATATTTTAGTTGTGAATATCCAATAGTCCATGTTTTATCACTATTTAATGATAAGCTCACCGAGATACGAATGCAAAATTGTCAATAACTCTGGCATACTCCTCTATTAATGTTACCCTCATTTGGGCTTTGATGGTCTCTTCAGTGTAGAAATGATTTGGAGATCATGTTGATAGACATCATCTTTGAGATCACCTCACGCATAAAAATATTTACGGTTAAGGTCTGGTGAGGGTAAAGCCCATTCAGGACCATAGTAATAGATGAGAGAATAAGTAACGTGTTACCACATTCATTGCAATAATTAAAGTGATGTGTGGGGAGTTGCCCCATCCTGTTGAAACCATTGTTCAATCCTTTACAACACATCTTGCTCTGCCCAGAGCTGCCCAAAACGTTTTCACTGCCATTAGGTAGCATTCAGTAGTGATCAACATAAAGATGCACATATAGGACATTGAACAGCATTACAACTGTTGAGCATTTAAGGCTTAAACTTGGTGGATAAGTCAGACGAAAAGAGAAGTTTGTGTGTACAAAAAAGGGAAGGGTTATGACAATGTCACAAAATGAAGACCAACAGGTAGGTTCGTTAATAAAAGCCACATTCCTGTCTGGAATCCAACCATATTTAGTACAAATAACTTCAGTCTATGCCTTACTTGCCCACCAATTACTACTCATGAATATCCAACAGTCTTAGTTTTATCGAAATTCGATAGTACGATCTTAGTGACCCTCTGGGTTGCAAGTATACCTGGATACGATGTGCAAAAGATCGAACACTGACACTGCACTGGGTTGGGCTATGATGATGATCTTTAGTTTAGGAATAGTTTAAGGATTGTTTTCATAGTTGATATCTTTGCGATAACATCACAGATTAGAAAATCTGGGGTGTTAAAGTGCCGTGATGTTAGGCGGATTCGGGATCATGCTTTCTACGGATGGGACGGTCACGAAATATCCTCGCGGCTATTCCAACGTGTTTTTTGAAGTGTGGGGAGTTGTACCATAATGTTGAAACTACAGTTAATATCCACGAATCTTCTTCGTTGCTGCATCTGAGATAATTTAATGTCGAATTTTAATAGATTGTTTCCCTTGAACTAGAGCTCTCTTTTGTATATTATGCAAACGACAAAAATATACATATTAAACTTATCTTTCTAATTGACTGTACAAATTCCAGGATTCGCCGCAGCAAAATTACTTTCTTACTATGACGACTCTCTAAATTCATTTGTGGCTTCGATTTTACAGACAAGTTATGGCAGTTGATTTGTTTTACTTATATTAACCTCAATCCACACACATATTCATAAGACCATTCTAAGTGAGTAGTTGTGCAGCAAGATGTTGGTTCACATTACATTTAAATTTCTGCATGCACAGGAATGCAACATTCTGGCGATGATACGGTCTGGAGTTTCGTAGACAGTGTGGAATCTTTATATTAGAGGCTCTTGTTTGATTCAAAGAAACGAAACACAGTTAGATAGCATCTAGGCGGTAAAATATATTGTTAAAAAGAATTAAATTCCATGAATTCACTTGGGATTTTTTACTACAAAATAGTTCAACAATTATATATTACTTAATCATGTGTGTGTCTTTGTTGAGACAAATATTGATTACATACTAAGTTTATATATTTGTTTTTGTCGAATGTTAAGACTGAATAAATTGAAACTACTGACAATGAAAATATCCAGAAATATCACAGCTTTTATTTGAGATGTATATTGAAACCTGAATAAAATTTTCCAGAAACATGTGTATTCTGGATGAATTATATTGTGGCGTTCTCGTTCGTGCAGTATATGCATAACTATCAAAGGCAGCATGTTATAATATTGCTAAAATTGGAACACACGAATAAGAATTGTAATTTGGGGTTCATGACTGGAACCAGGATTAGACGGGGACACATCCATTTTCTGTCTGATATGATTAAGATAAATACTTGATGGCTGTTATATAAATAAACCATATAAGAAAGTTCCATCGAGACACAATCAAAAGACCTTAACACCTCAAAAAAGGCTGATATGCCGTAAAATGCACACACAAAATTAGACGATCTCCAACACTGAGACAGTGAATCTAAGTATTGGTCCTCAAATGTTTCCATTGCAAACTCTCACCATGACGCTACATACTCCTGAACGACTTATTGCATTGCTCAACAATGCGGAACACATCTCTTTCTGTTCTGCTTATAGTCGGCGGCGGGTCGTGCGTGGCCGCTTCCTGTTATCGGTAAAAGGTTCTTTGAATTTAAAAAGACAGCAGATGTTCAAGTAGCAAGTAGGACACTTATAATCCCGCCCAGGTGCTTTACGCTATTTATTAAGACGACATTATTCCATATCTATATAATCACAGACGCAGTAATGGTCTACTTGGCTAGCTTGCGACACGTTACGCCGATTGAGACGACCATCTCTAATCCCACAGCTCATATCCTTCGCGTTATAGGCGTTTACTCAAATTATTAATTTTAAACAGTAGTTTTCTTCTAATTATATATCAGTAGATTACAGCCTTCTATTCCATTCGCCATATTTCAGAAATAATGACAGAACAGATAAAGCTTTCAGAGGATGAAATATCATAATAAAACACAAGGTTTTAGTAACTATGGGCTAATAAACAAAACCTAGATTTTAGTAGCCATGTTCTAATAAAAAATACAGAGGTTTCAGTTGCTATGTTCGATTAATCAAAACGAGGTTTCAATAGTTATATTCTATTAATACCAACGAGGTTTCAGTAGCTATGTTTTATTACTCAAAACGAGGTTTATGTAGCTATATTCTATAATTCAAAATGAGATTTCAGTAGTTATGTTCTATTAATAAAAACGAGTTTTATGTTGCTATGTTCTATTAATAAAAATGAGGTTTCAGTAGATATGTTGTATTAATCAAATCCAGGTTTCCGTATCTATGTTCTATTAATCAAAACATGGTTTCAGTATCTATGTTCTATTAATCAAAACATGGTTTCAGTATCTATGTTCTATTAATCAAAACAAGGTGTCAGTTAATATTTTCTATTAATTAAAACGAGGTTTTAGTAGCTTTGTTCTAATATAAAAAGCCGAGCTGTAAGCCACGATGTTTTAATGCACAAAACGAGGTTTTAGCGGTAAAATTGAACAATACAAAACGCTATCTCAGTAGCAATGTTCTAATGATCAAAACAGAGATTTCAACGAATATGTTTTGATAAACAAATCGAGACATACATGATTATATTCCAATTAAAAAAACGTGGAATATTTGACAATGTCCGAATATACAAACCGAAGTCTCAATGGGTATGTTAATCTATGAAACGATGTTTTTGAACTCATGTCAAAATAAACGACACGTTGTGTTTGTGGTACTGTTTTAATAAAAACCGTGGTTTTAGTAGCCATGTTTTAATACAAAAAAAACGAAGGTATAGCGACTATGTTCTACTTAATAAAGCAATGTCTCACTGAGAATGTCTTCATAAGTAAAACAATTTTACAGTGGATATTTTCTAATTAAAAACGAGATTCGACATATATTCTAATAAGCAGAACAATGTTCCACAATGTAACTCTGATTAAAAATAGTGGTTTCACTGATTGGTTCTACCGAAAACAAAACGAGGTTTCAGTGGCTAAGTTATAATAAATGAAAAAGATTACAGTCGCTCTGTCTTAATAAAAAATTGGTTCTCACTATATATATATATATATATATATATATATATATATATATATATATATATACATATATATATATATATATATATATACATATATATATATATATATATATACATATATATATATATATATATATATATATATTATTGTATAACCCCCTTTACTAAGGCTGGCCACTCTGAGTGAATTTTATAACAAGCAGTACTACTAGCTTCATTGCGATACCCAACACGATTTGTTGTTGACGATCACCCTTCGCCGCTTGCTGTGAATACTCGCAGACTTGGTGTTTACAAAGATAAATTCCTCTTAAATTCTAAGCTTATTTCTGGTGGCAGACTCGTAACTCTCCTGACAGCGAATTAGTGGCGATTTGTGATCGGTGTTCGCGCCTATCGACCATCGAGAATTAGCTTCCTGCACTGAAGATTGCGTAAGCATGAAACATAGATGCCTGTAGGTAATAAATTCTTAATATTTATTCATAAATATTATCATACATATATATATACATGTGTGTATATATATATATATATATATATATATTGTTCCATTTTACTTCACCCGAAGTCTTCAAAAATCAAGGGGCCCTTTTCTTGAGGCTAACACTTGATCTCTTTATGAGCTACATAGATATTCGAATATTCCATTAAAGTTCTCTTTACCTCCTAAACGTTGAGTTAGTAAAGAAGTTAAGAACATTCATTTTCATCTCGATAATTGACCAGTCAATCATATTATAGTATACATTGCTTGTGGTCTGTTGGTCTTACTGGATTCCAGGACAATAACTGATCTAGTCTGGTGAAGTATCACGCTAAGTGCTGTTATTTGAGGTCACATTATTTGGAGTGTGGGTCCGATTGCTAAAGTGAGCCAACGTATAGCCGTGTCGAGTGGATCTTATTTTGGATTCGAATACTATGTTATTTTGAATATTTGGTCAGAGTTTACTTGTAGCGTGAAGTATCCTCATGTCAGGTTGTACTGACAAACCCTTGTACAGAGAGACCGAAGTTACTCAAGGACAGTGTCTAGTAGGTAATTCAAACTCTCTCTCTCTCTCTCTCTATATATATATATATATATATATATATATATATATGTGTGTGTGTATATAAGTGTGTGTATAGTAAGTTATGAAAATATAATTATAGAAATTAAGCTCGACAGAGGCGGTCGCGTTTCCTGCCCTTAATGATTCGCCAGAGTAAGTGCATGGAATTAGTGTTACTGATTGTTTTTATATATCCTCGTAGTGTTTAGTCTAGTTAGCCAAGCAATTAGATTCGTTGTTATTTCCATTTTCATTAGCCAATGGTTGAGCTCCTCTAAATCAAAGGTTTTGTATGGAGGTGATTCATCTCTTTTGTGAATTTGTCTAATTAACAGGTGACCTTTTTTTAACACGTGCGTGCTTAGAATAGCTTTATTTGTATTTATTTTGATATTTCAATATTTCAAGTATGGATTTAATTTAATTTTTATTTATTTTCTTTTATTTTTGTTAGGTATTGTTTTCCTAACGTAAAGATTATTCTGTATATACAGTTGCTTTCTATTTAATTTCTACAGTTTTATAGGGTTGGAAGATCTTGAAAATTTAGAATTTTAAAGTTCTGATTCAAACATAATCTACACCGGTCGTCTAAATTTATATATGTACTGGCCCATCGTATTATGTTCATTCAATTAGTGGTGAGCGTCCGCTTTTGTTAATTTCCCAGTAATAAGTTGCTAGTGATGTTTTGAGTCGGCGTTTTCTTATTATTGAATGTGCTTTCATGGTAGTATTAACCGTTTTTTTTTCTCGGGAGGCAATAACCAAGTAGTACATCTTGTTATTCAAGCTTTTATTGCCAAATATTGTGGCTTGGTAAATAATGCTTTTGGCTAGGCAGTTATTTTGTAGTAGACAAAGTGCACGAGTTCAATAGTTACAGCTTTTTTATTCTATGGTTAACTTTCTTATTTCAATTTTGGTGATTGCTCTTAAGGTTTTGGTGATTACTATTTATAGTGGTTATATTTTTGTTCCTCTTAGTGTTATTTTTATTTTTTCTGTATTAGTCACTCTTTATATCATGAGAGAAAACACTGTACCAAACCTAATCAGGACAACCGTTGATACTGCTTTTCGGCTTCCATTTCTTTAAAGCACTTGAAGTCAAAGATTTTTTTTGTTTCCAAATCAACGTATTATCCATTGTGCAATTCATTGTATTGTTCGTATACTCCGATTCGTTTCTCTGTTGATTTGCTGTTTCCCAGGTTTCACACCGTCTGCATTTTAAACTTATTTTTACATCGATCGATTAAATAAAAAAAGCAATGCGCTGCTTGCGTTGAGTCATGCTAAGATGAAATCACCCTAATGTGTACGATAGTTCAATTCATTCTTTGAATCAAATGTATTGTCAGCACCCAAGCTGAAATCGTACTGCATCTTACATTTTTCTTTCGCGTTATCTGTAGAAAGTCGTCCTCGTCGTTGTCGTCATCATAATCAATATCGTCTTTTGTTTAACGTTCGTTTTACATGTTGTCATGATGTCTTTTAGAAATTGGCTTCCAAACTAATTTATCTCTGGCCAGGTCTGTAGTTATCCCTCTTTCTACCAAGTTAATCCTTATCCCTTCGTTATATTTTACTTAGTCTTCCCCCGTAAACTGAACATGATACCCCAACGTTTGATCATCTACAAAGCCAAGAAATCACATCTATTCTTTAAACGTAGTGATACCATCGAAGTCTCCTGTTCTCCACACATTACCCGATACGATACAGATTTTATATTCCTCTTAAGCTATTAGATCTAAGACTGTCTTTACGAGTATCATTACACTTCTATTGTATCATTCCCATATAATCTCTCCCCATGTAACGTATGTACCCAAATACTAATTGGGCATGTTGCATTTCTATACATCAACACACTGTGTAAACATCCGTGGTCGACAGTAGTTATGCTCTGTTTAGTAATGTTGAAAGTTTTCTTTAACTTAGTCTATCAATCCTTGACTTTTGCAGCCACACTACAACTTGCTCCTTCCTGTGTTCTAATGCGATCACCAAGGTATGAAAACATGTGTATTATATATATATATATATATATATATATATATATATATATATATAAGATCAGCTACTTTTGGGTAACAACGTTTAAGACAAATCCTATTATTTCTTGGGAATGACTTTTAGTATAAAGTGTCCCAACATTTGACATCATCTCACTGGTTAATAATTTGCCATTTTTTTTTGTAATAACCTCAAATTCTTACAGAATGTATAGGATGAAACACATATTATATGTAATGTTTCATTTTGTTCTGTTTAATAATTAACTCCTAACGAGAAGCCATGTTATGTCTCGCACAGTCACCAAATAAGTTACATTTATATATATATATATATATATATATATATATATATATATATATATATATATAAAGTAAGTATAGAAAAAGATTAAAATATAAATATTCTGTTTCAGAAGAAGATATTAAAATCACTGCCATCAATGTTGCAGCCACGCATCGATGAATTTCGATTGATTTCTCAATGCAGTTAACGCTTTCATGTACACTGTTGTTTCAAAACAACAAATAGAAAAGTTGGCATAAATTATCATAATTTTTTTATTTCACCAATTATATTTGGTTATTTGCATTTTCGAGAGTCAGATCAACTTGAAGTCAGCTCAACTTAAAGGCACCTGCTTCAAGGACAGGTTAGTACGTAGAATTCACATACAAAAGCATACATGTAAAGGTTAATAAGTTAAGATCAAATAAGAAAAACATACTTTAACAAACAAAATAATTCAAAGAGTAAAGCAACAATCAACTGAAACCTAGAATGGTGTGTTATAAAGATTGCAATACAATACTACTGTTTTGTTTCCGAAAAATATACTTTTAATAATGTTGTCCTCAAATTAATAAAAAAGTAAGTAAACATTAATACTTTATTTATTATGTTAATTTTAACAAAATTAGTTTTAAGTTTCATTCAATTACATTTAAAATATATAAGTAAATATAGATGAAGTTAAAAATATAAATATTTTTGTTCAAGAAGAAGAGATTAAAATTACTGCTATCAATGTTGCAGCCACGCATCGATCAATTTTGATTGATCTCCAACAAAGTTTGATCTTTGAACCTGCGCTTACAGGAGGTTTCTCCAACAATAAACTCATGATATCTTCAAGCAAATAAACAGAATGTGTATCTCTAAATTTACTTGAACATTGATAAGAGGTCAAAGATGTCAAATATTTAGATGCGTGTGCGTAAAAATAAGGATAGAATAGGAAATATCGATGAAGGTTCAACATATAGTAGAGAGTACAGTTTTCCATTAGAAGTTGTGTTCAGGAAGTTACGTTATAGATATGGAATCGTTTATGAGCTGATCAGATGTGTGTGTCTCTCTCTTTCTAGATCGCGGGAGAGAGCAGTCAGTTTCATAAGAGCACTGCCCATTTCCTTATAGAATATAGATGGGGGTCAGATATACTGTATACTTAAAAAGAACAATAACACTCCTAAAAGCATTTTTTTTTTTGGTTTATACTGTTATTTTATTAATAATACTTTTGACGTTGCACAAATTATGAATAGACAAGAAGTGCACCAAACACATAATGACCAAATCTTTGTGTCACCAAATAAGATCTTCATTTACTTCAAAGGGAAAACTATACTGAACAGTTTAGTTCTATCATAACATCATTTAATAAAGTGCTATAAGGTTTAGTGCGATTCTCATCAAATAATATAAACATTTGTGTTTAGTATTATTATCGGGTAAGACATTTTAATCTATCTATTTTTAAATTAATTATACTAAAATAAATGTAAAACTCTTAGAAAGTGATGAGCCATTTGTGTAATATTTTAGAATTTTACAACGATCGTTTATTGAATGCAGTATAAAATATAGCATATCTTGCTAGTGGTGATTCATAATTAAAATTCTGGTTCAAATATATCCACTATTTATTGTATCAGAGATAAAATTTTATTTTTATCTGGATTTATTATTGAAATAGAGAAAGTTTGAAGTCAGTTTTTTATCAAAATAATGCAGAAATTTAGTATTTCCAATCTTTAAAAATAATGTTCACTTATTTTTTTAAGTTAGGAAACTCATTCTTGGTCCAACTTTTTTATAACATCAAACCGTGAGAGTCGTGTTAAGTTTCGGCTCGATAAATCCACCGATTCAAACCAGGTAAAGGTGCGGAATCGTTTCGACAGATTATCCCGAGTCTCAATCTGTTTAATCTGTCTAAAAGTACTGTCTCTATAAGAAATGTATCTGATTTACGATTCGGAAAAAAAAAAAAAACTTGTTATCTTAACCTAGCATGTTTACAATATCAGCTAGAAGGAAAGTAGACAGAGGTAGTTTACTGGTTAAGTGACGAATACAGGGAGGGTGAAACTGGCTAAATGTTCGTGGTCTTGTGTGTGGGCTATGTAGAGAAGTAATCGAAATAAATTTATGTGGAGTCTTACGAAATTACTTTGTTACATTTTGGTTGCTACTTCATTTTGTATTTCAATAAATATTCGATCAATAGAAAATTTTTAAATTCAATGAGTAATTACGAAAGCTACTTTGTAGCCAGACTACGTCTGAAGATGTCTTATAGTTGTGTTTATAAAGATTTCCTATTTTTTACTAAAAAACAATTATTTCATCAGATGAATAGACTTTAGTATCTTTTTTATATTTCGCTGAAGATAAATCCCTGTGTGATTATCACACATCACTCAATAAGGCTGACGCATAACTCATAAAACAATAACTTTTATAATAAATTCGACTGTATTCATCAACATAGTCTCTTCTATGGTGTTATTCTGATTCCAACACCTCTCTAATAATCCGATGACTTGTTTTGTAGAACAGTATGTCTTTGGTTTAAAAATAGTCCTCAGTTTCTGATGAACTTCTTTATTGGAGCATTCTTTTGATGTTTGCAAACAACCAGTCGTCGCTGACGGTCAGCTCTGAAGAATAGAGTAAGTGCAGAAGCAATTTGAAGCCTATGTAATATTCGCTGTTGGTGGTTCTTCCTTTATCAAAGTAATCGATGAACAAAATACCTTACATACCAAAATACGGATCCAAAACTTAACCTGCTGATGTTTGCGCTTTCGTTCGCTTGAGCGGCTTTCACCTCTTCTGTCCTCTCAGCTAACTGCCGATTTGACCTCGTAGTGAAATGCCAGATCCATGTTTCATCTATTGTCACATATTGACGCAAAAGCGTTTTGTTCTGTTGTGATTAGTTTCAAATAACGCTCTGAATCGTCGACGCGTTGCTGTTTTCTGTTCTACTGTAAGCAAATGCGGCCCACACTTTTAACGCAGCTTTCTTATTAATACATGTTGATACACAATGGTGAATACACTGGCTTATCTGCTATCTTATGCAACTTCAATTCACAATATACCAAAACGAGTATTTAGAGATGTTTATGTTTTTTTCGGGGCAGCTGCCTAATTTGGCCCACCTGGGCGTTCAGCATTATTTGTGTCAGTACGATCTCATCTAAAGTCAGTATAAACATCTTAACAGTTGTTCCCGGTGAAGCCGTGTCTTCATAACACTATCGAGACAGTGCTTGCATGAACATTTTTCCCCCATCAGAAGGCAATATTTTATCAATACACAAAATTCGAAGTTTTCCATTTATTTGAAAATTTTACAATAGTACCATAGTAGGCCCACTTTAATAACTGTAATTTGTAAAGTAAGGAAATATATGTCAGACTTAGGACTTGTTGGGCGATGTGTTATTCTTGGAATATGAGGTCTTCGATAATATGTTAATAGTCTCCCACAATTGAGGGGAAAATGTACTTATTTTTGCGGACAAAGATCAACTGTCATGCCTTAAACGGAACTATGATCAACAAAAGCTGGACCTGGTGCTCAAGCTGTATTTACCGCTGAACTTTGCAAAATCCACACATCTTCCTATCGACTCCCCGCCTAGCCCCTCCTCCTGAATATAGGTTCTCCACATCAACCGCTCATACATACTCACATACGTTTTTATAGTAGTATAAGTTTTACACTTAGTAATAAAACAATGTACGTAAAATATATGTAAGAATCTAAATGTATTTTGAGATTTTAAGTAACTTAATATGCTTTATCAGAGACATAATGGTTGACTCTTCGAGAGATATCTAAAAGATGGAACTGTCCGTTTTATATTTCTGGGTGGAGAGACGCTAAACTAATCCCGGAGTGACTGAAAGAGGAAGCGAAGAATCTCAGTTTTTTCAAGTGTCAACGATAAAAAGAAAAAAACATCATTTTGAAATACTTTTCTCCGTGTAAAGAGCATTAACTCGAGACGTACACGCCCTCAGGTGGGTCCCTCCCTCAACATCTGAGAAGCAGATGGGCCCAAGAAAAAGTGGGGGGGAGGTAAGTGCACAGACGCTGATATACTCGTGCTCGAAGTAAGTTGTCTGGCGGTAGGTAAACAACACATACAAAGAGTCCATTCACAGATGTACAAGCAAGCACTCGCACAGTCACATATGTACAAGCACTCGCGGTGAAGAAAGCCGTCGCCTTTCATGCGCTGATCATGCCAGTCAGAGATACGTCCTCAACAATCAGTTCAGCAGAGACTGGGTCATAACGATGGTCTTTGTTGTTTAGTAAAGCTGTGCTAGTTGTTCTTTTCAGCTGTAAGAGGTCCACCTTTCTAAGTCTTGCCTTCTCACTTTATGCCTACGGAGAGGCTATCGTAATTTTTAATGGGCCAGAGGGCAGGATCACGTTCGTTTGCCGAATTTTACCCACCTTCCGGCCTTGTGCCACATCTTCAAGTGATAGGAGGGAGGTAAATACACACAAGCACTCATCTATTTTTCAAGCCACTACCTGAATAGCCGTCGTATGGCGTATACGCATAGGCTATGAATGTTTTACTTATCAAGGGAGGCGCGAGAGCGCTCGATCCCTTAATAGACTTCAAGAATGGCCTATGCTGGAAATCTTATTTCTTTGATCAATCATAACTCAAAAACCAATAAACCAAATTAGTTAAAACTTTGCACATATTTTTTATTTGATAGGTCTATAACTGTGTAGAATTTCAGCATTATTAGTCAAGTCAACCCATAGATTCAGAAAGTTCAATCATGAAATCATGTTATCTGTGTGTACGTACGTACGTACGTACGTACGTATGTGCCACCCTGTATCTCATCAACTATTTGATGGATTCAGCTGATTTTTGGCAGAGATAGAGGTTATAGGGTCTAGTTGATGGCATTTTAATTTCAGTTTACCATATACCTTAGTTTTCCAGAAAATTCCCAAAAAACTTTAAAATGACCATTGTATTGAGGCATAGCCTTTACAAAAGTAGTGACATTCCATGGAAAATGACAGTATACTGAAATCATATGCCCTTAATAGGGTTGAGATGAAAATTCATATACACTAAATGTACAAAAGCAAGGAAATTCCCAAATTTTTACACTTTTATTGTCATTAATTAAGGGTATGACTACATATCAACCAAACCATTTCATTATCACATCACTATAGTATAAATCTGTATGCATGAGTGGATGAAGTGTGTGAGGTGCGCTGAAGAAAAATTCCTACCAGTAAAATACATAGCCCTGTTGTGATCGCATACCCTTAATCACAATAAAAGTGTAAAAATTTGGGAA
>OY744524.1:89294880-89297380 GCA_963556195.1 Sepiola atlantica
TTATGCAAGAACTATGTCTTAAAAGATGAATTAATAATTTTCGAATTAATTTTTCTATTTTTTCGTAGAGATTCGCTAGTTGCCTCCTATTTTAGCCAATTATGTCCCTCATCATACGACTTTGACTTTGAAAACTTTAGTGATGTTCGAAATTTTAACGTAATTTCAACAACCAATATTCAAATTTGATGTATGAATCTGGGGCTTTTTTATATCAGTAACTGTCATGCAAAATTCCATCCTGATCTGATAAATAGGTTTTGAGTTATAAACGTTTCCATAGCATAACTTTGGGAATACGCCATACAATATGGAGAAGCTAGGCTTAGATAATATTTTGGCTAATCCTTACGTTGTCAGGCGTAGGTATGTACTCTCACGACAGATCTAGGCTCTCGGTTTTATTTAGTTAAGAAGAATGGCTTCACAAATATGTCACGGTTTATGAATTTTCGAATGAAATCAAAGTAGAATAAATAGTGGTTGTCACCTAACGGGTGACAGTTTATATATCTAAGTCAAAGGTCACTGTCAAGGTCAGGGAAAAAGGTGACATTGGTGACGATTCAATATAATTTATTGCCAATGATAATATATTATCTTGAAATAAAAATTATGTGTAAGCCGTAACAATATTAGGAACATATTTTTCTTTCTTTTCCCGTAAAAATAAGTGTTATTGTCAGCTTAATATTCTTTGTCTGTTATTTTATTTATTTATTAGCATTTGCAACAGTTAAAATATTCTAAAAACAATGAATATTCTCTTTCTGTTTTACTATACAAATAATTGTTAGTTAAACAGCTTTTATGTCACATTAAATTGTATATGTTTAAACTTGTAATAATCAGATAAGTAATAAAATTACATTAAAATAAAACAAATGGCAAAAATTGGTTATGTCGACTGGACGACAGAATTAGATTTGAAAATAATTCATTTAAAAATTGGTAGAGTCGAGATGTTTGATCTCATTGACACCAGTTTATTGGCAATTATTTATTGTATTGTAGTTCATCTTTGAAGATTGGACGATCTCATTTGATTAAATGGGTGTGGAAGGTTATAACTTACATAAAAACGTAAATAAGCGTATTATGATACAGATAAGTGTACATTTGCCTTTCCCTGGATTATAACACAATAATTGATATCAAAGCAGGCGTTTTAGTATGGTTTTAAATTCTTGAACGTTTGGTTTTCTATGATGATTTTATATATACGAAACCAAAATTTGTAAATGAAAACGAGCTTCTCTGAGAAAATCACATCTTTTCGTCTGAAGAAAAAAAATGGAAACAATTGGGATTTCTTCAAGCTTCCTTTTCGTGGTGAAAAATAATAGTGGAAACGGAACTTACATGAACAGATATTTTTTTAAGAACTTCTTACATGTGGAATACGTTACCGCGAAAATGTTTCTATCCAGACAACAGCATTGTCGTTATTAAGCCTAATGTCAATAAATGTCGAGTTGTCCTATGAATTAATCATAGTGTTCAATCTTTTCATCGTAATGTTCCATTATCGAACTGAAGATCCTACTAAGCAATATCTTCGAATGGCTTCTGGCCCTGGTAAGTGGTTAATCATTAGTATATTTTTACATATAGCTTATTTTCTACTGAATCAACCGAATAAAATGATTTATTAAATATTTGATTGTTGGCTGATATTTAATTGTACTCGGCATCCCCTGCGTTATACATGGTACCACCCCTAGGAATAATAATATTAATTACTCAGCCTACTAAGCAATCAGGTTGTATTGTATTATTTATTCTATTGCCTGATTAAAGTTAAAGACCCCAAACTAATATTCCGAGTCGCTACCCTCCACAAGAAATGTAAGACTTTTGGGATTATTTTTTTTATATTAACATAGGCTAGAATTGTTAGTTTTACGTAAAGTCATGTTTCCAATTGAAAGCGAAGGTGGTAAGGTATTCTGAACAGAATAAAAACAATACAATGTTATTTTGTTAGGAATTATAAACTTCTTTTTACAATTCGAATGTATGCTTCAAAATAGTGCGCAGAAAAGTATGTTCGGTCTGGGATAAAGTAGGTTGATCGCTTGAGCTCGCCAACGGATGTTTGAAATTGTCTTGAAATTTAACGAGATGTAAATTCATTTAAAAATTGGTAGAGTCGAGATGTTTGATCTCATTGACACCAGTTTATTGGCAATTATTTATTGTATTGTAGTTCATCTTTGAAGATTGGACGATCTCATTTGATTAAATGGGTGTGGAAGGTTATAACTTACATAAAAACGTAAATAAGCGTATTATGATACAGATAAGTGTACATTTGCCTTTCCCTGGATTATAACACAATAATTGATATCAAAGCAGGCGTTTTAGTATGGTTTTAAATTCTTGAACGTTTGGTTTTCTATGATGATTTTATATATACGAAACCAAAATTTGTAAATGAAAACGAGCTTCTCTGAGAAAATCACATCTTTTCGTCTGAAGAAAAAAAATGGAAACAATT
>OY744524.1:89302380-89422380 GCA_963556195.1 Sepiola atlantica
AATGTGCGACCGTTTTGTATGCGGGTTCTTTCTTAAACCACACCAATAACCATATCAATATTCTTTTTCGAAGTCCTTCCTTTATGAAGGTAATCGATGAACAAAATATCTTGCACATTCCTAAATACGGATTCAAAACTTTGCCTGCTGATTTTTGCGCTTTTGTTCGCTTGGACGGCTTTTAGCTGCTTCTGTCCTCTCAGCTAACTGCCGATGTGACCCCGGAATGAAATGCTAGATCCATGTTTCATCTATTGTCACATGTTGACGCAAAAGTTTTTGGTTCTGTTTTGATTAGTTTCAAATAACGTTCTGAATCGTTGACGCGTTGCTGTTTTTGTTCGACTGTGAGCAAATGCGGCCCACACTTTTAACGCAGCTTTCTCATTAATGCATGTTGATACACAATGGTGAATACACTGGCTTTTAATATATTAAACTTATCTGCTATCTCATGCAACTTCAATTTACAATAGACCAAAACGAGTATTTAGAGATGTTTATGTTTTCCGGGACACCTGCCTAATTTGGCCCACCTGGGCGTTCAGCATTATTTGTGTCAGTACGATTTACGTTTAAAGTCAGTATAAACATCTTAACAGTTGTTCCCGGTGAAGCAGTGTCTTAATAATACTATTGACCCAGTGCTTTCTTGAACATTTTTCTTAAATATATATATTTAATATATTTTCGTTGCAATTAATCCCCTTAAAAATATTAATAGAATATGCAGATAGTATATATATATATATATATATATATATATATATATATATATATATATATATATATATACATATATATATATATACTCACACTTGACCTTATCCCACCAAAATATTTATAGAATAACACACTTTGTATATATATACTTACAATTACCACCAAACACACACATATTATAATACACATAGTATATAGATTTACAATTAACCCTTCCCAAAGAAAAATATTAATAAAAAAAAAAATTTAGTATAAAGATTAACGATAAACTCCGTTCCCCCAAAATGTACTAATAGAATAGTGCACTTGGTAAATAGCCCCTTCCACCCCCCAAAATAGCGAGAAAAATAGTAATAACAAAAATCAACTGGAAAGAATGATCTTGAATAATCATTGGCTAACACATTTGTAAAAAAAGAAATAAAAAATTTAATCTCTATATATAAAAGTCAATGTCTGTGTGTGTGATGCGTGTGAGTTTCCCATAGAAAGAAAGGTAAGAGAATCAATATAAAATATAAAAGTTTATTCTTATGTAAAATCAGCCGTGGAAGACAATGGAAGTGTGCTCGAATTTCTACGAGAGCTATGAGGGCCTACCCCCTTAAAACTTCAAATATATTCTATTTAAATGAAATTTAAATCCTATGTATGGTTCTAAATCTCTAAGTGCCGTCCTAACCTAAAAGAGCTTTGGGGGCCAAATCTCCTTTAAAACTTTAAATATATCTTGATTTGATTACATATTTGATTTCATATGTACAAAATTCTCTGTGAAAAACAATGAAAGTGGTCCTGAATCTCTAGGTAACCGACTATGCGCCAAATATCTACGTTCCCGACCACTTAGAGACCCGAAGGGGCACAACTCAGGTAAAGCTTAAAATAAAAACATCTGATTTTTCTTAGTAGTTCTATTTTAAAAGTCGGATTAACAAATGTATAAATTGGTTAAGTTAAAATGTATCCGACTGAAAATATGGAGTTTTCAGGTTCGATTCTATTAACCGATTTTTAAAAAAAATCACTTTTTCTTTTTTTAATATAACAGTTTTTAATATAATAAAATGTAAGTGAAGAATTTTAGTATATTTTGTACGTAACGTTTTTCCGTCTGTCTGTCTGTCTGTCCTTTTCTCTTTCTCTTTCCTTCTTTCTTTAGTTTATCGCTCTGTATCAAGGGAGGCGCGATAGCGCTCTATCCCTTAATAGACTTCAAAAACGGCCTATGCTGGAAATCTCATTTCTTTGATCAGTCATAACTCAAAAACCAATAAACCATATTAGTTAAAACTTTGCACAAAATTTTGATGTGATAGGTTCTATAAGTTTGTAGGATTTCAGCATTATTAGTCACGGCCACCCAGAGATCCAGAAAGGTCAGGCATGATTTTGTGTTATCCGTGTGTACGTATGTACGTATGTGCCACCCTCTATCTCATCAACTATTTGATGGATTCAGCTGATTTTTGGCAGGGATAGAGGTTCTAGGGTCTAGTTGATGGCATTCTAATTACAGTCTACCATATACCTTATTTTTCTAGAAAATTAAAAAAAAATTAAAAATAACCATTGTATTGAGGCATAGCCTTTACTAAAGTAGTGGCATTCCATGATAAATGCCAGTATACTGAAATTATATGCCTTTAATAGGGTTAAGATTAAAATCCATATACACTAAACACTAAATGTAAAAAAGCAAGGAAATTTCCGAATTTTGTACACTTTTATTGTCATTAAGGGTATGCGAGCACAACAGGGCTATGTATTTTACTGGTAGGATTTTTTCTTCAGCGCACCTCACACACTTCATCCACTCATGCATAGAGATTTATACTGTATTCCGTTAATGACAATAAAAGTATAAAAATTTGGGAATTTCCTTGCTGTTGTACATTTAGTGTGTATTAATTTTCGATCTTAACCCTATTAAAGGGCATATGATTTCAGTATACTGGCATTTATCATGGAACATAATTAGATCTATACATCCATTTTAATATCCTTTATATTATATATATATATATATATATATATATATATATATATATATATAACTCAATATATGTTTGTGATGTTTCTGTGTTCCCTATAAAAAGAAAAGTTAGAGAATCTACATAAAAACTAAAGTTTAACCTTATATAGAATTTACCGACAAAGATTATGAAAGTATTCTAGCATATTTAAATGCACTCCTAAAGTAGCTATGGGTCATTACCAACTTAAAACATCAAATATATCACATTTTTATCAAACTTAAATACTATGTATACAATTTTCTGGGAGAAACCATGGAAGTGGTCCCGAATCTCTATTTTCTCTCGTTTATGTTAAAGTCGACTTAAAAATGTTAGTATTGTTCAGTTGCGAAAGTATTTAACTGAAAACATCGAGTGTGCGGTTTCGATTCTAACCTCTGATTTTGAAAACAAAATTATACGAAACCAAAAAATATATTTTCTATGTTTAATATAATAAAATGAAAGAGAATAATTTAGCTATATTTAGTACGTAACGCCTCTCCGCCTGTCTTCCTTCATCACTTTTTTTCTTTTTCTCTCTCTATTTATCATTCTCTACATATCTAGACCTCTCTAACTACAGCCTATCTCTTTCTCTTTTTCTCTCTCTCTCTATATATATATAACTCAATTAATGTGTGTATGTGTGTGATATTTATGTGTTAACTATCAATAGCAAGGTTAGAGATTCTACATAAAATTTAAACGTATTTATATTTTAAATTTACTATAATAAAGCGGCCAATAGATCAGCTGTGCGAATGAAACGTGCATAAATAATTATATGTATATGTGCAAATATATACATACATATAATAAGGTTCAAATATCTTGCAAAATTGAAATTAAAACTAATATTTTAATCAAAAGTGCTCTATACAAAGTAGAGCTATATAAATAAATGTATATAATAAATAAATAAATGTATATTGCGTAGGCTGTTCGATTGTTTATACACGTTTATATATATATATATATATATATATATATATATATATATATATATAAATAAAGAGAGAGAGAGAGAGGGTAGTGTTTGTGTGATAGATAGACACATACATAATAATACATACATAAATAAATAACCCACATATATGCTTTTTGTTTGTTTAAAGAGTGTCGCTTCTGCGTAAATATCAAACTTGATTTCATAAATGATAAGTGCAAGTCATCCTGGCCGATTGTGACTTCATCGTGGCCGTAATGTAACACCTGTGAAATCACCTGTTTGTCGGGCCGTACAGGGTGGTGCTCCTGTGTCTGTGACGCGTTAAGAACGGCAATTTTTAAAATCCAGCCATCACCACCCCAACGTTTACAAGCTTCTTAGAAAAGCCCGTCCCTTCACTCAACCAAAGAAACCAACACTGTTACCCACGCACATAGTAAGAATCGTTGATAACTCGAAAAAACAATATTTAGATTTTTAAAAACATGAGGATGTTTTAGCCGTATTTTAAATAATTCAAACTTGTTTTTGCTTTTTGTTTTTTGTTTTTTTGATTTAGTAATGTGTCACAGGTTATCAAGGCCCGGGTTTTTTGGAGAGCAAGGGTTAGAAAGTTCGTCGGCTGGACGGTGAAGGCCACAACTACAAGACTTTGAAACAAAATAGGACGACTTAACAAGTATTTGTTTGCATTAGACTTGAAGACAACCACGTTCTGGTCGACTGGGAAGCAGCTTCGTGGTATTTTGTTCCACAGATGGGACTTTCTAGGACAGAAACTTTGTTCATGGAAGTTCCGCTTAGTCTTCGTTACAGAGAAGAAGAAAGAAAAGTTTTCTGCTATGGTTGTGGCCAGGCAGGTTCTTGCTGTGAATATTATACAGGGGGGGGGGAGTGAGGAATTTAGAGTTCAGTCGAGTACCTACCATGGACATGATCAGTAGAGGGAGGCCATCAACATCTCTACTGTGAGAGAGGGGTAATAGGGAAGAGGAGAGATCATTGCCCACTAGATTGCGAAGTCTGTTTTTACTATGTTAAGGTAAGGAAGAGTACTCCGAGCAGAACGCCCCCAGATGTGGCACCAATACTCAATTTTAAGACGGATTTGGCCCTCTTAATTTCAAGTCTATCCTTATCACTTCCTCCCATGTTTCCATTGGTATTCGTGTGTAAGCTGACCCTGTTGCTTCAACTGTTCAACATCTATTAACCCAATAACTCTCGTCCATTCTTTCAATATGAACATATTATCGAAGATCTCCCACTACAGTAAGCCCGTTTAGTATATTTAAATAGATGTTTCGTTTTACAAAATTTTATTGCGGCAAGGAATAAAAACATGTGTGACATTATTTTTAAAACATTTGGGGGAAATTGAAAATAGGTAAAAACAAGAGAAAATGCTACAATTCCATTCATCTGCTGAGTCAGCTTTAGTATATAGATGTGATATGAATTTTAGGTACCACTCTCAGCTTTTGGCCGTTATATCTTAAATCTGTTGGAACTTCTTTTTACAAGATTTGTATATTTTGTTTATTTTGCGTACTTTACTTTGTATGGAACTCTGGTGAAGAATGATAAGACAGCGAGGGTTAATCACAAGTTTCTGATTATTTGTAATAACATCATTTATTTAGCAAACCGCTCGTTCTTCCCTTCAATATAGATGTTTTACTAACATAACTGAATAAATGACTCACCTGGAAAAGGCCACAGATTCCACCGAGAGGGTGTGCCCAAGGCCCACAATTTATTGATCCCTCAGGCTCTGTTGATAATTACGCAATCATCTACATATACATGTATATATTATTTGGAGGAGGGAGGTACTTCTGCAGCGATAGATTGATCCAACCATTTTTCCAGCGACTTTAGCAACAGATTTAATATAAGTCTTCCATTTCAGGTCCGGGGTGAAAGTCAGTTCCAGTGAATGGAGTTTCCTTAAGGAGAGAGACATTCATTTTAATCGGGGGGAAAATGATGACCCGAGCGTTGGTTGTGAAAAATATAATAATCTATTATATCAAAGGGAGTCGCCTGTATTTCTGATTGTGCAAACCAAAAGTCATAACTACATAAGACACACCTACAAAGCAGATATATTATTTTGAAACATTGCCTCCAACAGAACATTTAATATTTCTTTGTAATATTTATTTTTGGGATGTCAATAGGAACAGAATTAGTCAGGGAGGGTTGACATTAAAGTGCTTTTTAATGCTATTATGTAGTAATTTGTCAAAAATGTGTCCGGTTATCAGAGTAAGCGAATTAATGGGTTATAGAGAGATAAGGAAGTGAATAAGGAAGAGAGGGTATTGATATAGAGGGCGAGGTAGAGAGAGGGCGAGGTGGAAAAAGAGGTTTTAAAAGAAAGATGTTACACACACTTTTTAAAGTTTCCTATTGTGTGCAATGCTGGATAAACATGCTATACAGTTGTCTGTTTGAGTGCGAGTCTACTTAAAATCAAAAACTACACAAGACATACCCCAAAACTGATATATTATTTTGCACCATTTTCTTTGTAATATTAATTGACGGGGGACATAATTAGTAAAGGCGAGAGATATTTAAAGCGATATTTTCCATTCACCTTTTGTGTGAAATGGTTATTTTTGTCTTGACATTTTAAAATATTATATATTTTAAATATATATATATATATATATATATATATATATATATATATATATATATATATATGTGTGTGTGTGTGTGTGTGAAAGTTGAGAGGTAGAGAGGATAGAAGGGCAGTGGGATAGAATAGCAAAGAGAAAGATAGAAATTAGGTTAGAGACAGAGGTTTTAAAACAGAATATATATATACATAATAGGATAAGGGTTAATTAAATTGTCAATTGGATGATAAACAACTCTATCAGCGAATTGGAACCAATAGAAAGAAATGGCGGAATTTATTTACTAAAGGGAACGCATTTGTTGACATAAAACTTGAAGACGACTATATTGCATTTATCAGATTAGAAGTAACGTGGTATTGCGTTCCAGAGACAGGAAGTTATTCGAAAGAAACTCTGTTCATGGAAGTTCCGTTTGGTTTTAGGTAGACAAAAAATTAAACTTCCGTTAAGTGATGATACCTAGATAAGAAAAGTTTAAAGGGGGAACCATAGATTGTAGTTCAGTAGAACGCCTACAACGAAAGTAGTAGAGAAAGACGAGAAAGAGACTGTAGTTCTTTGTTACAAGGGTTAGGAAATACAAATTAAGTGAAAAATTCCTTTGAACACATCTCTAATTTATTATCAAGAAAAAATGTGCTTTTCAAAACTGTCCAGATACAATTATATGAACGAAAATGTTTCTTTTAAACAAATTCAGAACATTTATTAAATTATTATATGGTGAGCTCTAGTAATGTATACACTATTGAACTATTAACCAAAGTCTTGTGCGAATTTAAAAGAAATGTAAATTATACATATATATATATATATATATATATATATATATATATATATAAGTGTAAATTAGTCGTCCAAGGCTATAGCAATGCGATGTGGTTGCCGTGAGATGGAAAAGTGAAAAGAAATAAACGCAGGGAGAGAGTGAAACTCAAAACGATTTATTAATAATTTCACGAAAACTGATTAAATACCAAATAGTATTTTTTTTTTTTTTTTTGGTAAGTAACAGATCGGCAAAGGGTAATCTTAAATTTTCGAAAGAACAACTTTCATTATCAGAAGACAACAATAGAAGACCGAAAGGGTCGGAAAAACAAGAAAAAAAACCGGTGTCAGATCATCGTAATAAAGGGGAAAACAATTGGCAGTAGGAACGCAGAAAACGTCAAAATTCCATTAAGCAATCATATAACTAAGGTTAAAACATTATAAACATTAGTTTAGTAATATACCAATTTTTTAAATTTTATTATGTTTCATTTTACATGACTCATCAATCTTTATTTATTTATTTATTTATTTATTTTTTTTCATTTATTCTCTTCAAATCTAAATTTAAATTTACTGTCAAAGGGAGATAACTTATTCTAAATAATATATTCAGACTTTAAAAATGAGATTGGAAACTTGAGAAGGAATTTGAGTTGTGAAGTGGATAAAAGCCAAGGATGGGACCTTTTTTTTTTTTTTTTTTATTAGCAGGGGAAGGGGGGGAATAAGAAGAGATTATGGGAAGGGGGAGGATTATAAAAAAAAAAAAAAAGTAAGTAAGTTGTGGGTGGGAGTGTGAGGAGGTGGGAGTGTAAGGATGTAAGAATCAGAGGATGAAGGGAGATGACAACTCGAATCTGTTATTCAAGGCAGGGCGAAATTTAGAGATTAGGATAGCTTCCGAAATTCGAAGCTGACCTATATTGCGGACAGAGTTGAGGATGCGGACACTAATGGAGGGATGTGTGTTGCCACATGATATTAAGTGTTTATGGAAGGAAGAAATGTGGGTGTTTAGATGCTCTTTAATACGTTGGTGTAGAGGCCTAACGGTACTACCGATGTAGAACTTTTGGCACTTAGAGCATTGCAGGTTGTATACTGTATATGTGCGGAGGCAGAGGCCAGAGTTGGGGATGGGGCAACTAGCTAGAGAGCAGGGGTCTGGGGTGTAGTGGCTTTTTTTGGATAAATGTTGTCGGAGAGAGGTGCCTGTGTGAGAAAGTTGTATGTTAAGGTTCTCACTACGTATGGCATTGCGGATAGCAGAAGTGATACGGTCGCTAAAGAAGGGGAGTTTAAGGAAGCAAGTGTTGGTGAGAGTGTGGTGTCTACGTCTTCTGGTGTTGTTAAGGCTAGATATGATAGTTAGCGGGAAGCCGTTGGTCAATAGAGTTTGGTGGAAGGCTTCGGTGTGTGTTGTTTTATCGGAAGAAGAAGAGCATTTGTCTTGTATGCGGGTGATTTCGGTTTGTGCGTAACTAATTTTGGATTTGAGGGGTAGTGCGGATTTGTAGTGGATAAAGAGATTCCTGCAGGCGGGTTTTCTATAGAAAGTGGTGTGGAGAGATCCGTCGTCATTAATGCTGAGTTTGAAGTCTAGAAGTGAGAGAGAGCCTGAGGTGTTGGGATGTTCGATGGTGAATTTAATGTGGGGGTCAGAATTATTAAATGTATTAAAGATAGAGATAGCTTCCTCTCGGGATGAAGTGAGGATCAAAATGTCGTCGACGTATCTCGAGAAGAAAATATGGGAATGGCAGGTGCTAAGTGCTTGCTGCTCCAGTCTGTTCATGTAAGAAATGGCGAGGAGGCCGGAGAGACTGGAACCCATGGGTAGGCCAGAGACTTGTTTGTATGTGTCTTGTTGGAACTTAAAGTTACGATGATCTGACACCGGTTTTTTTTTCCCGTTTTTCCGACCCTCTCGGTCTTCTATTGTTGTCTTCTGATAATGAAAGTTGTTCTTTCGAAAATTTAAGATTACCCTTTGCCGATCTGTTACTTACCAAAAAAAAAAAAAATACTATTTGGTATTTAATCAGTTTTCGTGAAATTATTAATAAATCGTTTTGAGTTTCACTCTCTCCCTGCGTTTATTTCTTTTCACTTTTCCATCTCACGGCAACCACATCGCATTGCTATAGCCTTGGACGACTAATTTACACTTACATTTACCAGCAATGCTTCAAGCAAACTACAATCTCCTTTTATATATATATATATATATATATATATATATATATATATATATATAGAGAGAGATAGATAGATATATAGATATAGATATATATATATATATATATAGAGAGAGAGAGATAAACAATAGGAAATTAGGTCCCATTGACGATTATTTCTTATAAACATTCTTAAACAGATCCAATTATTTGCTCTTTTTAGGGGTCAGGACGAACTTTTTAGGGGTCAGGCCAAATTTTTTGTTTTTTTTTGTTTTGAAGTCAAAATATATCTCATGGTTGGGGGAGAGTGAAAAATTAGGGGGCTGGAGAGATTTAGGGGTCGGGGAAAATTTTAGGGGTCAGGCCGAACTTTTTAGGGGTCAGGCCAAATTTTTTTGTTTGTTTTTGTTTTGAAGTCAAAATATTTCTCAGAGTTGGGTTGAGTGAAAAATAAGGGGGCTGGAGAGATTAAGGGGTCGGGGAAAATTTTAGGGGTCAGGCCGAACTTTTTAGGGGTCAGGCCAAATTTTTTTTTTTTTTTTTTTTTTGAACTCAAAATACTTCACAGGGTTGGGGGAGAGTGAAAAATAAGGGGGCTGGAAAGATTGAGGGGTCGTGGATAATTTTAGGGGTCAGGCCGAACTTTTTAGGGGTCAGGCCAAATTTTTTGTTTTTTTTTGTTTTGAAGTCAAAATATTTGTCAGGGTTGGGGGAGAGTGCAATATAAGGGGGCTGGAGAGAATAAAGGGCCGGGGAAAATTGTAGGGGTCAGGCCAAACTTTTTAGGGGTCATGCCAAATTTTTTTGTTTTTTTTTTGTTTTGAAGTCAAAATATTTCTCAGGGTTGGAGTTGAGTGAAAAATAAGGGGGCTGGAGAGATTGAGGGGTCGGGGAAAATTTTAGTGGTCAGGACGAACTTTTTAGGGTTCAGGCCAAATTTTTTTCTTTTTTTGGGTTTTGAACTGAATATATTTCTCAGGGTTGGGGGAGAGTGAAAAATTAGGGGGCTGGAGAGATTTAGGGGTCGGGGAAAATTTTAGGAGTCAGGCCGAACTTTTTAGGTGTCAGGCCAAATGTTTTTGTTTGTTTTTGTTTTGAAGTCAAAATATTTCTCATGGTTGGGGTTGAGTGAAAAATTAGGGGGCTGGAGAGATTGAGGAGTCGGGGAAAATTTTAGGGGTCAGGCCGAACTTTTTAGGGGTCAGGCCAAATTTTTTTGTTTGTTTTTGTTTTGAAGTCAAAATATTTCTCAGGGTTGGGGTTGAGTGAAAAATAAGGGGGCTGGAGAGATTGAGGGGTCGGGGAAAATTTTAGGGGTCAGGCCGAACTTTTTAGGGGTCAGGCCAAATTTTTTTGTTTTTTTTTGTTTTGAACTCAAAATACTTCACAGGGTTGGGGGAGAGTGAAAAATAAGGGGGCTGGAAAGATTGAGGGGTCGTGGATAATTTTAGGGGTCAGGCCGAACTTTTTAGGGGTCAGGCCAAATGTTTTTGTTTGTTTTTGTTTTGAAGTCAAAATATTTCTCAGGGTTGGGGTTGAGTGAAAAATAAGGGGGCTGGAGAGATTGAGGGGTCGGGGCAAATTTTAGGGGTCAGGCCGAACTTTTTAGGGGTTAGGACAAATTTTTTTGATTTTCGTTTGTTTTGAACTCAAAATACTTCACAGGGTTGGGGGAGAGTGAAAAATAAGGGGGCTGGAAAGATTGAGGGGTCGTGGAAAATTTTAGGGGTCAGGCCGAACTTTTTAGGGGTCAGGCCAAATTTTTTGTTTTTTTTTTGTTTTGAAGTCAAAATATTTCTCAGGGTTGGGGGAGAGTGCAATATAAGGGGGCTGGAGAGAATAAAGGGCCGGGGAAAATTGTAGGGGTCAGGCCAGACTTTTTAGGGGTCATGCCAAATTTTTTTGTTTTTTTTTTGTTTTGAAGTCAAAATATTTCTCAGGGTTGGGGTTGAGTGAAAAATAAGGGGGCTGGAGAGATTGAGGAGTCGGGGAAAATTTTAGGGGTCAGTACCAACTTTTTAGGGGTCAGGCCAAATTTTTTTCTTTTTTTGGGTTTTGAACTGAAAATATTTCTCAGGGTTGGGGGAGAGTGAAAAATTAGGGGGCTGGAGAGATTTAGGGGTCGGGGAAAATTTTAGGGGTCAGGACGAACTTTTTAGGGGGTCAGGCCAAATTTTTTTGTTTTTTTTTGTTTTGAAGTCAAAATATTTCTCATGGTTGGGGGAGAGTGAAAAATTAGGGGACTGGAGAGATTTAGGGGTGGGGGAAAATTTTAGGGGTCAGGACGAACTTTTTAGGGGTCAGGCCAAATTTTTTTGTTTGTTTTTGTTTTGAAGTCAAAATATTTCTCATGGTTGGGGTTGAGTGAAAAATTAGGGGGCTGGAGAGATTGAGGAGTCGGGGAAAATTTTAGGGGTCAGGCCGAACTTTTTAGCGGTCAGGCCAAATTTTTTTGTTTGTTTTTGTTTTGAAGTCAAAATATTTCTCAGGGTTGGGGTTGAGTTAAAAATAAGGGGGCTGGAGAGATTGAGGGGTCGGGGAAAATTTTAGGGGTCAGGCCGAACTTTTTAGAGGTCAGGCCAAATTTTTTTGTTTTTTTTTGTTTTGAACTCAAAATACTTCACAGGGTTGGGGGAGAGTGAAAAATAAGGGGGCTGGAAAAATTGAGGGGTCGTGGAAAATTTTAGGGGTCAGGCCGAACTTTTTAGGGGTCAGGCCAAATTTTTTGTTTTTTTTTGTTTTGAAGTCAAAATATTTCTCAGGGTGTGGGGAGAGTGCAATATAAGGGGGCTGGAGAGAATAAAGGGCCGGGGAAAATTGTAGGGGTCAGGCCAGACTTTTTAGGGGGCATGCCAATTTTTTTTGTTTTTTTTTTGTTTTGAAGTCAAAATATTTCTCAGGGTTGGGGTTGAGTGAAAAATAAGGGGGCTGGAGAGATTGAGGGGTCGGGGAAAATTTTAGGGGTCAGGCCGAACTTTTTAGGGGTCAGGACAAATTGTTTTGTTTATTTTTGTTTTGAACTCAAAATACTTCACAGGGTTGGGAGAGAGTGAATAATTAGTTGGGATGGGGGGCTGGAGAGATTGAGGGGTCGAGGAAAATTTTCGGGGTAAGGCAGAACTTTTTAGAGGTGAGGCCAAATTTTTTTGTTTTTTTTTGTTTTGAACTCAAAATATTTCGCAGGGTTGGGGGAGAGTAAAACAAAATTGGAGGGTGCGGCTTGAGATATTAGGGGTCGGGGAAAATTGTAGGGGTCAGGCCAAACCTTTTAGGAGGTCGGGCGAATTTTTTTGTTTTTTTTAACTTAAACTATTTCGTAGGTAAGTATATAGTATGCACACCGGGGTGGCGATAGATACGAATATAGTATGCGCACCAGGGCGGCGATAGGTATATATATAGTATGTGCACCAGGGTTGCAATAGGTATGTGTATAGTAGTGCATAGAGGTGGCGATAAGTAGTAGTGCACAGGGATGGCAGTGAGTATGTATATAGAATGCGCACCATATATTTAGCATGCGCTCCGGAGCGGCGATCAGTATGTATATAGCACGCAAAACCAAGGCGGCGATAGGTACGTATTTAGCACGCGCACCAGGGCGGCGATAGGAACATATTTAGCATTCGCATCAGGCTGGCGATAGGGACCTATTTAGCATTTGCACCAGGGCGGCGATAGGTACGTATGTAGCATTCGCGACGGGGCGGCGATAGGTACGAATGCAGCATTCGCACTGGGGCGGCGATAGGTACTTATGTAGTATCTGCTCCGGGGCGGCGATAGGTACGTATATTGTATGTGCACGGTGAGTGGCGATAGATATGTATATAGTATTAACACCGAGGCGGAGATAAGTACCTATATAGAAGCCGCAGATAGATGTGATACTTTTTATAGAAATATGTCATACTATTGCCCTGGGACACGTAGGAGAAATGGTGGGGAAGAAACAGCTTTCACAAAAGGCTAAATTAGAAAGTAGTGGTTAAATAGGGCGACCAGGTAAGAGTAGGTAGAAAGATAAAGAGACGGCTATAGAGAGAGGGGGAGAAATAGAAGTTTGAATATAAAGATGTTACACACGCGATTTTTCTTCAATTATATATTTTTATGACCCCGAGCAACGCCGGGTAGCCCCGCTAGTCAGAATATAAAGCGCAAAATTGTGTTAAAAACATCAGTAAAGAAGAGATTGCTCACATTATTTAAGTACATATAAATATATGCAGTTGTATTAGGAAATACGTTACTGTTTATCTTCTAAAATAGGTTATATGTTGTATACTGAC
Source organism: Sepiola atlantica (assembly GCA_963556195.1). Taxonomy (NCBI): domain Eukaryota; kingdom Metazoa; phylum Mollusca; class Cephalopoda; order Sepiida; family Sepiolidae; genus Sepiola; species Sepiola atlantica. Next base: position 89,315,977 of record OY744524.1, read on the forward strand.
GGAGCTAGTAAATAAATACGTATATTTTTTCTGAAGCAGATAATAAAAAATACAAAATAACATAGAAGAAAAAAATTTGAAATAAAAGTAAAATAAAACAATACCTGCTCTGGGTTTTAACATTATATCAATTGCGCTTAAATCTTGAATGTCTGACGAAAATAATAAATATAACAGATATAAGTTCTATGTATATTTTAACATATATATATATATATATATATATATATATATATAATATGTACCGTACCTTTATATTGAAAATAAAACAATAAAGTGCTCGATCGCAGGAGAGTGAGAGCTAAAAAAATAATTTATTTGAAAACTATATGTTATATATTTTAGAATCGTACCGCGGTTTTATCCAGATAGTTTGACTTTTTACATTTTACATTTTAAAAAGTCTATACCCAAGAGACTCCTCAGCGTACTGAATGAGGCCAAAACACAATGAGAAAGAAAATGGCGAGTCCCTTGGGTATAGACTTTTTAAAATGTAAGATGTCAACCTATCTGGATGAAACGGCGGTTCGATTCAGAAATATGTAACATATATATTTTTCAAAATAAATTACTTATCGTCTCATTCTGTTATCATTGGCTCATTTTTATCTATTCTTGAATTTCTTTCTTTCTTTTCTTATTTTCCCTATTATTCCCATCCTCTTTTACATTAGATTCTCTTTACTTACTTTCTTTCTTTTACAACGTCTTTCAGTTTCGGCTACAGATTAAATGTTAATCTTTTCTCCCCCCCCCCCCCAAACTCAAACTTTAAGGAATTGCCGCCCCCTTCTATTTCTTAATATCTCTCTCTCTCTCTTTTTCCTCCTTCAATATCTTTTTTAATACTCCGTTTAATATTTATAGAGAGCGCACATCCACGCATTCCTCTCATATAACGTGAACAAAATCACTCGCGAATTCTCCGTTTATTATTACTTCTCTGGATATAGTTGTTCTTCGCCAATCACAGTAATAAATATTTATTCCCTCAGATAAACCCGATCTTCGACTGAGTCTAGTATGGCACCAGCCTATACAATAGACATGCATAGAACATTACGTTCGAATATTTCTCTTGTAAAAGAAAAATAGTCACTACGATCACTGCCGACAGATATAAACTTTCAAATCAACATGTGGTTGTTATATATAGCATCTCATCCAAATTTAGATATATTAACAAAATATTTAGGCCCTTATATAAAAACCCTTAAAAACAAAAACAAGATTGATCAACTTTGCAAGTAAATTAGAATTATTTTCGAAAATATTAATTCTCATTTTTAAATAAAACACCATTAATTAACACAAACATATACATGTATGTCATATGTTGTTTATTTATTCATGGTAGAATCAGAAAGAACGTGGTCGCTTAGGTCACCCATGGAGCTCGGGTTTAATTGTTTGAATCACGAAAAGTAAGTTTGCAAATAATAAAATGACAAAATTCAAATTTAACCTAAGTGTTCACTCCCCCCTCTCTCTCTCTCTCTCTCTCTCTCTCTCTCTCTCTCTCTCTCGTTTCTCCTATCCAACTACGAGTTAAAGAGTATTATGGCATCTGGTGATATTCTATTTATGATGACCCGTTCTATTATTTTTAATCTTTCAATTATTTATTACATTCAACTGTAAATAAACAGAGAGAGAGAGAGAGAGGGCAGAGAGAGAAAGAGAGAGAGATGGAAACGAGAGTGACAGAGACGTATAGAATAAGAGGAAGTAAGACAATGATAGATAGGGAACGTGGGAGATAGAATGTTAGCAAGTGATGGGTCAGTTGATGGCGTAATTACAAATTACAGTGGGTTAGAATAATTTACATGAATTTATGAATTTTATTTTCAATTCCAAGACTGACGAATAGTTTAGTATGTATTTTCTGTGATAAAATTATATAAGAAAAAGAATTATGGAAGCAAACTTTGATTAACTCAGCTGTAGTATAATAATACATACTAGGGGGTGTACATTCCACAGTTGTATCCTTCATCTGTTGTATATTGCTGTTGTATATCCATTTTGTTGGCACCCAGCGCGAACGAAGACCCCACGATGTTATTGTACAAACTTTCTGCAAACTGAAACTAATTGATCTAAGTAGTCATGTTAATGTAGTTTCCCAAATATATCCGGTTATGGGAGTCTATCTCCAGACCTCATGTAGGAGTTTCTGACATTTCCATATAACGCACGTCTCACGCGAACGCAGACACTGCGATATTATTGTATCATTTTTGGAAAAAAAAACAGATACTACACTTTGATTCTAGCCCAACTACCAAGAAAGTGTAGTTTAGATCAAGTTTCACGCCCGACAACACACCGTCATCAGATGAAATGTTAAAGATTATTGTTGGCTATGTATCTTCGATGATCGTGAAATCCTATCTTTAAAAGATTGTTGGGTGGTGATAACGTACGTACGAAAATGAAATTACCTTAGCGTATTATTATCATATAGCTGAATGTAAAAATATGTTTGGGATTTTAATGTTATAGAAAACGATTTTAATATTTTGGAATATTAATTTGGTTGGATAGACTTTCTATTTTATTTAAGAGATTCAACAGAAGCGACAGCTGCCACAAAAAAAAGCGGTCAGCGTACAACAAACTGGATAGAGAAAATGGATTACTATTAAACAAAAATTGATATTGATTGATTTCAATGATAAATGGATGTTTCAGCCGTGGTCTTGAATTCTTAGAAAACGGTCAAGTCTTGCGCATGTTTGGATATGTTGGCTGATGGTGAATGCATCGTTCACTCAATGGTTACTAATATCTCGCTTTGTTGTAAGCGTTACTGCCACGAATGTCATCTCGCAACAATTGTTTCAGCATCAAGATCAAATAACTGTGCTTATTTGTGTGACGGTAATTGTTGATTGAATCACCGTCATAGCAATTTATCGAGTAACATCTTACATTTATAATCAACTAGCTGTGCCGACACGGCGTTGCCCGGTAATGCACTTACAATTTGTTGTGCTTTGCTTTCTTGCCGTTTATTTTCCAAGAACAAGGGAAGTACCTATGTATAGACAAATACAGAGTTACCTCTCTTTTTTAACGATGGCGATCATTTGAAAATAATTCCGACACGAACGAAGTATTTTCTAGAAAGAATAAACCGAATTACATTGTATTCTTTTAATCAACATTTTGCAACGATTCGAAAAGAAAATATGATGAACCAGAATCAAATATCGATTTGAAAGAATACGAAATCTATCAATGACAAAAAGAGATATTTATGACTTTACTTCATATATTAAATAATGCAAATGGGAATCTTAAGTAAAAGAATAGTCGACTGTCGCGGAAAAAAATCTGGCATGATTAGTTAACTGTCAAAAGAGAGATGTGTGTGTAGTTAGCGAATAATGTTTTTTTCATAGAACAAAATGATAGCCGGCTGATATTGTTCATGGTTAAGTTTAAGTCGCACGGGAGACAGCTAGTGATAGGTAGCAGAAATATGTGACAACATAAGGTAGTGTCTATAAGTGTTAGCCTTACGAGTCGGAAGGAAAAGGCAATCATCAGTGAGGCTATATCCCCCTCTTTATCTTTGCGTGACACCGTAGAAACCATGTGTATATTAAGTATAATAAACTATTAGGTTATCTCATATGTTATGTACGGATTTAGTTTCTATGAAAAGTAGCAGAAATTGGAAATGTCTCATTTGTGTGTGCAAGGTCTGCCCTTTGGACATAATCGGTTTCGCTTTTCACACATACTCACAAATATAGTTTGAATTCCCGACGGGAGAGGTTAAATTACTTACTAGACACCATCCTCGAGTGTCCTCAGTCTCTCTGTGGAAGCGTTTGTTAGAACATCCTGACATGAGGATACTTCACCCTACAAGTAAAACTGACCAAATATTCAAAATAACATAGTATTCGGAGCCCAAATAAGATCCCATATACGATGGCTTATACAAGGAATGGTGCACTTTCTCCAAGTAATCTTACCTCAAGTAACAGCACTTAGCTGGATACACCACCAGACGAAATAAATTTTTGTCTTGGAATCCGGTAAGAGCAAGAGATTACAAGACAGGTATAAAATAACATAGTTCACGGGTATGTTGGGAAGATAAAAATCAATATTCTTAACTTCTTTACTAACTCAACGTTTAACAGCTAAAGGAAAACTTTAATGGAATATTCGAATATTTATGTATCTCATACAGAGATAAAGTGTTAGACTCAAGGAGCCATGTGATTCCGAAGAACTTGACTTAACTAAAATTATATATATATATATATATATATATATATATATATATATATGTGTGTGTGTGTGTGTGTGTGTGTGTGTATTTAAATGTATAAATGCGCCATGATAAAATGCATTTATTACGAATGGTTTTTTTACATATATATATATATATATATAACAATAATTTTTTTCAAAAGTGCTCAATACAAGTTACACCTTTATAAATTAACTTAATATAAACAGTTAAAATAGTCTACACAAATTAATACATATTTCAGTTCGCATATGCACTTCATCGGACGGATTCATAATGAGTTAGCCACAATGTAGTTCCCTTGAAGACTGAAAGATAAACCTTTTTGTTTAGACTATTTTAAATGTAACTATAATGTTCATGCGCAAACTATATTTGATCTCTCAACTTTAACTTCCTTTAAGATGTTTGAATTCTTAATAACAAAATGGATAATTCATAGCACAACCATAACTAATTCTGTTGATTAGTTTACCATATGCTTTATCATTTAATAAATATTTCAATTGTTTTCCACTTTATCTTTTGAAATTAGTTCAGAATTGGGCTAGCTGCTAAACCTTTTGGGACAAGGGCTATACAATTGATAGGTCAACTTTAGAAGCTTTTAACCTTTTCTCATTGTTTGGTCATATATGTTAACACTTTTCCCTTCTGTATAAATGATGTGTGTTGTGTCTATTTCTTGTGATGGGTAACTCCTAACCTGTAATAGAGCGTCCGTTACTTTAACCCTTGTATTCCGCTAGGCCTCTTTGAATAATGTTTCTAAATGCTTTAATTTGAGCTAACAAGAAATGAGGTAAATATTTCTATATTAGTATCTACATCTAATTACCAGATGTCTAGGAATTTTGGTACACAAGTGCTAAGCGTAAGGGTGGGTAATGTGGGCTATATTTGTTTCATTTTGGTTCATGCAAAAGGGAAAAGAGTAAAATATTCGTGATATCTTAACCTTTTCTTAAATTTTAAACGTAGGTGTTTGACATCAATTAATAAATATTACTAAAATTTTAGGTTCTTAGGAGTATTTAAAATAGTTTTAGGAGGTATAATTTGAGCACAACTATATATATATATATATATATATATATGGGCAATGAAAACGAAAAAACCGAGAAATATTTTTTTATATATCTATCAACGTTTCGTCTATATTTGTAAGACTTCATCAGGATGATAATTTTTAAAAAATGTCATGCAAGTACATCGAAATATTGGGTTGACATGATGGGTTGATGAGAAAAAGTAGGAGCCGTGGCTATTGAGATAGCTGGACCAAGGTCCGGGCTGGGAGAAGTCAATGGCAGAGAGTGTAATGAATGTGGATAACTGTGAGTGAAAAAGGGGAGGGTGGGAGTGTTAGTGAATTTGTTGATGAATATATCAACAAATATATCTTGGTTTTTCCTTTTTAATTTCCCATTATGTCGGATTACTCTCATCCTTCCTTTCTCATATATATATATATATATATATATATATATATATATATATATATATATATATATATATATATATATATATATATGCAGGGTATGTGTGTGTGCGTGTATGTATATGTATATAGGGAAAAGCTAAAATTAAAAGACTAAAGCAATTCAAGATATCCCCAGATATATATTGCTACAAACATCTTTTTTAACAAATTAGATCTAAGGACTCTCATTGGGTATATTTTATAATTAAACAATTTTATTTATTATTTACCAAATTATAATCTATATTTACACAATTTTTAAATACAAATTGTTTTAAAATTTGTTTGTGTTATGCATTGATAATTTTATTGTTTTATGTTCATATATATTTGAACAAGCGTTGCGTATAACGCATAAAACAAACAATAGCTTTATACGCAATCGGAAAATACTGAATCTCTAAGTATAAATGTCAATCTGTGTGTATATATTCCAATGGAAACGAAAATTAGAGAATTTATAGTAAAAGGACAATTGTATTCATACGTAATATTTTCTGGGAAGACAAGTGCAACAGCTCCTAATCTCAAAGTGCACGCTTAAGGGGGCTATGAAGGGAGAAACCCCTTAAAACTCTAAATATATCGATTTTAGCACAACTCCACACCTAGGCTGCCTGTATAAATATAGTCTTAAATTCACACTAGCCACTAACATCTCAGTGACAATCTGGCTTGTTGTGAGTCGATTAAGTAAAATATTTAAAGGAAATTGAGAAATTTTAATCGTACCTATAACATTTACCGTGTAATACAATGAAAGTGGTCGCGAATTTCTAATGGTTTCAGAAGGGATCTATGAGAGCGGAACCTTCCTAAATTTTCAAATACATCTTATTTAGATACAATTCAAAACGTATCTATAAAATTCTCCGGAGAAGATAACGGAGTGATCACGAATCTTTATATACCCCTCTGTGTACCGAACTGTACGTATTTCTTAAGAGAACTTTGGTGGTAGAACCTCCTACAAACTCTAAATAAGTCTATATATATTTTTTCTTGCTTATAAAACAAAAATATTATAACAAAATAGATTACCCTGCATACAAAAATAATATACAAAGAACTAGACAAATTATACAAAATAACCTTTACTTAAAGATTAAACAGGATAGACAATGAATCCAAATCACTTCTTACATCTATGATCATTCACAATTATGCTGAATTGTAACATCAAGCACTCCAAGATTTTCCCTTGAAGATCACAAAATGAATTTCCGCAATAACTTTTTCATTCGATTAATTTGCTTCACCTTATAAATATATGTAGTATAAGTAAATGATATTAGCTAGACTATTAATATCCTAAATATTAAGAATAACAGTAATGTCTGATCATGGCAATCCACAGAGACTGTAATATAAATATAAATTAAACATCATTGCCTTTGATATTAATAATTACCACCACATACTATTTAATAAAACATTTATATTATCAAGGAATAATTCAGATATAGGAGACTTGAATATTAAATTGATCATTCGACACTCATATTTGGACGAATATAGATACCCCGAATAATTATGACATTATTATGGGTACATTGAAATCTGTCCAGGTAACCGATCTCGTCGGCCTATACTTACTGAAATAATTATATTATAAATTCCAAACTTTCTAGGGATGATGCACTTTTCGTTACAAATTATCGTCATAGGAAACACAATAAGACCATTAAGGATGTGTATACTTTCTTAAAATATGTTGGCCTTTCTATATACAATAGACGCAAGAAGAGAAATAAACTTGAACACCGGGTCATTTCCCCCTAATCATACATCTAATATAACCCTATTTACGTACATTAAATATCAAATTACTCCAAATTAATTAAAAAAATCAATTGTTTAAGCTTTATCCGAAGGGTTTTTTTAGCTAGCGGCTAATAGGTTCATATTCGATGAAAACTTATTATTCTATAATAATGCATTAGCTAACTTCGGATATTCTGAAAAATATCGCTTTCATAAAACAAAATCTAACTCTTATCTACAATCAAAATAGTATCACAATATACACAAGGAGCACATGGACCGAAAATAGGAATCGAAATGTTGCCGATTATTGTAACGAAAACAACTAAAATATAGTGAAAGATACTGGCAATACTAATAATATTGGACTCTCAAATCCCAGTAATTGTGATGGACAAGACAATACTTATTTGAACTTGAACCAGAATAACTAACATTTAAAACCCCGTAAACATATAAGGCGAAAAAAAACTTATGGGTCTACCGTACTTACAGCAATAACGTCAAAACAATTATTCCAAAGGGTTTATAAAAAAATAGGTAATTCCTTTTAACACCCACATCAATATAGTACCATTCTAAATAAAAATACCCTAAAGATTCCCTTGTCTACAATTCCTGACTTTGCTAAAATAATCATTGCTTCCAATAATAAGAAATTAAAAGCACAGCTAGTTTTCCCAATTTACACCTCCTCTACAATTGCAATTATCAAGACAAACAACAATGTCCACTTCAGAATGAGTGTGTCCATAATGATGTAGTATAGGTGTGTACAGTCAAAGGGCTAAGTCCTTTACTGAAAGCCAACATCTATCCTCAAGCAAATATGACCACACAATTAGCTTCCTCGGGAATATCTCAACAATCACTCACGACCATTCTATATAATAAACCATGGTGATCTGTTTATATCTGAAACTACTACAAATCTAACTAATGTATTCTACCAAATTATCAGGAGGCAATAACATGTAATGTAGATAATATATATATTTCGAAATCATTTTCCAACAAGCGAACATACGCATAATCTATCTAACACCAGTAGAATCTATAATGATATTAATAATGATCATATTAATCCTGACTATACGATACTATTCGAAAGTTTCACACGTATATAGGTTCGACAGTACGATTATAAAATCTCGTATCTCAAACACGTAATCTTATTAAATAGAGATAATAATGATAAGAGGAATACAACATCTCTAACAACCGTCATTGAAAAACTTAAATTCAAATATATATCATATACTATATGTTGGTCGCTATTGCAAATATCACAGTCATAGAGACCGGGTTAGAAAATATGCCAATTATGATCCTCTTAGGCAGTAATCATAATTAGATCAAACACTATATATAAAAAGAAAAATGAGTTACTTCCAGACAAACTTTCAAAGTCAGACACAAATAGTCAGTTTGTAATGCCTACTGAGACCCCCTTCTAATACCTAAACCACTTCTTAATATGTTTTACACAATGACTTAATTTAAACATTCACCCCCTTCAACTAATGTCTGTAATGCATCTGTTGACTCCATTAAAATCTAATCCCATTATATTTAGGGTCATTATACTTATTACCACTAAATCTAAATGTTAAACTATTTCAAAAGCATCTATTCTATAGCTAATATATTCAAACATATAACATGATTTAATATCAACAATAAATACATATATTCTCCCTCTTCCACTATTGAAATAGTAATATTTTTTAAAATTCTCTTTCATTTACATTTATACCCGTATTGTTAAGCATTAAATTCTTTAAAAAATAAATGATATAAAAATACAGTAACATAATATACATTTTAATCATTATACCCAATCCCTAACAATGTCTGTCTAGGCCCTTATTTCTTATATCGGTAATACCCTTTAAATGATTTCACATTATTGTAAAATGTTTCTAATTATCATAACTAGAATTCAATATCCACTTGATCTTCTTATTATATTTTTTTCTGCTCTAATATCTTTCTTTTTTAGTATGTTTCTTATTTTTACATATTATTTTTTTAATAGCTATATTGATATCTAGCTTAATACTATATTCATTCAATCCATTCCCATCCGTCTTTCTTATTACTCTACCTTATTACTATCTACGGATAGGAACATTCTTTATTACCTGTTCTTTTACGTAAGCATATTCATACTTTTTAATAAACTTCTCAATTATATTAAAATATTTTAACTATAACAATACCTATAAAAGTTTAATTTCTTCCATACTAATATCCTCCTCTCCATCTTATTTCTCATTCATTAATTATTAACTATTAATTTTTTTGAGTTATCTAATACATCGACACTTTTTAATAAACCTATCATATATTTTAAATACATCTATATCTTAATAACTCTAATTGTGAACATACTAGTATCGTTCCTTTGCCATCTTACATCACATTAACTGATTATTAAGTATTGATTTTAATAATTCATCTATAGGCTTAGCGAGTTATACCTTTCTCAATGATTTTTCATTGCTTTTGTTCAATACGTTTAGTAATTAATGATTATCCATCGAAATATTATTCATATAAACGATAAGTATGTGCTTATTTTTCAGTACCATACCTTTCTTGCGTAGTCCCTTTATTCCCTCAATTAATTTTGTTATTTTCAGATAATATAAAATTGAATAATTGTACAAACACCGCTATTTCACATTATCTTAATCTTTTTATTTAATATTATCTAATATATTTATTGTTTATTTTTTCCACTATTTAATTTTGCCTCTTAATACTATCATTATCATCTCTCATGCTTTTATAATCAAATAATTTTTCTCTTAAAGTAAATTCTTTACTATTTATCAACTTAGAAAAATTGCATATATGCCTTAATATATTAAGTAAATCACAACTTCAATATGCATTTTGATATGTTAGTCTTAACTTAGCTCTCTTGATTCATCCTTGACATATTTTTCTTTTAACGGTGTTCTCTTGTGATTATTTCCATCACAGTTTTATTGTTGTCATCATTAGCGTGGGTAATAATAGCACTTTTATTTTGCTTTAATGATCTTATAACTTTCACTATTTTCTTTGGCATTTTTGTTCTCTTATACTATCATAAAATATACGTTTTCCAAATTACATATTTTTTATTACCTTACTTTCTAATTAAATAACTACATCCCACAGAAAATTGCTAGCAAGTCTAGCCTTAAAAATAACATTATTAGATCGAATTTTAAATAATGTTTAATTGCATAATCAATTATAATATCCATGTCTATCCATATAATTTTTTTTTAGTTTTCACAAGTTTCAACCCTCTTTTTTCTTTAAGTAACGTAAGAATTTAACCGTTAATTGATATTTTATATATGTCTGTTAACATATCTAAATCTATTCAATATACCCCTTAATTTTAACATATTTATTTTCGACCCTAGACCTCAAAGCCATTAAAATAATTTTGATACCAAAAATATAATTCTTTTTTTTTAGTAAATAAATTTATTAACATTTCAAATATACTGTCTCAGAATTTCTAATAATTTTAATAATGATTTCGTAAGATTTATATAACCAATATTTTAAATACTGTATAATATTTCCTTTCATTCAAATTACTGTTATTGTTAATATTATTATCTAGCCACTAAATTTTAATTATTATCTCTCCACTAAACTTGAATTAATTGAATATTATTTTGCTAAAACTCTACTTAACTATATAATGTTAAAACTTCGCCTCTTCCGAAATGAGTTCAGTTTTTAGAGGAAATGCTTTACGCTGACACATAACCGATTTTTCCATTTGGATATAATGATAATCGTTAAAATATACTTCAGTATTTTTACTAATAAAAATATCATTTGATCTTTACTATGCTAAAAAAAATGGTGGAGGTTGAAAATATTTACACACTTTGAATTTTGATTGTAAACCCAGTTTTTTTTATCCAATATATTCATTTTGGACAATTTATAATTCAATATTCAGATATGACATTATATAACATATCCGAGGATTGACTATGGCAAAAAACCTTTCTACTCCCTATTCAAATATATATCTCATTTTTTTCGAATTGACTTCAAATGTTATACATTATTAGTGAACTTTTTTCAATTTTTTTCAAATCAATAATTGAAACAAAAGCTTTTATAACTTAACGATGGTTTTTACTTTCTGATTAGACGATTTGTGTCTTTAAAAAACTAGTTTTAAAGGACTTTCTATATTTTCTACCACACTTTGTTGTACTATTAAAAATTATTAAACTTGTGAATTATGTATCTTTACATTTGTTGATTTTGACTTTCACTTTACTGTATATATATATATATATATATATATATAGCAATAGATGAAATGAAAGAATGAAATAAGGTGCGAATAAAATTTTATTACAGTTCAATGTTAAGGCAAAGTACTTTAAAGTCCTTAACTCATGAGTTTTCAAAGAAAATCTTCTCCTCAGAGGACTATTACCGCAATGACATTACTGCAGATAATAAAAATTAAACTTTGAAAATATATACAAAAAATATATACAAAAATACATAAAGATATATAAAACATCAAACATATTGGCCGAAAACATACTTTTTTAAACCTATAGAGTTCATCCAAGTCAAAAAGTTTAAAATAGCTCCAGGAAAGATATCAAATAGGTTGATTAAAAGATAATCCAAGTGGTTGATGGTGGTTCAAAAGCGAAAGAAGTTATCCAGGCGAGAAATTTGTTTGCTATTGATGCAGTAGATAACAGTGAAAAGTGTGTTCAAGGTGTATGCAAATTAATAAAACGATAGAAAAAAAGATAGATAAAACAAACTATATGAAAAGTTCAGAATATTGAGCTTCATTTTTATCCGGATGTTTACTAATTAAAGATATTAGTTTCTCTTATATATTATGTTGTATTAACCTTATATATATATATATATATATATATATATATATATATATATATATATATATATATATATATATATATATATATATATATATATAATGAATAATATAAAATTCAGAAATTATATTAGATCTCATCGAGATACGGCGAAGTTCAATATAGTAAATAGAGCATTTATATACGGATAATGAAGTGATCAAATAGATAAAAGTTTATTAACTCATCAAGTGTTCAAATAAGTAATTTGATAAACATTCTTCCCATATTTCGAATCGTGTTAGATCTGTTTCAGCACTTATATTGAGACATTTTTTCCTATAATGTTTTTCAAAAAAATGTTTATTTTTGCATTTTCAAGATATTTACCTCTAATAATTAATCAATATTCAATTGTTATTTGTCAGAGCTGTTGACGGTAAGAGCGTTATCTTTGAAAAGCCATGGCGTAAATTCATTTTGTATTTGTATTCCTTGTTTAAACACTTGATTAGTTAATAAACTTGTAAACTATGCAAATTTTATCTATTACATCCCTTACTTATCCGTAAATATATTTTTTGTTTCATTTTACTTCAGTCGAAGGTCTCAAAAATCAAGGGGATTTTTCCTGAGGCTAACACTTGATATCTATATGAGATACATAGATATTTGAATATTCCATTAGTTTACCTGTCAAACGTTGAGTTAGTAAATAAGTTAAGAATATTAATTTGCTTCTCTCCAATTGACCCGTCAACTATGTTATAGCATATATGTCTTGCTGTATCGAGGTCTTACCGGATTTTAGGACAAGAATCCAACAAGTCTGGTGTAGTATCCAACTAAGTGTTGTTTCTTGGTGTAACATTACTTGAAAAAGGCGCACTATTCCTCGTATGAGCCAGTGTATGGCCGTGTAAACGCGATCTTATTTGGGCTTCGAATACTATGTTATTTTGTATATTTGGCCAGGATTTACTTGTAGGGCAAGTATCCTCATGGCATGTTATCCTGAGGGATGTTGTCTAGTAGGTAATTAAAATATATGTATGTATGTGCAATTAATTTTAAACCATATGTATAAGGCACTAATTCAAAGAGTTTTTCAATAATTCAGTTTATTCTGACTTATAGTTGTAGACGAAACGGGAGTCTAGTAAAAAAGAAAGTAATATGGTATTATGAGCATTATGACAACGACATAGTAGGGTTTCTAATTCAATCCCGAGGAACGTCGTGTCTTTTAGCTAGTATTTCCTAATAATTCTGTTTATCTCTGACAAGCGGGTATTTTCAAGGCTCCTTTACGAAAGCATAACGAAGACCTAGCATTATATCATGAGTCACGAAAGATAGTCAATGTGATTTAAAACAATAACTGGGTTTATCAATTCCCCGCCCCAAGAATCAACAGCCATTATCCAAACGTCGAACCCTGAATGCGACAAATTACTATAAATACAACATAATTACTATTAAAATAGAAACTTGTCAACAATAAACTCATCTGAAGTGTCTTTATACTAAAAATACACAAATAAGAGCCAACCGGAATACGTTTTGATAAGGGCGTTAAATTAAAAGTCATCCGGTAGCGAACATGGACGTTATGCGACTTCCACAGGCCTTCTCTATTATTAATATCTTAAGTGGACGCCGTTTCACGACTCTAAATAGATTGGGAATTAATAATATTTCACGGCAAATGAATCGATAGTCTAATTAGTTGACATTTCGGACGTAGGATGTTCACAATAGCAAGTCATATTAAATGATGTGTGTGAGATTTCATAAGGAAAGATTTGCGAATAAATAATCAGTCTGCTTACATAAATATATATATATATATATATATATATATATATATAAATTATCTTATATATATATATATATAAAGGTAATTTATAGAATGCAATACAAGGAAGAGGTGTAACGGATAAACACGAACTGAAGCAAATTAAGACATATAACGGTGGAATTAGTTTTGCAGTTCCACCTTTTATTAATATTTTATTTTATTTTAAATATTATATTACAATCTTACATGCGTCAGTGTGATTTAGTGGCAGTTCCGTATCACATAATATTCCAGGAAAAAAATTCACTTCATCAGATACTTGTTTAACATTAATTCAAACAGGCATAGGAAAACCGTTACCTATTTGTTCTGATTCAAACAATCTAACTCAAGCTGAATTGCTCACATTTTTCTTATTGTGTATGAAGTACTGAAACAATAGTTAGCGAAATCGACATTTAGAAAAAGACGTCCAATAATCGAGCACTATTTAAGGAAATTCAATGTTCAAATTATATGACTTCATATTTTAAATATGTATAATATTCGCAATGAAGACTATCTTTCTGTCACTACCCTTGTCAGGTTCGGTGGTACGATTATCGCTCTCTTGGTAAATTCTCTGGGTATCCAGTCTGTTGCTACGGTGGTTGGGCAACTGGTTGGATAATTCGACTGCTCTATCGTCTATCTATGTAAGAGTTAGGTACGTCCTAAGATGGAATACTGATGCAAAATCTGAGAAGGTGACGAACAAAGGTCTTATCTCGACTTGACATAGTACAAAATCAACTACTAAATCTAGTGGAGGGTGATCATTTCTATTTCCTACTCCCACTTCACAGAAGAGATGTTACTACTCTCTCTCTACTCTCCACTTAAATCTACTTAAGGTGCTCGACTGATCTCCAATCTTCGGTTTCTACTCATAAGACATTCACAGCAAGAAATCATATTGCTGCTCCAGCGGAAAAAATCTATTCCCTTCTCCCTCCATGTACCTAGCGTCAGGCGGAATTTCCATGGACATAACCTAATGCAAAAGATTCCCGCCCATGAACCACGTTACCATGAACCACGTTACCACGAGACTGTTTCACTGCTGATTACAAGTAGGTCGTCTTTAAATCCAATATCAAGAAATTGTTGTCCTAAAACACCGCATTAATAAAGTAAGAAAACGCAGGTTCTACTATTGATTAATGGAAAGGGACTATTATTATTAACAGTAAATTATACAGATTGATGTAGAAAGCACCGAGTAATTTCCACGGGATGCAACTAGTATTAAAGTGTTCCTTATCTTTCGTGTAATAATCATTCCGTTACATTTACCTTATTCTAGAGTGGCTCTTGGCATTCATAAGTAAGTGAACAATAATTAAATAAGATAACTTCAAGAATATATAACTAAAATCACTTGTTTTGTCTTACTTCTCAACGCCGACATATTTCCATTTCTTGCATTGTGATAGCCTTCTAATTCTTCTCTCTCTCTCTGTCTCTCTCTCTCTCTCTCTCTTTCGTATTAAGAATAAAGTTTACGGATATATAATAAAAGTGAATATCGACGTTGTGTTTCTACGAAGTATGAATAACATAAGAAATTTAAATGTAAGAAGCAGAATTTAAAACACTTTATTAATGTTAACAACTTTATTAATGTTAACAACTTTATTAATGTTAACAACTTTATTAATGTTAACAACTTGAAGTCCAAATTTCCTTACTTAAGAGTTCTTTCCAAATAAGATGTTTAAACGCGCCTATCTATCCGGATCTAACTAAAACATTCTAAGCAACTGGAAAACTAAACTTCATTTCGCTTTCTTTGTCATATAATTAAATTGTCCAGTGTCAATCTACACTCGTATGGATAACAGCAGAATTTGACGAATCATTCACAGAAAATATGCTGCAAAGAAAGTAGGCTCCCTCTAATGGGATAAAAAAACTTCTCCCACATGCCAGTATCCTATATCTCATGCATGGAGTATTGTTGTCACATCTGGCCTTATGGACAAAAAAATATATCCCTCTTAGACAGCGTGCAGAAATGAGTCTCTAACTAATAGGTCACACACTGTCTGCCAAGCTCTAACACCTCTAAATTCGCTACAGGGTTGCATCTCTGTGCTTGTTTTACAAGTACTTCCACGGAATATGCTCCTACGAACTTACTGAACTTTACCCTCTCAATGTAAATATCGCCGTCACACTCGACTAGCAGCAAAAGTCCCACCCCATTACTGTAGAGGTCCTCAGATGTCGGAAACCTTTCTACTCTAATAGCTTATTTCCACGAACCGCTTGCATTTGGAATCCTTTTCCCACTCTTTGTTTTCCGGACTTTATTAAGATGAAGAAATTTGAATGTAATGTGAACAAACATCTTGCTGCACAACTTCACACTTTAGCTGCCCCTATAAATCTGGCCCAAATCACAGTAACCTCTCTCGTTACAGACGCAATATGCCTTGCTTAGGCTGAATAAAAAAATTTTTTTTTAAATGTATGTTATAGCTATTAAGCGTCCGAAAGATATCTATCTAGGGCAGCAATTGAATCAGGTGGTGTCTTCGAAACGCTAAGATTACATTTTTTTTAATACTAGTTGCATCCCGTGGAAATTACTCGGTGCTTTCTACATCAATCTGTATAATTTACTGTTAATAATAATAGTCCCTTTCCATTAGCGATGTTTCTGACAAAGTGGGAAGAATTGCTGTTTCCTGGGTCGGAATCTATTTATCTAACACTTATCGTTGGCTACTTTTTAACCTGAACGTAGTATTTTAGCTCTTTACATCAAGTGGCTTGATTAGAGCGATTTCCATGAGAAAAGTGGTGATCGCGATAGTATAAAAAATACTTTGATATGGTGTGCATATGTCATTTTCCTACTTTATTTTGTCATTGTCTTTTGATTATTATTTTATCATGAAAAAAACTACTGACCATTTAAATTCATCTATATTTTTGTCGCTCTCGCTCTCTGTATGTATTTCTGTCTGTCTCCATTTCTGTCTCCTGTTTCTCTCTCTCTCTCTTTTTCTCTCTCTCTGTATATATATATATATATATATATATATATATATATATATATATATGAGTAACTTAAATGATAGCGTAATGGATTCGGTGCTTGATTGCGGATCGCATTTGGATGTAACGGGCCATTCGAGTTCCGATTATCGTCATGCATATATTACCTAGGTCTACTTACACTGATCAGCCCTAGACGATCAAATAGGTTTCATTATAGATGTATTTATATATATATATATATATATATATATATATATATATATATATATATATATATATATATATATATATACATAATTATCCACTGGAATGAGTTTGGTCGTCTCCGGCACTTATCAGTGCGACTAAACATAGCGAGATTCGAAACAGATCTCCCAGTGACTGATATATATATATATATATATATATATATATATATATATATATATATAATATATATATGTATATGTATATGTATATATCTATATATAAATATATATATATGTATATGTATATGTATATATATATATATAAATATATATATATGTATATGTATATATATAGGTGTATATATATATATCTATATATGTATATATATATATATATATGTATATATGTATATATATAAATATATATATATGTATATGTATATGTATACGTATTTATATATATATATATATATATATATATATATATATATATATTACGTATATATTTTTATAGCACTTTAACTGTGCTAAATTAGACTGAAATTTTTCTTCAGGAATGCAACACAAACTAATATATATATATATATATATATATATATATATATATATATATATATATATATATATATACATATATATATATATATATATATATAATCAAGTTGATTTAAACATTTGCTTCACTAAGCTTTTTTTCTATATATGTTAATTATGCAAAATACACAGTAAGACATTCCATAATTAAGTTATGTTTTTAAGATTATCCATTCTAATGTTCATAATTAGTCGTTAATATGTAATTAACGTAACACTTCACCCATCTCTCTCTCATCAGTCTATGTATTTCCATCGCCCTCTATCACTGGATATCGATTCAAGCACGCCCCAATAGATACTAATGTTTCTGTTTACATTTAAAGAACAAGTGACCCACTCTTCAGCTAATTTACATAGTATGTCCATTGAAAATCGTACGCCCGTATGTAAATTAGATAGCAACATGATAAGAGTGTATACTTTTATATTGCTCATTCGGATCAAATAGAAGTAAATAGTCTTATTATTCTTAGTTATGCTAGAAGAATTTCTTAACATATATCACAGTTTATTAATGTTCGTGTTAAATCAAAGGTGAACAAATGGTTATAGTGGTTGTGACCCAACTAGTCATGTTTAGTATAATATATATATATATAGTAAACTACAAAAAATATATTTATGGCAATTAAGCTACACAGAGCCTCCAGCGTTTCATCCCCGGGGAATATCCAGGCTAAAATGCATGGAATTATCTTTGCCGGGTGTTTTATATACACGGCTAGCTAGTTAACCAACCAGATTCTTTGTTCTTGTCTCAGCTAATTGTCGGGCTTCCCGCGAACAAAGTTGTGGTTCGTGTTACTTCCTATATCCTGTTCTATTTTTCTGTTTTCTATAGATTGGCCTATATCCTGTGTCTTTCTTGTATCAATATAATGGGGGAATTTATTTTAACACGTGGTTTCTTGTATTTCTTTTTTAGGTTGTAATTTTTAAATTGTTAGAGTTTGTTTAGTTTAGTTTTTTAATTATTTGTTTATTTATTCATGTATCGTTAGCCTATGGTAAATGTTTTTTTCTGTTTAGGCAGTTGTTTGCTATCTCACTTCTACAGTTTAATAGATTTCGGGAGTCATTAAAGTTTAGCATTTCAAATTTTTCATTCAGACATAATTTACACGGGTCGTCTAAATTTCTACATGTACTGGCCTGTCGTATTATTTTCCATTCCAATGCATAAGATTCCCTCCAAAACTAATGAACCAATCATCATGAATTGTTAAATATAAATTCCCGGAAACGCTGTGAGTAACGTTGATACATTATTATTATTATTATTATTATTATTATTATTATTATTATTATTATCATTATTATTATTATTATTATTATTATTATTATTATTATTATTGTTGTTCTTCTTCTTCTTCTTCTTATTATTATTATCATTATTATTATTATTATTATTATTATTATTATTATTATTATTATATATTAATTTTCAGTACATATGTTACATAGCCCCTAATAGGTGATTCTGTTATATAACGCTTGTTAATTAAAACTTCACGAAAAGTCTATGCAAAGATTATAAGCGTTTTCCAACTTTCGTAACACTCTTTTCCTTAAGGCACTTTTAAGCGACATTCTTAACAGGATTACTTTAATGGCACCTATAAATCTTTTAACTGACAACCTATTTTAAACAATTCTCGTTAAGACATCTTTTCTTAAATTCTTTTTTTGTTAAAATATTGTTCATTAACCATTTCAAACATAGCATTTTAAATATAAGTCTCTTTTAAATTCTTTAAACATTTTACATTATTGTTCATTAACCATTCCACATTACACATTCACCACTTTAAACTCGTTAATCATTTTAAATTATTGTTCGTTTGGTATATTCGATTTTTTCTTTGTTCTTTTCGTTAAATATCTGTTTTTTAAACACCCCAAAATGCACGAAGAAAGTTACCTTACAGATTTCTGCCTCCGCTGGTCATGGCTTTGCTGGCACACTCATCTCAGTTGCTGGCTCGTGATCGCAGTGGTGTACCTGTTTTTGTGGGCAAATTCTGTTTTCGTGCAGGAGACAAAAACACTCAGAGACGAGATTTGAGAGAGATTTCTATTGGTTAATTTCACACTTCATTGTCGGGGTTTTTGCATTCGTTCCGCGAATCATTCATTCTTCCTCGCTGGGAGATGCGACGATAATTGTTACTGAATCCACAAGAGATACAGCCATCACGGAAAGCAACGACATTCTCGATTCTGCGCTCCTTTCGTTTCCTGAGCACTTCAGATAAGTCGATCGTCCCGCTCGCTCCCAAAATCGTAACTAATTTTTAAAACTCAATTTCTCACAAAGAAAGAGTCACGTCACAGATGCACACGTGGGACCGTCATGCAAAACACTCCGTTCACTCATGTTTTTCTGACCTTTAGTTTTCAAAACACGAGTGACTGATGACGGTACCATTATGTGCGTTTTTACATCGCCAGTAAAGGCAATAACTAAAGCTACGTATATAATATATATATATATATATATATATATATATATATATATATATATATATATATATATATATATATATATATATATAATCATGTAAACCTTTGTTATTCAGAGAAAAATTCCATATTTCCTGATGTGATGATATTTCTATTTGTTTATCATAGACAATCACAATGTGTGCATTACTTCCTATATTTATTTTCTACGACTGTTAATATATAATGAAGGTGACAGCAGCGAAAGTGAAAGATACGATAATAAATTAGAGCAGAGTGTTAATTAACATACACTTAGAGAAAGTGAGAGATAAAAACTTGGTAGCATATGGGTCACTTGGTGATTTAATTGCAAATGCGAAATTTAGAACAGTAAAAAGGGTAGTTTATTTCTTCAAACATAACCCAATCCAAAAACTGAGCAATAGTTTAGCATGTAGTTGTGTGTTTACTATATACATATGAAAAAAAGACTTACGAAAAAACTTTAATTAACTTAGTTTTACTATAATAATAATAATAATAATAATAATAATAATAATAATAATAATAATAATAATAATAATAATAATAATAATAATACCCGTCCCAGCTCGATTAAAATGAATTCTCTGAACATAACAGCTTTAACCACTTTTATGTCCAACTTCGAACAATAAAATCTAAATATACTAATACTAAACGCTATGTTTAGAATCATTATTCCGGCTTTGATAAAAGTCTGTTGTATGCTATTAATTCTAGAAAATGTCTAAAATGTAAGTTTCAAGCTGAAGTGGTCTTAAGGAGAAATTTAAATTCAGGAAATCTTGCTTAATTGGTGTCTAATGTCTATAGATCTAATCCAATGCAAGTCTGATATATTTAGATGTTCAAATTGGAGCCTGTGACCATATCATACCCATAAAACCCCTTAAAATACCCTAAAACAAACTAAATTTCGAAAATATTTTTTGAATTGATGTCTAACATCTATCGTACACGTTCACAAAAATCAGTGAAACTTGCATTTTCACGAAGGATTTCTACATCAGTTCTCACATTGCATGAAACTAAATTGAACTGAATATATACCACATTTGGACCCCTTCCGCCTAGCAGTTGTGTTTCAAAATGCAAAAGTATTGGTATATCAGTTTAGGAGTAAATCTTTAGCGTACAAATATATAAATATATACATACATCTAACTTTATATAGATTTTAATGGGTTTGTATAATCGCTAATTATAAAGGTCTTATTTCATGAGTTTTCTGGTTATTCTTTGTTTTATTTGTTTATGATAATTTAACAATTCTATTATTTGTTTTGCCTGTAACGAATTGATAATGTTTTTTCGCTGAAGATATTATTATTTAAAATATTCTGAAACATATGTACACAATAAATTTGCTGATGTTGAATTTTGGAGCATAGTTACAAAATATTGATTTTGTCATAAATCTATTCTACTGACTTATAATACATAAGCTCTGTCGACCTTAAAGTCCTAACCACTGAGATTAATTAAACCTGCTGTATTCAATTGTATTATAAGAACTTGGAATGTTTCATTTCTTTATATTTATATAATTGAATCGAGTTTATTTTTGTCTCCTTGTGATCCAACTAAAGTTATAATCTTTCAACTTAAGGTTTTTAAACTAAATATAACATAATATAATTAGTTTATATATATATGTAGTTATTTATATAGTGTTTCATGATGGCCGTGATGGTTAAGACGTCGCAATTAGGAGTTATAAATATGACTTTTTCCGGAGTTTCCAATCCTGCAACCGGCTTGAATAATTATCTCTACACTGACGATTCCGTAAGGATGAAACGTATACGTAAAAATAAATAAATACATAAATATATATATATATATTAATTTTTAAATATTTTTAATATGAAACTAAATATAATATAAAAATATAAATACTTAAAACTATAAATAACCAAATAAGTAGTGTAATGGATTCGTCCGAACACTATAAAATACAGAAATTTTTTGTAAATAACGGATACATTTTCTTAGACACCGATGAGCAACACAGGTAACGAGGACACTTTTTAATAACAAAATAAGTTAGCAAAACATTAATCTGGAACTTAGATCTATTATTAGGAACGTTTTTGTTCTTGTTTTTGAAGGGAAGGGGGGTCTGATCAACTCTTTTGGAAAGCCTTGAGACAAAATAGTGTTTTGTTTTTAAATTTCCGAAACAGTTTTTCATAGTACACAACTTATGATCCCTTAAATAATGTTAAGACTAGCGTAAATTCTTGGAAGAAAACTAATATAGTGACTGTAAGAAGTAAATTTACTTACAACCAAATTAATCTTCTACCGAAGGACTTGGGACTAAAGTGTTGTTTTTTTTGTTTTTTTTGTTGTTTTTTCATGTAGTTTTAATGGTTTAAAAACATCCAAGACCATATATATATATATATATATATATATATATATATATATATATATATATATATATATATATAAAATTATAATAGAAAATCAAAAATTGTTTATTTTTCACTGACGTTTCGTTTTTATTGTTCAAAGACTTTTTCAATATGACTGATGTTGGTGAAAAACATAGAAGTTACCCTTTGAAATACGAGGTGCATTTCATGAATTTTAAATATATTTCTTGCAAACACATTGACTTTAAGGTTCAGCTGGAGTTTTCTTTATTATTCTATTTTCCCTGATGTCGATCAGGCTCTTATGACATCGCCCTGATGAATATGAAATGTAGAATAATGATAAACAGAAATCGGATTTTAGAAGCCATCTTGAAATAGGGAACACTTATTATCAAATTATGACAGATTTCAAAAATAATTTCTTACCTAATAGGTCCCGCGCTGTCGGCTTAGATTCAACTGTTGTCTCATCGCCTCAGTGCTGCATCTATGTGTTTGTTTTACAAGTACGTCTACGGAATGTGCTTCGATGAACTCACTTCATTTTACCCCCTCAACGTAAATATTCCCGACCCATCAAACTAGCGGCAAAACCTCATCCCTTCACTGTATGGGTCCCTAGATGCCGGAATATTTTTTAGTTGGTTATCTTTATCCCTAAAATCGCTTGCGTCCGAAATAATCTTCCTATTCATTGTATACCCGACCGTAACAACATGCCGAAATTTAAATGTAATGTGAACAAGCATTTTGTTGCTTAACTGATCACCCATGTTGCCTCCTATGAAGCTGACCACACAGTAGACCCTTACACTTGTTTCAGGCGAACATTTTTTTTTAAATGTTAAATAACAAAAATGATCGATCATTCTTTATGAATATGGTTTATAGCTTATTTACATATCATTTTATTTATTCCTTTATTTAATTATTCATTGATTTATGTTTATGAAAGATTGCTGGAGTCCTAGTTCTGGCAAACCTTCTTAATGCAGTAAAGCATTTAATGTGTCTACCATTTTGCAGGGTGCAGAATAACAAAGACACAAATACAGAACGAGAGAGAGAGAGCTAAAGAAAAGAGGAACTTGCTTCCAACCTCTGAGTGGCCAAGCAGTCGCTATGGCAACGTCTAAAAACAGGCGCATAACTTTTATTCTTACTAGTTTATCTCTTCTTCTAAATGACCCATGAAAAAATAATAATAAAGTAAAAACTGAACAACTAATGGTATTTAGATGGGTGCTTTCAATAAGCTGCGATTTTTGCCAGGGAAATGCTCTGTCAAACTTAAGCGTGACAGACCATTGGAAATTCTATTTCAAATTTAAGCGTGACAGACCACTGAAAATGCTATTTCAAACTTAAGTGTAACCAGACTAAATACAGACCAATGGACAAAGCCTCTCTTAAAACTCTATGTCTGAATTGTCCCAGAAGTATAATCATGAATGTCCAATAGTCTAAGTTTTATCGCCTTCCAATGATATAGGGGGAACTTTCGTAATCGTATCATCAGTAGAATGAGCTTCACAGACCGAACCTTAATCCATAAAACTTTTATCTGTGAGGTTATCTTAAAGAGAATATCTATATAAACAATCCCCAGACTATTTCTCAAATAAAAAGGTCATCATAGCCGGAATCAAGGTCGTGCTAAACGAAGGCTGTGTAAGAACTATCGAAATTTCAAACGTCGTATCTAGATGTGCTTATACATGAACGGTGATAAAACAAAGACTGTTTGTTATTCTGACTGAAACTTGCTGGACAAGTCAGGCATAGTTTGAAGTTTATTCATACCATATATAGTTACATTGCAGAAATGATTGTGAATTTTATTAACGATTCCATGGGTGGCATTTTTTGTGATCAGTCTGTATTTACGAAACTAGCAAAAAATACCTGTGATAGAACGGTTAAATTTAATTTCCCGAACAGAACTGATTTTTACGACTTACGAAGGTATCTGAATTTTCACGTATGGTTTCCTCTCTTTTAGAATGCAACTACATTAAAATTAGATATAGCCCCTTTTTGGTGCCCGTTACGTCTAGTAGCTGTATTCCAAAATTCATTATGACCGATGAATAATTTTGGGAGTGAATCCTGTACATACAAATATATAGCCATACAAATATAGTTAATTCATAGATAGATAGATAGATAGATAGATAGATAGATAGAAAGTCCACTTTATTAATAGATTGAGATCGTATCTGTTAAAGAAAATCACAGCTAACGCTCAACGTAACACATTAATCTTTGTAAAGAATATATTTTCCGGTTACTGTTGTAAAAAAGGTGAACAAAGATGGTATGGCACTTGAATTTTTTCTGCTGTGAAAGTCAAAGTTTTTTGACACAACGGATAAAAAACTGAACTATTTATCGTATTTGGATGTGACCGAACGTTTGGGTTTCGAAACTCAACATGATACTCTGATTGCGTAGACGATACACACACACATATATATATATACATACATACATATATATATATATATATATATATATATATATATATATATTTAATAAATATTTATTATTATTACATACAGACACCGATGTGTAATACTTATGCAATTTTCAGTGTAGGAGAGTGTTAAATTTTTGCGGTCAGAGCGCACAAATCCGGTTTCAACATCACCACTGACTAATTAGTCAGTATACTAAACTTCATCAACCACCATTTTGCACGGAAATGAAGAGAAATTAAACTCTATATACGTCAAATAAGCGAACGCACATAGAAAGCAGCCAGAAAGTGTTCAACAGAAATAAAAGTGTTGGAAAAATATGTATATATATATATATATATATATATATATATATATATATATAAACAATAGTATTCTAAATTCGAGTGACCAAGTCATTATTCTGTTGTTTTTTTTGCAAAGTAAAAAAACTTCGGTTCACTTTACGGTACGTTTCGCGCATAAATAAACAATTATTAATAGACACGCATTTCCAGGATCTTTAATCTATGCAGTTCATCAGTTCATAGATCAACTTCAAAACCGATACCTTTTCAAAAGTACTCAATACAGAGTAGAGCTTTATTAATATTTATTATATAAGCATTTAAGCCTGCTTACGCAAATACAATTACGTTTCCGCAACCTAAGGCTTCGTCGGAATAAAAAAAATGATAATCTATCATGTATGTTATCATTTACAGCCTCTCACGAAGCATCAGGTTGCTGAAACGTAATTCATTGTTTCTAAGCTGGTGTAAATATGTTAAGATAGGGTATAAGAACTTGGTATTTAGTAATAACTATGCCACTCGAGAGCTTTTTGTAATCATCCAACAAAGATGGTAATTCGCAATTGATTTGCTGCTGTGATTCATTAATGAACACGCACCACGATATAGGAATCACGAGAAATAAAACATGAGAGCGACCGAACTGCTTCGACGTGTCATCAAACCAACAAGACACACGCTGCCTACGTGATGCGCCACCGACCGGATAATCTGCGAGGATAAAATAATTGATCTCATTAGTGTTCAATAAATATACCATCCCACTCTCTCACTCTCACTCTCTCTTCCACGCTCCAGCTACGGGTTACATAGTATTGCTACCTGTAGTTATATTCACTTTTCTATATAATGGACAATTCCATTTGTTATTCCTCCCTATCTTTATTACCTTTGACTGTTAATAAACAGGGGGGGCAGAAGCTAGAATTATAGCTAACATAAGCAAAAAGAGCGGGTACGTGGGGGTAAACAACATACAGCAAGAGAGGGTGAAAGTGATAGAAAGAAACTTTGTAACATATGATCTCTTGGTGAGTTAATTGCAAACATAACTAAAACCCAAAACTGAGGAATGTATTTTGTGTGATTCAAATATATAAGAAAAAAGGACTCGGGAAACAAGCATTCATTAACTCAGCTTTAGTGTAGTAATAGATTAAGTAAATCATGGGTTCTAAATCCGACTTGATTTGTAAAGTAAATGTTGAGTTTCAAACATACCCGTGTTTTGTGTAGATAAATTATTTAGAAATACTTAACTGCTAATAATTAGTTATATGAGACTCAGACAAGTTGTCGTTATTAGGGATACTAAATGGCTTCTTTCATTTAATCCAGTTAAGACTCAGCTTGTGTCTTTTAATCGTAGACGTGCCCTCTTTCTTCCTGAGATTCTCATGGATGGCTCTGCTCTTGAGGAGAAATAGACTCTGAAACTTCGTGGTCTTTCTCTCTCATCAAATCTATGTTGGAGTTCATACATTAGATCTATTGCTTTTTCTGCTTCTCGTAAAGTCGGTTCTCTTTATCGCTCCAAAGACTTTCTCACACTTGAGGCTATTTTCTATTTCTACAAATCCACTTTCAGACCATGTATGGAGTATTGTTGTCATATTTTGGGCTAGTGAATGGCTGTTCCATTTGAGGGTTCTTCATAAGGTGCAGAAATGTATCTGTAAGTTGATTGGTCCGACCTTTTTTCTTCTCTACACCTTCTCTCTCACAGACGTAATGTTGCTAGTCTCAGTCTTTTCTATAAATACTATTATTGTATGTGTTCTTCAGAATTATGTGCTTTATTCCCTGCTTCTTTTGTTCCATCTCGTTTGACTTGTTGGTCTAGTGGTGTCCACCATTTAGCTGTTTTGATACCTCATTGTAATACAACTTCCTATTCCAGTAACTTATTTCCAATAACTGCAGGCTTGTGGAACTCTCTTTTTGCTGACTGTTTTCCTCCTACCTATAACCATGGTCTCTTCAAGACTAATGCCAATAGGCATCTTCTGACTTTTTGATAATCATATTTGTTCTTGTTAGCTCCTTACATAAAGTGGCTTCATGTCTTGTCTGGAGCGATTTCCATTAAGAAAAAAATTCGGAGCCCAAATAATACCAACTTGTGATGACCACGCACTGGCCCATAGAAGGAATAGTGCACCTTTTCTTGTACCTCAAGTAACAGCACTATGCTGGATAACCACCAGACTAGATGAATTCTTGTTATGAAATTCAGGCAATTTAGGAGAAGAAAATTAATATTCTACACAGTGTTATTACCACAAGATATGAGAATTAAGGAGAATCTTAAATGAACACTCGGATATCTATATATCTCATGAAGAAATAAAGTGTTAACCTGAGGAAAGGACCTTTATATTTCTGAGAACTTAAGTAAAATAAAACAGATTATATATATATATATATATATATATATATATATATATATATATATATATATATACAGCAATAGTTACAGACAGTAATTGAAATTGAGATATACTTACCCGGGAGGCAGGGGGAGTGCCATTGCTTCTATTTATCTTCTTTCCACAAGGTAAGATGTGACACAAGGTCGGGAAAGTGGGAATGAACCAGAGCTCGAGACTTTGAGCACTCTGGCTATTTAAAAATTGCCTGGGTAGCCCTGTCGACATTCCCCGTAGGGGCGCCTCAGACAGTAAGCAATAAACTTACTCCTCCCCAAAGAGGGGAGGCAAAGACTGGGAGGGTGCACGTCCGAGAACTACACAGGACCGACACCCCCAATAGACCGGCGTAAATCCAGACCCAAAGGCCCGGACGATACCGGTTTTATTAGGCGGGGTAAAAAAAACTTACAGTTTTCAACGCTCGAGCAGAAACTCGCTTATCGCAGATGACAACAAACATCATCAATTTCATGGGGCTCAACTTTTAAGACTATAACATCTTTAAAAGGGCTTTTATCTATAAATATGTTCATCACCGTAGGGAATCGTCAGGCTAAAATACATAGGGTGTATGAGTTTATGAGTTTATATATACACGTGGTATTTAGTCTAAGGTAAATGTTTAATAGGTTTTGGGAATCTTTAAAGTTTAGGATTTCAAATTTCTCATTCAGACATAATCTACACGGGTCGTCTACACTTCTACATGTACTGGCTTGTCGTATAATTTTCCATTCGATTATTGGTGAGCGTACGCTTTCTTTGATCTCCCAATAATGGTTTGCTAGTGCTGTTTTTATACGGCTTTCTAAATGTTTTATTTATATAAGTGTGCACATGGCGTCTAAATGTTGGTATATTGTTTGTGGTGCTTTCGATCTGAGACCAAAGAGTTGCCATATTGTTTACGATACTTGGTATGATGCTGTTTTGGTAAACATATAGTGCCATTGCAGCAGAAAAAAGACATATTATACAGTTTAGAAATGCACGTTTTAGTGGATAACTTACTCTACTTGCTGAAAACATATTTGTAAACATTGTGAATATAAAACAAACTCCTGCTCTCTAAGGTAATTTTAGTTCAAACTTTACTTCCACAGTTAATTACATTCACTTTTTGTCATTTTTTTGTTTGACTACACTATTTGCAGCCACGTTAATTTAATTGTATTACTTGCCGAAAGGGGATTGATGGTGGTTAAGTGGATAACGCCGCGGAATGATGATCTGGGCGTGACAAGTTCGAATCCAGTCAATACCACTTTCACTTAGGAATGTTAGTAATCATTACGTGGCCCTTCCTGCAAAAATGCCGACAACAGTAACCGGAGAACAAAGTCGTACCATTCTGCTTCATACGAACTTACTTTTACTTTACCGAAACACGAGTGGAAAATTCAAGTATATTCTAAACTTTGTAGTTATAGAAATAAAACTGTATGATAATATAGATTTATAATTATAATTGGTAACTCGTTTCAATTTTGTCAAATGGCGTATCGTATGGTTTAATATGAAATTATTAAAACTAATAAAGGTCTAAAGTAAACAGAATATAAACTATAACAAGCATTTAGAGTAACTTTGAAAGTTTAGAATCAGTTAACATGACGCGAGATTTTGTTAAACAAATGAAATATTTATTAAATCATTGTTTTTTTTAATCCAAATTTTCGGTTTAAAAACCTAATTCATGGTATAGACAATATTTTCCTTTTTTTTCTTTTCTTCTTTTTTTCATAGTCAAAGTCTTACGGTCTAGCCGAAGATCGATCTTCTGGTGTTATGAAAATACTGTTTTTGTTGTTTGTTTTTTTTATTATACTTATTGGTGTCCTTTTTTCTTATATTTCATTTAAATATCATGGTACCCACTAATTTAGAGCTGTATTGTAAATGTTGCTTGATTTTTTAAATATATTTTCATTGCTAGAGTTATTCATAAGCCTACTTTCGATAGAATTAGGAATCTGTTTCATTATTGATGGGAAGTGATTGTACTTTGGATTTACGTATATTGGATAAGCATGATCTTTTAAATATGGCTCGTAAGTATTTTCATTTAACTTACAGGTGACATCTAAAAAGTGAGTTATTTTTATGTTAGCCAGTACTTCTACTCTAAGGCCTATTTTCGTCATTTCCACTTTCAGTTTTAATAGACACAAAAATATACCCTTGTTTTTAATATTTTATGATTAGAATAGGAATTTATCTAGGGAAACACAAATGCTTTCTTTCCAGATTCAGGAGCGAATAAGCGGTTCAGTTTTACGTATATCGCGTATTTTATTTTTATTTTTGGGAAAGCTTTACTCGCGGATTTGTATTTGTTTGTGTGTGTTTTACATCGATGTGTTGTTTCCATTGTTACAGTAAACTTTACCTTAGAAAATAAATTCTTATTGGTAAAAATAAATAACTTACTACTCCACCGGGCGGACAATGCCGGGTATCCCTGCTAATAAATGAATGTATTTGGGTAATAAGTTGTCAGATCAGATTAAGAACAGTCATAATGTGGAACATTTTTAAATGAATTAGATAAATTTAAAAATGACAGTAAAAAAGGAACGAGCAGGACTATCAAATAAAATATTTCTTTTTCTTTTTTAAGATATTTTTTTTAAAAAAATAGCATGATGAACAAATACTGGAAGCGGTGGGACTCGAACATTGCATGCCGTCGGCAAACTGCACTGGCATTCACTTCACCGCCGCAAACATCCAAAGATTTGTTTGCCGTTAAACAGACTATTAAAAGCAAACACCCCGTATCTTCGCCGAGGGTATCTGTTGTTTTATCGTTAAAGAGACCGAATAACAACGAATATGTGCATGTGGTCCGAATGACTATATTCCACAGGTTTTATCGTTTGTTCTTTGTAAAAAAAAAATGGTCTTATTTTAGGAATCGGGTTTCATGTGTTGAGTTCTTTCGTCCCTTCTCCGTGATTTGAAGAGAGTGGTATATGAAGA
Source organism: Sepiola atlantica (assembly GCA_963556195.1). NCBI lineage: Eukaryota > Metazoa > Mollusca > Cephalopoda > Sepiida > Sepiolidae > Sepiola > Sepiola atlantica. Next base: position 89,347,069 of record OY744524.1, read on the forward strand.
AACATAAACAACCCCAAAAGAAAACGAATAAGAAAAAATGCAACATAACCCTAACCCCAATCCTCGCCCCACCGCCCTTCATGAGAGCTCGAAGGCCAGACCAAAAGGGCAATAAACCGTTCCAGGTGAACCTTTATCTTTATGACATGAAATGCTTCTTATAAAGAAAATAGACATTCGATGTTTCTTTTTAGAATCCCGTTAACATCATTAAAGATGGTAAATGAATGGTAGTTTATACTCAATATGGGGTCAAAGATGAAAAAGAACGGATATGCTTAAAATGCATTCATTCAATCTCTGCAGTTAGCAATGAAAATGCTAGATTAAACTTGTGAGGAAACATCTAGATCTAAATATAAATGTATATAATAAAGTAAAGTTAGTCTTTTTGTCAATTTTTTGTTATTGATAGCTCAATTACTAAAAAACTAGTTATATAAATGTGATATTATTTGATCAAAAGATGTAGACTCATTTCGACTATGTTCTTGAAAGACAATCTTTTTTTACCGATTTTTTATTTAGTCCGATCGATAATTAATTTTAGAAGAGATAGTATTTCTATGCACTAGTGTCAGGCCGCAGAAAATGATAATGATGAAACAAAAACAGATATTATTAATCTGTGCATTTAGCCATGAAAACTATATTTAAAACCTGAGCGTAAAAGACCTGCCGATGGGCGCACGGATCCTCATTTTGATATGAGCAGAAACATCTAAATCTAACACTATATAATAAAGTAGAATCAGTCAGTCGATTTTCATCATAGATAGCCCCATCACTATAAAATAGAAACATAAATATTATTCGATGAAAAGATATGAACTTATTCTACTAGGTTCTTACAAAGCAAAATTTTAGTTCGAAACAATTTGACCGATTTCGTCGAATCGATTTTTAATTTCAGAAGAGACATATTTGACACAAAGTTCTTAATCAGCTCGACGCTTCATCAGGAGTAAGTGCCCCTCTCCCAATTGGGAAGGTATCGTATTGAATAATTGCTTACTACGACTGAGGGTATAATCATTTTAACTATCCATATGAATATACTTTAAACTTATTTCGTAATCTATTTCAAGGAGGTAAATATATATATATATATATATATATATATATATATATATATATATATATTTGTTATTGTTTATTATCTATGTACGTATACGTTTCGTCCTTAAACCAGGACTCATCAGCATAGAGATATGGCTATTCACTACCGGTCATGCGATTCGAAACCCCGGATTACGAGTATTTTACAAATCAAATCCGACACCTTAACCACACGGCCAATTTTAAATAGCGAATAAACTGTGATAATTTTAACACGTTATCGACGGCTATAACGTCTAGAGCGTTCTACTTTTTTGAGGAAGAAACGATGCATTTAAAGCTAGTGACGTCATGCTGTGTTAATACTACACATACAGTGCTCTACTTTTTTCGAGGAGCGACAAATAATATATATATATATATATATATACTTTCGTCCTCTACAATATGTCCGACGGTTGTCATGCTTCTGTCGGGCTGAGTTATGGTTGCGTACTGTCCTAAGAGGTCCACCCTCTTATCCCTTACCTTCTCTCTTTAAGAAGGGGTTAGTTAATTGCTAATCGCCTCCGGCGCCCCTACTGGAGAATTCCTATGAGGCTGCTCAGGCATTTTTGTGGGTCAGAGTGCACTTCTCTTAGTGTGCTGGCTTTTGAAAACTTCACCTGTCCTTGTGTCTAACTTCTTGCAATATAGGTAAACAAATATCTAATATTCTGTTTAAGCTCTTTTTTCTGTACTAACGTGTCACCGCTTATCAAGGTCCAACGGCCACTCGAGGACATGAGTTACTCAACGTTTGATTCCCTAAGACTTTATCTATATAATTTTACCACATAAAATAGATATTAAATATTCTTTAATAGTGAGATTTTAATTTGGAGACAAAATCCTCTCTAATTATTCTAATTAACCGTAATTGGCAATTAAATACCAAAGTCACCAAATTTGTATTACGTTTATGTATATTACACGTATTCCCTCTCGCTCCAAATTTCATACAGTTTCTCTCACTTTCGCTTGTGTCATCCCCTATCTCTCCTCCCTCTCTCTTGCCCCCCTCTCTCTCTCTCTCTCTCTCTCTCTTTCGCTGTGTATTCATTAAAAGTAAAAGGTCATAAAACAAACTATAAAGTAGAAGATTGAAATTGTCTTTAATAGACAATAGTGAATATCACTACGACTATTAATAATACTTGAAACTATATGCCCCTCCGGTCGCATATATTTGCTAAACTAAGAAGATGGTATCATAACGAAAGTACATATAATACACAGCCCTCTAAAGGAGGAAGTCATTCCTGGGAAGATGTTCTAATGACGAACGAATATATACTACACTATATCTCAAACGAATGAAGTAATGCTTGGCATGGTGGTCTTATGACAACACAACAGATACCCCCTCCCCCCGAAATGAGACTTTAAATATAGTACATTAGTCTGAAATAGTACATTAAACTTTATTTAGCGTTAATATATAGTACGGTAGTGCCATTTACTAGAATAGTATAGTTTAAGCGTCAAACACACCAACATGAACTTTTTATTAGTAATAGATGTAATCCATACCTATAGAGACAAAATATAAAGAGGGAAAGAGACAGCAGAAGATATGCTGTTCAGAACAATATACATATATTTTTTTCTTTTTCTTTATTTTGTTGATTTTACTAGTTTACAAACTCACCTTTCTCATGATTAAAATAGTCTAACTCAAGGCTAATGGATGACACGATGAATCACATTTTTCTCGTATATATATATATATATATATATATATATATATATATATATATATAAATATTAAATTATTAATACCTACAGACGCTAGCTTATTGATCTCATCACTGCAGGAAAGTAACAATTTCAGACGGTCGGTCGGAAGGCGCGAACCCGGTTCACAGAGTCAGCCTAGAATCTGCAAGCAGTCGCCAACGGAAACTGTCACGTAATTAAGGGAAATTAAGATCTATATGTACCTAGAAGCGGGCACATATAGAAGACTAGTCGGGAGTGTTCGACAAACGTATTCGGAACTGTGCATTAGAGCTGTTTGACAGTCTATTTTTAACATCCCCGGAAGTGCTCAACTTTAATTTCTTAAAGGGGCTTAGTATAATATTTATAAATAAATATTAAATTATTTATAACCTACACACGCTAGCGTTTCAAGCTTATTGCTCTCATCGGTGCAGGGAAGTAACAATTTCAGACGGGAGGCGCAAACCCGGTTCACAGAGTCAGCCTAGGATCTGCAAGCAGTCGCATATCCACCCGGCCAACGGAAACTGTCACGTAATTAAGGGAAATTAAGATCAATATGTACCTAAAAGCGGGCACATATAGAAGACTAGTCGTGAGTGTTCGACGAATATATATTCCACTCATCTGTCTCGAGAGACAATGGAATTTTGCGCATCATAAAGATAGAGTCCCCTTAATCTGTGATGAGTTGTGTGTGTTTCCAATGAAGGTCACTTCCTGCCGCTCCATATCTTCGAAATAGACGAAGACTCAATATCGAAGTGTATATTGAGTCGCTGTCCAATGAGTGTGGCAGTGAGAATTCCATACTTGTAGCTGAAAGATTCAGCTCCGTGTCACACTTCCGTTAAAACCCATAAATTGCTGTCTAAGAACTTTCACGGCTTCACCAGTCCTAATATTAAACCGCGCAAATTTTCTGATTGCAACCCCATGAACTATTATGTGTTGGGCACACTTGATAATGACATCAACCGTCCTGCCTGTAATACCAAGGACGAGCTGATTGACAGGATCAAACTGATGTATCGGCCCCTCGCGAAAGAACCTCGTAAATGCCGCGTACTTCAAGCTAAGTTCCCACCTAGAGACTGTGGTGGTGGTTCAGGCGAGGCCTGCTTGCTAGAAAATGACGTCACTGCATTGCGTTTCAAACAATGGTCGTTGTAATAACAATAAGAAGGCATTTCGACTCCTCCATTCACTAAATAATCCATCAAAATTCAGGAAATCAACCAATTATAATTAAATTTTCAGTATTTATTAATTAATGATCACGGAATATAATAAATCCATTACTTAATTAGAAAGCTTGGTGCAAATGTATTATTTCCTGTAAACAAAAAACACCTTTACTAAAGTTATCTAAAATATCAAAACATGTTGAGAATACGATATTGTAAATATTTAAAACAAAGCATTAGAAAACTTAAAAATTGCATGTAAAAAAGAAAAATAAGAAACACGATTCGATTTATCCTTAAACTGATCTTTATTCAATATAAATTTAAAGAAAATAATAATTCACGATCAAATACTGCAAAAAACTGACTTATGAATTTCGGGACAAACAATTAAATAAACTAACAAATTAAAAACAAACGATGAATAATGTTGAAAATGTAAACAAACAATAATAAAAACAAACGATAAGTTAGCTTTAAAAATGAAAACAAACGATGAATTAAAAAAATAAAACAAAATAAATTCAAACAGATAATGTAAATACAAACAAAGTTACTGGTGCAGAAATATTTTTTAGTGCATAATTATTATTTTTTTAAGTCACACTTATAGAAAATATTTAGTAGAATTTTCTAATTTTCTTTTTCTGTTTAGCCTTTTCTTACTGATGTGATCATGTTTCATATCACAAAAATTGTTCAGTATAGAATTTGAGGAACTCCAGATAATCATTCTTTCTATTTTTTAATATTGTGACCCTCATCACAAGAGTCAACATGAAAAAGAAGATTAGCATCTGCCAAAACATTCAATGTTATAAACATAGCTGTGTTGTAATGTTAATCTAAAGCACATTACACACCAGATTTCAATAAGAACAGAAGTTCAAGACTAAGTGGCAGCATGTCGCTTAAACCAGAAAATGAATATTGTCTGTATCCTTCTGATAGAGATTCTTTTATGAATCGAAACTTTTTAAATAAATAATATTCTATTTTTAAAAAATCTGCATTTTATTAGTCTTTTTACCATTTTTAAAATTACAGATTTAAATGCATTCAAACAGTGGAAATATCTTACTCATTATATATATATATATATATATATATATATATATATATATATATATATATATAGAGAGAGAGAGAGAGAGAGAGAGAGAGATAGATAGATAGATAGATAGATAGATAGATAGATAGATAGATAGATAGATAGATAGATAGATGAGTAATCAGTCAACAAAATATAATAAGCGCACAATAAAAAACTGAGAAATAAGGATACATAAATAAACGCACAACTTAAGATTTCGAGCCGAATTTATTTAGAAGCAAAGTAAAGTACATCCTAATTTCAGTTTTTGTTGTCGTTTTTTTTGTATAGTCTTAAGAAATTTTCGCGAACTATTCCCTTCATCAAACCTTTTATGATGTGTGAATAGTTTTTGAAAATGGCGAACTAAAATTAATATTGTTTTTCATTATTTCACAAGCCGGTTACCAGAGGTCGTCTCTCAATGTCATTAACTGCTTTGTTTCCTGTACACCTGTATCAGGAAGGAAAAGAAAGAAAGGGAATGAGAAAGACGTTAGTTAAAACTTAAAACTGTCTTCTCGGTGTGTGTGGTAGGTGTTCTCTTTGAACGTCGGTCGCTGGTCTGTCTTGCACACATCCGGAGGGAAGAGAAAAAAAACAGACTAAGCATGATGGGAAAAAAAGAGGAAAGAGAAGAGATAAACTAATCATCACAGATAAATACAATTATCTGCTGATTAAAGGTCGTTTGATATTCAGTAGGTTTTTGGTGTCTATCTAAAATTCAGTAATTAGCAGTGTGTCTGTAACCATAAATACACATAAAAATATCAATGCGCACACATTCGCGCGCACACATACATACACACATATATACATAAATAGACACACAGACGCATACACATACAAATATATACCAATCAGTCAACTTATATATAAATTGCACGGTAGTCAATTGTCAATATCGAGCTCACTGATGAGGGCACGTGCATGCGTGTGAGTGTGTCTCTGCGCGCGATAGAGAAGTCAAACTAGCAGCGTGTAAATCCAACTGATGATGTGGCGCATGTATTTTGGTGCCCTGAAGGACCTATTTTTTTGGTGTCATGGTGAAAAAAAATTGTAGAAACTCAAAATTCCAATATCTACTTTTATCCCCTTGATATGGGCGTTTGATTTATGGATCCATTTTATTTCGGGTTTTTTACGGTGCAGTGTAGAAGGGAAACCTGTCTGTAGTAATATACACTGTATGTGGTCTAACGTGTGGTTTGCTGATTTGCAATGTCTTGCTACTGAGGAGTGGGAATTATTGCCAATGATCGCTTTCTTGTGCTTATTGAATCTTAAGCTAAACAGAAGACCAGTCTCCCCGATGTGGCCACCCTCACTGCAATATGTGCAGTGCAAGTAATAAATGACGTTCTCACTATAGCACGTTGGACCTGGTATTTCTAGTTTGGTATATATATATATATATATATATATATATATATATATATATATATTAGTATAAATAAAAATGAATTAATAATTTAGAAGAAAAAGTTTTAGTTTTAGGACCTATTTTCAAATAAGCCAAAATGGATATTGGTTGATTTCGTCATTAAGTACGTGTTGCAAATAGGATATAAAGTGTTAGGCCATGAAAGGAGGGCCCTTGATTTCTGAGAACTTCTACTGAAGTAAAACCAAAAATATATATAGTCATCCACAAACCGATGTTGTGTTGTCTACAACACATTATTGTGACATATATATATGTATATATATATATATATATATATATATATATATATATATATATATATATATATATATATATATATGGGAAATGAAAAAGGAAAAACCAAAAGATGTTTTTTTATGTATTCATCAACGTTTCGTCTTTATTTGTAAGACTTCCTCAGGATGACAATTTTTAGAAAAATGTCATGCAAGTACATGAAAATATTGGGTTGACATGATGGGTTAATGAGATGAAGTAGTACCCACTACTGAGAGCGCAGGACCGAGGTCCGGGCTGAGAGAAGTAAGTGGCAGGGAATTAAATTATTGTGGATGACTGTGAGTGAAAAAGTGGAGGGTGGGAGTGAATGAAATTAATGTGGATGGCTGTGAGTGAAAAAGTGGAGGGGTGGGAAAAGAGGAGGGGAGGGGAGGTTCTGTGTTTTTGGTGTGTAGGTAGTGTCATAATTTTAGAAAAGATTTGAAGAAATGAAGGTGATTTGAAAGTGAAATGGGTCGGTGGGTAAGAGTATGAAAGAAGTAGTCGAAAGGGTGAAATGGGGGAGGGGAGATTTAGTTGTGCTTAGGTGTGAAATTTTTGGAGAGTAGGAGTATTTGACCAGCTGGCTATGTCAGGAATGCGTGGATATATGTAAGTTAGAAGGAAAGTGTTGAAATGTGCTGAGAATATGACAATGAGGGTAAGGAAAAAAAGAAAAAGAAAGAGAAGTAGAAAAGTGATATTAATTTTGGTGACGAATGGGTGAAATGTAGTTTTTTGTAGGCAGCGTTGATTGTTTGAAATTAAATTGAGGGCAAAAGGGGTTTAAATATCTAAATATTTGTGAGGGTATCTGGATTGTGTTCACTGGTGAGGCTTGTTTTTTTAGGTTAAGTGGTTTGGATTCGCGGTGAATGAAAAAGTATGTAGGCGGTTGTGCGTGGGCGTGTATGCGGAAACTAGTATGTAAGTACAATTGAGAGCGAAGAGAAAGACAGGTTAGCCATGATCTAGGTTCAGTTTTTGTTCGGTCAAGATAATTTTGCTTATTAAATAGGTTAGATTATAGAAGTCATTTCGTTGTCTGATGGTGTTGGAGGCTGTGATTAGTGCGGTTTCCAGTAGCCTTCGCCGAGCTTTGTCGTGAATGTATTTGGTGATTTTGGCCTGTTCAAATTTGAAAGCATGATTGTGCTATAATGCATGGGAGAAAAGTGCACTGAGAGAGTGATTGTTTTTTATGTCCCTTTTGTGTTCGCTCAATCTTTTTTTCAATTCACGTTGTGTTTCTCCCACGTAAATTTGATAGCAGTTGTTGCATGGGACAGTATATAAGCTGGGAAATATCTTGATGTGTTTAGTGTTTGTTTTATCGTTTGTGATGTGGTTTGTACTGTTGGAATGCCTAGTTTGTTAAGTGTGTTGCATATGGATGTGTTATTGGAATGCGTGGATAAGAGAAGAGGTCTGTATATGAGAGAGGTGTTTGGTGTTTGATTTTTTGGTGTGTTGTTTTTGGAGAATATTTGAAAGGTTTTCTTCTTGCCATTTAATATAAAATGTGTGGGATATTGCAGTGTTTTCAGGAATTAGTGATGTGTTTTATTTCTTCATCTATGTATTTCTCTCAGCCCGGACCTCGGTCCTGCGTTCCCAGTAGTGGCTACTACTTCTTCGCATTAACCCATCATGTCAACCCAATATTTTCATGTACTTATTCTTAAAAATTATCATCCTGAGGAAGTTTTACAAATAAAGACGAAACGTTGATTAATACATAAAAAAACATTTTTTTTCCCTTTTTCATTTCTCATTAGTCGGATAACCTTCTTTTCTCATATATATATATATATATATATATATATATATATATATATATATATATATATATATATATATAGTAGTAAGCTATGAAAATATATTTATGGCAATTAAGTTACACAGAGGCTCCCGCGTATATATATATATATATATATATATATATATATCTTACCCAAGAGATACATAGACACTCTTAAACACCTAGCTAACAACAACAACATAATCATATCACCATCAGACAAAGGAGGGGGCATAGTAATCATGGACAAAAACTCATATATCAAAAAAATATCTACTCTATTATCCGACGAAAACACATACACTAAAACCGACCAAAAAACTATAGATAAAAACATAGAACATTTTAACAAATCTTTCAAACACCTAATCAAGAACAACAAAAAATGGGCATCAAACATTGAGTATCACCCTATCATTCCCACATTATACGGGCTCCCCAAAACCCACAAACCCGACATCCCCATGCGTCCCATTGTATCAAGCATAGGTAGCACCACACACAAAATCGCACGGGCCATAGCTAACATCCTCACTCCACTAATGGGTACCATCAGTCCTTCCCACATCAAAAATTCAGGCGACCTTCTTAGCAGAATAAAAAGCATCAACGTAGAAAATAAAAATATGCATAGCCTAGATGTCACTTCGCTCTACACTAACGTACCTGTTAAAAAATGTCTAAACTTACTTCACACACAAATAAAGAAAATAAAAACCTACCTACCTTTTCCCCCCAACACTCTTATAGAAATAATTAGACTCATCACTGACATAACATATTTCCAATTTAACGAAGTATTCTATAAACAAAATTTTGGACTCCCTATGGGCAACCCCCTTAGCGGTGTATTGGCCTGCCTCTTTTTAGAATTCTTAGAATCCGGTCCTTTCAAATATAGACTACCCCCTAACATCGAATACTTTAGATACATAGATGACATTTTAATTTTCCTCCCCACAGACATACAAATCAATCATGTTAAAGATAAACTCAACACAGTAGAAGCCTCCATAAAATTTACCCATGAGACTGAAATAAACGGCTTTATTCCCTTCCTTGATACTCTTATAATTAAGTCCAACAACAAACTAGAATTCAAGGTACACCGCAAAAACACTCACAAAAATGACTACATACATTTCTACTCCCACCACCATAGCAAGATCAAAACAGGTATAATTATAGGCTTCTTCCTACGCGCCCTTAGAATATGTAGCCCCCCCTCACATAGATGAAGAAATAAAGTACATTTTTAACTCCCTAAAAACATTGCAATACCCCACACATTTTATATTAAATGCCAAGAAAAAAAGCCTTCCAAATATTCTCCAGAAACACCACACAAAAAAATCAAACTCCTAACACCTCTCTAATAGACAGACCCCTTCTCCTACCCACGCACTCCAATAACACATCCATATGCAACACGCTTAACAAATTAGGCATTCCTACAGTACAAACCACATCTCAATCCATAAAACAAACTTTAAACACATCCAGACATTTCCAAAAAACACCCACATCTCATGCCGGCTTATATACTGTCCCTTGCAATGACTGCCATCAATTTTACGTGGGAGAAACACAACGTGAATTAAAGAAACGATTAAATGAACACAAAAGGGACATAAAAAACAACAACCCTCTCAGTGCACTTTTCTCCCATGCACTAGAACATGGTCATGCGTTCAAATTTGAACAAGCCAAAATCACTAAATATATCCACAACAAATCTCGGCGAAGATTATTAGAAACTGCCCTCATCACCGCCTCCACCACCATCAAGCAGCGTAATGGTTTCTTTAACCTATCACCCTTAATAAGCAAGATCATTCTCACAGAACAAAGACTCTTGCCTGATCATGGTTAAACTTTTTTCATCTCCAACCTCTATAACACTCTCCCATTTACTTTTCCCTTTCTTTTTCTCATTTAATCTTCATTTTCTCCTTACTTTTTCCTCACACTTTTAATACTGCAGTCCAAATAAACTTTCTCATGTTCCAAATATCTCAAATATTCCATACCCACCCTTTCAATCACCGCCCTCCTCCACCCCCCCCCAATCCCTCACTCATTGCTATCATTTTCCAAATATTTCAAATATTTCACACCCTATCACAACAAATCCTCCCTCTCCCCCACTCAACTATTTTCTCCCATACCCCTTCTTAAATTCCCTCATTTTCTCAAAACGCTCTCTAAGCCCATAACTTTCGCCCATCCACCAAAATCATAGCCCCCCTTCCTCTCTACCCATCCTCCTTTCCCTGCATACACCCCACCATACACAAACATTCCAACCTACTTTTTCCCCTTCAATCTTGAACCGCAGCCATCTGGTCAAACACCCCCCTCCGCCCCCCCTCTTCCTCACCTCCCTCTCTGCCATCCACTTTACCCCTGCTCATCCCCCACCTCTTTCTCTTACCACCAGCTACAGTAGTCCTGGCTCACCCCATCCTTCCATTGTTTCCCTACTCATTCTTTTCTACATTCATTTCTATTTCTCCAACAAATACGGACGTCCACCCAGTAGTTGGCCACTATTTCATTCTATTTTTCCCAATATGTCTACCCTACATGTATCTGTGCTTGCATGACATTTTTTCTCTATTTTATCATCCTGATGAAGTCTTATAAATAAAGACGAAACGTTGATGTACACATAAAAAACATCCATTTTTTGGTTTTCCTTTTTCATTTTCCCATCTCGTCGGATTACTTTCATCCTTCTCTTCCCATATATATATACGTATATATATATATATATATATATATATATATATATATATATATATATATGTACAGACGTTCATTTTAAGGTCGTACATTACTAGCCATTAAAAACTAAACTGTAAAAGACTTACTTATATACAACTGTATACTCGAAGTCAGTAAATTAAAAAAAGAAAGAATAATATTTACTTAGTTCTTCGGTACAACGTTTTAATTACTGAGCAATTATGACCCGGCTAATAAGTAGTTAAAAATGAAGCTTTATAGGCGAACTCGTCGGTGATTGGAGAAACAACAACATTGCGCGCTGGTCTAGTTTTAGTAGCAGTAACGGCATTGTATGCTGGTCTAGTTTCGCTATGTAAATTTTGTTTATGAAGTTACACCGGTAAAGCGAATAGGGAAAATCTCACTTTACATTATATATCGTCTCTCTCTATATATAAGTCAATTTTCGCTTGATTTTGTGTCATAGAAATCGATAAGTTAATACTTAGAACATTCAAATATGTTTCAATAAAGGTATACGTTTTCACAGAATCTAAAAACACCATTGAAAGTTCCTTTGATACTATTTGGATTCACTAGGGACAATTACCGGCTAAGTCCTTGAAACAACTGACCTCTATTCGAATGTTAAGAAACGAAATTCATTTTATAAAATAGAATTTCTTAGTTTAAAAAAGAAAACATAAAATTCTAAAAAGAATATATCTCTGAGGGATGAATTAAAAAAAAAAGATTTAAATATTTAAATAATTATTTTATTGTTATTTTTAAGTATTCAAATAATTAAATTCTGTAAGATAATTTTACCGTTTTCAGTTGTCAATATCAAACGCAGCGTAAATTAGTAGTTCTTTTAGAAAACACCACCGCACTACCAGTTTTTTTATTACTTGACTCCACATTGCAAATGTCATTTTAAACTTTTCTGTTAAGGAAAAAATACGCCATAATTTGAAATTATCTCCGACCAACAATGTATCACTACACAGGCAACGTAAAAGTAAAATATAAAATTAAAAATCTGAATAAAATATTTGGCAAAAAAACATGTAAGTTTTAAAATTCTCAAATCTCTACAAATAATACTAAATCTCTAAATAATAATCCTTAATCTATAATAAAATAATCCCAAACCTAAAAAAAATAACCCCAAACCTGTAAAAATAATCCCAAATCAGTAAAAATCCGACAATAAAATGCAAAATCTGAAGAAAAAAATCTAAATTCCGATAATCTTCTGAAAAACGAGAATTTTCTAAACATTGTTGCAATTACTGTTCATCTCAGTGAATGTTCGATTTATTGTTCGAATTGATCAATTCGATAGTATTTCCGTTTAATCAGAATTTCACGGATGTTTCTATTAAGCATGTCACCATACATTGTGTCGGTTTAATCTGATTCGCGCTCCTTTGTTATCTTATTAATTTATATCCGTGTCTGCTTGGATTGTTGAACAGTTTCCTGGAACTAGTTTCCGCATTCAACGAGGGCTTGGTCAATATAGGCGACAGTTTTTCAGCGTAATTGTGTACAAAGACATAAGGAAATGCGAATATCCGGGAACGAAGAACAGAAAGGCCACACCACTAAGATTTAACATTGTCTTTTTCGCGCCATATCCCTATTGGAAATTTAACACCAGAACAAAACAACTATTGTAAGTGAATAATTAAAGATAAATTGCTACTCTAATTTATTGCTTATAGAAATATGGGGGTTAATACCTTTTTTTAAATAGATAAGACTAGATTTTATCTCGGCTTTCTGATTCCGGTAACTTGATCCCTTAGTAACATATGGAGAGGATTTTTTTAAAGTTCAGACGAACTGAATGGGAAAGAATTATGAAGATTAGTTAGTAATTCTTTTTCAAAATCCAAAATATTTATTCAATGAATCCATAATTAATCATTTGACAAAATATGATCGCAATTTAATAGATTATTAAAATCATTTTCAACCCAAAATGTTTTAAAAGCCTATATTCGGAACATCAGAAAGTTTCATCGATTATCCTGCTAGCTTGAAAGGCCGAGAGCAGGCTCAAAGCGTTACATTAAATAGTGGCGATGGAGAGGTGCTCGTAGAGCCAAGTCAATACACGATAATTTCCTATGTGGCTCGTCATTAATAGGCCAAGGCTGTTGAGAAAGTACCGCGTGGAATTGTCAATCGCGCCACTCGCCCCCACAGCGATCAGTTGGAATACAAATCTGTCGAGAAGATCGGTGTATTTTGATCGTTTGTGATTCACCTCAGACGCTGCTACATATTCGATGTTTGTTGCGCAATTTGTTACCGATGAAGAAGCAAAACTGTCGACAAATGTGCATTCCATATTAGCGATTTACCTTTTGAATCAAATCATAATTCTTTGTTAATATTTGGGTTAATATTAATTTACTTCTTTCTTTTACCTGATTTTCATGTTTACTACACACACACACATACACACATATGTTTGTGTGTTATGGTGTGATGGTGATCTACCCTATTCCGTGACTATGTAAACTCCTCTATACATAGTGTCAAGAATAGTCAACATCACCATCACAATATAACAATATATATTAAGGCAAATGTTATTAAGTAACAAACAGTTTTTGTGTCATAAAGCGTTTTTATTTTTTTTATTTTTCCGAATAATCCATTTTGTATTCCAATCGAATAACTATCTATAAATTGCATGATTAATAATAAAATTAAGTATTTTGGGGTTACTTTATAAGTTACTATTAACCTGCAAAAAAGACGTCACGTATGACACTAAAAAACATTTATACCCTAATCGACGGTATTCCGATGGGATCGTTTCTTTTGGCTGGTTATACAGAACTTTAAAGCCCTCTACATTAAAACTAGAAAATTGATTTTTTTTAAACTTCAGAATATACGTAAGCGTAAAACTATTTGTAAAAATTAAACGAACATAAATGAAAACAATTTATCATTAAAACTAAATGAACGTAGACGAAAACACTTTATCATTAACGTAGGTGTAAAAACTAAACAAACATAGATGAAAATACTTTATCATTAACGTAGGTGTAAAACCTAAACGAACATAGATGTAAATACTCTATCATTAACGTATGTGTAAAAACTAAACAAACATAGATGTAAATAGTTTATCATTAACGTATGTGTAAAAACTAAACAAACATTAAGGAAAACACATTATTATTACCGTAGGTGTAAAAACTAAATAAACATAGATGAAAACACTTTAGCCTAAACGAACATAGATGAAAACAATATATCATTAACGTAAGGGTAAAAACTAACCGAACTTAGATGAAAATACTTTATTATTAACTTCAGGGTAAAAACTAAACGAACATAGATGAATACACTTTATCATTAACGTAGGTGTAAAAACTTAACGAACATTGATGAAAATACTTGATTATAAACGTAAAGGTAAGAACTAAACGAACATAGATGGAAACACTTTATCATTAACGTAGATGGAAACACTTTAGCATTAACGTATGTGTAAAAACTAAACGAACACTAATTAAAACACTTAATCATAAACGTATGTGAAAACACTAAACGAACATAGATGAAAACACTTGAGAATTAACGTAAGGGTAAAAACTAAACGAACATAGATGAAAACACTTCAGCATTAACATAGGTGTAAAATATAACGAACATAGATAAAAACACTTTAGCATTAACGTACATGTAAAAACCAAACACACATAGATGAAAACACTTTATTATGAACGTAAGGGTAAAAACCAACCGAACATTGATGAAAACACATGATCATTAACGTATATGTAAAAACTAAACGAACATAAATGACCACACTTTATCATTAACGTATGTGTAAAAACTAAACGAACATAGATGAAAACACATTATCATAAACGTAGGTGTGAAAACTAAACGAACATAGATGAAAACACTTTATCATTAACGTAGGTGTAAAAACTAAACGAACATAAGTGAACACACTTTATCATTAACGTATGTGTAAAAAGTAAACGAACATAGGTGAATACACTTTATCGTTAGTGTAGGCGTAAAAATCAAATAAAAGAAAACATGAATGCTCTTCATAATTAACGTAGGCGTAAAATCTAACAGAAAACAAATTTTTAAACACTTTATTATTAACGTTTGCGTGGAAACTAAACGAAACATGATAAAAACACATAACTATTTACTTATGCGTAAAAACCAAAGCAACACACTGTATCAGTTAAGTGGGCGTAAAATCTAAACAAAAATAAATAAAATACACCTTCTCATCAACGTATACATAAAAATAAAAATAAAATAGATAAAACCACTGTATTGTTAACATAGCAGTAAATACATGAAACACGTTATCATAAACGTACGCGTAAAGAAAACATAAAAAATACATTTTAGTACGTTATCATTAACGTAGGAGTAAACACTAAAAGAAAATAGACTAAAACTCTTCAACATGTACGAGGGCGTAAAAACCTTTCAAACATATATAAAAACCCGTCATCATAATCGTAGGCGTACAACTAAAAGAAAATAAATGCAAACACTGTAATATTGATGAATATATTCACTATTTACAAAGTTAAATTCTGTCTCTTTAACTAATTCCCCATGGCCGAGGTGTTTAGACTTGACTGCAAATCAGTGGCGATTAGTGATCGGGGTTCGCGCCCGCCGACCGTTGAGAATTAGCTTCCTGCACTGAAGATTGCGTTAGCATGAAACATCGATGTCTGTAGGTATTAAAATAATTAATATTTATTTATAAATATTATATATATATATATATATATATATATATATATATATATATATATATATATATACATATGTATGTATCGATAAATGAAAGAAGAGAAATACAAAATGTAAGACTGACAAATTTATTACATCTTTAGTTATTCAAGACAAGGTGTATTCAATAAAAGAATGTTTTTTTCCTTAAGCTAGGATTTTCAATAAATGTTTTTTTATCATCAGAGGAATTAAATAGTTAGACCACACCCTAACCAACCTCTTCTACGACAGAATCACCTATTATTCTGCTTGATTAAGTCCTCCTGGAATACTCCAACGGTGACTTTTTGTCTTTCAATTCTCAACCATTTTGTCACTAGACATATTTTGCATTAGCTCTTCTCACACACTTATATCTACATTTTATAACTTTTTAAAATGTTGCAAATTATGGCTTTTGATTTATTCTCCGCCAACTTATAAATCTATTTAATTCCTCTTATGTATAAGAAACAATTCTTTGAAAAGCATGGCTTAAGGAAAGAGAAAATAAAAATTCTTTAATTGAATACACGTTGTCTTTAGTAACTGAAGATATAATAGATTTGTCATGTAGACCAAAATTTAAATGGGAAAATTCACAAAAGTATAAGATGATAAAACAATAAAGAAGAAAAATGGAAAATAAGAAATGGAAGAAAATAGTATAAGAAAGAAAACAACAGAAAAAGAAAAGGAAAAGGTAAATACAAATAAGGAAAAGAAAGAAGGAAAAAGAAAGGGTAAAAGTAGAGAAGAATATAGAAATAGTGTCGACTGAAGAAACGCGAAACATAAAACAAGACATACAAAGTAACGGGTGTGGAGAGATTGACATGGAAATGGCTCAATAAAAAATGGAGCAAAAAGTAGTGTTTAGACGGGGGGAAAGTATAGGAGGTAAAGCTATAATTTTAGAATACGACAAAAAAGGGGCGAAAAATGGTGGCAAGTTAAACAGCAGTATATATAAAATAGTTTTAACAAAACAATATTTAAAATTTAAAATTGAGGAAGTTAAAAATAAAAAATTGTAAAAATAATGCCGAAATAATTTAATTTCTTTTATTTTATCACAATTTTATTTTCAGCGGATGTTATTATTACGGCTTCGGGCGTACACAAATGACAAAATCTAGATCCAGAGGTGTAATATTTTGATTTCTGTAAGATTGGTCAATCTAATGAATATGGGATGTTATTCGATTTTAAATTATTAATTAAGTTAGTAATGGGTAGTACTTTTTTTATCTTTTGAAAGAATATATATGATTTGAGATGCGGTGTGTTAAAGTCTACGCTGTGTGTATTTTTGATAGGGTGATTATATTGTAAGGCATACCATTTATAGCATCAGCTAAATAGAGAAGATTGGAGTTAATTTGTTGGTTAGAGGGAGGGTATAACTTATTTGAAAGGGTTATAATATGGTGTTGGGTTGTTTCGGTGGGGATGCTATAAATTAGAGCAGTAGAGTGGATGCTGTAAGGGGTCAAATCATATGCATTAAGCCTCCCCTCCCCTCCTCTTTCCCTAGCCCCTCAAAATCCATGCTACACCTCACCACAACAAAAACCTCAGCACCCCCTCCCCTCTCTCCCACCCTTAGACAAATTCACTAACACTTACACCGCTCCCTTTTTCACTCACAGCCATCCACATTCATTTCACTCTCTGCCACCGACTTCGCTCAGTCGGGACCTTGGTTCTGCGCTTCCAGTAGTGGCTACTCTTTCTCATTAACCCATCATGTCAACCCAATATTTCTATGTACTTGCATGACATTTTTCTTAAAATTATCATCCTGAGGAAGTCTTACAAATAAAGACGAAACGTTGACGAATACATAAAAAAACATCTGTTGGTTTTCATTTTCATTTCCCATATATATATATATATATATATATATATATATATATATATATATATATATATATATATATATATATATATATGAACCAGTTTTCTCCAAAAATCAATTTGTAATCTCTAAGTTTCCTATATCGTATCGAGATGTTGTAAAACATGCCTAGAAAGGCATAACTAAATTGAAGTGGCGTGGGCGTTGCTGGAGACGCCAAGACGATAAGATTCCATCTAGTCTTCGCATGTCTCATTTTTCTATTTTATTACATCTGTGTGTGTGTTTTTTAATACTTTTGTTTAGTTTAAGACTGTAATATAATTCATCAGCGAAAGACCCATTCTTATAATTATATCTCATGGGGTGGCTCTGGCAACAAATGTGAGACATTACGTGGGGGTTACCCGCGACAGACACCCATTGGACCATCCTGATCAAAAGAAAGCAGAAAAAGAAGCAACAGAAAATAGAACATGTATCTTGATCTAATTAAAATGAAACAATGTGTGTATCGAATACGCAGATAAATATTAGCGAATCTGTTTCCCGCAATTTTTACACGCCATAATGTGGAAATAAGCAACAGCGGCCACAGTAGGCATTCCTTATCGCCTGGTCTTGCCCCCAACATTTCCAACCCACAGATTTACTAGCCTATACGAAGTTGTGTTATCTATTGTCAAGTTATTTCCCTCAAAGAGGTTAGACACAAGATCAACGTATTTTTATTTACCTCCTCTCCAGGAGGCTAGAAAAAAAAGCAGTTGTAGTTAGCGAGCGCACTAGGATTGCCGCACTCCCGCCTACAAAAAGTACCTGAGAAACTTCGTTGGCATTCCCCGGTAGGGACGACGAATAGAAATAAACTAGCCCCTTACCAAAGAGAAGGTAAAGCCTGGGATGGTGGACCTCCTAGAATTGTACAGAAAAATAGTAGCATCCATTAGAACATATATTACATTTTAATCTTAGCCAAAAAGCCAAGTATAAAGATAATATTATGTATTGTCAAGCGATAGGAGACTGAGAAAGTTTCATTATATGACCAATTGTCTGGGTATTTCCGAATGTGTCAAGATAAAACGACACCTGGTTCCAAAACTTTGTTTAAGGGAATTAGCGCTTACCGACAAGACACAAAGACAAGCGACGATATCAGCGAGTGATAATCTAGCTAATAAAATGTGTGGCTTTTTTCTCTTCATGGGCCTTCGTTCACCTTCATCTTGGCTTTCTCTTGTACTCATCCTAGTGTCGAATTTTATGCCAGGGGTAAGGAAAACAAGTGAAGAGTGTTCTCTTTTGGCTATCTGTTAAAGAGATTTTCACGATGATTGTAAGAAAAAGGGAATGGTAAAATTGTATCTTCATTCAAAAATCGGAAAGAGATCGTTTAAGGTCGAAATAATTATTGTCTGTTATTTGTTAAATTTTCTGTTGTGCTTTATTCTTAAATATCTTTTTAGCTCTCAAGCCGAAAATATGACGTGATATATATATATATATATATATATATATATATATATATATATATATATATATATATATATATATATATATATATATTAACAGTTCTATATAATTTGAGATTAAACTTAGATTTTCCATTCAGAATGAACCTGACATTTCCGAACATTCAACTTTATAACGCACACAGACACAGACACACAGACAGACACAGACAGACACACACACACACACACACACACACACACACATATATATATATATATATATATATATAATTTATTTAGATATTGTATATTACATATTTCAGCAATGCACCGCGGTTCCATCAAAAAGGGCAGATTTAGACATCTTTAGTAAATCTCCGTGCCCAGTTGAATCATCGGCAAGCTGAAATGATTGTAGTCACGCCCGACAGTCACGTTGACGCCATTCCCTGTCGGGCGTGACTACAATCATTTCAGCTTGCCGATGATTCAACTGGGCACGGAGATTTACTAAAGATGTCTAAATCTGCCCTTTTGGATGAAACCGCGGTACATTGCTGAAATATGTAATATACAGTATCTAAATAAATTATATTAGCTCTCTTATATGATCGAGCACTTTATTTGATTTCTTTTCATATACAACCTGACACTATATATATATATATATATATATATATATATATATATATATATATATATATATATATATAAGGATAGTATGAAAGATATATATTTTATATTAGATCTTATCATGATAAAGAGATGCTCGATATTGTAGATAGAGCATTATTATTGAAATGATCAAAAAAAAGTTGGATGATTTACAAATTTATTAAATCATCAACTGTTCATGGATCTTCAAAAACATTATTTTCTCCTGACGAGAAAAGCAATTCTATTTAAATCCATGTATTAAAGGTCAGTTTATTATACTCTTTTCTTGAACACTTGATGATTTAATAAATTTTTAACCTATCCAATGCAATTTTTTAATCATACCAATATTTCCCATATATGTATATATATATATATATATATATATATATATATATATATATATATATATATATATATATATATATATATATGTGTGTGTGTGTGTGTGTGTGTGTGTATGTGTGTGTGTGTCTGTGTGTGTATGTTTGTATGGGTGAGTGTTTATATTGGAAATTTAAAAAGGAGACTCGTACAGAATTTAAACTCGACAAGCAAATATTACGTTTAAATCTCGTATGCGTTTTATTATTCACTTTCTGTTATTTCTTATTTATATCCATCCCCGAGGACAAAATAAACATTGTGCATAGTAAAATTACCTGCGTTAGTAATTATATTCAGAAAAAAGTGACTTAATACATAACATACTGTAGGAAATAAATGTTCAATGTTAAAAACATAATAATTCCTCGTATTGTGTTGCCTGATAAAACAAGTAGATATTGTTACATTACTAGTAAACACGTGAACAACGATCTGCCTCATTGGAGTTTGGCTCATGTAGTAAGTGGACTAAAACAACATCCATGTCAGTTGATCCCTCTTTAGAGTTAAAGGTTCGAATCCTATACGAGTCTAATTTTTAGCCTGTGTTATTCTTTGTTTATATCGATCCTCGAGTACTAAAAAAGTCGTTTGATGAGTTATATTATATCATCAACAAAAACGTAGCATATTGCATAACATAGTTTTATTCGTGTTTCGTATTATTTGATATAGAGATGTTTAGTAAAAATTGACCAGAGTACTCGATAGCCTAAGCAAGAGCGCAATTTATTTAATTTTGCTGCAAATAGGAGAAAACCTAGTCATGTACGCTTGATGTAATTACTTTATAAACTCGAATGTTGGCCCTTTGGCTAAGATCAAAGTGTAGTATCTGTTCCGATGGATACTGCACCCCATAGACTGGTATTGTCTTGGCCTTCGGGGCTTGATTTACGCCGGTCTATGGGTCTGTTCTGTGAAGTTCTAGGAGGTCCACCCTCCCAGGCTTTGCCTCCCCTCTTTGGGGAGGAGTAAGTTTATTGCTTACTGCCTGAAGCGCCCCTACCGGGGAATGCCGACAGGGCTACCCAGGCAATTTTTAAACCCCACTTTCCCGACCCGACCTTGGGTCACATCTTACTTGTGGGAGTAAGATAAAAACTGGCCTTGTGCCTAACTCCTGGAGAGAAGTAAATCAATACTCCCCAACATTTATTTATGCTGACGAATTCAGACCGGCTAACGCGACTTTATTCAAGCTGATGCTGTTTTGCTAAAGAACCCAGGGCGCATAAAAAGTTGTTCTTCTTTTTTGTCTTACAATCAGACACACACGCACAGGGTAATTTAATTTCATTGGAGAAACCACAACAAAGTGTTTAACTCATTTGTTCAGAAGCGTATATATTTTTTATTTAAGTTGGCCCTATGTTAGTTAATTTTTCGATCAATACAGTCCGTTTTTTCACGGAAACACTGCAAATTCAGCCCGCAGAGCTAAAAATACCAAATGTACCTGATTCTTCAGTCGATCATTTGATATATAAATTAGTAAATTAAATGTTATATCATTTTTAATGTAATGATAATTTCTAAAAAAACAACTTTTACACATGTTTCTGGAGGAGTCAGAGGCAGTCGCAGAAAAAGAACAGAGTGTCATAGCCAACACCACCATCACCAGAAAACGTAGAGATGTCCAATTCGAGGGTAATCCAGAAAAATACGCCCCAAAAATGGCAAATAGTCGATCAAACATAGTTAGCTACAGACATAAAACAGAAGCGAAAATCGAGCAACAAATAATTAAATTCGATTATAAACGCACACCTTAGGCTATTCTCTTCTTCTACAAATCCACAATCAGACCATGTATGGAGTACTGTTGTCATATTTGGGCTGGTGAATATCTATCCAATTTCAGGGATTTTGATGATGTGCAGAAACGTATCTGTAATTTGATTGGCCCCCCAACCTTTCATCTTCTCTACACCCTATTTCTCTCACAGATGCGATGTTGCTAGTCTCAGTCTTTTCTACAAGTACTATTATGGTATGTGTCCTTCCGAATTATGTGATCTACTACTTGCTTCTTTTGTTTCAGCTCGTTTGACTAGTTTGTCTAGTGGTTTTCATTAATTCGCTGTTTTGATACCTCATTGTAATATAGCTTCTTTTTCTAGTATTTATTTACTCCTCTCCAGGAGTTAGGCACAAGGCCAGTTTTATCTTATTCCCACAAGTGAGCACTCTGACCATTAAAAATTGCCTGTGCAGTCCCGTCGGCATTCCCCGGTAGGGGCGCCTCAGGCAGTAAGCAATAAACTTACCCCTCCCCAAAGAGGGGAGGCAAAGCCTGGGAGGGTGGACCTCCTAGAACTGCACAGGACCGTCTCATAGACTGGCGTAAATCAAGCCCGGAAGGCCAAGACAATACCAGTCTATGGGGTGCAGTATCCATCGGAACAGATACTACACTTTGATCTTAGCCAAAAGGCCGAGAAAATTCTAGTAGCTAGTTTTCAAGAACTGCAGGCTGATGACTGTTTTCCCCCTACCTATAGTCTTGGACTTTTCAAGACTAAGGTCAATAGGTATCTCCTATCGGTGCGATAATAATATTTAGTTCTTGTTAGCTTTTTACATCAAGTAGCGTAATGCCTTGTCTGGAGCGATTTTCATAAAAACAAATAAATAAGAATAATATTGTTCAAAATATTGCAGAAAAGATATGATATAAAACAGAGGACTGTAGAATCATATAAAATCAAAGTAAATATTCAGACTTCATTTTGGTAAACTAATCACATAAATTGCAGTTTTCCAAATCAAGGGCGATAACTTTCTCTAATCACTTACAATGTATGACATTATTTAATATCCCATTCCTATATTTATTTATGTATTTTAAGCATTAAATCTTTAATTAAATCTTGATTTAGTGACTTAATAACACAATTGACAACATAATTAATAATCGTAATATTTGATTATCTTAAGATATGTTTATATCTTAGCCACATAATAATAAAATGTATCCACTTAGTATATATTCTTTATTAGAATAGAGTATCCTCCTGGCACTGTCATTTAAAAAGATAAATCTTATTATCTGATTCATCATCCCTGATTTGGAAGTCTTTAGTTTCTATGATTATCTTACCAGAAGTCAATTTTACAACGATCTTCTAACCACAAGATTAACTTTGAACAAAGCTGTTAATCAGAATTAAGTTCAAATAAAGACACGCCATTCTCCTGAATCATTCATTATGTTTTGCTGATAGACTTTGATACGTTTCACAGACCTGTTATAGGATGAAGAGGGATAGGGTGTCTTTATTTTTACTGGGGAGGTTACGGTGGCTAAATGGTTAAGGACACGGACATACATTCTACAAAAACGCATTCACTTAGTGTTATGGTACCTTTACTATACGAACTATTTGAACTCTGCCACTAACATCAATACTGAGAGAACCTGCTTCTCAGTGTTGAATCAACTCCAGTCCGATAGGAACTGGGTATTTCGGTGGCCATTTATCTGTCGGTCTGAGTCATTAGTCATCGGTAGTCCTATGATGGCCACCCTCCCAGGCCTTGCCTTGCCTCCCATCTTTGGGGTGGAGTAAGTTTATTGCTTACTGCCTGAGGCTGCCCAGCCATTTTTATTGAGACCAGAGTGCTCGTTCTTTAGGGGCGCTGGCGTGACTCTCCACACTTTTCGGCTTGGCGCCACATATTTCTGCGGTAGGAAGGAATAAAATACCTGAAACCACATCAGTCTATACTGGCAGTCAAGACAGACGCACAACTTCTCGTGTTCTCTGTAGCATTATACGTTTTTTCAATACACTTGTGTCTCTAAACTCTGAGTTCGTGTTTTCCTTCCGGACCCTTTACAGGCCCACAACACTTAGGATGTTGGCGACCTTTACATAGTTTCTCCTGTAAGTATCCGATGCCTTTTTATAAAAAATTCTACCAAGAAATATATCGCAGAACACAATGCCAACAACAGAACTATCTGATTCATACGAAATGAATGCATTTTAACTGGATGCCGAAGAAGAATTTGCTCATGTTAAAGCTTGTGGTGAGAAGATCGTTGTACAATTATATGGATTCAAGTACAAATGAATTGTTTAGCTCTGAAACACGTGTAAGTGAAACAGACAAAATAATTTCGAATTTGAAAAGGATTTCGTGTGAATATAATGCATATATAAATGTATATATGGAAAATTAGAAAAGGAAAACCAAATATATTCCGTATGTATTCATCAACGCTTCGTCTTTATTTCAAGACTTCCTTTGGGTGACTGGTGTGAAGAAATGGCACACATTTGAAAAAGTAGCAGTAGAAGGAGGTAAACCTAAGTTATGTTTAACTTCTCCTACTTCTACTTTAGTATGGTTTAGGCCATATATATATATATATATATATATATATATATATATATATATATATATATATATATATATATATATATATATATATATCCCATTTATTTGAAATTACCTTGTATAGTGGGAAATAGTATTAAACTAGGTAAACAGATTGTTGATAGCATTAATAATTGTTTCTACTCTGTTGCCTTACGATTAGTTTATGTTACTAGACCTGATTTTCCTTCCTTTCGCAAGGATAGTGTGTCTTATACAAATTATAGTAATATTGTATACCAATTTAGATGCCAATGTGATGCTGGCTATATAGGGCGCACTCCCTTGCATTTGTAGACCCGCATAAACCAGCACATCCCATCAAAAATACGTCAGGGAAGGGTAGGATCCTTGCGTTACCCTTCCTTTAATACTTTGGACTCTGCTATTGGCCAGCATTTGGTTGAAAACCCTAGCTGTGCCAGTAGCTATATAGTTGACCGTTTTGAGGTCTTGCATAGAGCAGATTCCAAGAACCATTTGAAAATATTGGAGTGTGTCCTTATCGCTATGCGAAAACCTTCCTTGTGCCGGCAGAAGGAATTTGTTAGATCACTTAATCTCTTTGGGGAACTTTGAACTCCCTCCTCTTTTTTTTCTCCCCTAACGCAGTGCCTTTTAATCGTTTTTTAAGTAAATCATTAAATTGACTTTTAATCGCTCTATTGTTAATTTAGGAACTTTCAAATCCCCATTTGCTCTTTCTTTCGACAATATTATTAATTAAAACTATCGATTTTCTCCTGACGAGATGATAGTCGAAAGGGCCTTAGAGAGATTTCCGCGTATCAATTTTAAATGTATTTATAAGTTTTGTACCTCAAAACATTTATATATATATATATATATATATATATATATATATATATATATATATATATATATATATATATATATATATATATAAACATATATATGGCATAAACCTACTTAAGTAAAATGAACCATATGTTCTTGATTTTTTACATTTTGTATGAAATAATTTCATTTCACGTCCCGTTAGCCTATGACGTTTTATAAAATGACTCAATTGTATATAGTTTGTGTAAAATAAATGTATCACTATTTTGCCAACTCGGCCGTAAATTAAACACATTAAGGCATGCGCAACTCTCCAAGCACTGACATTACTGAAAGTAGTTAAAGAAAGGCAAAACAAGAGAAATCAAGAGGATGCGTAACAGCGAGTGTGAGAGAGAGAGAGGGGGAGAGAGAGAGAGAGAGGGGAGAGAAGGAAGGGGTGGGAGGGAGAAGGGGAGGGGAAAATAATTATTTCGCGGGTAATTAGTTAGACAGTAATATGTAAAAAACATTTTCCACGCTTTATATACATGAAGAGTATCCGTTAAGTAATGTATTTACTGTAATATGATAAAGAGAAATTACATTTTTTTCCACATTTCTTACTTCCGACCTACGGAAAGAGTGAGTAAATATATGTGTATATATGCTAAACAAATACCCGTCTCAGGATGCGTAAAAGTAGCTTTACGAATATTAAAATAATGATATAATGATATTAAACCGTATGTCCATAAACTTTATTCCAATTTCGATCCAAATCCATTAAAGTATTTTGATTCTATAAATGTCTAAAATATAAGGCTTATGATGTCTTAAGAACAAATTGAAATTCATGGAATCTCGCTTAGTGTCAAATGACTAGTGATCAGATTCAATGCAAATCTGATATATTTGAATTTTTAGAAAGGAAGTCGTACCTATATTATAGCCCTAAAACCATTTAAATACAAAAAAAACCTGAAAATCGAACAATATTTATCAATTTATGTCTAATAGCTGTTGTTAAAATTTCACAAAATTCGAAGATATTAGAAGTTGACGAACGGCTTCCACCTATTTAATGAAAAAAAAATATAGCTCACATTTAGACCATTTAAGTCTAGGAGTTCTGTTCCTAAATTCATAATGATCTGTTAATTAATTTATGAGCGAATACTCGATATACAAATATATAAACATGCCCTACTTTATATATATATATATATATATATATATATATATATATATATATATATATATATATATTAGATCGTCTGGAAAGTTATGAACGGACTTAGCTACTTTAATTCGTTCGGAAAGTTATGAACGGACTTAGCTACTTAAATTCGTACATAAAGGTATGAACGGACTTAGTTACTATTGAGTATTTTGGAAAGTTATTAATGGACTAAGGTACTATTGCGTATTTCGTTAAGTTATTAAGGGGCTTAGCTTCTATTGAGGCATTCATGAAGTTATGAAAAAACTTTGTTACTATTGGGTCTTTCGGAAAGTTATGGACAATTGGAGCTAAGTCTGTTCATAACTTTCCGCCGACCTAATAGGAGCTTAGTCATGGCCACCGAGAGTTGCTACAGGGCTGTTTGCTCGAAAATGACGTCACTGCATTGCGTGTCAAACAATGGCCGTCGTAATAATGATAAGAAGGCATTTCGACTTCTCCATTCACTAAATAATCCATCAAAATTCAGGAAATCAACCAATTTTTATGTCATTTTCAGTATTTATTATCATCACTGTATATAATAAATCCATTACTTAATTATAAAGCTTGGTGCAAATGTATTATTTCCTGTAAACAAAAAACAGTTATCCAAAATATCAAAACATCTCGACTTTTCCATTCACTAAATAATCCATCAAAATTCAGGAAATCAACCAATTTTTATGCAATTTTCAGTATTTATTAATCAATGATTACTGAATAAAATAAATCCATTACTCAATTGGAAAGCTTGGTGCAAATGTATTATTTCCTGTAAACAAAAAACAGTTATCCAAAATATCAAAACATTTCGACTTCTCCATTCACTAAATAATCCATCAAAATTCAGGAAATCAACCAATTTTAATGAAATATTCAGTATATATTAATTAATGATGACTGAATAAAATAAATTCATTACTTAATTAGAAAGCTTGGTGCAAATGTTGTATTTCCTGTAAACAAAAAACAGTTATCCAAAATATCAAAACATTTCGACTTCTCCATTCACTAAATAATCCATCAAAATTCAGGAAATCAACCAATTTTAATGCAATTTTCAGTATTTATTAATCAATGATGACTGAATAAAATAAATCCATTACTAAATTAGAAAGCTTGCTGCAAATGTATTATTTCCTTTAAACAAAAAACACCTTTACTAAAGTTATCCAAAATATCAAAACATGTTGACCATACGATACTGTAAATATTTAAAACAAAGCATTAGAAAACTTTTAAAATTGCATGTAAAAAAGAAAGGAACACGATTCGATTCATCCTGAAACTGATCTTTATTCAATATAAATTTATAGAAAATATTTAGTAGAATGTTTCTAATGTTCTTTTTCTGTTTAGCTTTTTCTTATTGATGTGATCATTTTTCATATCACAAAGATTGTTCAGTATAGAATTAGAGGAACTCCAGATAATCATTCTTTCTATTTTTTCAATATTGTGACAAGAGTCAACATGAAAAAGAAGATTAGCATTTTTTTAATAAAAATAAAGGTCTGTATATGTTTAAAATAAACAAGAATTAATTATTTCGTATATATTACGAAAAATGCCCCTAAACTCTGTGTTCATAAAATAATTATACCTCGAAGAAAAATTAATTTTGTTAATTAATGATATTATCATTGAATAAGACATTTTTTATTCAATATTTTCACCAAAAAATATAATTTCATGATATATTTCTGTTGTGGACCTGGGTAAGGCTGAATGAATGACACAGGAACACATGGTTTAAATGAACAAAGATGTATATTATATAATAGAAAGAAAGATATTACAAGGAGATGTGCTCTCAACCGCCATTGCCGGTTTGCCTGGGAAGAAGAGAACAAGGGTCACGTGCTTCCCGTATTTATAAGGTGGACGAGTCCATGTTCTCCGTAGGTAGGTACGGCACCATAACACCCCCCTTCCAAGCCTAACTTCCTCAGGAGTCTTAATAACGTTTCCTTTTCGGATCTATCTCTAGGTAGTCCGGAGCCATTCGTTTTCTTTTTGGTTGTCGTTTACGTGTGACTACCTGGGGTGCTGGTAAGTTGAAGGTGTCATATATCACGTCCATCACGTCTTCTCCTTGTGTGGCGCTGTCAGTGTCATCTGACAGTCTTTTTCTGATCTGATTTAGATGTCTCTTATGCGAGAACCGTGGTCCTTTTATGATATAGACCATCGATCCGATCCTCTTTTCAATTGTACCGGGTTCCCAGAACGATGCATTGTTTTTGAACATCTTAAAATATACCCTATCTCCTGGGTTGTATTTTTTCTTCGGTACCGTAGAGATTCGGTCATAATTATTATGTTTAGGTAATAATTTATCAAACACGGACTTCACATTCCGCGCAAACATCATCTCTGCGGGGGATAATGATGATGCTATGTTCATGTTTTTTGTAATTCTATATACCTGTAAGAATTGTTGTAAAGCCTTCTCCTTAGGAGTATCACCGGCCTTTTTTAATGCTCTTTTTAATGTGTCTACGAAGCGTTCCGCCTGGCCGTTTGACCTAGGATGATACGGGGGCGTCGTTATATGTCTGATTTGAAACGTCGCGCAGAACTCCTCAAAATCTGATGACGTGAACTGTGTCCCATTATCACTCACCAAACAATCCACTACCCCAAAACGGGCAAATAGTTCATGTAGGAATCTTATCGTAACCTCTGGCGTAGGACTCTTGCAACGTAGTACCTCGGGCCACTTTGAAAAACTGTCGACTACGATTAAGTAGTAAAATCCTTCCAATGGTCCCGCGAAATCCACGTGAATTCTTTCCCACGAACGGACGGTCGGTCTTTGGCCATGGGCTATGCTTTATATGCGGTGCTTTTGCCGCTAAGGCACAGCCTTTACAAAGCTTTACTGCTTTTTCAATGTCATTGTCCATACCTGGCCAGTACACAAAACTCCTCATTAACCCCTTCATCCTGGTTATCCCTGGATGGCCAACATGAAATTCTTTCAGAATTTGCTTTCGTAGTTTTTCTGGGATGACCACCCTTTCGTTATGCATAAGTACGTCATCACAGAGTAAGAAACTCTTTGCCGCATGTAAATCCTTATCTACCAATTTCATTTTTGTTCTGGTGATAAATTCATCCTCTTGAGCTTCTTTTTTTATCTCGTATAGTGTCACCGGGAGCTCTCTCACTGCGTTGCACAAAATCTCTTTAAAATCTCCTTCTGTTTGAAGAGACGCAATCACTGTGTCTTCTAGAGTCTCTCTCTGTTTTGGCACTAATCTCGACAATCCATCTGCATGAGAGATTTTATTTGAATGCAAATGTTGCATTTTAAAGTTATAGTTTAATAAGATAGTTCCCCATCTTTGTAGTCTATTAGCTGTATATACAGGTAGGCCTTTTTTAGATCCATAAATTGTAATTAGCGGCTTATGGTCTGTCTGTAAGGTAAATTGTCTACCATGTATGTATCGGTGAAACTTTGTTACTGCAAATATTATTGCTAGGGCTTCTTTCTCGATTTGAGAATACTGTTTTTCCGCTGGGAGCAAGGTCCTAGATGCATGTGCAATGGGTTTATGGGTTCCATCAGGCATTTTGTGTAGGATACATGCTCCTAAACCATATGAACTAGCGTCGCTAGCTACGATTATGTCCAATTCTGGGTTGTAATGTGTTAGAAATAACTCTGACGTAAGTCTTTCTATGATTTTATTAAATGCATCCTGACATTCAGGTGTCCATACCCAGGCTTTACCTTTTTTTAATAGCTCATTTAATGGAGCACGCAAATTATGCATTTCTGGGATAAAAGCCTGGTAGTAATTTGCTAGGCCCAGAAAACTCTGTAATGTCATGACGTTTTCTAGCGCCGGCATGTTTTTTATTGCGGTAGCCCTATCTGGTTCTGGTCTTCTGCCGTCCTTGTCGATCACATGACCCAGATATTTTATTTCCTCCAGGAAAAAATCACATTTTTCTTCTTTTACTTTGAACCCATAATCTTGGATTCTCGCAAACACTTGATTTACATGTTTTTGGTGTTGTTCGATATCTTTGCTGTTAATCAAGATGTCATCGAGATACGCTATTGCGAAATCGAGTCCGCCCAGCATTGTGTCCATTACTTGTTGGAAAATGGCTGGCGCGACCTTAACTCCGAACGCTAATCTTTCGAATTTATATAAACCACGATGTGTGTTTATACATAACAGCTTAGAACAATCTTTATCCACCGGTATTTGTAGGTATGCCTCACTTAGGTCTATTTTTGAAAAAAATCTTCCTCCATTTAAGCTTGTAAACACTTCTTCCGGGGTATGGAGTGGGTAGTGATAGTCCGCGAGGGCAGTATTCAGTCCTGTTGAAAAATCTGCACATACACGAATCTCATTAGATTTTTTCTTTACATAAACCGTGGGTGCTGCCCACTGGCTGTGTTGTACTTTTGATAAAATACCCATCTTTACCAGTCGGTCTAATTCAGCGTTTATTTTTTCAATCGAGACAAAGGGAACTTTCCTTTCTTTTCTAAATACCGGCAGTACATTTTCTTTTAGACGGAATTTTGCAGTCATTTTAGTGCAGCATCCAAGACCGCCAGAAAAAACCTCTGGAAACGATTTTTTTAATTCTCGTTGTAGTTTTTCCGATTCTGTTGCGCGACTATTTATTTTCTTACAAAATGTATTTATCGGCAACTTCCATAAATCAAATGCCTGCATAAAATCTGAACCAAAAAGATTATTCGAATCCTTCAGTACCAGTAGTTTGAGTTTTTTAGTATTTCCCATTAGGGACACATTTGTGATTAATTCTCCTTCAAATGTAATTCTTTCACCAGTAACTGTGCTTTCCAGCCTGTTTGTTCTTGATAGAGTAGGTTTATTTAATCTCCTCCATGTATGTAAATTTATAATGGAAACGTCTGAACCAGATCCAATTGCAATTTTATTCTTTTATCCAGGATTTTCACCTGTACATATTTTCTCATGTTCATGCCAGTTTCCTTCTTTGTCCTAGTGGCTTGAATCCGTATTTTATTTCCTCTGCCCGTTCTGCAGTGCGAACTTTTATGTCCAACTTTTTTGCATTTCATACAGGTTTTAAAAAGGAATGGGCAATCATTGTACCAATGTGGATTACCACAGCGTGAACAAGGGCTTGGTGGCAATTTATTTATTTTTTTACTGGTTTGGTTTGTCTTTGTTACATCAAAATTATTATTTCTTATTTTTCTATAAGGTTGAGCTTTTGTTTTTTGATGTACCTTTTTTATGTGCGCAATGCCGGACAATTCAATGTCTTTTGAGTCCTGTTTTACATTTACAAATCTTTGACAGTCCTCAGCCAACTTTTGCAGCGTAAGGCTTGGTTCATTCTCTAATTTATTTAGAACTTTACGCCTTATCTCCGTGTCATTTCCTGAGATTAAACCTTGTACAAAAATTAGACACTTGAAATTATCTGCACTTAATTCAGCTAGTCTAAAATCGTCACAATGCTTGTTCACTATCGATGCAAAAGTAGCGTAGTCTTCCTCGTCTTTCTTTACCAGGTTCATGCACTTCCATCTTTTGTGGAATAGTGTAGTTCTTGGACTAAACAGTTCTGTCAATAAACCAACCGCTTCTATGAAAGTTAGCTCGCTGGTTTTCCGAGGCAAAATGAAATCCACGAATTTCGTATGTTCTGTGGTATTTAGTTTTCTAAGAAGGAGGCGTAGCTTCTTCGCATCACTCCAACTACCGCAGTCAATTTTATATAGGTCTTCATATCTTCGGAAATATTCTTCAAATGTATTATTTTCCGTGTATGAGTAATTATCAATACTGTTCCAAATTTCGTTCTGCGAAAACGTGTCGTCTTTTTCATTTTTTTTGGTCACTGCGCGATATTGTTTGTATCAGAAATTCCAATCTTTCATCATACTCCTTTTTGTGTAATAAAACATTTTGGTTCTGTTCTAATAAAAGCTTTTGAAATCTTTCCTCAGTTTGTTGTTGCTGGGAGATTTGGAATTTCGCTAGTTCGGCGATTATAGACTTAATATCTTCCATATTCAACCATTTAGTTTCTGATTTTATTTAGAAAATTAAAATTTTCTCATTATCTTATGATTTTATAAGAGTTCTTTTCTTTAAATTAGCGTTTGCTAGGCGCCGTTTCAATTATGAAAAGATTATGAAACTTTTCCTTTTCTCTATATACGCGTATATTCACTTATTTTTTTAATTTTATTTTGAAAATTAATATTTTCGCGTTATTTAATGAATTTACAAGAAGTTCTTTTCTTTAACTTAGCGTTGGCAAAACGCTGAGTTTTAGTTATGAAAAGATTATGTAATGTTCTTTTCTTATACACGTTTTTAATTTTAACGAAGAGAAAAAAAAATCTGTTTCACAATTAATTCTTTCTGCATTTTAAAATATTTCAGTACAAGTCGGAAAAAAAGAGAGAGAAAATAAAACTGACCTTTTTTTTATCGGGCGTCTTTTTTTTTATGGAGTAACGCACGTGTGTTCATTTCATGTTTTTTGTTTCTTATCTGTTCTTAAAATGAAGCACGTGGTGTCGGTTTCATTTTTTTTTTGTGTGTGTGTTCGTCAAAAAAAAACTCGCTGTGACGTTCGTCTCAAAAAAACAATACTCGCTTAATCTTGGTGTTCGGTATTTCTTTTTTTTTTTTTTTTTGTTAGTTTTCCAACCCAGAGAAAAAAACGCGCATTCAATTTCAGTTGTTTTTGTTATTTGTTTTTTTTGTTGTTTTTTTTAAACTAGTTTTCCCAAACTAGAGGAACGCGCACCCAATTTCAAGCTGTTTTTTTTTTCGATAAGCAGTTTTAAAACTTAGAGCACATGTCTATTTCAGTTTTCTTTTTCTTAAAAGAAAACAATTTTCTCGCACTTAAGAATTCAACGTGTTTTTTTTTGTTTTTTTTTCAGTTGAGTTCTCTTTTCTTCTCTCGGCCGTACGGCAAAACCCTTTGTTTTTTGTTGTTGTTTTTTTTGTTTGTTTTTTGCGTGCGGTTTCCTGCATTAACTGTGTGAGTGCATTTTCACGTGGTATTTTCAGTTTTTTGATCCAAGAGTTCGAATTGTCTCGTCGCCATTTGTTGTGGACCTGGGTAAGGCTGAATGAATGACACAGGAACACATGGTTTAAATGAACAAAGGTATATATTATATAATAGAAAGAAAGATATTACAAGGAGATGTGCTCTCAACCGCCATTGCCGGTTTGCCTGGGAAGAAGAGAACAAGTGTCACGTGCTTCCCGTATTTATAAGGTGGACGAGTCCATGTTCTCCGTAGGTAGGTACGGCACCATAACAATTTCATATGATTTACTATTTATTTATATAACATTGTTCCAAATTGTTCGAAATGCCGTAAATGAAACAATTTTTAAGCTTAGTGAAAATGTATTATATTTTAAAACTAAATACACCATTACTAAAGGTAAATTTTTATATATAAAATAATCCCTGAATTTTTGTAAAATGAAAATAAAAATCTGTATATGTTTAAATACATTTTTTAACCATCTCGTATATATTACGAAAAATGCCCCTAAACTCTGTTAATAAAATCATTATAACTCGATGAAAAATTAATTTTGTTAATTAACGCTATTATCATTGAATAAATCATTTTTTAATCAATATTTTTTGTGTAAAAATATTGATTAAATATGCTGTTATTATTTCATTTATTTAATCTACAAAATTACAGAGAAAAGATAAAATAAACTACACTTAATAAGACATCGAAAAAAGTAATTTTTTAAAAATGGAAACAATAATTATTGGCTATGCACTACTTTTTTTTATCAAATAATAAATAAGTAATTCAGACTTTTGATTTTTTATATAATTAAAAAACAAATTCAAACTCATTTGCGTGTATCCATATTTGCCGTAATTTTTTCTCTTTTGGAAATCCAAACACATGCAGTAGACATTTTTACTTTGTGAATTATGAAATCAAATTTAAAAAGGCGCGAAATTAAGTTAACCAACCACAATGACGTCAGAGGGGCAAGAAGTTAGTTGCTTGACCTTGTTAACTCTCGGTGGCCATGGCTTAGTCCGTTCATAACTTTCCAGACGACCTAATATATCTGTACATGAAACACGTAAATCGTAACTCTACAAAAATATTTTACATGCTTGAAGTTTCCTGCTTCCTCCGCCGACGGCCAGCATCCAGAGCCGTACAAAGCAGTAAATGTTTGAAATATCAATGTTTTACATTTTTACATTTTTCGTGTCACTGATATTGAATATGTATCTATCATATATCACCAATTAAGCATGGCAGGGGTCCAACAGTTATGGGTTAATCTGAAGGTAAACTTAATCAGCGTCAAATCGCCGCAAACCTTGAGAATCTATTTTCTACTGTTAAATGAGTGAATATCTAATTCATCAAAAATGGAAAACATTCAATATAATCTCGCCGATATCGCTGGGGACCTTCTGAAAGTAGCTGCATTATTAATGATGATACAGGTTTTTATATACTTCTTTTATGTTTGAATATATATATATATATATATATATATATATATATATATATATATATATATATATATATACTTAAATTCTTATAATTTCAAGATATTTATTAATATTATTTGATATACAGTTAAATCCTCTGATCAAAGTTGTGTAAAGGTGACATCAAACAGTATAACTTTTTAGGTGTATTTAACTATTTTATAGTTCTAACTATGAATTAGTTTTTAATCGTTTTAGCTTTCTTCATATATATATATATATACATTTAACTTTCTCTTTTATTGTTCTGTCTATCATATTTCAAAATGATAGTTATACTGAAACATAGAGAGGCGATTCGTTAAGATGTAGGAGAGAGGGTGGGGCTCATTAATGCAAGTTTGAAGTGTTAACCGACAGTGACTGACATTTGGCTAACACGACCTGGAATCGGATTTGATTTTATCTTTTATATTTTCTCCTTTTCTTAACATCCGTGAAGAGATGTGCTAACATTGAAAAGCTGGTTGTTTTGCGTAGACTGTAATATTGTTTATGTAGTTATATAAATGCTCTGCTTGTTATTGAGCACTTTTTAAAATATAGGTTTGATATTCATCTGATGAGGAGATAAATTTTAAAAAAATAATATAAATATTAATTATTATTACCTACATACATCCATGTTTCATGCTTACGTAATCTTCAGTGTAGGAGTAGTTAAATCATGTTGGTCGGAGGGTTCGAACCCGGTTTCCAATTCACCACTTACTCGTAGTCCGGAATCTTTCCACTCGGCCAATTAGCAAGACAATTAGGAGAAATTAAATTCTATAAAGGCCAAATCGGCGAGCGACTATAGTAAACAGACGGACAATATTAAGGACCAACAACAAAGGGGTTGGAATATCGCATTTAAGCCGTAGTATAACTGTTTATCATTAAATTTTCTCAGAGGCACCAGTCCTTGTAAAGGGGGATATAACAATTTTGTTTTAATAAATATTAATAATTATTACCTGCAGACATCGATGTTTAATGCTTACGCAATCTTCAGTGTAGGAGATATTAATTTATGTCGGTCGGAGGGCTCGAACTCGGTTTCCAATTCACCGCTTCTACCCCTTGGCTGCCACCAATTCACACGGAAAGAAAGAGGAATTAAATTCTATAAACGCCAAATCGGCATACGACTATAGAAAACAGACGGACAGTATTCAGCAACAACAAAAAGGTTGGAATATTGCATTTAAGCCGTAGTGTGATTGCTTATTATTAAATTCTCTCAGGCGCACCAGTCCTTGTAATGGGGCATATAGCAACGTTTTTAAATAAATATTAATCATTAATTATTTTATATATATATATATATATATATATATATATATATATATATATATATATATAAGGAGAGGTAGTTTGCTTGAAGCATTGTGTGTAATATGTATATAGATGAGTATTAGAAGGCTATCACAATGCAAGAAATGGAAATATGTCGGCGTTGAAAAGAAAGACAAAAACAAGTGTTTTTAATTTATATATTTTTTCAAAAAATACGTGCTCTTTTCAGATTTGAAACACTCACCATTTGACAAAGAGGTCTTCCTCGAAATATATTATGGAACACGATCACATACATTACATCACAGTGTTGAAGTATTACCTAATCAATTAAGATTTGCTAAATAGGAAAACAATTATTAAAATTTTATTTTTTTAAAATATGAATTAAAATCACTTGTTTTTGTCTTACTTCTCAACGCCGACATATTTCCATTTCTTGCATTGTGATAGCCTTTTAATATTAATATATATATATATATATATATATATATATATATATATATATATATAGTCTAAAGAAGCTCTGAGTCATTAAAAAAAAAAAAATGAAAATATGTAAAATGCAGTTTAAATTCCCAGACAAACTAACTAAATCCAAGATATTGCAGACTTAACATTCGTTGGAAAATTAATAAATGAAAAAATATAAGTAAAAAAGAAATTAAAAAAAGGGGGGGGGTTAATTATCTGAGAGTGAAACAAAAACAGGAGACCTTAAGCGTCTAATATTAACACGGGGATCATCAGCTGTTTACGATGTAACTGTATCGGAGATTTAAAAACAGGACAGTTATAATATTCATGGCTCTCCAATGGTACTGATTATACGACCATTTCCCCAATAATCAAGTGTCGAAATAATTCAGCTTAAAATATCACTAATATATACATAAATAAATAATAATAATGATAAAATAATAATAATATATTACCTTTAAGACTACCGTATGATATAGTAATTTACATATCAAATAACATTAATTATAACAATAATGAAACAATAAAAATAATAATGATACTATCAAAACACTATATCCAAGAACCATATATATATATATATATATATATATATATATATATATATATATATATATATATATATATATATATACACTGACATAAAACAACTAAGCGATGTATATCAATAACATAAGTAATATAAATATGCTTCAATAAAAGCTACAAAATAAAATAGTTTGGAAAATAATTAATACAGAGTTTTATAGCACAGAGAAAGAACGAACCACACATGGTAAGTAAAGTAGTTTTTCTTTAATTAAAATATGCTAGGTAAGCAGAAAATATACCTGGTATTATGACCGCTGACTAACACCGTTTGCAAACCATGATCAAATGACTGTTTTGCTGTGAAATCTCCGAAAGAATTCTCATAGCAAAATCTGATGATACCTACAAGAGTATTAAGCTTATAGTACTAGTAAGATCATCATTCTGTGTGAAGACCGGTATAAATTCCTTAGAGTAAATTGAATAAAAAAATTACTTATTTAGAGATTAGTGGGAGTTTCCGGCGAAGGGTTTCAGACTAAAGATATTTTTATATAAAATCTTTAATAGATTTATGGTTGAAAGACTTTATATATATATATATATATATATA
Organism: Sepiola atlantica; assembly: GCA_963556195.1. Classification (NCBI taxonomy): domain Eukaryota; kingdom Metazoa; phylum Mollusca; class Cephalopoda; order Sepiida; family Sepiolidae; genus Sepiola; species Sepiola atlantica. The sequence continues at coordinate 89,385,413 of OY744524.1, forward strand.
TATATATATATATATATATATATATATATATATGTATGTGTGTGTGTGTGTGTGTGTGTGTATTAACACAGAAAAATTAGTACAACATTCGTACAGTCGATTTCAAGCACAGAAGGACTTAGCCATCCGTCTCTCTGCAGTTTCTGTTGTCATCTGTTTCGGAAATGTGAAGTCGTTTGTACGCGTTATTTGCTTAGAGTGGTATGTATGTTTGCTTAAATTTAGTGTAAGGAAGGTTTAATAAAGTTTGAAAAAAGGGGGGTTAAAAGTAACAGTTAGGATTTAAAACTGGAAAAGATTTAAAGAGATATGAAAAAATTAAAAAATTAAAATCAAACATATTTCTATATAAATCCCGTGAGCCAATATTTAAAAGTAGCGTATATTTGGCCGTTACTGTTTTAGGGTTAAATGATGTGTCTTCTAAAGAAATTAGGTAGAGAAAATGGGTTTAAGAATTATACTTATTGTTGTGGTGGCAACCACTCATTTGCATATACGAATAACGTTACACTATAAATAGCAAGCCTAGGTTGGCCTTAGTGTGTGTTACCTAAATGCGTTCGTGATTTTCACTTTTCAGTTGTTACTGTCTACACATTCACTTTGCGCCGGATTATTGGTTTATTACGTGCATTACTGTTATTTTTTATTGTTGGATTTCCCGTTATATTGTTACTTGTTGATATTACCGTTATTGAACTTTCTCGTTATTGTTGAACTTTTTGTTACGTTATTTTTGAATCACGGAGTTTTTTTTTTCCTCCCCACTTTTTTTTTTTTTTTTTCCCCACTTTTTTTCTTCTCTTTTCTAGCCTCTAGTGCTTACAAACTAGATGGCTACTGAATCGCCGAACTCGGAAAGTTCTGAGTGGTCTAAACCACCGAAAGTTCAAATAGATGTCCGACAATTTGTGGAGGACGCCAAAAAATGTACCCACATGGTCACAGAGACTGGATTGCTGGTCGATTTGCCGAAACTGGAGGAAATCCAAAAAAGAACGGTGACGCTTTTTGTTATGGACAAAATAATTAAAAAATCCATCAGAGCCACCCCGGAGTTGATTCTCAAACTGTTGAACGCGGTCGATTTTAAACCTCAAAGACTTATTAAATCCAAGGGTCGGCTCTATTCCCAGACGAAGACACCTGCAACAAACTTTCGCTAACTCAGATAATAACGCCGGAATATGTACTAAGAACAGAGTACATGGGAAGAAGGCGTTCTTCCGTATCTTTTTTTAATGTGCCCTTCCATGTTAAGGGGGAGCACATAGGCGCATATTTACTGAAATTTGGCGAAATCACCGATGTCAATCATGAGGAGTTCTCGGGCGTGTGGAATTTTGAAATCTTTGTGGACAAAAAGTCTTACGATGGAATACCCTATTATCTACTCATAGAGGAAGACAAATTACCAATAATACTCACAGGCCGCAGACCTATTTGTTGGTTTTGTGAAGAGGTGGGACACTTAACGGTGGATTGTCCCAAAAAAAAGGAAGCGACAATTAAGACAACTTCTGCTTCAAGTAAAAAATCGAGAGCAGGAGCTCACATTGATGCACCGTCGGTTATTGGACATCAAATAATCTCCGAAAGCGAAGATTCCGACGAGGAATTCCCGGCACTACCGACAGCTAAGAAAGGTGAGGATAAAGTAACTGACAAGGAAGGATGGGTCATTATACCAGGAAAGAAAACCCCGGGACGTCTAACCTTGGAGGAGATTAGGGAAAAGGAAATGTTGAAGCATGACCCCGGAAAAGACTCTTACGTAAAAGCAAAAAAATTGCTGAAAAAAGTAAATAATAACCCTAAGCCCACTCCTGACTCTGCCCCTAAAAAAAACCCTAATCCTCAGACCCCCAAATCAATGCCCCCTCCGATAACTGGACCTATAATCGATAAACCGTACAAATTAATCCCCCTGAGTCCCCAAAAAGTCCCTAAAAATCCCCCAGACCTTCGCCTTTTGTGTCCCCTGCTAATACCCCCAGAAGCTCCCCACCTGCATCCCCCTCAAAGCATCCCTCCCCTGCACCTTCTCCGGCGTCTCCCATAGAGCCTAGATCCCCCTCCCCTTCCCCCATGGAAGACATGCCCCCTCCGACTCCTAAAAGACATAGGAGTCCTTCCCTAGAGAAAAGGAGATTTAAAAAATCTACTTTTCTCTCGGGAAGAGATATATGTAAATGCACCCAGGTCCAAATCGACACAGCTAAGAATATGCGTAGCACCAACCTCATCGGACTATTAAAATTCGATGAGGTTGGTGGCTTATCTATCGAAGACCCCGAAAACTTCCCCAACGCAACAAGAGTGGTAACTGTCATAAGAAAAAGATCTGAAGCAAAGGCTCTATGGGAGATGTTGGAGGAGGCGAACTCGGCCTTCAATTTTGCCCTCCCTCTTGCCATTTTCAAATCTAGCGAATTGATGGAGATGAGAAACGATTGTTTTGGAAGGCTACTTATCAAAATTCACCCTTCCCTGTATAGGATAGCTAAACTAACGTATCCTCAGGATATTGGCGGCATCTCCTATGATGGTCTAATTAACGACCAAATGGGTAAACAGTCATTTGGGAGAGCCGTCGGTATCCTGACCTCTTTTATGTTCGTTTCTCAAACTCAACCCTAAGGCATCTTTATGGCTCTCTATCTAGCAAGTCTAAATGTGCGGGGCCTGAGGGCAAATGATCGCAAGTTTCGTGTCGCTACTGACCTTCAGCGCCTCGGAGTGGATGTATGTTGCTTGCAAGAGACCCACCTGATTTCAGGGGACCATTTGGGTGCGTTGGCTAAGCGTTTTCACGTTTATTCAGCGTACTTTAATTCTTCCGCAAGGGGAGTTTCTTGGCTGGTAAGCAAGACTTTAGATGCGTCGTGTGACCCTTGCTACATGGATCCGGAAGGGAGACTATGTGTTTTGGATATTACCATAAAGGGGAAAGCATTTCGACTCGTTGGGGTTTATGCTCCCAATAGCCATTCTGAGCTTCGTTCCTTTTTTCGGCGAATCGAGCAGTTCTTGAATACTACTCGGACGGTCATTTTAGCGGGAGACTGGAACGCGGTCCTGGATCCCGATTTAGATCGTAATCGGCCTAGGGGTACTAACACTGATCGGGATGCTATAATATTTCGGGACTTTCTCGATAAGTTTGATCTTATCGACAAGTTCCGGAATGAAAAGCCCCATGATAGGGTATGGACTTGGACATCTAGACGCGGTTCCGATTTGAGACAACTCTCGAGTTATATCGATCGGTTCTTAATTAGGGGAGTCGACGTAGGGGTGGTTGAATGTCCAAGTCTTCATAATATAGTTTACTCGGACCATAGACTTGTTCGGGTCCGTGTGAACTTAGATAGACCTAAGCCTAGATTAGATGGTTACTGGAAACTCAACACTTCGTTGTTCGACGTGAAGGGCTTCCAGGACCAGCTTCTACTAACCTTACAGCGGGAATTGACGGGGGCTGTAATTGGGAATAGGAAGTGGGGCCATTTTAAGAAAGTGATTAGGTCCTTTACTGCCGATTTTAGCAGACGGCTCAACCTATCAACTAGGGCAGTTAAAGTGGCACTAGAGTCTAGATTAGATCGGGCGATTGAGGTGGGGGATAGCTCTAGTGTTACTATAATTAAGGCTAAGCTGAATTCTTTGGCTTTCAAAGAACATCAGGCTTTAGTAATTAGGAATAGGTTAAAAAGAATGTCTGCGGAAGCAACAAACATGGCCGCTGAACTGCGTGCAGAGGAGTTTCGCCATGCAGCTGATCGTCATATCGCTCGTGTCTCATTACCGGATGGGCGGCTCGTGACTACAAACGAAGGTATTCTGGAGGCTTTTTGCTCTCATTTTCAGGAGCTTTTTACTCGGGAACCTGGTCTGTCTTTAGCACAATTCGACCCCTATTTGGCTGACTTTTCTCGCCTTGAGGCGACCGAAGCGGCTAGGTGCGAAGGTTGCATAACAGAGGATGAAGTTCAGGAAGCGTTAAAGCGGGTCGGCCTTAACAAGTCTCCTGGGATTGATGGTTTGCCCTATGAAGTGTATTTGAGGATGTCGCCCATTTTTGTTCCCTTGCTGACAGTTTTGTTTAATTCATGGTTTAGGAACGGGTCTATTCCCCAGTACTTGACCATGGGTTTAGTGAAGCTGATACGCAAAAGCAAAAATGGTGGGGATGGGTTAGATAACTTTCGGCCCTTAACAATGCTTAATGCGGAGTTAAAGATTTTGGCCAAGATCTTAGCTAATCGTCTGCAACTTGTTTTGCCTGGTCTTATTAGCCCTGAACAGACTTGTGCTGTAAAGGGTCGGACCATTCAGGATAACTTGCATTCGATACGCTTGATCATTGATAAAGTCGACACTGAAGCCGCGCTGATCAATTTAGATCAGTCCAAAGCATTTGATAGGGTGGATCATCGGTATTTGGAGGCTGTTTTGTCGGCGGCCGGCTTTGGTCCTCAGTTCCGCTCTTGGATTCGCCTCTTGTATGCGAACCCCGGTGTTAGGGTAGAAGTGAATGGGGTGAGGTCGGAGGCTTTCAGATTATCCAGATCTCTTCGTCAAGGGTGCCCTCTTTCACCGATGCTTTATGTGCTTGTTTTGGAACCCTTCCTTAACAGGCTATGGGTGAATCCGGTCCTACGTGGAATTACTTTGCCGGGTGCTTGCACCACGTTGAAGTATTCTGCCTATGCCGACGATGTAACAGTGCTTGTAACGAGCAATGCCGAGATTAGTGTCGTCGGCAGAGAAATCAGAACATATGAAACGGTGACAGGGGCCAAAATCAACTGCGTTAAGTCTGTTGGCTTGCGCATCGGTGCCTGGAAGGGTGTTTCCTTGCAGGGACCCTTTGGCTCGACAGATGGACCTTGCAAGCTACTCGGCGTCTGGTTTGGTCCTGATCTTCAGCTGGAGAAAAATTGGTCGGAAGTCCTGAAATCGATAAGGGTTACAGCTGGCCTGTGGACCCGTAGAAATCTTTCATTTAAGGGGAGATCGGACGTATGTGCTTCTCACAGTTACCCGATTATCCTATATCGTCTTTCAGTACTTCCACTCCCGTCGGATACTCTGCTTGAGTTGCAGAGGGCTCTTTTCAATTTTTTATGGATTGGAAGGGCCCATATGGTCCGTCGCGAGATTTGTTACCTTCATCCTTCTGAGGGCGGTTTGGGTATGCCGAGCATCGATATTCGATGTCACACACTTCGGCTCTTTTATCTAATCCGAATGAGTACACAATGTGAGGGAAACGGTGTCTTCTGGAAGGAAGACGCTAAGAAAGCCTTCCCGGCTTTGAGAAGTGTGCACTTAGACGAGGGGGAGGCACATAGGTTACCCCGAGGTGAGTGCTCCTTCTATCGCCAATGTAGAGGCAAGTTGGCACTGTAGAAGTAAGGGGCTAATGAGAATTAAGGGGTCATCTGAAATTGGGAGCTGTGCAGCGAAATGCTTGTTCACATTAGGTTTAAATTTATGCAAGTCTATACAGTCGGTGAAACAGGGAGCAGGGAGGGGGTTCCAAGGTCGGCAGCTCGAGACAAAAATCATTTGGAGTAGAAGGCTCTCTGGCATCTAGGGACCTCCACGGTGAATGGATGGGATTTGGTTGATTCTAAGGTTGGTCGAGTGTATTTATGTCGAGGGGCCACTAGAGCAGCATATTCCATTGAAGTACTTGTAAAACAAGCACAAGGATGCAACATTGCAGCGAGTCGACAGGGGCTGGAGTTTGGTGGATAGTGAGTGACCTATTAGATTAGCGACTAACTTTTGGATATTGTCTAAGGGGGAGACTAGTGTATAGTGCACAAACCCAGATGCGACAACAATCCTCTATGCATGGGCGGATGGTGGCTTTGTAGAGATATAGGATACTGTAAGGTGTGAGGAGTTTCTAGCATGGTAGAAAGAGCCCACTTTATTTTCAGCAGCCTTGGCAATGTCTTCTATGTATTTGTTCTACTTCATGTTACCTGTGAGTGTTAGGCTAAGGAGTTTGAACGTTGGACTGTCATGTAGGGTGGTATTATCCATGACAATTGCTGGTTGAAGAAGTTGCTTGTAGTTGTTGAAAGAAATAAGCTTTGTCTTAGCAACATTAAATGTTACCATACATGTATGACCACATTCTACTACAGACTGATGGTCACTTTCTAAAGATTCAGCTATTGCCTCGGATGTGTGCGCGTCCGTTTTTCCCACATGACGAAAGAAAGCTTGGAGTATCTATATGAAATCTAAAAGTGTATTATCATGGAACTTTACCGGCGAAGACAATGGAAGTGTTACCTGTGTTATGGTAGTGGTTAAATGCACCACTAAGGGGCCTATGAGAGCATAACCCATTTCAAACTCAATCTTTTATAACAAGAAAACAAATAATTTACTGAATTTATGCTACAGTACAAACATATTTTAATATCAATATATGTTTAGTAACTATTCATTCAAAGCAAACATTTATGACATCAATATTTATAAAATTCTCCGGAAGAACATATTGTAAGTGTCCCAAATCTCAGTGTTGCCATCTATGAGCCGCATATATTTGTGATTCCACATCTAAGTGATTCACGGACGAAGAACTCTATTAAACCTTCAACTACGTATATCCGATTTTAATAATATGTATAAGACACTACTTCAGAGAGCTTTGTAATATTTACGCTTTTTCTGACTATATTAGTAGGCGAAACGGGGGGTTAGGGGAAGTGAAAATAAAGAAAGTAATATTTTCTTATTAGCATAGTGAAAACGTACATCAGTCCTGGGCAACGTCGGGTCTTCCTGCTAGAATTAGTTAAACCCAGGAAACAACTCTGACTTCCATTTTACTTATTTTTATTCTCATTTTTATTTTATAGTATATCAATTTTGTAGTAATAAATGAAAAACTGCACAATGGCTTAATAGCTGCTTATGGATGTCCCCCTCCCCCACGATTGTAATGCAAGACCCCAACAGTTAATAAAATCATGTTATTATGAAAGTTTCAAATAGATGACGGTTGCAAATTTATGTATGCATAGTAAAATTAGAAATGCAATGTAAGTTAAGTACTGCGTATTTAATTTCGCTCGTTTTCACAACTGAATACGAAATATGTAAAGGTTAATAGAATATTTTAAACAATTTGTTTAGTGTGTGTTGGGATCTGGTTTCTTCTTTTCACGATAGGGATTTAAATAGCACTTGATCTTTTGTTATTCGCGGATAACAGTTCCACTACTGGATACAGCCCTACACAATCACCAGGAAGAAACAATTTAGCAGTTTTGCTCCCTATTCCTCGATTGCTTTTCGAAAGTGTTGGGACCCCTCCGTCGATAGATTGTTATGTAGCACTGGTGTAATCTGCACATAGATGCTATCAAACCACAAATCCGTCAAGCAAGAGTCTTTCCCTAGCTTACTTTTGTTAACAACTACACTTCGAATGGTCCATCGCCCCGCGCTGTTAAGGAAACAGCCAATAGCCTTAGTGCACTACCCAGCAGGTGTTATTCTAACACTGAGTCGAAAGCGACGAGAAAACAGTGAGCAAAACTGAACTCTAATATATCTTAAGAAAAGATTAGATGTTTAAAAAGGCAGAACTACTAAAACTTTCATTTGGAAAGTATATAAAAGAATAACGGTAATGTATTTGTAAAAGAAGGGAACAAATGTTATTAAAAAAAAAAATTAACCAAAACAAACCTGTCATCAATAAAACCTGGAGGGAAGTGACGGTGGCTAAGTGGTTAACGAACCAGACTGATAACCTTAGTGTTCAAAGTTCGAATCCAGTTCGTTCCACATAAAAAACTTTCACTTAGGATGTTGCTAACTTTCACGTAGTCCTTCCCGTAAGTACGCGATGTATTAAAAAAAGTTCTAACTAGATAATTTTATACATATTATATAAATACGGATAATTTAATACATATGATATAAATTTGATCAAAATAGGGTATATATTTGATGTTTTAAGGAACTGTACTCTCAAAACAACCTTTGTGGTGTACTTAGAGATTCAGGGCCACTGCCGTTGTCTTCCCCGGTAATTTTTATATAAGAATACACTTTTAGATTTAATGTAGATTCTCTAAACTTTCTTTACATAGTGAACACACAACAATCACACACATACATACATACAAACGTTGAGTTTATATATACATATAAAAGTTATCGTAATATAATTGTGTATAATTTCTACCAGGATGTCGCATATTGTGTAAAAAAAATATTTTTTGTAACATTTCCTAAACTCGTGGATGTTTTCTGAATAGAAACAAAAGTACTACTATACAATTTGTAGAATCGCGTGTTAACGTAGGGAAGCATAGACATTGTTATGATAGTACAGTCGCTTGTGTCATTCCACTGAAACAATATTGTAAATAGCTGTTCGAAATAAAATGTTATTCCATACTTGAATGATTCAATGAAACTATTGTTAAAAAGTGAATTGGCTAATATTTAACGTAAACGGTTAAAGTTCGTTATCGGATAGCGATAAAAACATAGATCTATGTCGATATTTGTGTATTAATGTCATAAGCTGGCGCTTTTGATTAGGTCAGTAAGGGATTATCTTTATTTTAACAACGTCCATAGGTAGTATAAGTATTTTCAGAAAATCCCGAAGGGAAATACATTATATTATTGTCAATAACATGCTCAAAAGTTTATAAAAACTGGTAGTAATCAAATAGATGTATTAGATTTTATGCTAGCGATATTCCACTTCGAATAATAGATCGATGTAATTATATCTATATCTATCTATATATAGGTATATATATATATATATATATATATATATATATATATATATATATATATAGAGAGAGAGAGAGAGAGAGAGAGAGAGTAACGCATCTGATTACATATTAGTATATACAGAAAAATAACAAAGCCAACAATCCCCAATGCATGAAGTATTGTTGTCACATGTCGGCTTGTGCACCAACAACTAACCATTTTGCCATGGACAGAGTCCAAAAAGAGCCTCTAATCTAATATGTCTCACACTGTGTACCAAGCACCAGCCCATGTTGCATCCTTGTGCTGGTTTTACATGTAATTTAATGGAATGTGCTCCGACGAACTTGCTGCTCTGGTTCATCCTCGACGTAAATATCCATGACAGACCCGACAACTAGCAAAATATCATTCCTTTACTGTAGAGATTCCCAGATGCTGGAAGGCTGTCTACTCTATTGTAGTTTTCCTTGAACTGTTAGCCTTTGGAATTTCCTCCATGCTCTCTGTTTTCATGTGTATCAACCAGCAAGATTGTAAATGCAATATGAACAAACATATCGCTGCACAACTTGTAATCTTTTTATGTTACTGTAAGTATAGCTCATAACTCACAGTGTTTCTGCGTATAACTATAGCACACTTTTACACACAATTTTGACTTTACAAACTGAACCATCCTCAAGACCGAATACTCTCTACCACGCCGAAAGTGCATTAAAAGGGCTGTAATACTTCTCTTATCACCATCTAACATTAACCTTAGACTCTTATCTCATTTCTTAAACAAACACCTGGCAAAAACTGCACTGAAACACTGCAATATATCTCCCAAATGCATTACACACTCCGATCCTGATGAAAGTAAATATTGATGTTTACTACTTTTCATCCACGTTTCAATTTCTTTTCCTTTTTTTTCTTACTCCTCACGTTTCCTATTTAACGTCTTTTTCGCACGCGCTGCATAATTCTTTCTTTTATTTTCAAAATAGTTGAACATGTACCAAACAAACATCGTTGTGCGTTCTTTTTTCCTATGTTTTGCCGTTATTTAATAAATGTTCAAATTTTCACTTTTTTCTGAAGACGTTCGTAGATCTGAGCGAAACCGGTGAAATCTCTCGTTTTTGATGATTCATTCCTGTATTTATTTTTATCTTTTGTCTTTTTCACACATACTGTCTTCATGGTATTTCATTTCATGATATAGCATGCATTTTATCCACCTATATATATATATATATATATAGAGAGAGAGAGAGAGAGAGAGAAGATATATATATATATATATATATATATATATATATATATATATATATATATATATACACACACACACATATATATATATATATATATATATATATATAAGCAAGCGTTGATGAACATCACGGAACTTTCGCGTTTGTATATTTACCTCGTGAGGTTCTCAAACCGTCGAGCCATCTTTCTGGTTTCAGGTGGCAATCCGTATAGTACTTCGCCGATAGTTTTTAATTTGGCCATTTTCTCGAGCGCTTTCGACTTTCGTAGTCGTCTTCAGGATTAGGGTTTTATTTGTTTTTGTTTTTTTAAATTTAAATTAGAAGACTGGAGTTAGTGTTTTATAGTTATCGTTACGGGAGAATGAAAGAGAGAAGAGGGTGTGTGGTTGAGTTCATTTTATTCTATCGTTTGTGTTTTTGGTTTTATTGTTTACTTATTTATTTTATTAGTTCTTATTTTTGCCATTATTTATTTATGTATTATTATTTATTCCTATTACTATTATTACTATTATTTATTTATCAATTTATTTATTTATTTATTTTGTTTTTACTTAATTTTCATTTAATTATGGAATACTTTTAATATGTAAGTACCTGTGTTGAACGCTATTTTGTTAATGTTAGGCTGTTTAGTTTTAATGAATATTGCTTCTAGTATTTTAAGTCTGTTTATGCAGTTATTTTTGTGTATTATTTTGGTGTTAAATGTTAATATTTTCCGTATAACGGCTGACTGTAGTCTTTTGTTATGTGTAGTAATGTGACGTTGGATGACGCTGGTATCGGATAAATGGTAAGTTAGGCGTCGAGAGAGAGTTGTTGTAGTGTGGCCAATATAGGTCTTATGTATTTGTTCTGTTTGGATTGTAGGGAGACATTCTTTAAAAGGGCATGAGAACATGTATATTACATTAGTTTGGCTGAGAGTTGTATTGACAGTGTTATTTTTAATAATTAGGTTATTTGTTTTAAATTTTGTATAGTAAATTATTAGTTTGATCTTTTTTGTTGGTCGTTAGGTTTAGTGTATCGTTTTATTATGTGAAGTATTGCTTTTTCGTCGAGTTTTTAGTTAGGGTGCGTCTGGTTTTTGTAATAGAGGTTGATCGTGTCTTTTTTGTTATGGGTTTTATTTTTGCTTTTGTCGTGTATGGAGTTTATATATGATTTTATTTGTTCGTCGACTATTTTATTGGGGAAGTTGTTGTTAATTAATGTTTGTTTAATATTGGTTAATTCTTTATAAAATATTTGTTTGGGTGAGGATATAGTGTGTGCGCGATGTACGAGATTTTTAATAAGTGCTATTTTATATTTTTGTGGGCATTCACTATGATAGTTGAGGAGGCTCGGATTGTTATTTGTGGGTTTTTTATGTTGATGTCATGTATTCTGTAGGATTGCTGGAGTCGATTAATACGTCGAGAAAGGGGATGTTATTGTTAATGTTGAATTCGGTTGTGAATGTCAGTACCGAGTGGGTTTCGAGTGTTTGTTTGAGTTTTTTTATATTTTCTTGGGATTCTGTGGCGATGAAGATATCGTCTACGTAGCGAGTGTATATATTAGGTTTAGATGTTGGGTCGGAGAAGATTGTATTTTCTATATTTGTCATGTAATACTCGGCAAAGGTGGGGCCTAGGGGAGATCCCATCGAAATGCCGTCTATTTGTATATATATTTTGCCGTTGGGGTCTGTGAAAGGGACTTGTCTGGTGCATGTAAGTAGGAGTTTTTCGAGGATTTTAGGTTTTATTACTGGAGGGGGTATGGTGCTGTGTTTGTAGACTTTGTTTAAAATTATTTTAATGGTATCTTTTATTGGGACGTTGGTAAATAAGTTTTCTGCGTCTAAGGAGGCGGTTATGAGGTTTTTGGGGGAGTGTGATTTGAGTAGGAGTATGAAGTCGGTTGTAGATTTTATATTATATTTATGTGGTATATATGGTTGGATAATTTTATTGATAGTTTTTGATATGTGATATACTGGTGTAGGTATTTGGGAGATTATAGGTCGTAAGGGGTATCCTTTTTTATGTGTTTTTATTTTTCCGTAGATATAAGCAGGTTTATAGACTCCTATGATTTTACTGAGTTTTATTGTTCCTATTTCTGCGTTGTTTGCAGTGATTATATGGTTAATTTGTTTTTTTAGTTGTTCTGTAGGGTTTTTTGTAAGTAATTTAAATTTTGTTTTATTGATAAGAATGTTGTTTATTTTAGTGTTGTAGTCTGTTTTATTAAGGACTGCGTACAAGTTGGATTTGTCTGTCATTCGTATGGTGATGTCTTTGTTATTGTAGAGTTCGTTAGCTGCTTCTTTTAATTCGGGAGTTAGGAGGGAAGTATTGTGTTTGTGATTATGTCGGTTTTTTAAGCCTTCAGCTTTTAGTAGGTCTTCAAGGTTAGGATGTGTGGTGATTTTGTCATTATTTTTTAAGCCTTGAATTTGTTGATATAGAATTTCGATTTCGCATTGTTTAATGTTTTGGCTGTATTTTCTGGAGAGGTGGCAGTTTGGTCCTAGGTTGAGGAATCGTTTTTGATTTATATATATATATATATATATATATATATATATATATATATATATATATATATATATATATATATAGAGAGAGAGAGAGAGAGAGAGAGAGAGAGAGAGAGAGAATAAAATGTGTGTGACAGATTATCGGTAGGTATGGCTGGGCTGAAAGAGGTGAAGTTGAATGTAAAAATATTGTAGTCCCCAGTTAGAGATCATGTGCATTCCTTCTTCGATAAAACACATGAAGGCCGTCAGACTTTTATCAAGCCTCCTAGTGGGGAAGTCGTAAGATGCGGGGGCGTTGGTGCAAAGGGCGGATTCGATAAGGTTACGATGGTTGGGGGCTAGATACACGAGACACGCAAGTACGACTGAATGTTTTGGTTTGATCCTGGAAAATTCTAGCATGTAACACTTGAAGCCTTATCAGCTTTGGCCGAATAAGTTTGTATTTTTCGGTGGGATAAGGGTTGGAGAGTCTCTTTTTTTTCTTGTCTTCATTTTTGTCGAGTGCGGCCTTCGTTTCTCTTTGACAAATTCCATTTCGTCTTTTCCTTGCGTAATTAACACTTTAAACGTTCCTTATCGCATCGACCTGTTGATAATTCGCCTTTTTTAGGGTAAGCATTTCATCATTGATTTTGCCTTACTTGAATTCTATATGAACAAAATATTTATTTACTTCATCTTTTTCTTTTTTTCTTTCATTTTTTTCTCACATTATTTTTCCTTGTTCTTGCTTTTTTAACATAGTCTACCCCAAACAAGGCAAATTGCCATTGTAGACGTAAGAGGCTACTGATAATTAGGGTACAAGTTTTGTGGATCATCCACAATTGGGAACTGTACAGAGAGATGCTTGTCCACATTAGTTTTAAATGTCTGCATTTCGGTACAGTCAGTGTACCGGGAGCAGGGAGGGAGCTCCAAAGTCCGGCAGCATGAGCAAGGAAGCTATTCAAGTAGAAGACTCTTCGGCATCTGGGGCCCTCATCAGTTAATGGGTGGGATGTAGCTGATTGTCAGGTTGGTCGAGTGTATTTACGTCGAGAAGGCACCAAAGCAGCAAGTTCATCGGAGCACATTTCATTGACGTATTTGTAAAAAAGCACAATGATGTAACATTGCGCAATGGAACACGAATTGGAGCTTGGTTGATAGTGAGAGACCGATTAAATTATAGACTTGGGGGGGGCTTGTCTAATAGGAAGAGACTTGTGGATGTTGCACTAGCCCAGATGTGACAACAATACGTAATGCATGGGCAGATGGTGGCTTTGTAGAGATATAGGATACTTTCAGGTGTGAGAAGTTTTCTAGCACGGTATCGGGTGCTCATTTTTCGCAGCAGCTTTGGCAATTTATTCTATGTATTTGTTCCACTTCATGTTACCTGTGAATTTTAGGCCGAAGAGTTGGAACGTCGGATTGTCAGGTAGGGTGTTATTTGCTATGGCAATCGGTGGTTGAAGAGGTTTCTTGTAGTTGTTGAAGGAAAATAACTTTGTCTTAGCAACATTCAATGTTTCCATCTATTTACGACAACATTCCACTATAGACCGGAGGTCACTTTCTAAGGATTAAGACATTGCCTCGGATATGTGCGCGTTTTTTTTTTGCCCACATGAGAAGTAGAGCGTGGTGTCGTCAGTAAATATACCTATCTCAGACACAATGTCATTAATGAGGTCGTTTATGAAAATCAGGAACAATAAAGGTCCAAGAATCGATCCCTGGAGTACACCTGCATGTATGTAATGTTGTTTGGATGAACGGCCATCGAGGACAACCAAGATCTTATTTTTCGATGGACCTACTTATATTAAATATTTATCCAGTAATATAAGAAGATATTCATGCCAGACCTTGTTAAAGGCTTTGGTATATCAAGCGCTACCGCTGGTGAGGTGACAGTTCTATCTGCAGAATTCTCAAAGAATGGTACCACAGATGCAATTTGCAATCTCTCGAAGAAGCAAGATTCGGTAAGGCATTTGTTGTAGAGTTTTGAGAGTACAAGGGTAAGTTCAGCAGGGCATTTCCTTATTAATATTACTGATATAAGATCAGGCACACATGCGTTGGAGGTGTCAAAGCTTTTTATGATGTACCGGACATGAGATGGGTCGAGTCATCAAGTGTGGCTTCAGTTTGGAATGGGAAATTTGCGGAATCACAAGTTGAGTTTAAGGCGAAACGATGGGAAAATAGTTCAGCCTAGTCAGTTACCGTTCAAACGACATCATAGTGGTTGTATAGCAGGTGGAGTTTTTATTGCCATTGTTCAACACACTATTAAAGATTTTCCAGAAATCACGAGTACCTAGTTTCTGCGACTGAATGCGTTTTCTGCTCAATTTCTCTTTGCTTCACTTATCACAGTCTTACAAATTTTTTGACACTATAAGTTTCTGTCCATCCGTAGTTGACTTATGGCGGACGAATTGTCGAAATGGTTTCTGCCTCTGATCAATAGCAACTGCACATTTCGAGGTGAACTATTGTGTAAGGTTGGGCTTTCTGTAGAATCTTCGCAAGTGCTTAAATGCCTGCTTTGACCCATTCAGTTACCCCATTTGCGCACTGATCAGCAGCGAGAGAAAACGTTTCACTCTATGGGGCGTCTCTGATGTGATCTCTGATGGAATCAAAATAAGCCTGCTTGAAGTATCCCGTTATTTTGAGCAACAGCTCATCAACTTTGGGACGAGATTTTACGGTGATATCACTCATAACTACAAGGTGATATGCGTCCCCGAGCAGGCTATGAGAGTTTGCCATACAGGCTTCGGACAGTGAGGTCAAAATCAAGTCGAGAAGTGAGGTGTTATTGTCCATATAATCAGGTAGGCGGGGCAGGAAAGTGACATTTATTTGGGCACTCGAGTCAAGTAAGAGTGCTGCATGTATGCTTTCAAATAGGAAGGCTACAGTTTTGAGTCGAAGGAGAACGGTATAAGAAATATAAGTAACTGACGCTGTGCTGTAAGTTTAATCTAAATTACGTGTAAACTATGTTCTTTAGTTAAAGGAGAGGTGTTATGAACATAACCTCTTAGCCCGTGCATATATTTGTCAGAATCTTGACGGTAGAGTGAAAGGTGTTCAGTAATTTTGTAAGGAGATTGAGGATTGTGGATTTGTTTCACTTAGTGCTAAAATATCCAGAGAGTTTACTAGAAGGTGTCTACGTCATTGATGTTGGTTCAAACCCCTTGGATATTTGTGAATGCTAACTTCAAGGACGGAGACGAAGATGGTTTTGGTGGTGTCTGGTTTAGCTTTGTTTCTTTTTCTTTGTATTGTCATTCTGATTTTCGAGAGAGTTGGGAGGGTAAAGTGGGTCCTTGTTTGGTGCTAATACGCTCACACATTAGTCGAGACTTGATCCATGGGGGTTGTAGCTTGGGGAAAGCCCATTAGGGGTTACTGTAGGGTTCCTTTCTATGCGCGACATGGCCCGTACAGTTGCCCACGATATTATACAATTCTTGATGGAGCAGTTGTTATTAGCGCTACCTAAGAGTTTTGGCTTCTGTGCTACCAATCGGAAACAGCAGTCAGACAAGCTGTCTAACATGTACCATCAACCTGTCGAAACAAGAGCCACCCAGACTAGTTATGCGAGACTGAGTTACAATAACTTTTCTCAAAGTTTCCCAGATAGAGAGAAAGAGGAACGACGTTTATTGTCCTGTCAGTAAACAAGGGCAAGCCCTGGGTGTCTTGGAGGTGTCTCTGCTCCCGGCAAATAGACAAAGAAAGAAAACAAAGGCCTGGCGATATGCATATCCCATTTACTTCTTAAGAAATTTTAGGTTTGCAAACCGAATATTTTGTTCGAGACTTAAGGTCTAGGAAGGTTGTCGATCAGGACTAAGGAGGCCTTCCTGCCCAAATGGTTTGCTGCCAAGACGTAAGTAGTCAGTAGCACAGTTTTTATATCAGAGGTTTCGTTCTCCAAGATGGATAACCTGACAAGGTCTACGAGTCCATCACACCGAGATGGTAATCCTGCGCCTGTTTACTAGTCATGTATTTCAGAGCCCCACAGGTGTTTCGAAAAATAAGCATATATATATATATATGTATATATATATATATATATATATATATATAATTTTAAACGACATGTCCAAGATATAACAGAAAATTGAAGATGGGTTCCCTATTCATAAATAAGAATATGGCGGAGGAGGGTGGTTAAATGGTCTCTTGTTTATATTTAGACTTTTTTCGACTCGATTCCATTTTATGGTTTAGAGACCTGGAGGAAAATATCTCAATGTACCTATATATAAAGAAATTTCGTCGATTCAAACAAGAAAAGTATAATAACACTTTCAGTAAAGTATATCCGCTGTCCACTTTCTGACAAGTAAATAAGCTGGGGGATGATGTACATGTAAGTGCAAGTTAAGTATTCGTTTAATGGTTTCAATGTTTGATATTTTTGCTCCGCTGAGTTAATCTTAATTAAAAACATATTAAGTTAGCAAATCGGATACTAGTAATGTAATATTAATGTATCAATGTAATCTATCATATTCTTTTCAGTTGTTTGGGGCTGTAAATACCCACTACTTTATGAACGCTTTTAAAACATTGACGGGTGTAATTTGGGTCAGTTAAAGTATGACTCATTATAATAAGCAATAAATCTGTTTATGCTCAAAACTTTATTAAAACCAGTTGAATATCAATAAAAGTTAACCACAATTTGACTTTGCAAGGAAAATTCAGTCTAATTGGTGCACTTTTTGATTCCATCTATAATGGCGGCACTACGCTGTGAAAATAATGTGCTGACTCCAATCAACCCTGGATTCCCTAATAATATTGAATAAGAAACTATAATTCGTGGAAGGATCCAGACAATTTTCTATTTGGTAGAAAATGACAAATTATTTAAAGATTTGCGGAAAATATCTGAGAAGACTCCAGAATATTTTCTATTTAATTTAAACGTCTAATGATTTAAAAGATTTAATATGTCTTCACCCGAAGGATAAAAATTTAAGAAGAATTGAAGTCATCGTATTTGTAATTTGAGTTCTGCAGTCTAGGATTCGCATTTTAATATAAAAAAGTAAAAGGAGATATGATTATTTAAAATATTAATATAAGTATTAATTAAGTTATAAAATGATTATTATGTAATTTTCAGAGATACGAGTAATATTTGATAATTTATTACTTATCAAGTAATAATTAGAAGCAATTCTCACGTATAAATAACATAAAATTGATATTAGCAAAAACAGTAATGTTAGAAGGAAGATGTTCTGATTTTGTTTGGATTATAGGGGTGAGCGCACCCGAATCGTCCACATATAGGACGATCGCAATGGTCAACCCAAATGTAGTGAAATGGATTATCACCGTTTACCTCTGTGTAAGGTAAGTATGAGATTTCAGCAAAAAACACGCATTCTTACACAACACAACTAAACACAATACTAACAGACACTCATTACTTACAAAATATATTCAAACAATATTTCAACAACATGAGCACATCACAGCTTTTACATTCAGCAATAACAAAATTTTATAACAAAACATTTCTGCACTATTTAAACTAACCAACATCGTCATACAATCACCGATTTATTTAATAAACTCATATTTTATTCTAATATTTTAATATCAAAGTCGTGTAATCATCGACAGAAATTCAAATCTTTTCAATAAATAAAAATCAAACAAAAACTTATTTGATTTAAAAAACAAAAACAAAAACAAAGCACATTTTTTATAAAATCAAATCATTTATTGACGAACACTTCTCAGTTTTATTTTTAATTAACTTTTTAAATCACAAATCAAATCAAAACAATCATCATTAACACATTTTAAACTGCTTAATAGTTTTTTGTTTTTTTTATGTCCCTCCAACAGCTGTAAGATGTGACACGAGGTAGGAAAGTGGGATTGAAAAGCCAGCGCCCTAGAAGAAGAGCATTCTGGCCTACAAGAAATGCATGGGCAGTCTCGTCGGCATTCCCCAGTAGGAACGCCTCAGGCAAATATCAAAAACTAAACCTTTTCTCAAACGATTAGAAGGCAAAGCCTAGGAGGGTGGACCTGCTAGAACTGCAGTGGACAAATAATCAAGGCCCAACATTTCTCTCCCCCCTGCGACAAAGTTATTTTAAAGGAAATGATTTAAAACAATTTATTTTGGTTTATCAATCCATTTGTGACGTAATTGAGTTAAACATTTAATACAAGTTATATAATGGATGATCAAAGTTCGTCTGTTTGCCAGCGATTGACAGATATCGTTTAAAATAAATGTAATTACGAAGTCACGCCCTTTTTTTTCAGAACTATGGAAGTTCATAACGTGTATGAATCCAGACATCAAAAAACATTTCCTTGATTGACCAACTTTTATATCAACGGAATAGCCAAGAACGATAACTCTATTTCTCTATGACTTCTGCGCATTCGTAGAACGCATCTGATATTGTATGTGAAAATGAACCGAAATTTGAAAGATGAAAAACGAAATTTTTCGACATCTGAATTTTGTAACAACTTCAGCCATTTTAGTTATCGGGTTGCCTTTTTAAGTACTGAAGCTCACAATTGAACTCAAGTTTCGATAATAAAACATTTTGAGTTGTTAATTTTGCAAACATTTGTTAGAATAATAAAACAAATATATATTTTAATATTGGTATGGTTTGGTAGTTTTGTTTTACGGCATATCAACCCTTTTTGGGTTATTTAATGCCGAATCTGGTCTTGTTTTCTTCTCTTTTTTGTTTCTTTCCCCTTTTAATATCTGTTTCTATTTAACCCATAGTTGGGACCCTAACAGGTACTACCACTCCGGGTCAGGGTGAACCTGGGAGCAATGGTAATTAAGAGGAGGCTCCACATTCCCCAAAGTCCGTAAGCCGGATCTCACCATCGGATGTAGTTTAAGGTCATATCCAGGACCGGGAGTAAGGTAGGAAAAATAAAATAAAAAAGGGGAGGGAGAAAGGGAGAGGGGCTGTTGTTTTTGTTTTTGGTTTTGTAGAACATAATTAAGTTTTACAAACAAAAAAAAAAAAACAAAAAAAAAAAAAAAACGTCAATGTAGGTGAATTTCGTCTCAGGGAGCCACAGGGCAGCCTGATCTGGTATCACCAGTAATTTAATATTGTTTTTACTACCGTATTCGTGATAAATTAAGCGAACATTTAAAGCAAAAACCTTTTCCCGGTGAGCAATATAACATAAAAGGTTTATTTGACTAGAAGTTGATTTTTTTTTCAGAAAAAAACCCAACATATTACACTACGATGAATTATCTTTTAAAAATCATTAATCTAAACATGTACCAAGCACATTATTTTTGTTGCAACCTGTGATTAGTTAGGGGGTCGTGAAAAAAATAACCTCCCTCCCACAAAAACCGTTGCCGTAAAAATTTCGAGTAGTCAATTATTTTAAAGAAAGATCATCTCTTTACGCTTCTAATACCAAAAAGGTTATCGAAATACAATAATTAGTCTATTTTGGGAAAAATGTTGACAAATTATATTTTTCAACTTATTAGACTGAATTAGAGCAGGTGCGTGTTTTTTTATCATACCTATAAAAGAACCTTTTTTTTCATTTTAATTTCCGCAACTATCCGTTGTGAGTAAAGCAATAAGGGATCCGATACCTTACTTCCTGTCAATAAGTAAGATGTCTAAGCCTAAAACCAACACTTACGGACAACTTATATTTATTTTTATAATTTCTAACGTACATACGTCACAAAGATTTCTAACGTATATACGTCACCAAACCAAAACAAATTGCTCTTGACTAATTTCCTAACTTTATTAAGTAACACATTTTTTTTAAATCTCACTAATAGTAAGGTTTACCAGAAATTCATTTGAGGTTTTGTCGAAAATCTAACAAAATATGCCCCCTCCTTTCTTTCATTATTTCTTTCTGTAATGCGTTTCGTCTTCATTTAATGATTACCCCTTATTACATTCTGCATTTCCATCTTCCTGCCTTTCCGTTGTGTTTATTTCTATTCTCTTTCTTTCTTTAATTATTTCTTTCATTCTGCCTTTCGGTCTCTCTCTCTCTCTCTCTCTCTCTCTCTCTCTCCCTCTCTCTCTCTCTTACTCTCTATGTCTCTCTCTCTCTCTCTTTCAGTTTTGTTTCTATTTTTTCTCCCTTCAATTCTTTCTTTCATTCTTTCTGTCTTTCCTTCGTTCTTTTTATCTCTCTTTAAATCTTGTTTCTTTTTTCTCTCTTGTTATCTCTTTCTTCCATTCTGTATTTCTTTCTTTTTATGTCTTTCATTCAGTTTTCTTACTGTATTTTCTTTCTTTTCAATTCTTCCTTTCCTTATTTTTATCTCTCTTTCTATGAATTGTGTTTATTTCTTATCTCTCTATTTAATTCCTTTCATCATTCAGTCTTACTTTCTTTTTTCTGTCTCTCTTTTAATTTTGTTTCTTTCTTTTCTCTCTTCTGCAATTCTTTGTGTATGTCTGATGTTCTTCCCGTTTGTTTCTGTTCTACGTTCATCCGTTCTTTCTTATATTTTGTCACTATTTAATAATTGTCTTTTATTTTATCTTCCGCCTAAACTTTCTCTTTCTCTCACACCTTTACCTTTATTTCATTACTTTTATCTCCGTCTTTTTTTTCTATTTCTATTATTCTTTTTTCCCATTCCGTCTTTCTTTAATTATTTTTTTCTCTCTTCCCTCTTTCTCTCTCTTTTCTTTCCAACATACTTTTATTGATTCTTTCTGTTTTCTCCTTTTATTTACATTTTTTATTTTTTTTTAAATTCTTCATATTTTCTTAAAATATTAACAACTGGCGACCACTCACTTTAAACGGCGTTAATTTGGAGGGTGTTAAGTCTTCTGTCTACGTAAGATCCTCTGTTTTACAAACAGGAACGGTATAGAAAGAGATCGACCGCAGCATAAGTGCTGCTGAGTCCGCATTTATGCGTCTCCAGCAACCTTTGTGACGACGCCGAGAGATATAAATGGTGACCAAATGTCGCATCAAGCGATAGTCTAACAAAGGTTTGTGGTCTTTGACAACAACTGTTATTCTACATTCTAGGTTGTCGCTGTACTGACTACGTGTCAAAAGTCGCCCTTTGCAGACGACTAAATTTCAGATGTTGTTCGTGCAACTACAACTTTGTCTCCGGTGGTTTGAGGACGAAGCTCGTCGTTTAGAAGGGGATCTAATCCGTGATGTACTTCTTTTTGTTCTTCTACCTGGCTGGCGAAAACATGTGAAACACAATCGTGAATGACTAATCATCTATTCTGGCCTAGCTTATGCCGACGCGTGTGAGCCACTGTTTTTCAAGATGTGGTGTATTCCAAACCCTGTTACTATTGAACTTTTGAACTCTATGACAGTTGATATCCTGTATTTGTAACCTGTAATTCAACCTCCATATATATATATATATATATATATATATATATATATATATATATATATATATATATAACAAATAATTTATTTGTAAACTATGTTACATATTTCAGAATCATACCGCGGTTTTATCCAGATGGGTTGAATTTTTACATTTTAAAAAGTCTGTACCCAAGGGACTCGTCAGCGTGCTCAATGATGTCAAAACACAGGTGGAAATGGCGTTATCTGAAATGTCCTATGGAAAAATGTATAGGTTGAGGATTAATTTAGTTTTATTTTATGGATTATTTATTGTTTTGTGTTTTAAGAATGTTTTTATTTTATTACCTAAGAGTTTTATTTAATTATGTGCTTGTAGTTTTGTATCTTTATTTAACGGGTTGTGTTTAGAAGATCGTTTATAGATCGTAGGAGATTTTCGGTGTCTTGAAAAATGAAAAGGGGTGGGGGGCGTTTGAATTTCTCGTTTGAAAAGGTGGTAATACTGAAGTCTCCTTTTGAAGGGGATATCGGGTTTCATTTATGTATCATATTTATTATTAATCTTATTTATAGTTTTGTGTTTTAAAAGTGTTATTTTGTTACGTATTTTATTTACTTATCTGTAGTTTTGTATTTTAAAGATCGTCCCGAAAAAAAACGAAAACAAAGAGGGATGACGTCTGGATTTATCGCTTAAAAACGGTGCTTTGTTGACGTGTCCCTTTTGAAGTAAGTATTGGGTCAGGGTCAAGTATAATATATGGGTCTTAATCGTAATTAAGTTTTATTAAAATTAATTTAATTATTTATGATGGGTGTTTTCTGTTTTGCTGCTTCAAAAGTGTGTTTATATTTAGGGATAACTAAGTGGCATAATTTATTGATAAAGCTTGGGTGAGATTTATGAAAATTTCATTTATTTATTCATTATATTTTGCTTGTTTATTATTTATAGTTTAGTATTTTCTCGGAAAAAATATTTTTATAAATTATTTTTATAGTATTTTTTATATGAATGGTGGGGGTTGAATTTGAAGAGATTAATTGTTATGTCTATTAATTTCACAAACTGCTTGCCTATGCTATATTTGATACTAATGGGATAAGGGGGGGGGGTTAAACCAAATGATGTTTATGTGTCTATTGCGTCTGTGTGCGTCTAGGCACATAGACATTCAAAAAAACTTATATTTTCTTTACCGAATAACTTAATACGTATGATGTAACTTTCAGCAGTTCATACGAATATGTTAAATGTGTTTAGGGTGTGCTGTCTTATAGTTAGCTTAGGATTGTATATATATATATATATATATATATATATATATATATATATATATATATATATATATATATATATATAAAGAGAGAGAGACTTTGAATTACCTACTAGATATCATCCTGGAGTATCTTCGATCTCTCTATACAAGGGTTTGTCAGGACAACCTTAAATGAGAATACTTCACCCTACAAGTAAATCCTGACCAAATTTTCAAAATAACATAGTATTCGAAGCCCAACTAAGATCACCTCGGCATGGCTACACACTGGCTTATATGAGGAATGGTGCCCTTTCTCCATGTGATGTTATCTCAAATAACAGCATTAAACTGGATACTCCACCAGTCTAAATAAAGTATTGTCCTAGAATCCGGTAAGACCGAGAGACAACAAGAAAGATATACTATAACATAGTTAACTGGACAATTGATGAGAAGAAAATTAATATTCTTAACTTTGTTACTAACTCGACGTTTGAGCGATAAAAGAAACCTTTAATGGAATATTCAAATATCTATGTATCTCTTATACAGATAAAGTGTATGTGGTGGAACTTGATTTCTGTGAATTTCGTCTGAAGTTAAATGAAACAAAAAATGTATATATATATATATATATATATATATATATATATATATATATATGTGTGTGTGTGTGTGTGTGTGTGTGTGTGTGTGTGTGTGTGTGTAAGGTTAGTGGGAGAAAATCCCAACAAAGTGCTCGAGTATAAATAAAAATTAAAAAATAAGAGCGTATTATTTATTTTTTAATGTTTTAGAGAAGGTCAGCACAACGTTGGTACCGTCGGTTTCAAATCCTAACAAAGGGGACCTATGAAGGTCTCTTTATCGAAACTCGCTTCAGCCTGAGTCGAACGCTAACTTTGGACCCGCACAACATGTGGGACGATCATGCAGGTTAACATACACACGCGCGTGCGCACACACACACACACA
This sequence comes from Sepiola atlantica, assembly GCA_963556195.1. Taxonomy (NCBI): domain Eukaryota; kingdom Metazoa; phylum Mollusca; class Cephalopoda; order Sepiida; family Sepiolidae; genus Sepiola; species Sepiola atlantica. The sequence continues at coordinate 89,409,631 of OY744524.1, forward strand.
CACACACACACACACACACACACACACACACATATATATATATATATATATATATATATATATATATATATATATATATATATATATAATATTAAACCTAAGTTTATCAATGTTTGTTATGCTAAGCTAAGATAATTACAGTCTGGTTTACTATATATGTTAATCACACAAATTCTTGTGAAAAAGTTTTCGCATTCAGATCCGTTTCAAAAGAGCTTTGATTTTAATTGCTCAAGAATTAGAAATTAAACGAACTATTTCTTACCCACCCTTGACAAAGCCTTAGTAAGTGTTATTGATACCAGTCGAGGATACGTTCTTGACGATCAGTCTGACAGATGGTGGGCCGTTCTTGATTCTTCTGGCCATGTTCTGTTGGGCTGAGGTATTGTTCTGTTCAGTCTCAGAAGGTCCAACTTCCCAGGTTATAACTTTTACTTTGATAAGAGTTTAGTTTATTACCTATCACCTGAGGCGGCACTACCGGAGGATGTTGATGGGGTTGTTCAGGCATTTTTGTAGGCCAGAGCGCGCTAATCGTAGTGCGCTTGCTTTTAAAAACTACACCTGACCATGTGTCTATCATATTGGAGATAGGAGTAAATATATTCTCTTACTGTACGGTTTTATCATCTCTGAACTGATTCTATCCGTCGACTATTACTTCTCTCTCTCTCTCACACCCTCTCTCTCTCTCTTTCTCTCTCTTTCTCTCTCTCCCTCTTTCTGCTTATTAGCAGTCGAAGAAATAAATAAAGGAAAGAATAAAAATATCGTAATGTTCCACTATAAACGTAAGTGAATATCACCACAATTTGTATAATTTTGACTATTCGGACTACTGTCCTCATCTTGAGTGTTATACTCACAACGTTTCGGCCGCTGTAATCTCCGGCGTTCTTCAGGTGAATTTTTTCGAACTCAGGAATATGTCTGTCGAACTCGGGAATCTGGACCGAATTTCGAACGGAACCGTTTATTTCATCCACACAAAGACCCATGGCACAATTTATAGTGATAGTAATCTGAAGGCGATACGAAGAATTACGAATTACTGAAGACTTTTCCCAGTCATGGCTGGCGGAACAAGAGCATGCTACCCCCGTGGATTAAATAAAGAGGTCCGTTGGAAATTCCCTCCAGATTCCCGAGCCTGACACAAATATTCCCGAGTTCAAAAACATACACCTGAAGAAGGCCGATTGTTATAGCGACCGAAACGTTGTAAGAATAATATCACCACAAGTAGTAATATAATTTAACCCGTATCTGTAGAGAGAAAAAGCGGAAGAGTATAGAGATATAGCCAGCAGAAAGAAACCCAAAACTTTGGATTTTCTCTTTTTACTTTTGTACATTTTACTAGCTTCGCAGACTCACCTTTTTCTGCTTCAAACTATCTCACCGAGCTCAAAAGGTGAGCCAACGGGTCACCTTCTTGTTGTATAGTGAAAATTAATTTAAAAGATGGTGTGTGATGACGAAACACTCGAAAACTATTTATAACTTCACTTAGGTGACTTATCTGACCCCATAACATGTTTGTCTGGAATGCGAAATTCAAATTTCAGGACCCCTAGCGGTCAGGTGACCTCGCAATGAAGCCGAAAGAACAAAGAGGCATTTGAATTTTTCAAAAAACAAACAAAACAAAAACCAAATCCGCACACCAACGAAGTCTTATCAAACGGAATTATTGCTTTAGCACAGGGGTATCCATGAAAAGATTTTTCTGCGCGTTTTTTGTTTTTTTACTTTAATTTTGTTTTGCTTTTTAATTCTTTAAATAGACTCATGGAACCGTCGGCTAAGATTAACTGATTGCCTGCCGGGTGGAGTCCTCACGATTTCGGGTCGATAGCGTTCAACCGTCTTTTTTCTGATTTGTGCGAGTTGCAATGAAAGACGTGCATGCCGATACGGCTAACCAGACTGTTTAAAAAAATAAATAAATAAATAAAAGAGGAATGGAAAAATAAAAAAGAAGAAAAATTAAATTGGAAAAAAGGAAAAGAAAGGAGAGAAACTTCAAAATAAGTGAAGAAAAATCCAAAACATTTTTTTTTAAATTAATTACCGAAATCCTTTTACGTTTATTTTATGTGTAACAGTGTCCATTATTGTCATAGGGTAAAATTGCGTTAGGCTATTTAGATTAGCACAAGGTAATACATACTAGCAGCTCTTTACTGGCCTGGTAGCCGATAGCATCTACGACCATCTCTCCTCTGGGAACTACCTAGAAGATCAACAAGCTGGCTGTAGGAGACGATGCTTTGGTACCAAGGACCAGTTATTGATTGACAAAACAATTTTAGAGGATTGGAGGAAGCGGCATAGAAACCTGAGCATGGCATGGATTGATTATCAGAAGGCCTATGACAGCGTGCCCCACTCATGGCTACTACGGTGCCTTGACCTGTATAATATCAACCCAATAATAAAAAAACAATGACAGCCCACATAAAAATGTGGCAAACCAACATCTCACTAAGCCACAGCCATGGAAAGATTACCATCCCTAACATTAATATCAGAAGGGGAATCTTCCAAGGTGACAGTCTATCCCCGTTGCTCTTCTGCATGGCAATAGACCCACTTAGTAAGCTTCTAAACAACAGGGGAGAGGCCTACAACCTGGGTCAGGGACGCCAGAGAGATCCATCCAAGAAAATCAACCACCTTCTCTTCATAGATGACCTTAAGCTGTATGCAAGCTCTGACACTGAATTGCAGCTGCTCCTGCACGTTGTACACACCTTTTCCAAAGACATTGGAATGAAATTTGGCTTGGATAAATGCGCCAAGTGCTCCCTCAGGGCTGGGAAAAAGATTCAGACAGACAATCTACAGCTAGATGAGGAAAATGAGATACGAGATCTCGAAGAGCAGGAGTCTTATAAATACCTTGGCATTGAGGAAAATGACACCATCCAACATGCCAGGATGAGAGAGAAAATTGGCAGAGAGTATGTACGCCGTGTCAGAAAGATCTGCAAAACACAGCTTACAAACAAAAATAAAATAACTGCCATTAACCAACTTGCAATGCCAATAATTACGTACAGCTTTGGCATCATTGATTGGCCTCAACAAACCATCAACAGGCTAGATGTAAAGACTCGAAAAATGTTAACCCTCCATAGGGTCATCTATAGAAATCAGTGTCTGCCAGGACTGTACTTGCCCAGACGAGAGGGAGGATTGGGTCTATCAGAGATAAACCACCAGCACAGAGCCACTATTGTCAGCATTGGCCAGTACCTAAGAAGCTCCTTAAACCCCAGCCTAGCAATGGTACGTGAACACCAAGATTCAAGAGCCAGCAAAACAAATTCCATCACAAAGTTGGCCAAACATTTTGGACAAGGCTGTCATATAGATGAGGCAGAAACACCAAACAATCCTGCCACAGAGGTAGCCCAAAAGAGCCGCAAGAGAAACACCCAGACTTTTAAGAACAGGTGCATTGATGAGTGGTCAGGACAGAAACGTGCCACATACTTCCTCGATGAACTATCCAAGGACTATATTGATAAGGAAGGGTCCTTGGACTGGCTAAGAAGGGGAGCCCTCCACTACGACCAGGAGAGGCTTATAATGGCCGCACAAGACCAGGGCCTGATGACAAATGCGTTTAAAAAGATGGCTGGTCTCAGTCAGGACAACAAGTGCAGGTTTTGCCACACTAGAGTGGAGAGTGTGAGCCACCTGATATCGAGTTGCAAAATCATGTTGGCAGATGGCTCCTATACAGCACGACATAATGGAGTGTGCAGATACCTCCACTGGACCATTTGTAAGAAACTGAATATCAGATATAGCAGCAGGCACTGGGAACATCTACCTGAGAGAACTGTGGGGAATGAGACATACACCATCCATTATGACCATGAAATCCCCACAGCTACCTATCTGGAAAACGCAGCTGTAAAACCTGACATTGTAATATGGAACAAGAGAGAGAGAGAGTGGCAACTTTGGTTGAGGTCAGTGTCCCTAATGATGGGGGCCTACATAGAGCTGAAAGGGAGAAAATAACAACATATCAGGGTCTAATGTATGATATGAAAAGAAACTGGAACCTCAAAGAGATCTCTATCATTCCAGTTATCATAGGAGCCACTGGACTCATGAAGAAGAACTTGAAAAAGTATTTAGCAAGTATACCTGGTGAACCAAGTGCAAGAGAAATCCAAACAACTGCACTCAAGGGAACAGCCAGAATCCTGAAAAGAGCTCTCGGTTGGAGTCTGTAAATAGCGGGTGATCGTATGGCATTTGGAAGAATGCCCCGTCCCCAGCAAATGAATGAAAAGAAAAAAAAAAGGCAGACTTAAAAAGATGGCTGGTCTCAGCCAGGACAACAAGTGCCGGTTTTGCCACATTGAAGTGGAGAGTGTGAGCCACCTGATATCGAGTTGCAAAATCATGTTGGAAGATGGCTCCTATACAGGAAAAAAAAAGCAGACTCAACCAGTGTCGCCTGGTCATCGAATGTGTTAAACATCAGAGTTAGAGAAGGTGTGAATCCTTTTACTGCCCATTTAAGATTAAATAGTTCAACCATCGTTCTTCTCATAATTTGCTTAGATAAAAATAACATTGTTTAACAAATATATCTCATGCATTAAATTCCTATAAAGCTTGATTTGCCGTTAAAGTAAGCTAATCATTTATTATACAAAACTCGTCAGAACGACTATATGTACATCAGCGATGTCTCCGTTTCGTATACGCTCTAACTAAAACAGGTTTTTACATAAATGATCAGGGGAAAAGTGTCCTGTAATCATTTAAAACGAGGAAACTACTCATTTCAAATATGCCATTTGGTTTTGCTCAGAGATCAATCAATGACAATAGATGGGTTAAAAGACAAATAGAAACACCCAATCCGTTGCTTTATACATATGTATACACACACACACACATTCCCCATCTCTCTCTTTCTCTCTCTCTCGCTCTCTCCCTCTCTCTCTCTCTATATATATATAGTCAGCTTACCCGAACGCAAGCCGATGAAGAATAAAAAAAAATCGAAACAAGGAAGAGGGAGGGGGATAGGGAGAGCATTATATGGGGACGAGATGAGTAGGAACAGTTCGTATTGGCTGATGCCTGCTGACGTGTTTTAAAAAGAAAATCCGACGAGTGTCAAGAAAAAAGATTTTGCAATGTCGAAACACGTAGTTGGAAGCTGGCTCGAGGTTGCTGTCTGAGACGATATGATGCAAACCTTGAAACTAGCAATAAGGGCAGTGCATCACTAAAGATCATTAACCTATGTATATAAACATATATAGCATTCCAGATATAGACTCTTTCGCTGTATCACAGCTCTTCAGTGCGACTAGACTAGCACATCTCCCTAGCCAGTGATCGAACCTTAAACCATCTAGTAGATAGTCATCAGCTCTATCCATTAGACCAACGGGAGAAAGGCTCGTAAATGATATGTACATATATATATAAACACTAATCGCTGATTCAACGTGCTCAATTTATTTATTTACAAAGAGCTTTGCATTACGCTTAGAAGCAGCAGGAGACAGCACTCATCAACATTACCGCACCCGAGAAGGGGTGTATATATATATATATATATATATATATATATATCATTATTATTATTTGTACTCACTAGGAGTTATCACACAGGTCATCGTCAGTGATTGCCCACCGACAACAACTGGTGATGTTCCCTGGAATTTGAGTGACAACAAGCCTCCCCGGATTTCCAGTATTTTCCACCTATTTTCGATAACAACCGCTTACCATTGATTTCTCGCTGGTAAGAACCATTGGTCTTCTCTGTGATTTGGGTGGCACTAAGCCTCCCCAAGGTATCAGCACTCTCCACACTCTTCCAGTGCAGGTCTGGTTTGTGCTGTCTCTCATCCGTCTTCTTACCCTCCGTGACCCATTACAAATATTTTGTGTGGTGTCATTATTATTTTTATTATTATTATTATTATTATTATTATTATTATTATTATTATTATTATTATTATTATTATTGATAATAATAATAATAATAATAATAATAATAATAATAATAATAATAATAATAATAATAATAATAATAATAATAATAATAATAATAATAATAATAATAATAATAATAATAAAACTGATTTAGTCAACGTTTATTTTACTGGGGCTTTTCCTATATATTACTTGATTTTGAGATTGAGTTATGTTTTTAGAATCATTTTAATCGATCTAACTAGCCTTAATTTGTAACTAACTCATCAGGTGACCCATCTCTTATTAACATTCTGTCTAGAACCCTCTTTCTACCTAAATATATGTTGTATGAGGCTCGCCCTTATACCGTGTTTATCTCTCTGTCTCTATATCTCTGTTTTTGTCTGTCTGTCAGTCTGTCTGTCTGTCTGTGTATCTCTCTCTCTCTCTGTCTCTCTCTGTCTCTGTCTCTGTCTCTGTCTCTCTCTCTCTCTCTCTCTCTCTCTCTCTCTCTCTCAGAGGACAGTCGGCGAGTTCGAGTCACAGACAAACTGACTAAGAGTAGGACCGAATCGAAAACAGTAATTAAAATGACTAAGACGAATTTATACGTATTTATATTAAAAAGAAAGACACAACGCATACAGGGTGGGAAGCTAAATTTACAATATTTTGAGGCAGGGATTGAAAGACAGTGTATGCGATATTAGTTTATTGAAAGGCATGAGACTTTATTTACCACAAGAAAATTTACATAATAAAAAAAATGTGTTGATTCTATGTGTAGTTTTTCTTTCGCAATAACTGCCTTCACACACTTCCTGAAATTTGAACTAATGTTCCTCAAATATTCGGGAGACAACTTCTATTCTTCTTTAATAGTATCTTAAATAGTGTCAACATTGCAGTGTGGTGTTTTATTGGAAGCATGTTCAAAAACGCCCCAAATAGCATAATCCGGAGTTTTCGAGATGGGCTAAAAGGCGGCCATGAAAATGATTTCCATAAATTACAAAAGCTGGATTTGCAAAAATCTTACTTTTTTCTAGCTATGTGGGCTGGAGCACCATCCTGTATCCATACAGGATAGCCATCTAGGTGGTTTGGTTTAAATCATGGCAATACTTGTTATCTCAGAGTCTTGTAATAAGTATTAACATTGCATTTTTCATCAGCTTTGTATAATTTTAAAAGAATTTTCTTTCTATCGGAAGCCACGATGCCAAAAGCCATAATTTGGGCAAGATGTTTCGTCTCGAATGTTCTCTTAAGCTCAGTTATCGATTTTACAATAAATCTGTCATTTCTCCGACTCAAAACAGTATCAACAGTGAAGATGTTTTCATCTGAATAGATCGTTACAATGGAAAACTTTTTCTTGAACCATGTACTTATATTTGTTGCAACTTTTCAATCTCTTTTCCTTCATAGATGTTGTCAACAATTGTTTTGGTGCATAAGATTTTAATTTCAAATCATATTTTACTGCATTTCTCATGGTCCTGTTTCCTACCCCAAGTTCAATTGCTATGTTTCTCATGGATTTGGTTGGATCCTTTAAAAGTTGGGGTTTGAGAGCTTTAAGAAAGGCTTTGGTACGTTTTTGTTGATTCTTTCACTTCCAGACTTTCTCGGAATACTTTTGCTCGTAGTCATTCTATTCTTTAAATTATAAACAGCTTTTATGAACACTCCAAATATAGTTGAAATCTTTTTTAGGGTGACGAGTGCATTCAGCAAATAACATAATCCAAAGGGTTTGGATATGGACTAGAAAACGACCATAAACATGATTCTCCAAAATTGCATGCACTCTTTGATGTTTTCTTTCCTTATTACTCATATCTTGGCCTTTTGGCTAAGATCAAAGTGTAGTACCTGTTCCGATGGATACTGCACCCCATAAACTGGTGTTGTCTTGGCCTTCGGGGCTTGATTTACGCCGGTGTATGGGTCTGTCCTGTGCAGTTCTAGGAGGTTCACCCTCCCAGGCTTCACCTCCCCTTTGGGGAGGAGTAAGTTTATTGCTTACTGCCTGAGGCGCCCCTATCGGGGAATGCCGACGGGGCTACCCAGGCAATTTTTAAACCCCACTTTCCCGACCCGACCTTGGGTCATATCTTACTTGTGGGAGTAAGATAAAAACTGGCCTTGTGCCTAACTCCTGGAGAGGAGTAAATCAATACTCATATGGGCAAAAGTTTCTGAAAAGGTAAGGATAATAGTGTTAGGTATGATTATGATATAAATATATACTAGGTTTCAAAACGATTGACTCAATGCTTGCTGAAAAAAGTAACTTAAATTCATTGTGACTTTTGCTTCCCCACCTTGTATCTAGGGAATGATTAGTAGGTCGGTCGGTCCGTCATGTTTCAGTTTAAAATAACATTTACATAATTAAACACACAGTTTAGTTAGACGCATCTTATTTATGATGCGTCCAGGTATTTCTGGAAGAGGCTTTGACCGCTAGTCGATTTGACATTTTGAAATGTTATTATCGTGGCTCTGTTAAGCTTTACTTGTAAATTGTATTTTCGATGGTCTATCGCGCAAAATATTGAAATAGCATTTTCGTGTATCTGTCATCCTAAAGTTTAAATATGCACTTTCGTCTGTCCGTCACGCTAAAGTTTGAAATCTCATTTCCGTTGTTCTGTTACTCTTAAGTTTGACATAATTTTTTTATTCGTCTATCACGCTAAAGTTTGAAATAGCATTATCGTTGGTCTGTCATGTTAAAGTTTGACATGTAATTTTCATTGGTTTGTTAAGCTTTAGTTTAAATTAGCATTTTCGTTTATGTTTACATATATATATATATATATATATATATATATATATATATATATATATATATATATATATATATATCATGAGTGCAAAAAGCACAAAACGAGATCGTCTGTAGGTAATAAACACTTTAATATTTAATAAAACATATTTATAGTTAAAAGCCCCTGTAAAGATGTAATAGATGTAATAGTCTTGAAAGTAGAGCACCGTGAAGTTTAGATAAGTTGGTCGTCATTTGCGACAAATCAAGTTGCGCACTAGCGTTGAACACTGTTTGACAATAATAACGCTTTTCCCTGCCTCTCCGGATAAGTGTATCTCAATTTCAATCATTGTCTGTGCTGATTGTCTTTAGCCGTGTTGTCCCGAGCGTTTGTCTCGTTATTCTAGCATAAATTTATGAACTACGTTCAATCCTATGCGACTGCCTACGACTAGTACCCCTTCACTGATGAGGGCAAAACGTCCGAAACGACATCGTCTGTAGGTATTAAACACTTTAATATTTAATAAAATATATATATATATATATATATATATATATATATCCTCCCAGCCTAGCAAATATATGCTCCCTCCAGGTTAATATTTTTGCTAGGATATCACGATGAACGAACTACATACACTGCCCTTTAAAGGGAGAGGGTATGACTGATAGGATGATATAACGAATATATATATACACTGCTACTATATGGAGGAGCTAACCCTTGGTAGGATCGTTTCATGACAACAGAATATATACTACAATGCCACCTCCAAAATAGAGGAAGTAATACATTGGAGGATTTACCCATAAAAAGGGGTAATGTCCTCGAGTATGATATAATAGCAACAGAAAATATACTAATCTACCATTCTTTAAAAAATGAATCGGCAATCCCTTGGAATATGTTCTTATGATAACAGAGCATGCTACATTAGCCCTCTTTCTCAAGGAGGGTTAATGTATGGAAGGATTACCCCCACCTTTTCAACAAAGAAGGAGATTATTTCGAAGAGGACGGTCTTATGACAACATAACCGATACTACACTACCCACCCCAAATCATTGAATTAAAAAACAACAATAAATAATAGTTAATTAATAAAATGTCATTTTAAAATACCAATATGTAGAATAGTTAACATTGCGGCTCTTATATCGTATTCACATAAACAGCATGTTAGGAAAATGATGTGTCTATTAAATAAGTTGAATTAACTTAAAGCAGGGCGTTTTGACTTTACCGTTCGTACGAGAGATGGGCCCAACTTTCGCATTTATTCTTTTAGATAATGTTCTTAAGGCCCTATTTCGGCCACTCGCGGCACCTTCAAAGCTTTGTCATATTTAAATATGTTTTTATATATATATATATATATATATATATATATATATATATATATATATATATATATATGTGTGTGTGTGTGTGTGTGTGTGTGTGCGCGTGTGTGTGATAAGTAAATATGTTACTATATATCTGTCTATTCTAGGGCATATGTCATGTTTGTCTAACTTAATTTATTTAGTCTATACATTTAAGTAAACATGTTCATTGTTATCTGTTTCATTTCTTTACTAAAGAGTCACCACTTATCAAGGCCAAAAGGCACCTCGAGGATAAGGGTTAGTAAGGGATAGTGAGATAGCACCGTTAGGATTGGTAACGATGGTTAAAATTGGGCGGAATTTTATTATTTCAAAGGAATGCTCGACAAGAATTTGTTTACATTGGAATGGAAGCAGCCCCGGATAGTTCAAAGAAAGAAACTTTGTTGATGGAAGTCTCGTTCAGTTTTAAGTACACAGGTGAAGAAAGGGAAATTATTTACAGTGACTGTAGCTAGACGAGTTTATTACTTACGAAAATATGTTCTAATCTATATATGCATATATATATATATATATATATATATATATATATATATGTACGTATACATCTGTCTCGCTCTTACTACATATATGTTTGCTTTTATACATATATATATATGTGTGTGTGTGTATGTGTTTGTTTATAGATATATGTATGTTTATATATGTATATATACATATATATATACACACACACACATATATATATATATATATATATATATATATATATATATATATATATATATATATATATATATATATATATATGTTTAAATAGATAAAGACCTGCGTATCTTATGTTTTTACATAGTAAAATATGTATATATCTGTCTATGCAAATTTGCTCATTCTTTATATATCGATCACTCTCTCGAATTCATGTTTATATATATATATATATATATATATATATATATATATATATATATATATATATGTGTGTGTGTGTGTTTTGTGTGCGTGTGTCTGCGTGTGTCTGTGTATATATACATCTATCAGAAATAAACTGAGAATAAAATAAATGCGCGACAAAAATGAAAGTAAAATAACACTCTGGCAACGATAGGTACCTACAGACCTTAAGTTTATTGATTTCCAAGTTACTATATATAACCTATTGAAAACGGTTGAGCCTGAGGAGGTCAAGCTAATTCATAAGCTTTAACAGAAATATGATGTATATATATATATATATATATATATATATACTTGGGCAGCATTCCTTCTCTTAAACATATTTTGTTAAATATGATAGACAACTTCTGTTTATATCCTTTCGTATTTATCCTTTCAAATTTCCTAATAAATATTCTTGTTTCATGCGGGAACTGGCACAGTCGTTGTTTACCCCAGTACTTTCCGATCCGCCAGGATCCATCATTAGGGGTTGTTCTATCAGTATAGGTCACATTGTTGAACATATCAATAGGGAGACATTTTTCTTTCCAGGAATAACGTGTTATTTACTAAGGTTAGGGTACTATGTAAGTTGTTAAAAGCATTGTAGATATTATCACTATTATTAAAATTTATATTTAATCAAACAAAATAATGCCGAAATGTTTCACAGTTTGGGGATTGAGTTATATTTGAAAAGATAGCACACTAAGACAACGTACACTGACCTATAAAAATGTTTGAGGGCTCCATCGGCATTTTCCGGTTGGGGCCTCCCGGCCGATTATAAATGAACTAACCCCATTCCCAGAGAGAAACAAGGTGCACCTTCTAGAACTGAACAGTACTATACCCTGGCCCGACAGCTTCAAAGACGCTGTCGGATTATATATATATATATATATATATATATATATATATATATATATATATATATTACTTGATGTAAGGAGCTAAAAAAATACTAGTTCAAGGTTAAAAACTAGCCAACGATAAATGTTAGATTGATAGAATCCGACCCAGAAAATAGCAATTCTTCTCCCTTTGTCAGAAACATGGTTCATGGAATGTGAGGGCTAAAAGACAAAATAAGTAAAGTGAGAGTTACAAGGCTGCCGATATATATATATATATATATATATATATATATATATATATATATATATATATATATATATATATAAATATGTGGGGGGGTTGTGGGTGTATGCTTCTGAACACCACAACTGACATTGTGCTTCACCTTCTGGTAAGGAGGTCATATATATATATATATATATATATATATATATATATATATGACAGTTTATCTATTTACATCACATAATACATGTCTATGTTTCCTACTTTCTCCACGTGATAGACTGACCCCTTACTGCTCCAGTTGGACCCTCAAACCTTCTTATTTTCCCTTCACCACTTCGTGTCAACCATATTTAAAACACTTTCTTTCCACCCACCTGTAAAATTCAACCAATGTGTTTCTCGCTCTCTCTCTCTCTCTCTCTCTCTCTCTCTCTCTCTCTTTCTCTCACGCACACGCACATTCTCTCTCTTCCTCACTCTCACTCACTCTCTCGCTCTACCGCTCTTTTTCCGTACGCGTCGGCCACTTCCTTCATCGTAATTTGCTTATCGAGGCGTGTGAAAACATTCCTGACATACCACCACCGACACTGCTAGCCGTCCACCACCCGCCCTCGCCCCGTTTGTTCTTATTTTCC
>OY744524.1:89424880-89477380 GCA_963556195.1 Sepiola atlantica
TTATGCAGAATTAATAACACGCTTTTAGTATGGCGAAGAAGTGCCTTGAAAACGCTTCCGCTCATCTTACAGACTAAAACTCAAAGATAGAGAGTTAACTAGTTCATTTGCCACGTCTTACTCGAGACCTCCTGTGACGTAATTCCCATTGAATACATACATTTAATATCTATCTCTACGTCATTTTTAGTGTAAATTTCCTTATTTTACATGACTAGCAAATTCTGTATTATATTACTACTTTCATGCTACATGAATTGAAATAAGCTAATACCATTGAATAAGAGCATTCTGTATCATCATATTTATAAAAGAACTAACAGAAAGACGCAACACTATATATTTTCAATATATGCTCATAACACCATATTACTTTATTTTTCATGCTAACCGTTTCGCCTCCTAATATAATCAGAAGAAGCTAACATTTTGGAAAACTCTCTGAATTTGTGTCGTATTGGTTAAATTTCATTAAAATCGGATACACGTATTTGAAGTTTTAAGGGGCTTCTGTCCACGTGGCTCTTTTAGAGGGCCACATAGAGATTCAGCGTACTGAGGGGCATGTAAAGATTCAGGACTACTTCCAATGCTCCCCCGAAGAATTTTATACATAGTATTTAAGTTTCATCAAAGTAAGATATATTTGAAGTTTTAAGTGAGGTTCATCTCCATAGCCCCAGAAAAATATATACATATGATTTAAATTTCATCAAAATATGATATATTTGGGTTTTCAGCAGGGTTATGTTAACATAGCTCTTTTTAGGATACACTTGAAGATTTGGGGCCACTTCCATTGTCTTCCCCCGAAAATTATATACATATAAATGCACGTTTAGTTTTCATGTAGATCCTCTCACTTCTTTTTTATTGAGAACACACTGGGAAATTGACATCTCTATTTTTTATAAAGTAAGGTATGTCTATATGTTTATTTGTTTATATATTGTATGTATGAGATTCACTTCAAAACTAATTAATTGATCAGTTTGAATTTTGTGAACACAGCTGATAAGCGTAAGAAGTTAAATAGTGGGCTGTATTTAGTTAAAGTTAGATTGCAAATGGATTAAAAAGGGAAGCAAAAGCCCCTCGTAAAAATTGAGATACCTCCGATTTTTTTGTGGAATTTTAACTATAGGTATTACACAATAATTAATAAATATTCCACATATTTCAGTTTCTTTGTCGTATTTTAAAGGGTTTAAGGGGGCATAATATGGGTACAACACCCCATTTGAAAATTAAGATGTATAAAATTTGCATTTAGTTTGATACATTATATCTTGATTGTAATCTTCGAAACGAACAGAAGAGGTGTGAAAAACTGTTAGTTCCAAGGAATTCATTTTACCCACTCGAACAATTTCACACGGTCACCATATCCACTCGGCCACCGGAAACTGTCACGTGATTAAGGTAAATTACAATCTATATGTACGTAGAAGCGGGCACAGATTGACGATTAGTCAAAAGTGTTCGACGAACATATTCGGAACTTCGCTTTAGAGCTGATGACAGTCTATTTTTAATATCTCCGAGAGTACTTGACTTTTCATAATAAGCTCCTTTAAGAGCTTATTATGATATTTTAATTATTTTATCTGTATTATCTTTATTTTTTTTAATATATATATATATATATATATATATATATATATATATAGAGAGAGAGAGAGAGAGAGAGAGAGAGAGAGTGAGGAAAGATTATGTATGAAAAAACAGAAAGGAAAACAATTACACACCTAAAAATCCAAATCAAACAAGAGCTTGACCGGCTTCGTTCGGATCAACGAACGTCTTCAGAAAAGGAAGACACTCTGACGTGAATGAAACTGGCCAATCTCTCGTTTTGTGGGGCTTATTTCTTCGAGTGTTTAATTGTGTTTCCTTTTCGTTTTTTCGTATATTCTGTCTTCACAATATTTCATTGTATAGTATATAGCGTGTATTTTAGGCACATGAAATATTGCACTTTTTGATCGGGCAGTCACGCTTAAGTTTGAAATAGTATTTTATCATTAAAGGCGCAAATCAAATGTACGTAAGTTAGTATTTTTTCTTGTTTCATCCTTAGAGATTTTAAAGAGTAGAAAACGAAATATGTGAGCGGAGAGACATCGACAATTGGCTTGTTTTCGCCATTTGTAAAACTTCACGATGACATGATGTGGTAATGTTAAGAATCTCTTCAATTTGTGGATGAACCCCGACACACACATATTCCTGTAAGGAATGTAATATTTCTGAAAAGAAGATGTGGGTTGACCATAAACTTTAATTATTCATTATGTATACACTCCCTTGAGATGTAAATAGTTGATGTTTCCGGCATATTACATATAATGTGGTTTTCACATTTCTTTTACAATGTCTTAATGAGTATCCAGTTACATATCGTCTTGTTATTGAGACTAGCCGGACCCCGTGGAAAATCCACGGTGTTTCCTTTATATATCTTTAATTTACTGTTAATGATAAAGTTTCTCTTGAAATAATAAATGTGTGTAAGTTTAAATAATATAAAGAAAATTCCGTAAGTATATTTGCCATTGAAAGCTAAACATCTATACATATACAGTTGTTTATTTAATAATAAACATTTAATTATTATCTACATACGTATACGTTTCATCCTTGTGGAATAATCAGTGTAGAGATAGCCATTAAAGCCGTTCGCACGATTCGAACCCTGAAACGAGAGTTGTTTGTTGATAACTACAAATGTGACGCTTTAACAGATAAGGCCGGCATGAATAGGCATACGAAATCATGCAAAATAAACTTATTTATATCAGTAAGCGGACATTTTATAAGTAGCAGTCAGAAAGTGTTCTACATAAAGGTATGTTGCATTATAACCAAGGTTGACGGCTGTTTTATCTTGAATTAAAGGCTCCAGCAAAACCGAGGCTACACATAATTATTTAATAATAAATATTTAATTATTATCTACATAAGTACACGTTTTATCCTTGCGGAATAATCAGTGTAGAGATAACCATTCAAACCGTTCGCACGATTCGAACACCTGAACAAGAATTGTTTGCTGATAACTCCAAATCCGACGCTTTAACCGATTACACCGGCGTAAATAGTCATACGAAATATATATATATATATATATATATATATATTTAGATTTTTCACTTATAAAATAGATCATTCAGTGAAGACCGGGATTGTTCCAATAAAAACAAGCTCGATGATACTCGATTACAGAGTACAGAGCATTTATATGTGATTTTATAAAGGCTTACCAAAGCATTCCTTTCAGGACACCAATGATCACCATTAAAGATATTTTTTCTTACAAATATTATTTATTCAAAGTAAATGTTTTAATTTGAATAAATAATATTTGTAAGAAAAAATATCTTTAATGGTGATCATTGGTGTCCTGAAAGGAATACTTTGGTAAGCCTTCATAAAATCACATATATATATATATATATATATATATATATATATATATATATATATATAATTACCATTTTTTACTACTACTGTAACACATTTAGACTCCTTCTGAATCGTTGTTTTACACTATCGTTACATTAATTTCCCTTTACATACTTAAGGGATTCTGACCATTAGATTATTATTAAAGCGTGTATTAGTCTAGTTTGCCTCATTGTTTCTCGTGATTTAAATTCTTCGTAATTTGATTATAACGGATAGCAACAACCCAATTTATGGCTTAAAAACTGATTAGTTTTTTGACCGATAAAAAGGCTTCTAGTGTTCAATACACTGTAAGAAGATTCCCTTTTATTTGACTCAGAACTATTAATATTGGTATTTTGATGACTTAATTAAAAAACAAAACCATTAAGACATTATATTTTTCTTCTCCCTTTCATTTTTATACTTTGAATACATGTCCCAATTACTCGTTTGTGGCATTGCTATTTTACATAAACAAAAATGTGTACCTTCAAATAACGTTCTATGTGCCTCAAATGGTTTCATATATTTTGTTTTACTTTTATTGTGAATTTTTGTACAAAAAGATTTTTATGTGTATTTTATGTAACTTTCTCTTATGTTTTATGTATTTTGTCATTTGTTTTGTTGTGTTTAATGAATGGCCTCGTATTTCTATCCATGTAGGTGTATATTTTATTCTGTCAATCTAATTATATATACAGCAGTATACTATTCGTATACCTTATGGTTTTTTTTTATTTGATAATTTGAACTAAACCAACATACACTCTTGTAAAATAATACATTTCATATTGCAAAGAGACTAGTTACTTTTGCATTTAGGGCTAATTCTTTTTTTATTTTTTTATTCTTTAATTTTATCTAATCTTATTTATATACATATCATTTTCGTATCATATATATATTTCATGATATTATATAATATTAATTATTATTATTGTTATTATTATTATTATTATTATTATACTTATTTTTTATTATAATGTTTAGTTCAGTTTAGTTTTTCCTATTTTATTGTATTTTTCTTTTATTATATTCTACGAAAAATTATATTTTTACCATATTATATATTTTTCCTATTCTATTATCGTATTTTCTATAATTATTATTTATAGTATTATACTTATTATTATGATGATTTTTATGGATTATTATTGCCTTGTATTATCCTCCTCTAACTGTCTCGGTATCCCGTTGAATAATGGATAGAGCCGTCGACTATTAACTCGATTGTTGATGATCCTATCTCTTGCTAACGGGAGATGCTAGTCTAGCCGCACTGAATTACTCTGATGCAACGAACCAGTCTATCTGTGGATGACTATATAAGCCTTTTCGGGTAGAACACTGTCGTTGGATGATGGTTACTTCATATTTCTAGCGTAATACAAAACTCTTTGTAAATAAACAAATTGAGCACGGTAGAAGCGGTGGTCGGTGTTTATATAAATAGACATTGTAGATTCCATTCACGAGCGCTTCTTCCGTTAACCTAATTGATAGAGCTGACGAGTATCAACTCGGTGATTGAAGGTTTGATCAATGTATAGTGAGAAGTGCTAGTCTAGCCGAACTGAAGAGCTATGATACAGCGAAACAGTATGTCTATCGATGACTAGTTTATATATATATATATATATATATATATTATATATTATTCATTTTTTACTACATAAAAGTAATTAATGGACACGTGTTTCTGGCTATCAGTTGTCATTAGCATGGTAGAATTGGACAAGAAACGAACCTACTATTACATTGTCTTTAGTCTGGAGTTTTACAACCGGACTATGACGCCTTGCCTGTTAATATGTACGATTTTCTTATCGCCTATATATTTAACTTACGTATTTGTTATTGTGTTTACTGTCCATTGTAACGGCGTTTGTATTTTTCCACTTCTTAAGCAGTAAAGAGCACCGGAGAAGATCGCATTTTTAGTCTCTCGCTAGAATGTCTTCTAGATAGCTTTTGCAAATACCAGTCACCTAAGTAATGTGTCCATTACTGGTTAAAAATTGCTGGTGCAACCTTAATTCCAAATGGCAATTTTTCTGAACTTGTATAAACTTTTATAGTTATTTCTAAAAACGCATCACTTAAATCTACTTTTGAAGAACATTTTCCTCCGTTGAGTTTAACGACTATCGCGTCTGGACTAGGCAGAGAACAGTGTTAATCCTTGTGTGCCTGTTTCTATCCTGTGGAGAAATTTGCACAAACGCGGATTTCGTTACTTTTTTCAACATAAACCGTAGGCAAAGCCAATTCACTGTATTCTACTTTCGATAATACATCTATTTTCGAATCTATTTACTTTTTCGTCAATTTAATTTAATGGCGTAAATAGATAATTTCATTTTTTTAAAACTGGTTCAATATTTAGTTTTAATTCAACCTTGGCAGTCATATTTTTACAACTTCCCAGTCCACCAGAAAAAAAAACTTCCGGAAAAGTTTTTTTTTTTAAATTCTTACTTTCGTCCTCTACTTCGGCTATTAAAGTTTCTATATTTGGACAGAAGGAATTTATAGGCATATCAAATCATTGAAACTTCTTCATCCAGTCCGTGCCGATAAGTAGTTTTAGCTGTTAATCACAAACATTTTCAATTTCAAAGTTTTGGGGTTTTTTTTTTAAATATAACTTCAGCTTTTAGATGGACCTAAATTGTGATTTGTTCTCCAGTGACGCCCTTGGCTAATTTCCTTTAATTAGAATCAACATTGGTTTTCAATGTTTTTCCACGTTTGAAGATTTATGATAAACAAATCTGAGCCGGAGACAAGTTATAGCTTTAGATTTGTATTTAGTATTATTATTTGCACCAACTTTCTAATAATTTTTACTTCGTCACTTTTAGGAATTTTAATAAAGGTTTTTTTTTAATTTTATTTTTAACTCTGCGGTGTGTACTTTTGTGTACCAAGCGATCGCAATTAAAACGCGTTTTTATTTTATATGAATAATTATTGAACCAAAGCAATTTCCCGCAACCAACATACGGTTTAGGAGGCAGATTATCTTTTGTTTATCAAATTTAGTTGGTGATTTAATTTTTATTTTCTTAAAGATTTTTCTAATATGTGACATTCCACTTTGTTCAATGTCTTTTGAATCTTGCTCAATGCTAATAAAACGATATGTTTAAGTGTTAAAACATGTTCATTCTCTAGTTTATTAAGCTTTTCTTTTGATTTATGCGTCCGTATTCGATAGCAAACTTTATTCAAAGATAAGGCATTAAAAATCGTTAGCACCAAATGCCGACAACGTTTTTTTTAACTACAAAAGTGAGTAGCCTTCGTCTTTTTCCTTGTGAGGTTAATACATTTTCATCTCTTCTGAAAAAGAGACATTTAAACGCAAGACAATTCAGTTACTATTTGTATCACTTCAACAAATGTAAGGTCGCTGTTCTTGCGGCAATATATAATTGACGAATTTGGTATGATAAACCGCACCTAATTTTCTAAATAGCAAACAAACCTTTTGAAAATATATCCCATTTACACAGTCCATATTATAAATATCTTAGTATCGTCTGAAATAGAAAGCAAACGTAATTTCGTCTGCAAGGTCGTAATTAAGATTATCGATAAAGTTTCGAATAGCGTGTTGTGAAAATCCACTTTCATATTTACCATTTTGACTCCCATTTTTTTCTGTTCCTGTTAGTTATGAAGAAATATTTCCTCAAATCTTTTCATTTACTTCAATTGTTTTTGTTTTAATTTCTCTTTTTGTTTTTGGAATTTTTTTTTCGTCGAAACTTTTCGATTTCGGTTTTTTTATATATTCTATTTGTTTCCTTTGTAATTACAGTGCTTTATTTTGTTGGTGCCTGATAATTTCCATTATAGCGCTTTTAAATTCTTCTATTATTCGTCACTTCAAATAGGCCACCGACTTTTCCGTGTATTTATATACATATTTGTTTTCACACAGTCGTAGCTTTTCTCACTAGGAGATAAATACTAAATCTCATAGCAAGAAAAGAATAAGCTCTTTTAAACTGATTTTCGTGTTCCTGATTTAATCAGGAACATGAAAATAAGTTTGAACGAGCTTATTTTTTGTTGATGTTTTCTGGATTTGTATTTTTTAACAATAAAAACAGGGACAAACATCGACAGCCGTTTTTGTTGGGTTTATTTTTTTATTTTTCCTGGTCGAACACGTTAATTTTATAAACCTCGATTTGAAATCTATTTCGTCTTACTCAAGAACGAGACATTTGTTTTTTCAATCCTATTTTCTGACGTTGGGGTGTTTTTTTTTTCCTTTCGCAGATTTGGCACGCATTGCATGTTAAAATCGAATACAGCGTTAACTTCTCGCTGTATTGTTGTAATTACTATTTTTTTCGAGTAGACTACCAAAGTCGTTTTTCAAAAATCCGACATTCTAGTTGTAGTAACGGTTATGTTGTATCGGACATAATTCCTAGTTTTCGTTGCCAGTTTAATGTACGACATAAATCTGTGTTATGTTGGTCCGAATGAATCTGAGTTCCTCGTCGCAATTGGTGTGACCTTGAACAACCGATAATAAATAATACAACATGATGGTATATTTAGAAGGGTGTGCATTTACACAATTACAGAATAATATGTTACATAGAGACTGCGTCGAGACTTTATCGTAATCTCGTCTATACATAGTGTTTGGAAGAGTTCATTAATTCACAAATAAGGTTGATAACCATCACACCATAACAAATCCAACACTAGATCAACTGTTCTTTCTGCTTCTAGTAAATCTGTTCTTTCTATTGTTCGAAACACTTTCTCACACCTGAGGCTATTCTTTATCTCTACAAATTTAGACCGTGTAGGATGTACTGTCATCATATTTGGGCTAGTGAATCTTTGTCTCATTTGAGGGTTCTTGATAAGGTTGAACACCCATCGATAATTTTGTTGACGTCACCTTTCTTTTTCTCTGCATCCTCTCTCTCACAAACGTGATACTGCTAGTCTCGGTCTTATCTATAAATACTATTATGGCATGTGTTCTTCAGAATTGTCTGATTTTATTCCCTTCTTTCTTTGTTCCACATGATGTGACTCATAGGTCTCGCTGTTATGATACAACATCATATTCCAGTAGCCTTATTTCTAAAGAGCTACAGACTTGTGTTACTCTCGTACTACTGACTGTTTTTCCCCACTCGCAAGACTGGTCTTTTCAAAACTAAGGTTAATAGGTATCTTGTCTTTCGTTCTATTTAGCTTCTTACTTCAAGCGGCGTCCGGCTGGTTTGATGCCCATGAAAAATGTACTATGACAGTTTCATTAAAACTTATTGGTCTGTTCAGTGGTATTTTCATTCAACTATCAGTAAACGTAAACATATACTTGTCGAGTTGTCCTCTTAAATAATACAATTCTACACTTTCCTACATATTGCTTCCAATCATATTATATAATTGTTAATAGTAATACTGGCATTCCCATTAAATAATTTTATCGAGTAGCTCTTGGCCTTGATAAGCGGTAAATTAAATTTGTGTGAATCAACATGGTACAACTTTGTTGACCGGGTTTATTCTAGTGTTGACATTCTTCTAGGAGGGGTCACGTAATGGTTGCCAACATGCCTAAGTGAAAGTGGAGCTATGGAACCGACTGGATTTGAACTAGAGACACTCAGGTCGTCAGTCCGTGTCGTTATATACTTGGCCACCGTCACCTTCCGCGGTGAGTCATTAGTATCAAAATAGGCCTACATTCGATGAGAAAAAAAGGAGAAACCGTACAGACAGACGTGCACACGTATTCTGTATTATATATAGACATGTAACTGAGCATTTAAAATAATAAAAGTTATCTATTAAAGCTATAAAATATAACAATCATATATATATATATATATATATATATATATATATATATATATATATATATATATATAAACACATACATATATCTTATATATGTGCATATATATCGTGTCACAGAAATTGAATGAGAAAATAATTGCCTGTCATCTAATTAGAGCATAGAATGAAGTGTTTTTTTATGATAGACTAATTAATTTTTATCAACGTGAATATCTTTATTAGTTTTTTTTTACCTTCGGCCCTCGTGTTTTTCGGCGCTGTCTACGTGACGATTACGACCGATACATATGCTGTTCACATAATAGATATCCTTGAGATCATAGCCCCAACGACCGTCCTATTCATCGCTGTTCAAGACTCTTTCTTCAGGATTTAAATATGACCCACTCGATTAGCTACAAAATCCCACCCCTTCACGGCAGAGCTCCCTAGATGCCGGAGCCTTCTATACTCTAATAGTTTATTTCCTCGGGCCACTTGCCTTTAGAATTCATTTCCTGTTCACTATTTCCCTGACTATACCAAGATGCATGAATGTAAAAGTAATGTTAACAAACATCTTGTTACCCAACTCCCAACCCAAGTTTCCCTTAATACACTTGAGTAGTAATATGCTGTGTTTAAGGCGGGCACAACGTTAACATATATATACGAAGTTTTATTTATACATTTTGTACTCGTTAGAATAATTAAAGAAAATATTGCAACTAGTGTTTACATTTTTTTCATTCGTGCGGTCTTGTTCGTCTTATAAGAAGTGATATCTACCCGATTTAATTATAGAGAAGTAGAAGAATATCCGTCCCAGCACCGGTTATATGAATTCTTCGCACAAAACAAGTTTGCACCACTTGAATATCCCTTTACAAAAATTAAAATCAATATATAATGCTACTAAAACTTATAGCAATAATCATTATTCCAATTTTAATAAAAATGCATTACAAGAAATAAGAGTGTTCCACAAGCCGGCAGTTCTTGGAAAGACGCTACTGGAATAAGAAGCTGTATAAGAATAAGGTATCAAAACAGTGAATTGATAGAGACCATTTGACTAACGAGTCAAACGAAGCGGGGGAATATATCCCATAATTCTGAAGAACACATGCTATAATAGTATTTATAGAAAAGACCGAGACTAGCAACAACACGCCTGTGAGAGAGAGGGTTCAGAAAAGAAGAAATTGTATGGCCAATCAAATTGCAGATACGTTTCTGTACCTTATCAAGAACACTAAAATGGAAGCAGCCCAAATATGACAAGAGTACCTTATACATGGTCTGACAGTGGATTTGGAGAGATAAAGAATAGCCTCAGGTGTGAGAAAGTATTTGAAGCGATAGAGAGAACTAACTTTACGAGAAGCAGAAAGAGCAATGGATCTAATATATGAACTCCAAAAATGATTTGATGAGAGAGAAAGACCAAGAAGTTTCAGAGTCGATTTATCTTCAAGACTAGAGCTATCCATGAATACCTATTGTATGAATTACACAAAAGTTCGAGATATATGAAGTTTTACGAAGAGCTTCCAATTCTTCTTTACCCGATTTGCCAAAAAACTGAATTAAACTAAAGCAGCTCACAGTACGACTTCTTCTGCCTGAAAGCTATGTTCCAAAATTCATCGAGTAAGTAGTATAAGAGTGACTCCTGTATAAATATATAAACATACCTAACATACCTAAATATATAAACGTACCTAACATACCTAAATATATAAACATACCTAACATACCTAAGTATATAAACATACCTGACATACCTAAATATATAAACGTACACATAGCTAAATTTATAAAGATAGACAGAGTTCTTCGGGCGATAGAGATAGCCAGACGATATTCCTCTTCTTTTGCCAATTGTGTACATGGAAGCTGCCCCCAGCCAGCTAAATCAAAAGGGTTCTTTCGTGCATAGAACGCCTGCTGTATCGACCAATATTGGGACGAAAACAAGGATATCAATGTTAGATCGATATCCAATTGTGTGGCCATCGACATAATCACGTTAATGCACCGGTTTCCATTGGATCAACGATGTTAAACGATGTTAAACGACATTGAGCCTGGTCAATATCTGATCGGCGACCATGTGGGTATACCAGGCATAATACGTTCTTCCTGTAAAACTTTCACAGCAAAAACTCGTTTACTATAACCATTGTAAATAATTTTCTTTTCTTTCCATGTGTACATGCAGCTAAAAAAACTCCGTGAGTAAAGTTTCTTTCATAGAACTACCCGGATGTTGAACACTATAGGCGAGAAGAAAGTGGACATTGGTTTACTTTCGACAGCCTCGTAACTCTCGCTTCCCGTATTTTGTCGTTTTATCTTCACATTCAATGAGCGATGTTTCTGACAAATGGGGAATAATTGCTGTTTTCTGGGTTGGAATCTATCCATCTAACACTTATCGTTGGCTAGTTTTTTACCTTGAAGTAGTATTTTTAGCTCCTTACATCAAGTAGCTTCATTCCTTGTCAAGAGCGATTTTCATTTTTAAAAAAACGCGGCTGATTCCCATCTGAAAAAATATGGTCGTCTAACACTTATCGTTGGCTAGTTTTTGACCTTGAAGTAGTATATTTTTAGCTCCTTATTTCAAGTGGCTTTATACCTTGTCTGGAGCGAGTTTTATTCAAAAAATGACACAAAAATAACACATTCTTACCGAGCTGTCCGCGTAGATAATCAAATTCTGTCCAGTTTTAACTATCATCTTTGCTCCTCAAAATGCTTGTCGCCATCCAGCTTATAAACCGTTACATCTTCTCCTCGAGTGGCATTCGGGCCTTGATAAGCGGTGACTAAGTATAAATAAATGTGAAAGTAAGGTGACATCTCCCTGCAAATAAAAAGCAAAAATCAATGTCATTAGACTTATCTTGCCTGAGGTGGATATGCATACGACTGGGGGCCGCTTGTGAATTTGATATTCCCTAAACACTTTCTAATTCGGAGTAAGCATACTGAAATAATCCGGGGTGCGTGCAGCACTAAGATAGGACTTGGTAGGTCTATCGATAAAGAAAATGTCTAAATAGCCGTTGTAAAAATAGATGGATAACGTGTTATCCACTCGAGAAGAGATGTAGGCCAAGTTTGTTGACGACATGTCCGCAACAACATTTACATTATGTTTCAGATTCTTTTAGATGAGGATTGATAATTTATCATATTTGGATTATACAGACTACTGTTGGTTGTTCACAATATTTCAGACAATGTAACCTCCGACATTATTCGGGTGCATCGATTTCGAACGAAACAGTTTATTTAATCATCAGGGTAGTTTGTTCTCGTTCCGTCAGCTATTACCGATTAGAAGTATTAAGTAATTCTTCATCGTATTCTTTGTATCGCCCGTACTGAAGATCGAACCCTCAACCGCCAGAAGACTGTCACTTAGGCTTGATTATTACTTTGCACGTTTATCCGTTCATACCAGGTCCATGTGGATACATATCAGTACGAATTTATAGATCCAGTCAACCGATTTTTTTTTAATGTGTCTAGTCTTGAATATTACGACTCATTACAGAGGTAGAGTGCTCTCGTTCCATCAACCATGACAGGGTAGAAGTTTCAAGTAATATATATATATATATATATATATATATATATATATATATATATATATATATATATATATATATATTGCGCATTTAGGCAGCATATTTTCATTTAGGCAACAATTGTTAAATAATACGAAGTGTTTTTGCTTGATGAGACATTTTTTTATTTTTTCGAATGGTCTATTTAGTGTTTCGGTCAACAAGAAAAGACATATTGTTTAAGAAACCAAAATTAACACCGCCTGAATATGATTTTATGAATCAAATCGAAAGTACTCGCAAAAAAAGAAAGAACATGGAACAAGAAACACATGGAACTTACATACAGCAATTGGACCGAAACACTAAATGGACCATTCGGAAAATTGATAAAACAAAAAAGTCTAATCAAGCAAAAAGACTCCGTGTTATATATATATATATATATATATATATATATATATATATTAGATTTCTTGAATGTGAGATGGTATATATAATTATTTCCACAATCAGACAACGCCGCAACCCACAACCTATGAGGGCGAAACTCGAGTCTAGGACTTTGGTTTGTTTCTTTTCATAGGTTGTGGGTTGCGGCGTTGTCTGATTGTGGAAATAATTATATATACCATCTCACATTCAAGAAATCTAATATTTATTTGCTCGCTAGGTTAGCTTGTTGGATGACATCGTCCTAGCGAGTATAAAATCCTACTTGTGAGACATCGGCCTGGGTTCATAGTAGTTGGATGACTACACCCCTTGTTGAAAAGAGTAGGTACATTCCACAGTCAGCCATCGCCGCGGTTTGCTTAATCTGTGTAAATTAATAGACATTCTTGTATGTGGCGAGGTAGCTCAGTGGCAGAGTACTCGCTTACCATGCAAGTGACTCGGGTTTCGAATCCTGAGTTCGGATGTGTTCTACTGATGAGCCCAAAGGAGGGCGAAACTCGAGTCTAGGACTTCTGGTTTGTTTCTTTTCATAGGTTGTGGGTTGCGGCGTTGTCTGATTGTGGAAATAATTATATATACCATCTCACATTCAAGAAATCTAATATTTATTTGCTCGCTAGGTTAGCTTGTTGGATGACATCGTCCTAGCGAGTATAAAATCCTACTTGTGAGACATCGGCCTGGGTTCATAGTAGTTGGATGACTACACCCCTTGTTGAAAAGAGTAGGTACATTCCACAGTCAGCCATCGCCGCGGTTTGCTTAATCTGTGTAAATTAATAGACATTCTTGTATGTGGCGAGGTAGCTCAGTGGCAGAGTACTCGCTTACCATGCAAGTGACTCGGGTTTCGAATCCTGAGTTCGGATGTGTTCTACTGATGAGCCCAAAGGAGGGCGAAACTCGAGTCTAGGACTTCTGGTTTGTTTCTTTTCATAGGTTGTGGGTTGCGGCGTTGTCTGATTGTGGAAATAATTATATATACCATCTCACATTCAAGAAATCTAATATTTATTTGCTCGCTAGGTTAGCTTGTTGGATGACATCGTCCTAGCGAGTATAAAATCCTACTTGTGAGACATCGGCCTGGGTTCATAGTAGTTGGATGACTACACCCCTTGTTGAAAAGAGTAGGTACATTCCACAGTCAGCCATCGCCGCGGTTTGCTTAATCTGTGTAAATTAATAGACATTCTTGTATGTGGCGAGGTAGCTCAGTGGCAGAGTACTCGCTTACCATGCAAGTGACTCGGGTTTCGAATCCTGAGTTCGGATGTGTTCTACTGATGAGCCCAAAGGAGGGCGAAACTCGAGTCTAGGACTTCTGGTTTGTTTCTTTTCATAGGTTGTGGGTTGCGGCGTTGTCTGATTGTGGAAATAATTATATATACCATCTCACATTCAAGAAATCTAATATTTATTTGCTCGCTAGGTTAGCTTGTTGGATGACATCGTCCTAGCGAGTATAAAATCCTACTTGTGAGACATCGGCCTGGGTTCATAGTAGTTGGATGACTACACCCCTTGTTGAAAAGAGTAGGTACATTCCACAGTCAGCCATCGCCGCGGTTTGCTTAATCTGTGTAAATTAATAGACATTCTTGTATGTGGCGAGGTAGCTCAGTGGCAGAGTACTCGCTTACCATGCAAGTGACTCGGGTTTCGAATCCTGAGTTCGGATGTGTTCTACTGATGAGCCCAAAGGAGGGCGAAACTCGAGTCTAGGACTTCTGGTTTGTTTCTTTTCATAGGTTGTGGGTTGCGGCGTTGTCTGATTGTGGAAATAATTATATATATATATATATATATATATATATATATATATATATATATTACACAATGATTATGTGTTTGTGATGTTTGTGTGTTCTTTATAGAATAAAAGGTTAGATAATCTACATGAAAACTAAAAGTGTAGTTATATGTATTTTTTGTGAAAGACAATGGAAGTAGTGATGAATTGCTAAATGCATCCATCATGGTGCTATGGGCGCAGATACCCTCTTAACATTTCAAATATATCCTATTTTCATAAGATGTTAATCGTATGCATAAAATTCTGCAGTAAAAACAATGATAATAGTCCAAAATATTCCCGTGGCCCTCAATGTGCCGAATCTCTATGTTTCCGCTTTAAGGCAGCTATTTGGGACAGCAACCCCTCAAAATCCTTTACAAAAAATAAAACTACGTATCTGAAAAACTGATCTTGGGAGTTTTCCAAAATTTCAATTTCTTCAAACAATATAAGAGAGGCAATACCGGGGCAAGTAAAAAAGAAAGTAATATGGTTTTATGAGCATAATGAAAAGGGTGATAGTGTTCCTAATTTAATCCGATGCATACTCCAGTATATTGTTAAGTCAATATGCATAAGTTTTTGGTCGGTTATTACTGACTTAATTTAGACCTTATGGGTGAGAAAACTGTCTGCAAGACATGTCCCAGGAATGTCGAGCCCAGAATACAAGCATGAAAATGCTTGACATTTGCAGAACACTTCTGCCCAGGATAACCCAAAGAACTTCGGCCATATATAAGTAACTTAGGATGAAACCTGGGTGTTATACTAATAACTAAAAACAAAGATTCAAAGCAAACAGTGGCAACACATTGATCTCATCCTCGAATAAATGTATAACTTGATGGAAAATGGTAGCTGTTTTCTATTATAATAAAAGTTGGCTGTGATAAAAGGTCTACCTTACTCTATAACTAAATAAAGTATATAACAAAAGACGATATTGAAGGTTAATAGAAATATATTTTATTTTGGATTGCGATGAAAAGAAATTTTTAAAAAGCTAATTGTCAATCTTTACAAAAGGGCGCCACATAACTTGGTAGATATTATCACGCCGTTGGCGAGTTGGGATAGTCAACAACATACGTTCGGTTAGTATTTACTTCCTTCCAACAGCAGGAAGATGTGATACGAGGTCAGAAGGTGGGGAAAATCAAGCCAGCACCCTTAGAGAATGACCACTCTGACTTATTTAAAATTTCCGCGGAACCCCCGTCGGTATTTCCCGGTCGGGGCGCTTCAGGCAGTTAGCAATAAACTAACTCCTTCTAAAGAAAGAAAGCAAGGCCTAGGAGGGTGGATATCCTGGGACTATGCAGGACCAATACCAGAGCCCGAAAGATAAAAGACCACCGAAATGGCCCAGTTCCCGCCTGACTGATTGTCGAGAACGGATCCTGAAAGTGTATGGCGAGGTGAGAAGTCTCTAAGCAACTGAGGCTGTAGAGAGACATACGTCCTGCTAGTACGATAAAAAAAACTCCAACTGCTTAGGTAGGAAAAATCAATTTACATGGACGTTGAAAGAAAAATTCAACAAATTCACACATTCTTACGCCAAGACCTCTAATTGGCCGGTAGGCCAATCACTCAGCAGTAAACCTGTGTATATCTCAACAAAAATGAAATAGTACATAAAAAATATGTGACACCTTCAAGTTAAAGCTGGACGCATTCTAATACAAAGTAATGGCTTCTGTTTTAAATTCTTCTAACGGAATAATCAGGATACTTTTTTTTTTTTTCATTAATGAGTCACAATTTATTAAGACAAAAGGCTACCGTAAAATACGGGTTACTGAAATGGGGGAATTATCAGTTCAATGATGAAGAATGTTATGAGAGGATTGAAAATCATTGATGGAATTAACTAAATTTCTTTACTTATGAGGACGGTTTATGACAAGTATTTGTTGACGACCATGTTGCATCTTCCAGAGTTGCAATTTTGTTGCAACCTCTTCCACAGATAGGAAGTTCTTAGGAAGAAACTATATTGATTGACATCTTAATTGATGTTAGACACAAATAAAAAGAGAGGAAAGTTATTTACAGTTGTGGTAGTAAACGAGTTTTAGCTGTGAACTTAATACAAAGGGTGGGGCATAAATTAAAGCTCAGTAGTGCTGGCCAGTTGGGATAGTCAACTACCGGCCCAGTTGGCATAATGCTGATGAACCAGAGAAGCAGGGTTCAAATCTTCTGTCAAGTCATATCAAATACTTAAAAAATGGTACTTGGTGCCTTCTTGCTAAACATTCAGCATTATACGGTAAGAATCAAGCGTAAGTGGGGTAATCCTGGAAAGGTGTGGCTATAACGTGGTGTAATAATTACTGGTGTAGTTCTAGGTATTTAATTCCTTCCCACTGCAGAAATATGTGGAACAAGGCCGGAAGATAGGGAGAGTAAAGCCAGTGTTCTTGAAGAAGGAGCACTCTGCCCGTGCAAAAAGTTGTCTTGGAAGCCCCGTCTGCATTCCCCGATCAGGGTGCCCCAGGCAGTAAGCAATAAACTTACTCTACCCCGAATAGGGGAGGCAGGTCTTGGGAGGGTGGACTTCCTAAGACCACCCAGCACAAATACCTTAGTCCGACGGATAAAAGGCCACCAAAATGGCACAGTTACCGTCGGACTGGTGTAGTTCCAAGTATTTAATTGCTTCCCACCGCAGCAATATGTGACACAAGGTCGTAAGGTGGGGGAAGAGTCAAGCCAGCGCCACTAAAAGAGGGGCACTCTGGCCTAGCAAAAATAGCCTGGGCAACCCCGTTGGCATTCCCCGATCAGGGCGCCTCAGGGACTAAGCAATAACCTTAATCCATTTCAAATAAGGCAGGCAGGTTCTGAGAGGGTGAACCTCCTAAGACCACCCAAGACCAATACCTTAGCCGAACGCATAAAAGGTCACCGAAATGGCACAGTTACCGTCAGACTGGGATAGTTCCAACACCGAGAAGCATGTGCTTCCGGTATTTATAGTGACGCGGACGAGTTCATGTAGTCCGTAAGGTAAGATTCCATAACAGTTTTAGAGCACCTAACATGGAAATAACGTTAGAGTAGAAAAAAGATCCAACATTTCCTCTGTCAGAAAGGAGGTGCATTTTACAGAAATAATCAGCCCCACTAGATTGCGATGTGTTGTACTCTGACAGGCTAAGAAACAGTGAAAAAGACACAAACTATTAGACAGTATAATCGACATTAAAACAACTGAGGGAAAAATCAAGTTGAAGACAGTTGTGCTTTTGCACGGTTTAGGTTACAGTAACTGAAGCAGCCAACTGCCTCTTTGAATTGGATTCATAACTCATTTCCCTTACTCATCAACGTTCGCTCCATCTGACTTCTTGTTTCCTAAACTTAATTCCTACGACTTTAGAAACAATAGTAACGTATTTTTTAAATGTTACTAATGGATCACCGCTTATCAAGGTCTAGAGGTTACTCGAAGATAAGAGTTAAGGGGGAGTATGTTGGACGATGAACAACGTTATGAGAGGATTTGAAACAATTGTTGGAATGGGAATAGTTTTATTATTTAAGAGGACAAATCACCAGATATTTGTTAAAGACGACTATAGTTGAAGATGATCATAGCCAGTAGGGAAGCAGCCCTGTGGTATTTTATTCCAAATATGGGAAGTTCTAGGCAAGAAACATTGTTAATGGTAGTTCCGTTTAGTTTTAGGTAGACAGAGAGAGGGGGGAAGTTATTTGTGTGGTTGTAGTGAGACAAATTATTGCTGTGAATGTTTTAAGGGGGGGGGCAAAGGTCGGAGCTTTGTCAAGAACCTACCATAAAAATATGGATAGAGTAGAAAGGGACTAGGAAGGGATTATATTCAAATATACCTAAACACTTTCTTGTTTCCATCAGCTTCTAATGGGTGTGGCTTTTACCTTTTTGAAACGCCCTCGTATATCTCATCTTGGTAATTGACGAGCGGGTGGACATAACGCATTGTATATCAGTCGAACTGGATCAGTTATTAAAGGGATCCGCCTATAGAATTACCACCTAACGGGAAGGGCTTAATGGGTTTTTCTTTCCCATGGGCCTAGACACAAGGGGAAATAATGGTTGACAGCGATAGGCGACAAAACAAACATAGAGATATGATAATACACTGAAATACACTTTTCTTAGTAAATGTTTATCGCCGCCATTTTCGTCTTTGTTCAAACTCACTGACTTTTGCAATATATCATAAGTATTATTGAAGATCAAGTGGCAACACTTCTATTCGATTGGCCATATACAGTTATTCTATAGAAACGTGTTCTATTTTTGCTAGCTACTATCTGGTTTCACCTGCTATCGCTTCGTAGTGTAATTCATCTTCACTACTTGAAATCTATGAAGCGAAACTAACCGATGAGAAAAAAGATGACAAAACTACTGCTATTGCTACCTCATACCTAACACCTCGCTCTTTCTCTCTCTCTCTCTCTCCTTTGCTCTCTAATTCACTCAAATACATATAAATACACACTACGGAAGAAATGTTCCATTTTTCGAGCACTGAAAAACATTCTTTATTCTAAGAACTAAATAAAATAGGCATCTATTTTAAAAAGGAAAATAAAATATTAATTTGTTTAAAAATGTTATTGCTATTTTGAATTTAAGCGCCTCTATTTTCCTCTCTTTCTTTCTCTTTCAACATAATTACCTTTTCAACGATAAAGAGAAAGCAGATTGGTTAAACATGACTATACAACATATTCTATCAAAAGTGATAGAAAAATATTTTATTTTACGAACGAATCAATCAAGGATTTAAAAACTATTTATGAAGTAATATTGGGTATTCGTAGCAGAAGCAGCAGCCCCTACTAAACCTACTACATATTTCCACCTCATTATACGTTCCTCTCTTTCCATCTCGTCTTTTCATACAGTTAATCCCGCTGAACACACGTATTTTTAGGATGCACTTTTAAGGTTAAATCGTAAAACTACGCATAAAAATAACTACATATTACCACACCATAATAATAAAATAGCAATGACAATCGGTTTCTTTCGTCGTACATTCAGAATGTGTAGTCCACTATATCTAGACGAATAATTCAAATACATCACTAATTCACTCAAAACATTGCAATACCTAACATATTTCTTATTAAATGCATAGAGAAACCCCTACAAAATCATACACACCGAATAACCAACCATCTTTTTACCTACCTATGGCAATAATACAATAACTTACAACACTCTAAATGAAGTAGGATTTACAGCAATACAAACTACATTATAAACTATAAAACAAACATTAAAAACAACAAAACATTTCCGAAAAAAACACATCTAATGCAGGTATATATACTGTCTCATGCATAAATTGTTATCAGATATAGGTTGGTGATACTCAACGAGAATTTCAGAAAAGGGTTGGTGAACATAAAATAGATATAAAAACATAACTATTCTTTTAAATGCCCTATTCGCTCATGCATTACAACAGAATCATTCGTTTAACTTTAAACTAGCTAGACTCATTAAATTAATTTTGAATAAATCTCGGCGAAGACTTATTGAATCAACATCAATTATAAACTCTAACACAATTAAACAACGTTTAGGGTGAAAACAACCAAAGAACAAACAAAATGATGGCGTAATTAGTGGGATCTCACACGTGTGAGTGTTATGCTCTCTATTTTTGTTTGTTTTTCGGTTGTTTTCACCTTAAAATGAAACTGCTGTATAGTGTAAGTGTTTTCAAGACACTTTAATCCAATAACTTTTTTACTCTTTGTGAATTTTTTCTGATGATTTTGTAGTGTTGCAGTGACGATATTGACATAAAAATGTTGTTTGGCACAAGACAAATGAAACGGACCGTTAAATATATATATCACAGAAATGTTAAATGCTTGGAAATGTGAAAAAATTAAAATTAAAATAATAAAATAAAACCATGGTTTTTGGAATATAATATAAACTGACTTTATATATATATATATATATATATATATATATATATATATATATATAGAGAGAGAGAGAGAGAGAGAGAGAGAGAGAGAGAGATGAAAGAAAAAATAAACATGTACGAATGGCCAAATTTATTTCAAACTTCGATTGTTCAATGCAAGGAAAATTCTGTAATAAAATTATGTTTATTATTCTTTCCTTAAGCCAAGGCTTTTCAAAGATCGAAATCTTATCATCAGAGGAATCATGCAGATAGATAAGTTGGCAATGGAAAAGCCAAAATTCAACATTTGAAAAAAGTATTAGGAGAGTAGAAAAAAAACATTCCTGTCAAAAAATATGGGGTTTGTCCAGTTGGTAATTGTCCGTTGATAAGGTGTCCAATGAATGGAGATTTAGATAGAGAAGAAAAGTATTCCGTGAAGGCAGCATGGAAAAGCGTTAAAAAATTAAGTAACTCGAATAGTGTGATGTTCAGTTCAAATCGTAGGTGGAGCACACTTAATCGGAATTAATATAAGAAATTGGGCCATTTTAAGAATACTTCCTGGGCCGGAGTTGAATTGTATACTAATGACTTTGGTAGTTAAAAATTTAAGCAATTCTAAGAAGAAATTATTTAGTTAAAGACGAAGCCAAATGAGAAATGGAGCTGGGAAAAGGGAAAGTGAAACATAAAGGGAAGAAGGTGGGAGGGTTAGTTGAATGAACCATGGCTGCTGCTGGAAAGACAAGGGAGGGGAGGAACGGTTCTAGTGATAAGGTTATTGTTAGTATGTACTAAATCCGATGCGCGTGGGGATTGGCCATAAGTGACAATTTAGGTCAATGAGTGTATATATTATTTGAAAAAGTAATTAAAAGTGATTTTGAACGCAAGACAAAAATAATTTCAAAAGTTTAAAAGGGTCTCCGTTGGAAAAATTAGGGTTCCAATGAATGGGAATGTGTAGTTTAAATGTTGAATATGTAATAAATCGTTAAATGTCCTAAAGAGTTTAAAAGAATTCCCAGTTGGTTAAATGTATAATTAAATAAGACAGGCCCATATGTATAATTAAATAAAGCAAGCTCAATGTATAGTTATACATTAAGCCTGTCCCACTCAATTATATTAAAATTTAGGGTTGGGACAATGTTGGGGGTAGTGTTAGACTGCTTGTAACAATTGATTGAACAATCGAAGTTTTAAATAAATCTTGATAGTCGTACATATTTATCACTCTTCTTTCATCTATCTTTATAATTGCTCTATCTCGTATATTGAGCTTAAACAATTTTTCTATAGGTTCTATCAACTAAATGTTTACTTTTAGTTTCATATTTGATTATATATATATATATATATATATATATATATATATATATATATATATATATATGTAATGATAGCAACATTTTTGTAGTAACTCTTTAGTCGGAGAGCTCAATGTAATACAGAGCAAGATTAGAAGATAAAATAAAATAACTCAGGCCAACATTCCAACAATTCTACATTATAAATTTTAATTCATCTCACCAGGACGAGAATTGTGAAACGTAGTATGATGTCTGTTGGTTTATAACTGAGGAATGGGGCCGCTCACAACGTCTTGATACTTATAAGGAACAGGGGAAAATGAGGGAGGGAAAGGCGGAATTTTGACGGAGGTTTTTAATATACGTCCTTGGCCCCTGTGTGATCGCTCTCATTCTTTAGTTAGAAACAACCGGGAATCATACCACGTCTGATGCGTTATTTTTAAAAAAACTTTTATATATATATATATATATATATATATATATATATATATATATATATATATATTTGTGTAATTAGGCAGTATTCCTTCTCTTATGCATGTTTGGTTAAACAGTAGCGACAGCTTCTGTTTATTTATTTTTTATTCGTTTTTTCGATTCGTCGCACGACCGATTTGGTAGTGTCATCCATGTTGTATAAAAAATCGCCATATTTTCGCGAACGTTTTCGACCGACGTCGGTCATCTTCAGGCGGATGAATGAGTATGCAAATTAAAAGATTGGTGAATTCATCAAGAAGGCGTTTTTAAAAAACATTTCAATACAACTTCAACAACACTCTAACATACCTTCACCCCCCTCATAACGAGCATGGATGATACTAGGTGTATTTACTTGAATAAACAACGCTTCCATCCTCACTTAACCTAGTTTCCTATAATGCATATTCCATAACTAATAAGGATAAGCTCAATAATTTAGGATTTTACTACGTACATACATATATAGGTGTTCTCAAGCGTACATATATCCTTTCAAAAATGTATTACTTAATATAATTTGAAATTTGGTGTAGAGATATTCTTTTCGCTATTCAAGTTTTTGTACCTAACTTATTTTTAAAAATTTTTAGCAGGTACCAGTTTGTGTGTGTGTAAACCCTAAATTGTAAAGTTTACCAAAAACAATGTGCCCATGTTACACACCGTTTTGTCGATAATATATATTTCGAAAATTCATGATTGGTTGGTAATTTTATTTTTAAACTTAATGCATATGCCCCTCATTACACAAAGAGCGAAGGACTGCTCGAAATATAAGAATAAAATATAATATTTGCAAAAACAACAACATCGTTTATATGCTTCATACTTCACTAATCATCCTTAAAACACATCTTTTGAAGCATACATGGAATAACAAACAAATTTACACACACACATACATACACACACACATATATATATATATATATATATATATATATATATATATATATATATATATATATATATATACTTTATAGTTGCATGCTTATGATCATAGGATGAATCAATCAATAAACCATAACTAAAACCATAATTTTCATTTATTTTTACAATTTATTTATTTTTATATTTCAGTGAATACCTGTATTTCTTGTTCGTCTCACAAATAACCATGTTTTTAATTTTTCCAAATTCAGTGTGTTCTATATCTTACGCACATTTCACGGTAAAGTCAAGACAAATATATAGTCTTAAGTTAACAGTGCTGATCATCAGAGCAATAGTTAATTTAATGGAAAAACATATTCGCAAAACATATTATTTCAAAGACAGAATAAATGAAGAAAGGAAAAATTTAAGAATAAGTCTTAACAGAAAATAACGGCAAGTCGAAATACAGGAAAAAGACTCGCATAAAGAATAGTGACAATAATCCAGAAGTCCGCCACGCCCCCAAAAATGCTCCCGAAATTTTAAACGACTCTTCAAACTGTCACTTATAACTCAATCCTACCTGAGCTTGCCTGAAACAAAGCAAAACCCCGATGGATGAACTTCCCACAAATAATATTGAAAAGCAATTTATAAATTGTTATTAATCTTGAAGATAAATAATGCCTAGTAGAAAATTTACAAATGTAAATTGATAAATTATTATTAATCTTGAAGATTAATAATATCTAGTAGAAAATTTATAAATGTAAATTGATAAATTATTATTAATCTTGAAGATTACCTAGTAGAAATTTTTTAATGTATATAAAAGTTTAATACGAAGGTACGGTTAGATTAAAATCCTAACTAAGTAAACAATAGGCTCCAGAAATGTAGCATTATACTTAAGTACGAACTCATATAGACTAAATTCCAGAAAGGTAAATGGATATTATCATTCTTTATTTTTAGCGAAAATGCAATTAAGAATTATTGTTGATCAGAATTTAATATAAAATTATTTATTTTATTTCTGTCGTAAAATGACTTGAAAATGTGATAGTTTCATAAAACATATCGCAAAACTAAGAGACAAGGGGTATAATTCATCTGAAAGATTCAGAAATTATTCCCCCAAACCAATTTTGAATTCTCTATTTATAAGGGAAACGATATATATATATATATATATATATATATATATATATATATATATATATATATATATTCCATGAGAAATGCCAGTATACTGAAATCGTATGCCCTTAATAGGGTTAAGATGAAAATTCATATACACTAAATGTACAAAAGCTAGGAAATTCCCATATTTTTACACTTTTATTGTTATTTAGGGTATACAGTATAACTCTCTATGCATGAGTGGATGAAGTGTGTGAGGTGCGCTGAAAAAAAATTCCTACCAGTGAAATACATAGCCCTGTTGTGCTCGCATACCCTTAATGACAATAAAAGTTTTAAAATTTGGGAATTTCCTTGCTTTTGTACATTTAGTGTATATGAATTTTCATCTTAACTCTATTAAGGGCATATGATTTCAATATACTGGCATTTCTCATAGAATGTCACTACTTTTGTAAAGGCTATGCCTGGTAACTTTTAAGGTTCTTTGGAATTTTCTGGAAAAATAAGGTATATTGTAAACTGAAATTAAAATGCCACCAACTAGACCATAGAACCTCTATCTCTGCCAAAAATCAGCGAGATCCATCAAATAGTTGATGAGATACAGGGTGGCACATACGTACATACGTACACACGGATAACACAAAATCATGATTGACCTTTCTGGATCTCTGGGTAGCCTTGTCTTATGATGCTGAAATTCTACACACTTATAGAACTTATCAAATAATTTTTTTGTGCAAAGTGTTAACTAATTTGGTTTATTGGTTTTTGAGTTATGATTGATCAAAGAAATGAGATTTCCAGCATAGGCCGTTTTTGAAGTCTATTAAGAGATAGAGCGCTATCGCACCTCCCTTGATATATATATATATATATATATATATATATATATATATATATATATATATATATATATATACGTATGAATTTTTGTCCGAATCCAGAGTGTACCTTAGTGAGCTGTATTTTCCCACATTAAAAAAACAAATATTTATCTAACGCGTGGAGAGGCACGTAAATAAGTGCACGGCTAAACTGAAAGAGCAAACTCTGCGTGTCCAGAAAGATTAGCTTACTAAAGTTGTCCCTATTCGTACGACTGAAAAATGACTTTTGCAGCTGAAAGCATAATGACGTTTAACTTGTGGCTTTGTACCGAACAAGTACAAAGCTAGAAAGTATAACAGTGAATCTGTTGAGAAAGAAATGAATCAACTAGTTTAGAGCCTGACTAGTCAAATGCTCGTCTAATCAAGCATGATAACTTTGGATCAACGGGTACTGTGGAAAATCTAAAAGATATATCGCAGATTGGTAAATTGTGTGTCTATCTGTTGGTGTGTATGTCAGTTGTTATAAACAGGCTTTCGCATTTATTAAAGTATGTTTCATTTATGACCCCTGTATTACATCAAAATGGCTTACTGATGTTTAAATCTATAATACAACGCAGTATGTTGAAATACTATATATTTGTATAATTAATATGAATAACTATTTTTTAAACAGTGTATAATAAATTAATGTTTGGTGTTATTCATTTCTAATAGTATTGTTCTATTTCCCCTATATATGCAATAGTTTTGTCAATATTTACATTAATTAATTAAAGTAATTCAATAACAAAAGCATAAATTATGAAACAATTTTTAAAAATATTATGCACATAAATGTCCAAAGGAGTTAACTTAAATGAAACTAATATATCTAATCTAGCTAGAAAGAAAGATATACCGACGAAGTGTTTCAAGCTTTCGCTTTCATCAGTGTAGGGAATGATAATCTCAGATGGTCGCAAGGTTCGAACTCCTGCTACAGAATCTACCTAGACTCCACAATCAAAACCATACGGACACGAGACATTACCACGTCAAGAAGGGAATTTCAAGTTCTATTTATGCGAATGGAATACACATATAGAAAGACTGGCTAGAATGTTTTCTTTTACGGCATAGCAAATCTATTCGGGATTTTAATGCCGAATCAGGTAATTTTTGTAAAAGATTTTATACTTAATTTTTTTTATATCTTCAAATATTTATTCATGGTGTCTTGTTACGTTATTTTGTAGAAGAAAATGTTGGTTTTGTTTTTAGCTTTGTAGAACATGATTTGGGTTTGGCAAAAAGAAAGAACAAAAAACAATAATATCAATGTTTGGTGCATTTTAAGTCAGGAAGCCGGTATTTTCAGACAGTCTGATCTGGTAGCACCAGAGAATGATAAGGAGAAATGCAAGTAATATAAATTATACATTAATAAATAAAATTAAACGAAACTATAATTGGTTAGTTCTCAGTTGTTACATATTCTGTGTTTTACGTTAGAGTTACTAAAAAGTATTAATTGCACGTAATCGTCCTGGAACAGGTTGCACTTTAATATCTAGGTTATCGCAATAGTCAATAATTTAAGTCGTACTTGCTGTTTATTTGTTTTATGTTTATCTTTTTATCTCCTAGGAATTTAGGCATAGTCAACCCTATAAACATCAACTCGAGTTTTTATACCCGTTTAGGATACGTCTTAGACAGAGAGTGTGGGCCATATTTGAGTTGTCGATCTTGCTCCTCTCTGGCTAAGATATGGTTCTGTGATGTTTTAGAAGGTCCACCCTCTAAGGCTTTACCTAATATATATATATATACACAGTTCGCGTTGCCACTGAAATGAATGAGGAATCACGTGTCCTTGTGGCTCAAGCACAGAATCTCATGCTAATTGTTAATTTTAAAGGAAATGAAGTAAAACGTCGTCGTCCTTTCTGTGTATGGTTTTCCGGTGTTAATTCAAACCCTACAAAACCGCCGCATACAAAAATTGTTACCACAATTGTATGTCATGTTTGTAGGTGTGATTGTTTGTGCACAAACTCCCCTTAATGTTTTCGAGATAGACCCCATAACCTTATTATACTGAAACATGTTTATATCTATTACACAATATAATTGGATGAATATATTTCATTTTGATAAAAGTGTTAATAATAATATGATTAGATCTGTGTTCGTGTCAGACATCTGTAAAAAAGAGATATGATTTTTTTCGGTATTTTATTTTATTTATATCTTGAAAATTATAGAAATTAAATTACACCAGAACAGTCACTAATGCTCGGGAAACGCCAGGTGTGCCTCGACAAGGTTAAAGACTATGAATTTTCCGAACATGATTTCCATATACGTCAGTGTACTTAGACCATCTTTAATCCATTCAATACTGAGACTAGGTATCAACCCCACCACAAAAATTGAATATCATATAATGTAAGAGAAAAAAATAAAAAATGTAATATGATGTTGTAGGCAGGAAGATATAGGGGTCTTCATTCAATCCCGGATAACGACAGGTCTTCCTGCTGGTATATTAAAAATCACTTCTCACTGATATAAAACTCCTGTTTTTCTAATGACACTTGTACGTATTCTTCTCACTAAACATTAAACTGTAAGAAATCTAAATGAAAGACTGACATATTTTCTTATCATTCTTGACAAGTGGCCATTCTCTCTCCCGCTCTACTCCGCCGCTGTGTCTATCTGTCTGTTTGTCTGTCTGCTGTCTGTCTTTTTATCTCTCTCTTTTTCCGTGTCTCTATCTGTATGTCTGTCTGTTTCTATATGCCTGTCTGTCTGTCTGTCTGTTTGTCTGCCTGTCTGTCTGTCTGTCTTTTTATCTCTCTCTCTTTTCCTGTCTCTATCTGTATGTCTGTCTGTTACTATATGTATGTCTGTCTGTCTGTCTGTATGCATGTCTGTATGTGTGTATGTCTCTCTATCTATCTATCTATCTATCTATCTCTGTCTCTCTTTCTCTCTATCTCTCTCTCTCTCTCTCTCTCTATCTCTCTCTCTCTCTCTCTCTCGTATTGTTTTTTTTTTCACCATTTTTGTTTCCCTGAGATTTCTCTTTCTCAGGCAGACACAGACTTTTCTTTTCTTTTAGATGTGTCCTTTTTTGTAGGTCGGTCTGTCACGCTTATGTTCGAAATAGCATTTAGTCGGTCTGCCATGCTTCATTTGTAAATAGCATTTTTGTCGGTCTGTCATGATTAATTTGTAAATAGCATTTTTGTCGGCTCGTCACGCTTAATTTGTAAATATCATTTTTTTCGATCTGTCATGATTAATTTGTAAATAGCATTTTTGTCGGCTCATCACGCTTTAATTTGTAAATAGCATTTTTGTCAGCTTTTCACGCTTAATTTGTAAGTAATATTTTGTCGATATGTCACCTTATGTTTTGAATAGCATTTTCGTCGTCAGCTACTGTAAAATTTTAAATATGTTGCTTCTTTGTCGGTCACGCTTAATGATTTCCGCTGTTCTGTGTCGCTTTTATTTCAAGCGTCATTTTGTCGATCTGTCACGCTTAAGTTTGAAATAGCACTTTGATCATTAAACGCGTAAGTTGAAATATGAAAATTAAGCATCAAGTTTAGCGGCAATTGCTGAGAACATATACCAGAAAGAACTGTTGGAAATGTCATACACCATCCTTTATGGCTATGTAATCCCTACAGTTACATAAACGGCGCTGCTGTTTAACCTAACCAAGAATCCGTCTGTCCGTAACAATGAAACCTCGGTATGCCAAACAGAAACTGTAATGTATAGTTTTAAATATAATCATTTATATTAGCTCTTACAAAACTTACGATCGTGAACTTCATTAGTTTCTGTTCAACAATATTGTATACGGTATATATATATATATATATATATATATATATATGTATGTGTGTGTGTGTGCGCGCGCGTGTGTGTGTGTGTGTGTGTATGTGTGTGTGTGTGTGATAAATTAAAAAATACAAATAATCAGACGGTATGTATTAAAAAGAAACAGCGGAAGACCTGAAACACTACGTTATACCCAACTATTACGATGACTTTTTCAAGCGCGAAAAAATTCTAAAAGTGGCAAAGAATTGTAAGCATATTTTCGCTCTTGAAAACGCCCACGCAACAATTGGGCGAAACGTTGAGTCTTAGGCTTTCCGCTCTTCCTATTATAATTCATATATACATATACATATACATATATATATATATATAGAGAGAGAGAGAGAGAGAGAGAGAAAGAGAGAGAGAGAAAGAGAGAGAGATAGAGAACAAGAGAGAGATAGAACAAGAGAGTAAGAACAAGTGAGAAGAGAGAGAGAGAGAGAGAGAGAGAAAGAGAGAGAGAGAGAGTTGGGGAAATATATGTTTTTGCATATACTTTCTATTCTTTGTATAAATCAAACAACAATATAATGCTACACTCCAATGACCAAGATTTTAATCACCTTACTAATAATTTTCTCTAAACAAAATTGCATCGAAAGTGTTGTTTTGAAAAAGTAATTAGTAAGGTGGATAAAATCTTGGTCATTTAAATGTTGCATGATATTGTTTGTTTATATATATATATATATATATATATATATATATATATATATATATATATACATATACATATATATATATATATATACATATATATATATATACATATATATATATATACATATATATATATATATATATATATATATACATATATATATATATATATATATATCTACATATATATATATATATACATATATATATATACATATATATATATATATATATATATATATATATATAATTATATATATATATATGCCCATCCAAGTCAGACCTAGGCATAATCAGTAAGAAAATTTTGGATAGAACTATTCCAGGCATCAAGGAAACATTTTTCTTTCACGCTTTGGCAATCCTCTGTCAATGTAATCGATTGTCTTTTGACACTTTTGAAAGAGAAGCCTAGATTGAACGTTATTACCTTTGATATTAACAACTATTACCAATCTATTTCCCCTATTCTGTTTAATAAAGCTCTAATACTAACGAAAAGTAACTCTGACCTTACTAATACTCGAAATTAAAATAATTAATCTGGCAAGAAGATCTATCCTACAATTTGATAGCAAACTGTGGACTGGAAAAGACACCCCTAGCGATTTTGATATTACTGTGGGAATTAGATTCTGCACAGATTACTGACGTAAACAAAATTAGGCATAAATTAAAAAATATACAAGGCGTTCTGTACAGAGATGATGCTCTGTTTGTGTCTGAAGAGAGTCCTAGAAGATACAGCAAAACTATTGAAGCTTTGCATGCTTTCTTCAGAAACCTCGGTGTATCTATTACAGTTGATCCTGAAAGGAAAACTTCTTATTTCTTCAATGTCACTCTTAACTTTAATGACGGATCACACGGCCCTGTCCATAAACCTAACCTGTCTCTTTTCTACGTGCACAGATTATCAAACAACACGAAGGCAATCATTAGCGCAATAGTCCCTTCGCTCTCAAATAGAATTTCTAAGCTATTTGCTAACAAGACGATTTTTAACAAAAAAAAAAAAGAGAGGGCCGCATCGTCGCCCTCCTCCAACTAATAGGCAAGATAGAACTTATTCGGACGTTTGACGTCAACCCTTTTCATAACAATTATTTCGTTGCTCCTTTATGGAGAGTTAAAAGAAGGAGAGAGAGAGAGACCGTTGGCGACTCTTTCTAAGTTACAGGGATATCTGCACGAGAGACATGAATGCCCTTTATATCGATCCGTCATCTTGGGAAAGCCTGGCCTCTGACAGGCTGAATAGGAAAAAAAAACCCTCAAACGACAGCTTGGCATCGGGGAAGAAAAGTGGAAGACG
The DNA here is from genome assembly GCA_963556195.1 of Sepiola atlantica. Taxonomy (NCBI): domain Eukaryota; kingdom Metazoa; phylum Mollusca; class Cephalopoda; order Sepiida; family Sepiolidae; genus Sepiola; species Sepiola atlantica. The sequence goes on from OY744524.1 coordinate 89,456,463, forward strand.
AAAGCCGCTGAAAAGCGTGCAAGGAGGAAAGAAAGGGCAAAAGAAATTGAGCTTCATCATCCACCCTCCTCCTTCATCTGTGGCAGAGACTGTAAGACCCGAATAGACCTTCTCAGCCACAGCAAGAAAATCCTAGGTTAAGTCTATATGCCTCTTGGGGCATTGGCATTACTGACAAGACTTTATAAATACTGAAACTAGCCGGTTGGATCTGCAAGTGTCATTCATTGTTGGATACGACCGACGAAGGCCTACTATTTCGTTGCCTTTAACTCTGTTTTTGCGTTTTTGTATTATCTCTTAGCTGTTACATTTTGTTACGAACTATTTTATTGTGATTTATACAAATAAACCTACGCCGAGTGATTGGCCTATCAACCAATGAAATTGCTTCACGTTGGACTAATTGTGTCCCTGCAAAGATTTACCACAGTGAGAAAAAGACGAATCGTCGCCCTTCTCAAACTAATAAGCGAGATGGAACTTATTCGGACGTTTGACGTCAGCTCTTTTCGTAACAATTATTTCGTTGCATTAACTGTGTTTTAACGCCGGTATAGCTACTAGTTCTTTCTTTAAACATTAAATAATTTCTTCCGGTTTTCTAACTCTTGTCACCTGTATTGAGTCAATTATGATTAGTCCAGCGTATATAAAAAAGGATTTTCTTTTCTTTCTTTCTTTTTTGTCTTTTATCTTTTTTATTCATTCATTTTTATTTTTCTAAATGACCCGTTTTTCTATTATCCTGATTTCATTGAATCTATAATCGTGATACTTTTACAAACGAAATATTTGCTCAGGAATCTTTCTAAACAACCTTCGAAATGCGCCCGAACTTCGTTGGTCCGTTTTTTTTTTCTTTCGTTTTTTCGTTCTTTTTTCTTTTTAACGAGCGGCCATTACCAAGCGATTTAGATATTCAATGAAGTTTGTCCATTTCCAGCTAAGCAGTCAATACGCGAAGTTGACTTAAAAGATTTGCACGCAAACATTTGCCTGAAAGGGGAACAAAAAAGCGAACAAAACATCTTTACTTTTGCTTCGAAAAGAAACTCGACCGTTACATTTATTTTTAGTATTTGTTTTTTATGCGTACTTCGGCACCTCTTTCTTAACTCAACTCTTGAGATGAAAATAAAAAATAATTTCATTGAACTATTTATAAAATATCCATATAAAGATCAAATACTTATGTTCAAGATTACGTGATGAAATTCAGTTCCGGTTGCTGCTTCTCAGACGTGAAGACGGTGACAAGGCAGAAAGTGTTCCCCATCATAATTCACATGAGAAAATCAAACGTTTTTAATTGAATTTTTACGGTATTCTTTGTTTATAAAATTGTTAGGTGAGAGTACGGAATAGTTAACAAGGACTCATCTCCCCATGTTAAGAGATCCTTTCTAAATAACTTCATTATTTCAGCACGGTCCGTAAACTGCAGAAGTGTCGTTTATTATTGTAAAAAACAAATGTTCAAATGAAAAGTAGTTTTATATTTTAACAAATACTCATTGTTTTATTTTTTTTTTTTTACAAATACAGTTTATAATTAATTATATTAAAAATAGTTCACAAGTTTCATCATGACTCCACGTTATCAAAGAGGAAAATAATCAGAAGGGCATTTTCTCCATTATCACCGTCTTCCCGTCTGCGAAGCAGCAACCGTACTGAATTTCTGCACCTAATCTTGAACATAACCGATCAAATTATGTTAAATATTTCATCGGAAAAAAATATTTACTTTTGGCTATAAATCATATCCTGCGGGAGGTTAGACACAAGGTCAGGTGATATTTTGAAAAGCCCGCGCACTAGGAAAAATAAAATCTGACCTTCAAAAAATGCCCGAGCGGCCCCATCGGCTATCCCCGTGAAGAGCAACTCAGACAATTACCCAAAAAACTAGAAGATAAAGTCAAAACAGGGGAACGTGACAGGAAGACATTATATAGGATCAAGGAAGGAAGTAAGAACTCTTTTCATTGGCTGATGGCGCTATACAAAATTGTCAATTAGAAAAAAACTTTTACAATGTCGACGTGCGTAGCTAAACGCTTTCAAGGAGGTGACCTGCAGCGCCAGGAGTCAGGTCAAAGTTTCTGTCTGACCGATATGATACGCCACCCAAAATCATCATTGAGGGCAGTGCATCACTGAAGACCACGCTTGATGCATCTAGTATTTTATGATAAACCCTTTCTAAAAAAAGATAGTGAAGCCTGGGAGAGTGAGAATCTTAGGAGTACAGAGAACCATACCTTTACCCGTCAGAAGGCCACCAACTTCAAAATGGCGAAAATTTTATAGTAAACTAAAGAATTACATGTCAATGGTTATATCATTGAATTTTTCAATTCCCTAAATCAAGAACAAACACAAAAAACTCTATGTACGTACGTCTAAGTGTTTTCTTAGTTACGGGAATAATACGAACTTTTCAATGTTAATTACTATTATTGTTAATTAATATTTATTATTTATCGCCTTGCAAGGAGGTTGGACACAAAGTAAGGCTGGATTTGAGAAACCATCACACTATTATAAGCGCATTTTAACTTACGAAAAATCTCTGAGCAGCTCGGTCGGCGATTAGCAATGAACTTTGCCCTTTCTCAGAAGGAGGGTCAAGCCTGGGAGAGTGGACCTCCTAGGACTGAACAGACCTCAACCTGAATGTCGGGCTGATCATTTGAATAAAGACAGGGATGTTTCGGAATTTTTTAGATGAGGATTGATAATTTGTATGATTTGGATTATTCGGACTCATTCTCATTTTAGATGTTATGCTCACAACGTTTCGGCCGATGTAACCTCAGTCCACAAGGGTCCGTGGCGTAACGGATGAAGTGCTTAAGTAATAATCACCTCAATGTGATAGTTATTTTGAGGTTCAAGGTTCAATTCGCAGTGCGGGTAATACTAAGAATACAATTACGAATTAATTAAGACTTCTACTTGGTCGTGGCTGACGAAACAGGAGCACGCTACCCCCGTGGATTAAATTAAGGGTTCCGTTCGAAATCCCGTACAGATTCCCTAGTTCTACAGAAAGATTCCCGGGTTCGACTAGACGCACCTGCAGAAGGTCGAAGGTTACATCGGCCGAAACGTTGTGAGAATAACATCCAAGATGAGAATAGAAATTTGAATAATTCAAATAATAGAAATAGAGGTATGTTTATATATTAATATGAACATGACTCACCCCTAAACTAATGAATCTATCATTATAAATTTGTAACACAACTGCTAGGTGTAAGGTGTCCAAATGTGGTATATATTTAGTTTCATATACGTTTATGTGAAGAGGGTAACTTTTGTAAAAGTTTAACAATAGGTGTTATACCTCAATTAATAAATATTCCCAAAATTTCGGTTTCTATGGAGTATTATAAAGGGTGTTTGGCGGCATAATATGGGCACAACCTCCCATTTGACAATTCAAATATTTCAGATTTGCATTAAATTAGATCCATAGTCATTTGAAATCAATTAAGCAAGATTTCCTGATCTTCAATTTTTTTTAAAGCCTCTTTAACCTTAAGCTTGAAATTTTAGACATGTTTTAAAATTAAAATAATGTAATGGATTTTTATTAAAACTCGAATAAGGATTCTATACATAAAGTTAAGTATTATTATATCTTGATTGTAATCTTCGCGAGGGGGCATTAAAGTGGTGCAAAACTGGTTTTTTTCGGGGAATTGATTTTACCAGTCCTAAGACGGATGCTCATTCGATCTATTTATAAACATATCATTAATTTAGTACTTACTTATAAACAACTAGCAGGTCACGTGCACGGGTATTGCCCTCGAAAATCGAATAACCCGGGAAACTGCTGCTCTCACAACTGAAATTTATACTTTTACTCGATTTGTTTACTTAGCTATAAGTATTAATTACAGTGGTCTGAAAGTATAACACTTATAAATGCCATTTAAACGTTAATATTACATTTATAACTACGAATAAGCATCCTCGCGGAAAAGTACATAAGTAGAGGCATGGATATTGGGGAGGATCTGGAAGGAAGGTAATATTTTATATGAATTAAAAAATGCATGACTTCATTAACCCTATCACTAACTGTAAGTCCGTGGGAAATATGAAAGGGAAGAAGGAAAAAGTAGCTAATCCTAGTTGTCTAATATCGCTCTGTAACTATGAATAGTAATTATTTTTAATTGCTTGACGCCTTTTGTAGTTTGACATTTTATAAGGCAATTCTATTTAAACGGGTTGATAATTTCTTTTTGCTATTTAGAAACAGAACGTGTTCAGAATATGCAAATCTGGTGTAAAGTATGCGCCTAGAATTCAACACTAACAATGATCCTATCTTGTCGCTCCAATGACGCAGTTAACCAGGGGCATGTTCAGTCAACTTCTGTAGATCGTTATCGGGACATCTTGACACTTGTAGCCACCGGGTCAAACGATGGTGCACAGTCGTTATTTTCCCGCAGTCGCAGTGGTGGGGTGGAGGTCGGGGTTCATTCACATATCTCAACCCATATTGCGTCCATAGCCCAGATACACCGCTTCAGATACCATGTTCAACAGATTGAGCAGCACTGATTTCAGGTTGACACTGTTTTGTTTATTTTAAATTCGCTGAAGCACTTCTCTATGTATTGCGTATTATTATCGTGACTAGCAAGACCCATGGAAATTCCACAGTTATATCAGTTATCTGTTGTATATTGCTCTTGTTCTTATGAATATTTCGATTTTGTTGACGTCCGGCGCGAGTGAAGATCCAATGATATTATTAAGAGAGTAGAAAGGGGGTCATAGGTTTACTTTCGGCAGCCTCGTAACTCTCGCTTCCTTTATTTTGTCCTTTAGTCTTCACATTCCATGAGAGATGTTTCTGACAAAGGGGGAAAAATTGCTGTTTTCTGAGTTGGAATCTATCCATCTAACACTTATCGTTGGCTAGTTTTTAACCTTGAAGTAGTATTTTTTAGCTCCTTACACCAAGTGGCTTCATGCCTTGTCTGGAGCGATTTCCATAAAAAACTTTTTTTTTAAAACTAAAACAAAATTATCATACCATCTTTGTTCAAACTGAAACAGACTAAATACTCTGGTTAATGTTGTGTGAGATTTGGTTATGTAGGAATTTGTGACATATATCCACTCCATAGACGTTCGGTGCGAACGCAGACCCCCACGATATTATTGTTCTATCTTTGAACAGAACAGATACTACGTTTTGATGCTAGTTGAAGGTAGAGTAAGTTTATTTTCGCGTTTCATGTTTGATACAACAGATGCGTCAGATGAAATTCATAAAATTACTTTTATTTTGTATTGTATTGGGCCATCCCATTTTCTTCGAAAAGGGGTGGAGAGTGATAACGTATATACGAACATGTAATTGCCACGGAAAATTATTATATATACTAGAACGGAGACCCCAAGATATTATTCCCCCACCTTTGTTAAAACTGAAACATACTTATCTAAGTACTACAGTTATTGTAGTTTAAAATGCATCCGGTTATGGGAGTCTATCTCCAAAATTCTTCCAGAAGTTACTGAATTAATACCTTTTAATGGTGTCCAATTTGGGGCAGAACAAATACTTACCTTTGACCCTACCCCGAAGGCAAGAAAATGTATTTTAGTTTTATTTTCACGTTCATCACAACAGCGGAATCAAATGAAATTTAAACGTATTATGTGTTCTGATGCTTCAGTTTGTCTATTCTGTCCTCGGTCAGTGAAGGAGAAGTCCTTCTAGACAATCATTTTTATCTTTGTTCCAATCTAGAGGGCACCTTTTTTGGTCAGCTTGATATTTTACATATTAAAAACCGTCCTTATGTCTAACTCTTAGCACGTGGGTGGGGAAGTAAATCTGAACAAGTTATTACTAAGAATATATTAAACAACTAACCGATATTTGTTGTGGGATCAATTTAATCAACGTAAAGAACGTTTAGCTCATACATGTTTTGTGTTCACATGTAAATCCATAACTTTCATTGCAAACGATGTCATTTTGGGCGAAGCTCTCTCTCTCTATCTTTCTCAGCCGGCGAGATTTTAAACAGAAAAGACGTTTCTAGCAGCTTCCCCAAGAAGGTGACTACTGATGTAGTTAGACGGATTATCTCACTCTCTCTCATACACACACACGCGCGCGCGCATACGAATAACCTGTCTCTGTGACAGTTCTGCTGTTTTGAATAAATCTTGTTAAAAACTAAACAACTCGTGTTGTTGTGAGTTTTATCAAAAGACGACCAACAACCTGGGTTCACAATGATGACGACGGCAGCAGCGGCGACGACTAAGACACGCGTGTGTGAAGTAGTTCTGCACTCGCCATGGGTTACAATACAACACGTAATTTAATTTATCTTTTCGAAAAAGATTTAGATCGTATTTAATTGAAATAATACGTTTTCATTTGAGAACAGAAAGAAGGCGTTTCAAAAAATGTTGTATCAGATTCATATCTCGCATAAGAATCAACATAATCCGCAGGGACCTCAGCACGATTCCTGTTCACATAAATTCATTGTGGAAAAATGCCTGAGAGTTATTATATTTTAATATCTTAGTTCTGATTTTGCATTACGTAATTTCGCTGTGTTGTTATTAAGTTTAAGGTGTGGAACTCGGCAATTTCTTCGTGCGTAGCTTGAGGAAATGACACACTGCAAAGGTGGTGTTCAAAATGAAAAAGTTGTTTTATTTTATTAAAATACTATCAGAAAATCCCAGAGGTTTGAGGAAGCTATAACTGCTTGATATATATGCATAAAGTTAGGTATGCGTATATGTTTATATATGTGTATGTACAGTATTCACTCCTAAACTAATAATTCGATCATCATGAATTTTGGAAGACAGCTCCTAGGCGTAATGGTGGGTAATGTGGGTTATCTTTAGTTTTATTTCGTTATATGCAAAAGGGCAAAGAGGGTTTTGAAGGCCTTTGTAAAAATTCAGAGACATCTGGTTTTTATAAAATTTTGTTTTTGCACAAAATGTATTTAAAACAGAAGAACCGTCACAGCCAGGTTGTTTATATGCACGTAGGAGAGATAGCCCAACGAGCTACATCAGTCACCACCTTATTTAGGGATAACCGCTAGACACGTCTTCTCTACTTGAAATCTTGCCGGCAAATGGATAGAGAGAGCTTCGCCAAAAATCACGACATAATAGATGTTAGACATCAATTAAAATATATTCTCCAAAATTAATTTTGTAAGACGTTTTAGTAAGCAAAAAAAAAAGCAAACCTACGATTTTTAAATTCCAATATTTCAGATTTTAATTAAATTTGATTCATGCAACCAATTAAGTAGATTCCCTAAATTTAAATTTCTTTGTAAGATCCCTTAGGCTTACGCTTTCAATTTAAACATTTCTAAGAATCAAAATCATCCTACGGATTTTGATCAAAATTTTAAAAAATTCTAAACATAAGGTTTAGTAGCATTATATCTTGTTATTTATTTTTGTAATGAAACATAAATTGGCGCAATAATGTTCGGTTTCATGCCTTTACTATTGCTGTTGTTTCGTATCAAACGACAACACTAGCGACATCTGACGATTGTCATTTAAAGCTGGAAACCCGTTGAAATGTTGGATCTGTGAGGTGAGTCTATATATATATATATATATATATATATATATATATATGTGTGTGTGTGTGTGTATTTATATGTATAAATGTATATATATATGCGTATATATGTATATATATATGTATATATATATGTATATATACGTATATATATGTATATATACGTATATAAATATATATATATATGTATATATGTATATATCTGTATATATACATATATATATATATATATATATATATATATATATATATATATATATATGTATATTCCATGATAAATGCCAGTATACTGAAATCATATGCCCTTAATAAGGTTAAGATGAAAATTTATATACGCTAAATGTACAAAAGCAAAGAAATTCCCAAAATGCTTACACTTTTATTGTCATTAAGGGTATGCGAGCACAACAGGGCTATATATTTTACTGGTAGAAATTTTTCTTCAGCGCACCTCACACACTTCATCCACTCATGCATAGATATTTATACTGTAGTAATGTGATAATGAAATGGTTTGGTTGATATGTAGTCATACCCTTAATGACAATAAAAGTGTAAAAATTTGAGAATTTCCTTGCTTTTGTACATTTAGTGTATATGAATTTTTCACTTTAACTCTATTAAGGGCATATTATTTCAGTATACTGGCATTTATCATGGAATGTCACTACTTTTGTAAAGGCTATGCCTCAAGACAATGGTAATTTTTAAGGTTTTTTTGAATTTTCTGGGAAACTAAGGTATATGATGAACTGAAATTAAAATGCCATCAACTAGAACCTCTATCTCTGCCAAAAATCAGCTGAATCCATCAAATAGTTGATGAGATACAGGGTAGCACACACGTATGTACGTACACACGGATAACACAAAATCATGCCTAACCTTTCTGGATCTCTGGGTTGCCTTGACTAATGATGCTGAAATTCTACACACTTATAGAACCTATCAAATAAAAATGTTGTCCAAAGTTTCAACTAATTTGGTTTATTGGTTTTTGAGTTATGACTGATCAAAGAAATGAGATTTCTAGCATAGGTCGTTTTTGAAGTATATTAAGGGATAGAGCGCTATCGCGCCTCCCTTGATATATGTGTGTGTGTAGAAGTGTATATATATGAATATATATGTATATGTGTGCATATATATATATATATATATATATGTATGTATACATACATATGTATATATATGTATATATATATATATGTATATATGTATATATGTATGTATATATGTATATATACATGTATATATATATACACATATGTATATATATATGTATACATATATACGACAGTGAAAGGGCGGTAATCAACTCCCTCATGACATTATTTGTAAATAAGTAAATAAATATTTTCTCTGTCGCCAAAAGAACAACAAAAGCAAAATTATATGCACACGCATTTATGCGCGATAAAAATATTATGGAATTTTTGCGTGGTACGGTAGCCTTATCGGTAAGGGCGCTATGTTACAGTAACTATGGCACCGGTTTCAAATCTTGCCATAGCCACGTTTACGACAGTTAAACGCGTCTGGTGATAGTTATCAAGATATTTTACGTTATATATATATATATATATATATATATATATATATATATATATATATACAATAAATATTGTTTTTAATATTAAAGTATTTTTCCATGTACAGACGACGTCGGTCTGGGCTCTCTTACCCTAATCAGTGTAGGAGTGTCGGTTGCAGGAAATCGCATGGGCTCGAACGCAGTTCGGAGATTCAGCCTAGAATCAGGAACCGAACGCTCAGGAGACACGGTCGGGAGAAATCGACACAGACAGTAATTAAAATGAAGGTACACTTATCCGGGAGGCGAGGGAAGCGTCTTGTTATCTATATTGTTAAACACTGAAGGAGAACTTGCTTATCGTAGACATTACAACAATCTATTTAATTTTAAAAAGGGCTTTACTTTTAAGACTATTACATTTTTATAGGGTTTTTGACTATAAATATTTTGTAAATATTAAAGTGTTTTTCACTTACAGACGACGTCGTTTCGGGCTCTCTTACCCTCATCAGTGTCGGATATATATATATATATATATATATATATATATATATATATATATATATATATATATATATATATAAATTACAGTATAGAAATTACAGTATAGAAATGTAGTAAGCCAAATAACGATGTGTTGGGTCTTTTTCTCTCTAAAATAAATGTATTTACTTTAAAGGCAAGCAAGCTTTTGACTTTTAAAAAGTCATGTTCAGGCTGAGACATTTTTTTATTATTATCATTTTGTTACTCATCCTTCCCATTGGAGATTAAATCCGCCGAGATTTAAGCGCGATTAATTTAAACGTGGTATGAGTTAATAAACTAAAACTTTGGCACTTACAAACATCGTTTTATATTTGAATTTTAGTATAAAAATGTAAAAAGCTTGAAAATTACTTTTTCAAAGTCGAATATTGGTTTAATCTATAAGCTCAATAAATTTATCTGAGAGAAAAACAAAGCAATGCATCGGTATTTGGTTTTCTACATTTCTATACTGCAATGCACATTTAAAACAATGTTTCTAAGTGCCAAAGTTTTATTCTATATATATATATATATATATATATATATATATATATATATATATAGTAAGCTATGAAAATATATTCATGGCAATTAAGCTATACAGAGGCTCCCGCGTTTCATCCCGGGGGCGGGGGAATCTTCAGGCTAAAATGCATGGAGTATTTTTGCCGGGTGTTTTTATATACACGGCTTGCTATTTAACCAATCAGATTTTTTGTTCTTCTCAAAAATGTTGTTAGTGTTACTTCCTTCCTATATCGTGTTCTATTGTTCTGTTTTCTATAGATTTGCCTATATCCTGTTTCCTTTGTTGTGTCAATATAATGGGTGAATTTATTTTAGCACGTGGTTCCTTGTATTTCTATTTTAGGTTTTTATTTTAATTTGCAAGATTTTTGTGGGTTTTTTGTTTTGTTTTAGTTTAGTTTTTGTTTGTATATTTATTTATCTATCGTTAGCCTAAGGTAAATTTATTTCTGTGTAAGCAGCTGTTTGCTATCTCACTTCTACACTTTAATAGATTTCGAAGGTCTTTAAAATTTAGGATTTCAAATTTTTCATTCAGGCATAATCTACACGGGTCGTCTAAATTTTTACATATACTGGCATGTCGTATTATTTTCCATTCAATTATTGGTGAGCGTCCATTTTCTTTGAACTCCGAATAGTGGTTTGCTAGTGCCGTTTTAATTCGACGTTCTCTGTTTTTAAATGTGGGTTTGTGGTCATAATATCTACTTTAAAAACATAGAGAGGTCATTCCCACGTAGTATTTCTTGTTATTCGGTCTTTCCTTGGCACATATTGTGGCTTGGTATACAATACTTTTGGCTAATCATTTTTTTTGTAGTGGACAATATAAATATAAATATATATATATATATATATATATATATATATATATATATATATATATATATATATATATATATGAATATTTTTATTAAATATTAAGGTGTAGTTACCTACATACGACGTCGTGTCGGACTTACGTCCTCATCAGTGCACGAAAGTGGTGGTTATAGGCGGTCAAACGGATTCGAACGCAGTTCCTAGATTCAGAAGAGAATCACGATCCGACATCCTAATCCATTAAGCCAATAGAAATCACCACAGATATTACTGAAATTAAGATACATTTAAAGCCAGTGACAGGGTTCAAACGTTCTGAGATAAAAGAGTGCTTTCACACGCGGGCGTGTAAGCTTTGCTTCCATAGCTTAACGACCGCAGATTCTTATAATTTCAGACAGTGCTTGACAATTAAGATTTATTTATCTTAATATATATATATATATATATATATATATATATATGTATGTGTGTGTGTGTGTGTGTGTGTGTGTGTGTGTGTGTGTGTGTGTGTGTGTATTAAAAGTAATTAAAATGTCCAAATATGTGCGAAATGGGTATTACTAACCGTAGAGTATAATAGCTTGGCTATTACAATGCACACCCGTTGCATTGATGACAACGGGAGACAGGCGATATAGAACCAGGAAATGTACAAAAACGCCCAACTTTGGAACGTGTCCATTAAATGGGAGTTGAACAGAAAGAAAAACGATAAGAATTTACAGGAAATTAGTGAAATGCAAAAAATAGACATTAGTTTGACAAAAAAAAAGACAAATAACCTTCTTTTTCTTTAAATTGGATAAATAAATAGATAAATGCATAAATAAGACTATAAATGTCAATAAAACTAAACGTGGGAGGATAAAGAGAAACGAAATACATATATGAGGAATTTGTAGTCTTGTATAATTTTTATTGATCCCAAACATGGCATATTGCTACGGAAGCGTAAGGATCTTGTGTGATAACGGCCCAATTTATCTGGAAAAAAAAACCTGGGTGACGTAGTTTTGCTGCAAGATGTTTGTTTACCTTACATTTAAATGTCTACATGTTGGCACGGAGCAGGAAGGGAATTCCAAAATCAAGTGGTCAGAGGAAAGAAGTTATCTTGCATTTAGGGACCTCTACATTGAACGGTGTGATTTTTTTGTTAGTTGGGTGGGTCGAAGATATTTCCGTTGAGATATTCTTTAGAAAATGAGATTCATACAAAGATACGTACATATTGAAAATATGGATAGAATGACACTTGCTTTTCTAGCCACACTGAGAAGCTTTCATGCAGCGAAAGAAAAGAAATTTATCTGGATTACTACTTCCTTTTGCCGGTTGAACACTATGGTAATGATAGAAAGACGAAGTCCAACGACTATATATTTATTCTCCAGCAAAAAGGTTCATTTAACAGCTGTTTCTTCAAATGTCACGAAAATCAAGGTTTATTTAGAGACAAACAAATCCTGAATCTTTTACACGATTATTCAGCAGAAAAATATGAAGAAAAATATATTTTATTAAATCAAAATTTGCTTTAGAAGTATTCGTTTAATTCAATTTTTGCTCAAACACTCGTCTACCTGATCCAAGATCAACGCCATATTTGATTTTACAAGATATTTAAAAAACATAGTAGACTCATCGATCTATCTTTTAAATGTGTCCGAACAAATCCATGACCCATCCCCCCAAGAAACGAAAAAAAATTAAACATATATATATATATATATATATATATATATATATATATATATATATATATATAATAAAGTAATTCACGGACATGTGTTTCTTTTTTCAAGACTCATCAATGTGGCGAGACGCAGACAACGCACCAACTCTGAAATGCGAACCCTAATCCTTCGTCACTATCAACCGTGATATATCATCGTTCTTACCCCCTTAACCAACTTGCCTGCTGCTGAGATGGAAGAAATATATATTGCTTTTGAACGAATTTTTTTTTATTAATGTATTTATATTTTACCGCATTGATAACCGTAGACGATGACTAGGTATTTTGCTTTTACCTTGAAGTGGAAATTGTACGGTTGATGGAACAACCCGGAAAATAGTGAGCAGCTGATAAATTTTGGAATGTCCTACTAACCACCGCACTTAGCATCTTATTTTTCAGCAATCTCTGTTGTCTTTTAGCACCTCCACTGCCAACCGATAAATTTGTACGTATATTTTTTGTAAATAAAAAACGCCAAACTATTGAAGATAATATTAAGTAGGTTTTACCAATAGAGTGAATGCTGTATTTTGGTGACTGAAACTAGTTTAGAGAATAGACCGAGAAGACCACTTCGGCCTGGTGCCTTGTGCCTCATCTTATTTCATAAAGAAAATTTGCCATACTGTGAACTTTTTGTAAATTTTAAGGATAAATTAAATATATATATATATATATATATATATATATATATATATATATATATAGTTATAGTAATAGTTATCCACAGATACGTGTTTCGTAGTCTTCAGGACTCACCAGTGTAGCTAGTTGTGGTGAAATTCGAAAACGGGACTGAAGGATCATCGAAACTACTTCTGGAAGTTGGATAAATTATATGGCATTTAAATGAAATCATACATTTATTTACGATACTGATAACCAAAAGTACTCAAATCCGTTTACTGAAGAGTATTGCTTTTACGCCATAAAAAAACTATAATTTATTATTATAAGAAGGCCCTTTCAAGTAAAATTGATAGTAGAGATCTATCGTAGAGAAAAAAAAATAGACATTCACCTGAGGCCCCAGTGTAATACTCCGACTTCGTTGTTGAGTTCTATCGCATGTCTAGATATTTATACTCGCTGCTTTCAGTAAAAATATCACTTAATTTCTCCGTAATCACGTGACAATCTCTCGTGGCCCCAAGGATTAAGTGAACGCTTACAGATTCAATGTGTGTCTGTGAACCGTGTTCGTGCCCTGTGACCGTCTGACATTGTTATTAAAATAATATAATTTAATATTAGAAGAAGCTATTTTCAAGTAAGATTGAAAGTAGAGCACTATCGGAGAGATTAAAAATGTACATTTAACTGAGGCACAAGTACAATACTCCAACTGTGTCGTTTAGTTCTATCGTAAGTCTAGATATGTATACGCGCCGCTTTCAGTGTTAAAATCACTTAATTTCTCTGTAATCACATGAAAATATCTCGTGGCCCCATGGACTAAGTGAACGCTTACAGATTCAAGGTGACTCTGTTAACTGGGTCGCGCTATGTGACCGTCTGAGATTGTTATTTCACTGCGCTGATGGGAGCCGTAACCTCGAAACGACGCTGTACGTAGGTAAAATATTTAAAAAACTATAATTTAATATTATATATATATATATTTATATATATATATGTGTGTGTGTGTGTGCATATATATGGAGAGAGTGAGAGAGGGAAACAGATTTGGATATAAGGTAAGTTAAATAAGATTCATCATCTGCATACTGCTCTCTTTAAAGTGTACTACCGTCTATTGTACCAAGGGTTTAGCTTCTTCCTTTATGTCATCTCATATCACCACAGGTGAAGCATTGCCGAAAACGTTTAACTCATGTTTTATTTGCCTTCCTCAAAACATTGTGAATACCACATATAACCGACTTTTCAACATAACCTGGCGCACAATATATATATATATATATATATATATATATATATATATATATATATATATATATATATATAGTGTTCTAATCTATATTTTATAATTACTGGTTCTCATATTATATTAAATTCTATACCAGATTAACTTAGGAAATCATTGCTGCCCAACATACGCCGTTATTCTATGTTTATGATTTTCACTTAGTCCCATAAGGGTAGATGGTTTCCCTTTTCCCTTCATATGTGGTCAACCATACCTGTCTTTTTAATATCTCCGCGTATCATAGCTTCCGATGTTCTTCTAGCCTTACATTAAGTGGGCGGCATGTCTCACCTTTGTATATTTTTCCACACTTACATGGAATTGCATACACGCAGTTCTTGGTCTTGATCTTTTCTTGACTCGGACAAGATGTTTCCGGAGAGTTGAGTCGCCTCAGAATACTGTCCTGATGTCATATGGATTATATATTCTTTGATTTATTTTTGTATATATGTATAATAGAGAAACTTTATTTTCCGGCAGTTAGGGTTAGGGTGCTGTGGTTTGATGTTTGATCCAGATTTCCCGGGGTTGATGTCATCCTCTCTGTATAGATGTGTCGGTTGAGTTTTTTCATGTCGGAAGTTACATCGTTCAATACGTTGTGAGAATAGCATCCAAGGTGAGAACAGTAGTGCGAATAATCCAAGTAATAAAAATGATCAATCCTCATCTAAAAAATTCCGAAACAAAATCAGAAAACTAAAAGAATAACAAACAAAAAACGCGTAGACCTGTTCGGACAACTATTCCTATCGCGTTTCTTATATTCACAACATTTCGACCGATGTAATCTACGCCCTTCTTTCTTTTCGAACTTGGCAATCTTCCGGATCAACTTGAGAATCTGTAGTCGCGTTGTTTAATAATCAGTTCTATTTACCTTTTGGATGGGTGTCAAAGTGTCAGTCCTTACTATAACAAAAGAATAACATAAAAATTAACATTTCTACTCAGTCATGGCTGTCAGAACGAGACTAATCTTTCACATAAATAAAGGGTTTAGTTCGAAATTTTGTACAGGTTCCTGAGTTCGACTAATTTCGGAAAGGTGCACCTGAAAAAAAACCCGGAGGTTTCATCGTCCATTGCGTTGTGAATATAACAATGAAGATTAGAATAATAGAACGAAGAATACAAATCTATTTTTAGTAGAGAGTTAGTATCTCACAGTCTGAAGCCGAAACTATACTATTACTTCTAGTAATGTACTATTGTACTTATATGACTAAGGTGGAGTTGGTATATGTATGTCCTTAGATAAAATTATACTATTTTTTCTAATAATGTCTCATGGTACTTCTATTACGAATGCAGATTTGAGATCTGTCGATCTGACGCCGAAACCATACTATTACTTCTATCAATGTACTATTGTACTTCTATTACTAATTGAGATTTGGTATCGGTCTTTCTTAGACCGAAATTATGCTATTACTTCTAATGATGTACAATTGTATACATTTTTAATGCTCAATTTAGTTTACTATCGTATTTCAGACGAATGTAGTATACTCAATTCATGGAGGGGGTGTATTAGCGTATCATCTTCCCGGGTATTACCTTCTTTTGGGGTAGTATCTGTTCTATTCTGATTATACTATCCTCATAGTCATTCATTTCTTCTTTCTTTTGGGGGTGGTATCTGTTCTGTTGTCATAATACCATCCTCCCAGGTATTACCTCTTCCTTATGGGGCTTAGTGTAGTATATGTTCTTTCGTCAAGATATCATCCTTTCAGGCTAACAAAAATATGCGACTTGGGGCATACATTTGCTAGTTATACATAATAATGTATTGTTTACAATATATATCGTGCTCGGGTATTACATAACTTTAACATCGGGTGATATCCCTTGTAACAGACAAATAAAACCGAATTTCTAAAGAGATTGAGTTTTACACTAAAGTGTGCATACAAGAATATAATGCAGGTTGTGGAGGCTGATACAAACTAGGATTCGGGTCGAGAGTTGTTTTTGCTCGTTAACCACAGTCTCCGTTGTTTTAGAGGGGCCCCATGTCGATTGCGGGCAGTCTAGCGCGACTGGTTAAGTGTTGAGATGTAGGAAAACATTGTAAGCAGACGTTCGTGATTAAGCACCTCAGTGTAATTATAAAACACACACCAAGTCATCAAAGTTAAGGAAAAAGAAAGGCAATAACAATGTATTAGCTGACACACGTACACAGAAGATATTGTTTGCCGAACCAATTACGTATATCTAGATAGGGACAGTGAAAAAATGCAGATGAGAAGATATACACTCGCATATGTACCGTTAATAAAACGTCCCCACGCGGTCTTCAAGATCTAACATATACAACTTATTCATTTTGCCATTAATCCGAAAATTATGTTTACTTTTCCCCAATCAAATCACAATTTAAAATATAAGCTCATACCAGAAATTCCTATATTCTGATGTATATGAAACACATATCAGCAAATTTTAAACAGTAGAATTATTTAATGCTATTCTTAGTAGTGAGAATTGAACTTCCAACCTCAAAAACACGGCCACTAAGAACAGATTGTAACTTTACACCTTAATCCGTTGCGCCACATTTCTGTCATTCAGTTCAAAATTTCGTATAGATTCCCGAGTGCGACCTAAAGATTCCTGAAATCTACAATACACAAATCAAGAAGGTCAGCGGTTTTATCTGCCGAAACCTTATGAGAATAGAGCTGGAACGAATGAAAACCTTGATAAGGAGAAAGTCATGTTAGCAGTTTTTTTATAGAATTTTTGAATATTCTTCTCAGTCTTCTGTCATTTTATAGTTCATTTCATAAAAGATTCTATAGTAAATAAAATAGATAATGTAATCGGTATTTAGCAAAGTTACGTATGGACATGAAACACACTCATGACACACGGCATTGCCTAATAGTTTTATTAATACGGAAGATCGAAAGTGATAGATTGAAAACAGGTAAATTATTCATTTAATTAATAAATATGATGGTTGAAGATAATTTTGGATCATAAAGCGAAAATGTGCACGAACTCTATTACACTTCATGTAAATCTCTCTCTCTATATATACATGTATATATATATATATATATATATTATATATATATACATATATATATATATATATTTATATATATATATATATATATATATATATATATATATATATATTTATATATATATATATATATATATATATATATATATATAATGTGTCAGGTTGTATATGAAAAGAAATCAAATAAAGTGCTCGATCATATAAGAGAGCTAATATAATTTATTTAGATACTGTATATTACATATTTCAGCAATGTACCGCGGTTTCATCCAAAAGGGCAGATTTAGACATATTTAGTAAATCTGTGCCCAGTGGAATCATCGGCAAGCTGAAATGATTGTAGTCACGTCCCGATGATTCCACTGGGCACAGAGATTTACTAAAGATGTCTAAATCTGCTTTTTTGGATGAAACCGCGGTACATTGCAGAATATGTAATATACAGTATCTAAATAAATTATATATATATATATATATATATATATATATATATATATATATATATATATATATATATATATATATATATAAAGAGGTGTACTAAAAGCGAACTTTTAGGAAAGGTAAAAACCTATTGTGAAGAGTATACAGCTCAATATCCAGGATAGAGCAGGTAGAAATATATATATATATATATATATATATATATATATATATATATATATATATGTATGTATATATATATATATATGAAGTATTAAGAAGGCTGAAAGCAATGCAGAGAGCCGGTTTGATGAGAAGCTGGAAAGAACTAAAATAAACAATCGAAATGAAGGTTTTACAGCTATCTAATTATTTTTATTTTTAATATTACATAATAAACAACAAGTATGTTGTTAGCTCTGTGTAATGTCCGGATGATTGGAAATCAATTGATATTTCCCTGTGTCAAAAATGGATATAAAAGAAAAGTCCGACTGTGTGGAATTTAACAAGATGGATGGGTATTATATGGTCAGTAATCAACTGTTTGTTTGCAATATCATTTTATTTATTATTTTTATTTGTTTATTTATTTTTCATAAAATCTTATTAATTTATATTTTTTATTAAATTTTCTTTTGATTATCTTATATTCAAGTAAGAATATTGTTTGTATGTTTCTTTAAATGTTTTTATAGAATTAATATAATATGTTACTAATTAGAGACATTTATAGCTTATATTTAATTTATCAAAGTGAATTAAGCTAGTTAAAATTTAAAATTTAAAGCGTAAAACAATGAAGCTACAAAGGGAATAACTCTGAATCAGACTTACTTAAATCTTAGAGTACCAAATTTAAATCTCAAATTTCAAATGTTTTGTTTTTTTGTTTTTTAATATATATATTTTTTTAATATTTTCTAATATTTTTTTAAAATCCAACATGAAGTTAATATCATGTCAGACTTCAAATAGGAGTATGTGGTTTAGGGGACGGATGCTTGAAATTAATTCAATTTATTCAATTTATTCAATTAAGTTCATATATAGATCCCCTAAAGCAAGAGGTATACCTACAGAAAATGTCATTCAATAATTTTTGCACGCATATAGTATGACCCCCCAAAACAATTTTTCGTCTTCCTTGACACCAGAATAATTAATGTTAGCAAGAAAGATTAAAACAGTGTTTAATAGATTATTGCTAACCAATACGAGACCAAGACGTGAAAAATGTCAGGAAAAGACGTTTCCAAGTTGTAGAAAAGCTTTTCATTCGGATGTTCAAAACAATAAAGTCTATTGGGAAACAGATTGAGAACATGTTTTACATGGTACAGGGACTCAAGTTGGCCCACAAAAGATACAAGAACCAGATGAGGAAACGATATTCAGATGTTGTCGAGTATAATACTCCAGAGGACGTACTAATAGATGTCGTGTTCGACACATTTAGGATACTAATCCCGGAAACAGGGTCTCAACAACGAAGATCAAAAACGAAACGTAAAATAATGGACTTGTTTCTAATGAACCCTAAAAAGAAAAAGTATTGCCCTGATATATGAAAAGGTTAAAAACGGTGTGTTATAGTATGATGGTAATCTACCCCATTTCCTGACTATATAGACTCTTCTAGACAGAATGTAGAGAGGACCCTACGGCGAAGGGCAATAAAGATTTGAGGCAGTCTTTCTGTAACATACTATTTACTTATTGAAATACACACTCTTATATATATATATATATATATATATATATATATATATATATATATATATATATATATATAATGTATTTTTATGTCATTATTTTAATTGGTGATTGCAGCGATCGTTGTTTTTTTTTGCTTACTATTATTTTGATTGTCTCACTTCCTAAGTGATTAAGATGCAGAAAATTGCATTATTAGTCGCCCTTAATACAACGTATTTTTCTGTTAATTTTTATTAATTTTATACGTACATAAAAAAATCCATGGACACGTGTTTCTGGCTCACAGCCGTCATCAGCATGGCTAACTTAGACAAGGATTGAACCTTAGATATTGATGTCTATAGCCCAGCGTCTTTACCACTAGACCAAAACGCTTGCCTAGAAATATATACGATTTTTATCACCTAAATATTTAATGTATGAAATTAATAAATAAATAAATATATATATATATATATATATATATATATATATATATATATATATATATATATAAACACCGTTGTCTTATTTATTATTGGCTCTTCAAGGTGACACCCGTTTTGGAGGCAGTCTTGACACTCCTACCGATTATTGGTCTAATCAAAACTTACACTTTTTTCTCATTTTACTTCAATCGAAGTTCTCAGAAATAAATAAAAGACTTTTCACTGGAGCTAACACTTGATCTATATATGAGATACATAGATATTCGAATTGTTAAAACAGAATAATTGAAGTTTAGGCGTTTTTAAATCATATAAATAAATCTCTGCTGACATGCTCTTATTCTTCGAAATAAAGAAATAAAACCGGTTTATTTAATAACATTATTATAACATGTAATTGACGTGTGCAATTTAATTTATGTAATTTCGTTTAGGCATTTTATTATAAAAAAATGTTCACAGAATTAAAACGTAAAGCCTGATCTATATAAACGATCTCCCTGATGACATAGTGTCTGAGATCGGTTTATTTGCTGACGACACCACGCTTTACTCTCGCCATGTTGGCAAAACGGACGCGATCATA
>OY744524.1:89487380-89489880 GCA_963556195.1 Sepiola atlantica
AAAAGATATGCAGTTTGTCCGGGTGGTAAATTTCCGTTGAAAGGAAGTCCGATGAATTGTAGAACGTGAAAAAAACTGTTTGCGTAGGAGCAGTGTGGAGAAAGTGCTCAAAATTACAAGTAAATCCAAACGCACTTAAAAGAGATTGAAAAGAGAACGACTGCCATTTTTGATATACTTCCTGGACCAAAAAAGGCAGATGACATCTCGTTCAGAGGTCTAAATCCAAATGAAACAAAACGGTTACATTTGGGGTTAGGGGGAGGGAGGGTTTAAAGCGCTAGGGGTCATGAGGTTCGGAATTGTTTAAATAGCCGCTGTATGAGTTAGGAAGAAATGAAAAGGAATATATATATATATATATATATATATATATATATATATATATATATATATATATATATATATAGTAGAGAATAGTAGTTTGCTTGAAGCATTGCTGGGTATAGTAGTAGTATGTTTTTGAAAGACTGTGGGCAATGCAAATTCCGTATAAGGTGCAAGTTGTAAGGAACAAAAACAATAAATCGAATACGAAATATGACTTACTATTTATTTTTCCTAAAATCTTACATAACAGCGAGCGTGTTTTTAGCTGTTTGTGTGATGTCCGGGTGATTAAAAATCATTATTTAATATTTCGGGAAAAGAGACTTCCCTTTGTCAAACATAATTAAACCAGAAGAAAAATTTATCCGACTGTGCAGAGAATCTTACAAAACAAAATGGCTGACAGATGGTTCTACGCTGTTATGTAAGATTTTAGGAAAAATAAATAGTAAGTCATATTTCGTATTCGATTTATTGTTTTTGTTCCTTACAACTTGCATCTTACCCGGAATTTGCATTGCCCACAGCCTTTAAAAAACATACTACTATATATATATATATATATATATATATACATATATATATATATATATATATATATATATATACATATATATATAGTATATATATATACATATATATATATATACATATATATATATATATATACATATATATATACATATATATATATATGTATATATATACATATATATATATACATATATATATATATACATATATATATATATATATATATATATACATATATACATATATATATGGTTTTCCTTTTTCATTTTCCCATCACGTCGGATTACCTTCATCCTTCTCTTCCCATATATATATATATATATATATATATATATATATATATATATATATATAGAGAGAGAGAGAGAGAGAGAGAGAGAGAGAGAGAGAGAGAGAGGAAAAGAAAGACAGGGGCAGAGAGATAGAGGCATAGTGAGAAAGAGATAGATGAATAGATGTGTACGTGTCTGTTAATGGACAGTCTTATGTTAATAAATGTTTTGTTGGCTATGGAAAAATGTAAGTGTTTCTATTTACTTGCCTCACTACGAGAGCTAAGTTAGACACATATCGGTGTTAAATTGTAGTCACCCAGCTCCCCCCAAAAAGGGCACCCTGGATTTGAACAAAAGTAAAAATTTACTCAGTCTCGATGGACTTCTCCTTCGCTGACCGAGGACAGAATAGACGATATGTAGCAGCAGAACAGATACTACCATTTTAAAAAAATAATACATACATATATTTATATGTGTGTGTGTCTGTGTGTGTTTGTGTGTGTGTGTGGGTGTGTGGGTGGGTGTGTGTGTGTGTGGAGATTATCGTTTTATAGTTTTAAAAGCGACAAACTCTGCTGGACACTCGTGTTTTCATTTTTCTCGTTTACAATCCGAAGCGCGTGCGGAATTAAACAATATATATATATATATATATATATATATATATATATATATATATATATATATATATATATATATATTGTATACATACATGTATATATATACATAAATAGATATACATATAGATGTATATACATATATATATATATATATATATATATATATATATGTATATATGATATGTGTATATATATATGTATGTATATATATATAAATATAGATATATATAGATATTTTATATATAAATAAATATATGTATGTATATATATATTTATATATAAATATATTTAAGTATATATATATATATATTTATATATAAATATATTTAAGTATATATATACATATATATTTATATGTATGTATATATATACATATATATATTTATATATACATATATATATTTATATATAAATATATGTAAGTATATATATATACATATATATTTATATGTATGTATATATATATATTTATATATAAATATATGTAAGTATATATACATATTTATATATATATATATATATATATATATATATATATATGTATATATATATATATATATATATATATGGTGAGAGAGAGAGAGAGAGAGTTGTATGCGTGTATTCTTTATATATTTTTTGAAAACTCTGTTCCGTCGACTAGAAAGAAAGTATAAAGAAACAGATTGAGAGTTTTAAGAATGACAAAGAAAGAACGAAAGAGAGAGAGAGAGAGAGAGAGAGAGAGAGAGAGAGAGA
>OY744524.1:89494880-89502380 GCA_963556195.1 Sepiola atlantica
AAGTGAACATTTTAAAAAGTAAACATTATTTATATCTATGTTTCTACAGTTTATATATATATATGTATATATATATATATATATATACGTATTTATAACTCCAACGACCTTTATCTGTTATAGCATTTATATATATATAAACATATATATATATATATATATTTGCTTAATACATATGTACATCTAATTTTATACGTTTTTTTATTATATATATATAGGTTATATATGTATATATATATATATTATACATATATTATATATATATATATATATATATACTTGCTTAATACATATGTAAATCTAATTTTATACATTTTTTTTATTTTATATACATACATATATATATATATATATATATATATATATATATATATGTGTGTATATATATATATAAATGAATAAATGCGAAAGATTTTTCCACCTATCCTAACTATATTAACATTAACGGTTTAAATATATACACGTATTGATAAGTCCAACAGCCGTTATCTGTTACATGTATATATATATATATATATATATATATATATATATATATATACTTGTTTAATACATATGTACATCTAATTTTATACGTTTTTTATTTTACATATAATTTTTTTATTATATATTATATTATACAACGTAACATTTTGTAATGCCGTATATATAGTAATTTACAAACACCTACCAAAATGTTTAGGTATTCCTTATTTCCATATTTATATTTTAACAATTTTTAATAAATAATTATCTTATAATATACATTTGTTATTTGCATTGTCATATTTATATATATATATATATATATATATATATATATATATATATACGTAATAGTTTCGTACATAGTAAAACGTATGATGTCGCTAAGATGCTGAGAACAGATACTACACTTTGAATTATTTATGTGCAGAAAATATTAAAGAATTCACATTTAAAACAAATTAGGCACAAGAACAAAAGTGTGGCGAAAATGGGTGTCGTTGGTCATCCTTGGTGATAAAAATGTTTACTGTACTCTTAACTAGAATAATCTCAGTCGCCACAATACCACATTTACACTAGGTTGATCTACTTAAGATAACCAAGAACGTGTTAGAAATTTTTATTTTTTCATAAATATATTTATATGGAAAGATTTCGTTGGTATAAAACGGGGAGTGGCAACAGAACAAAAAGCAAAAAAATGGTTAGTTAGATCCTCCTAACCCTTTCTATATAATAAACGGTCCCCTGTTTCCGGTTTGTTCGGAACCGAAAACAAGCGGATCATTCTCTAAATGAGAGTGGGATCTAAGCGGGAGAGAAAAGAAAAACGGAGGATTGAATTGTAGATTGGATGGTGTCCTACCAAGTTTATCTTAGCCAAAATGCCAAGGAACTATAAAAATATTTTTTTAAATTACTATTCATTTTTAAATGAATGAAAAAGAACTGATTTAATCTATTATTGTATTGTCTTTTAATGGGGCTGAAGAGGTAGTGTAGTATCGGTGCTGGATTCATGAGACCGTCCTCCCAGGAATGACTTCCTTCTTTTTAAGGGGTGGAGGTAATCCTCCCAGATATTAGATCTTTCTTTGAGGAAGGAGTACTGTAGTATCAGTTCTGTTGGCATGAAACCATCTTCCCAGTGACTACCTTCTACTTTTCGGGGAAAAGAGTAGTGTAGTATTTCTTTTTTGTTCCTATTATACCATACTCGTAGGCATTACCTTCTCCTTTTATGGGGTGATCTTCTTTATTTTGGAGGGTGTATATTAGTATCTGTTCTGTCGTCATGGTATCATCCTACCAGGCAATAGTGTTATATATGCACGTGATATCGTCCTCTACGTCATTACATCCTCTTTTGGGAATCAGTGTATGTAGTTCGCCGATCATGCTATAAACCTCTGAGTCTAGCAAAAACATGCAACTGGAGAGAGCATATATTTGCTAGTATGTCTATTTTTTGTTTAATTTTACTTCAATCGAAGTTCTCAGAAATCAATGGGCCCCTTTATGGGGCTAACACATGATCCCTATATGAGATACATAGATATTCGAATATTCCATTTAAGTTATCCTTTACCTGTCAAACGTTGAGTTAGTAATGAAGTGAAGAACATTAATTTTCCTCTCCCCAATTGCCCAGTTAACTATGTTAGAGTATATATTTGTGTCGTCGCTTGGTCTTACCGGATTCCAGGACAATAATTCATCAAGTCTGGTGGAGTATCCAGCTAAGTGCTGTTAGTTGAGGTAATATTACTTGGAGAAGGTGCACCATTCCACGTATAAGCTAGTGTATAGTTGTTCCGAGGTGATCTTATTTGGGCTGCGAATACTATGTTATTTTTAATATTTGGTCAGAATTAACTTGTAGGGTGTAGTATCCTCATTTCAGGTTGTCCTGACAAACCTTTATACAGAGAGTGTGAAGACACTCGAGGATGGTGTCTAGTAGGTAATTCAAACTCTCCTATATATATATATATATATATATATATATATATATATATATATATATATGCGTATAATAAGCCAACAGAAAATCAAAAACTGGACTATTGCCGAAATGTTTATGATTCCCCTTGCTGATAAAGAGACATAATAAGTTAGTTTCTGAAACATATGTCCACTATAAACTTTATTGACGTCGAATTTTTTGAACACATATACTTAATAGTGAAAAATACTACAAAATTTATGACATAATTTTGAATGTTATAATTACGCTGAATTATTATAATATAAAAGCTCTTCTTAACATAAAATGTTATCCATTGAGCTTATCCGCAGTACTTAATAGATCCTAAAGATTATTAAGATCTGATTTATTAATAAATAAAGTTTATATTCGTCGGAATATCGCAATTGTTTTGCTTGTTTAACTTAATCTTTTCCTTATCTATCTATCCATCTATCTATCTATTTATCTATCTATCTATCTATCTATCTATCTATCTATCTATCTATCTATCTATCTATCTGAGTTACGTGTTTGTTATTGTTTTTACTGGCGATAATAACAGCGTTTGCATTTTTTCCAACTACTTAAGTGGTAAAGAGTAATGCAGATGATTGCATTTTAGTCACCCTTAATTTGATAGAATGTTTTTTATGTATGTATATATATATATATATATATATATATATATATAATTTCATGAAGAAATAGTAGATTTCTTCCCATCAAACCATCATGTAAACCCAATATGTTTCACGTACTTGCATGACATTTTTCTTAATATTATTATCCTGAAGAAGTCTTACAAATAAAGGCGAAACTTGATGAACACATAAAAAATACATCCTTTTGGTTTTTCCTTTTTCATTTCCCATTACGTCGGATTACCTTCATCCTTTCTTTTCCCATATATGTTTGTGTGTGTGTGTGTGTGTGTGTTAAGTACGTATATAGGGCCTTTATTTCAAACTTTGAAGAAAATTTTAAGTTTCTTTCGTGGCGGGAGTAAAGGAGGAAAAAAGTTTATGCGTCTATTTTAAGTATTTGAAACTGTTTCGTACTAAGGTATACATATATATATATATATATATATATATATATATATATATATATATATATATGTCGAGAATGTTTACTGGTCACACACGTGACATTTTTCTTAGTTTTTTCTTTGTTGCTTTTTTTTTCTCTCTTGTTTTGCTCTATTTTCGTTTTCTTTTTGAAAAGAAAACAATAGAGAAATGAAAACAAGGCTACATAAGTTTGGTGAGTGTGTGTTTACGATAAAACCGAGAAAATATTGCCCCTTTCCTCAGTCGAGAGACAAAGCTAATTGCGTGTTTTCTTTTCAAAAAGTCTTCGTCTTATAACGGAGACTTAAAGTGTCAACCACTTACGTTCGCGTTGTTGTGCTACTGTGGGACATACCCATTGAATAACATTAGACGATCCGCGTTTAGCTGGCGTACACACACGCGAATATATATATATATATATATATATATATATATATATATATATATATATATATATATATATATATATATATATACTAGCAAATATATGGTCCGTCCGGTCGCATTTTGCTAGGCTGGGATTATATCATAATGAACGAACTACATACACTGCCCCCCCCCCCCCAAAAGAAGGAGGTCATAAAGAACATATACTATTTCTGTTAAGATGGTATCATGACAACAGAACAGGTACAATACCCCTTCCAAAATAGAGGAGGTAATACCTGGGAAAATATCACCATAAAAGCAGAAGGTAATGCCTGTGAGAATAGCAACAGAAAAGATACTACACTACCACCTGCCCCCGCCCCTTCAAAAAACAGATACTACATTAAGTTCTTTCACAGTAGGATGTAAGACCTGGGATGATTACCTCCATCCCCTAAAAAAGGAGGATGTAATTCCTGGGACGACGTTCCTAGGACAACAGAACCGATACTACACTAACGTATTCCCATTAAAAGATAATATAATAATAGATTAAATCAGTTTTATTGGGGAGGGGGGTGTCATTCATTTATAAATGCCTAGTCAAAAAAACAACTTCTTATAGTTTCTTAGCCGTTTTCTCTAAGATATATTTTTATAACTTTTGACCAAGGATGACAAACGACCTCCTTTTTCTCCATACTTTTGATGGCCTTGTACCTAATTTGTTCGTTATTTATTTTTTTATATTTTGTGCAAATAATAATTTAAAGTGTAGTATGTTTTCTCAGCATCTCATTTATTATTTTACTATCGATGAAACTATTTCTTCAAACAATAAAAAACAATAAGAATAATACGGAGTCGTTAACAGGAGAGAGAGAGAGAGAGGGGGAGAGAGAGAGGGAGAGTGGGGAGAGATTAGTTTATTTTCTTAAGTAAAACTTATCTCGCTTTTTTTTGGTTTTTTTTTACTTTACTCGGATATTTCTTCATTGCGGTTTTTTTCTTTTTTTTTTTTGTAAGTTTCACCTCGATTAGTTTCGGTTTGCAGTGAAATTAACCTCGCGTGTGACAACAGTAAGAAATCAATTCTCATTGATAAAAAATAAATTACTATTCCCCCGGGCAATACCGGGTAGCCCGGCTAGTTTAAAATAATAAACTTTTCAAACACGAAACGTTAACATTTTCATAATTTCGAAACAAATTTAAATGTGATTGAAAGAAAAAAAATGAAAAAAGTAACAAATTTGCCATTTCACTGACAATTTAAAAAAATCGATTCGGTCGCTTTAAAGAAAGAACGACCGACTCGATTTTTCTGAAACATTTGAACGACGTTAGAAAACGTTTGAATACAAATACTAAATATTTGTCAAGAAAAGAAAACAAAATTGCAAACACAGCATTTGTTATATGAAAATAATTTTCAAAAATCATTGAATTAAAAGACAATAACAAATAATAGTTAATTAATGACTTAACTTCAACAAAACCAATATGCAAATTAGTTAACCTTACAAATCTTATATCACATCTATATAAACGGTATATAATACAGATGGTGCGTCGGTTAAATAGGTTAAATAGGTTGAATTAATGGGGAATATGCCGTTTTGACTTTACCTTTCGTCTGAAAAATGTTCAAAACTTTCACTTTTATTCATTTACATATATATGTATATATAAATATATATTAAGATAAATGAAAGAAGGGAGATAAAAAACATATTTATTCATTTTTTCATTTTTTTACCGAGTACAGCTTGCATTGAACAATCGAAGTTGAAATAGATTTGTCATTCGTACATCTTTAACTCTCTTCTTACATTCATCTTTATAATTACTCTATCTCGTATATTTAGCTTAAACCATTTCACTATGGGTTCTATACTCTAAA
This sequence comes from Sepiola atlantica, assembly GCA_963556195.1. Classification (NCBI taxonomy): domain Eukaryota; kingdom Metazoa; phylum Mollusca; class Cephalopoda; order Sepiida; family Sepiolidae; genus Sepiola; species Sepiola atlantica. The sequence goes on from OY744524.1 coordinate 89,500,663, forward strand.
AGTATACTTTTAGTTTCATATTTTATTGCATATATATATATATATTATCTATATATATCATATATTATATATTATATATATATTATATATATCATATATTAATATATTATATAAATAATATTATATATTATATATATTATATATATATTATATATCTATATTATATATATATATATATATTATATATATTATATATTATATATATATATATATATATATTATTTATATGTAAGCATGCGTGGCTTTCATAAACCTTTCTGTGTCGAGGTTTTCAATATGAATATTGTTTGTAAAATCTTGGTTGCTAATGTTTGTAATATACTTACATATATATATATATATATATATATATATATATATATATATATATATTATATATATATATATTATATATATTCTATATATATATTCTATATATATATTCTATATATATATATATATATATATATATATATATATATATATATATAATATTGTCTTTTTGCCCTACGTTCATCAAACAATCAAGTTTACTTATATACGCTCTAACACCAATTTTGAGAGCCTAGCCCTTATTAAATTTTATATAAAACTTATTCCGGAAGATGCAGAAGAATTCAATCGTCGGATATTTCTTTACTGGTTTGAATTGTCTACAACAGAAACGACATAGCAGACGTAATATTCAATTCGTTGTGGGGAATTGTGACTACAAAACTTATTAATAATTATATAGAATCTAGCTTCCCTGATAGCTGGAGAATTGCCCCTGTAGTACCAGTTTTCAAGAACTTTGGTAAAATAACTGACCCGCTAAATTTTCGTCCCATTAGTCCTCTCCCACTATTCACTAAAATCTTTGAATCATTAATCGACTTAACGATAGTCGGTCACCCCAGAAATTCTAAACCAAATGTATGAATGGCCAAATGTATGAATTTAGGCAATCACGTTCTACTGCGGATATCCTAACGGTCATCTCTGAACGCATATACCATACACTGGATAAGTCAAATTGAGATAGGGCGGTAGCACTTTATATATCCAAAGCATATGACAAGTTCTTTGCATGAATGTCTTCTCATAAAAAGTAATGGTATTACTGGACGAGTATTAAATATAATAAAGTATTTCTTAGTTTAAAAAAAGATCTAGGTTGTCCTCCATGGCCGGGCATCTAAACAACATTACATATGTCGGTGCGCCACATGGGTTGATCCTTGGAACTTTATAGTCCTGATTTTGATCAACAACTTCTCTGGTGCAATCGCGTTCGAGATGGGTATATTTGTTGATGCTACCACGGTTTAGTCTCGACATGTAGGCAAATCGAACGCAGACATAACCGAGACAATGGCTGAATCCTTAGAAAGTGAACTCCAGTCTGCAGTGTAATGAGAACAGAAATAGATGATTACATCCAATGTCTACCAAGCCAAAGCGCCTTTCATTTAAAATTTATAAGAAACCTTACCAACCATCGATTGCCATGGCTGATAGCACCCTTCCCGAGAGTCGAACAATCAAACTCCTCGGCCTAACATTCACAGGTAACATGGATTTTAATAGATACATATAAAATACTGCAAAGTCTGTTGCAAGGGACGTGGGCTGCCTCTAGAAACCTCACATCTTCCAGTATATTATATCTTTACAAAGCCACCATTTGCCCATTCATATAGTATTGTTGCCATGTCTGGGCTGGGGCATCAACCACTAGTTTGTCTTTCTTGGACAGA
>OY744524.1:89507380-89509880 GCA_963556195.1 Sepiola atlantica
TAGAAGGCGAATTTAATGCAGAGGTGTAACGGATAAACGCGGACTGAACAGGAATTAAGACGTACAAAAGTGAAAGTGAAATGGGTTTTCAGTTTTCTACCGTTTATTATTCATATAATTATTTTGTTTATAATTACTTACTATCAATGCAGTTTAATGTAGGGTCCGCATAACATAATATTTCGGGAAAAAAAATTCACTTCATCAGACGTAGGGTTTACTTCAGATTCAAACTCGTTTATCCGTTACACCTCTGCATTGAAATCGTCCCCTATAAATACTCGGTAATAATAATGTATAAGCCATACAGAGGCGAGGAACACACGCACACATACACAGACATACAAGAAGTGTTCACACAATTTTATTAACATCGTGATATGTGTATACATTTGTTTATAAATTGGATTACTTGTAGCATGTGCACGCGAGAGACTGCGTAATGATTACATTTTCGCCGAATTTCATTGTCAACGTCCTCCCTCCTTACTTGTGTTCCCTTGACGACGAGACTGTAAAGAGGAGTGCTGCTCACAAAATTTGCCGGTAAGGTATCCGTACTGTAATTAGTTCAAACGAACCGGTCACATTCGCAGGATTCTTGCGTTACACCTTGAGAATGCTACTGTGCATGTAGACATAATGTTGTTTGAAATTGTAATAGGAAACTCATAGACACGGTGAGCGCGATGGTTATATGCATCTATTACAAATGCAGATTTGGTGCCTGTCTGTCTAAAGCCGGAACTATACTATGATGTGTATTAATTGTACGTTGTACTTATAATACCAACCGAGTTAGTGTATGTTTTTCTGAAGTCTAAATTATACTCCTACTTCTATCAATTGCATAATATTACTTGTATTACCAATTGAGATTTGGCATCTGTATGTGTTAAGATGAAACTACATTATAACTTTTATGTCTGAAGCCGAAGCTATACGGCCACTTCTAATAAAAGTACTATTGTACTATATTTTAATGTCCAATTCAGTTTACTATACTATTTCAGACAAATGTATTCTTTCAATGCTCAATTACGGAGAGGGTAGTGTAGTATCGGTTATGTGGTCATCATACAATACTCCAAGAAGTTAACTTCTGCTATTGGCGGCAGAGGCGAGGTAGTGTAGTATTTTTGTTATCATGAAACCATTATCCCAGGCATTACTTATTAGCATAATATATGTTCTGTTGTTACGAGAACATCATTCTAGACATTAGCCCGTCCTTTACGAGGATAATGTAGTATCAATTCTGTTGTCATTATACCATCTTCCCAGGCATTACCACATTTTAGGGTAATGTATTTGATGTTCATTCATCATAATGCCATACTCTCATGCATTGCCCCCTCTTTTGGGGACAGTGTAGTATACCTTCGTTTTTCACATATACATATATTCAAATATATCACATTTGCACAGAATTCAATCCATAGTTATCAGACACTAATTAAGCAAGATTAATCCTTAAATTTTAGACATTAGATATTTTCGAGAATGCAAATCATATAATGATATGTTATATATATATATATATATATATATATATATATATATATATATATATATATATATATATATATATATATATTATTTTAATGAATAAATATTAAATTATATTTGCCTACAGATGACGTCGTTTCGAGTTTTTGCTCTCATCATTGCATGGAAGTGATAATTTCAGACGGTCATGAGGCGCGAACCCGGTTCACAAAGCAACCTTTGACTCCGTAGGCTTTCAATCTATTCTCACGCCGTAGGAAATTATCACGTTATACCCTACGTTTAGCCTTAAATACCACTTAGGACTCCGCAAACAACTCCCACCGAAATTCCCCATTGCGGTCTGAAGCCACACTTGATGACCTGACAATCTCCCCATCTAATATTCGAGACATTATAAAAAACCATGACACCTCCAAACCATGTGAGCCTCATCTTATTCCAGTAATAAAGAAATGCTCCGCTGAACTGACCCCTGTCCTCTCTAAACTTTACAACAAATGCCTTGCCGAATCTTGTCTCTGTAGTATCAGTTTTCAAGAATGTTGCAGATAGAACTGACCCTCAGAATTATCGCCACATCAGTTTACTCCCGCTCATCGATAAAATCTTTGAATCTTTAATCAATCAAGCGATAGTCCGTCACATCGTTTATGCTTAACTTCTTTCTGACCATCAACATGGATTTAGGCAAGCATGGTCTACTGAGGATATTCTAACGGTAATCTCTGAACGCATATACCATACACTAGACAAAGCAGGTGAAGCTAGGGCGGTAGCGCTTGATATATCCAAAGCCTTTGACAAAGTCCGGCATGAACGTCTTCTCATAAAAATTAATTCATATGGTATTACTGGATGAATATTTAATATAATTAGATCCTTCCTATCCCAATAAAAGATCCAGATTGTCCTCGATAGCCATTCATCCAAACAACACGGCATAAATGCAGTGTAACCCTATGAACTGATTCTTGGACCTTTATTGTTT
>OY744524.1:89514880-89519880 GCA_963556195.1 Sepiola atlantica
AGTATTTTATTTTTCCCATGAAAAAGGTACATTTCTCATCTTTGATTTTAAACCCATAATCCTGGATTTTTTTGAATACTTGGTTTACATGAGTCTTGTGTTGTTCTTTGCTAACGCTGTTTATTAACACATCGTCCAGGTACCCTACTGCGAAATCCATTCCATTTACCATCATGTCCATAATTTGTTGAAAAATCGCAGGGGCGACCTTTACTCCAAAAGGAAGTCGGTTAAATTTGTATAATCCCTTATGGGTATTGATACATAGCAGTTTTGAACACTCTTCATGGACAGGGATTTGAAGATAAGCGTCGCTGAGGTCGATTTTAGAAAAATATTTTCCTCCACTCAGTTTCGCAAATATTTCTTCAGGGCTTGGAAGAGGGTAATGGTGATCTTTTAATGCCTTGTTCAAGCCTGTGGAAAAGTCGGCACAAACCCGAATCTCCTTGTTCTTTTTCTTAACATAAACTGTAGGTGAAGCCCACTCACTGTGATCAATTTTTGAAATGACAGCCATGTTCTCGAGTCTTTCTAATTCACCGTCTATTTGCTCTATAGCGGCGTATGGAACATTTCTTTTCTTTCTGAACACAGGTAGTTCATTTGTTTTAACTTCAAACTTTGCTACCGCTTTTGTACACCTTCCAAGACCGCCTGAAAATACGTCTGGAAAATTTTCTTTTAATTCCCTCTTGAGTTTTTCTGCCTCCAAATTCGAATCCTCAACCTTTTGGCAAAAGGAGCTTAAAGGCAGATCCCATAGGCTAAACTTTTCAATCAGATCAGTTCCAAAAAGGTTATTCGTTTTTTGCATAACAAAAATTTTGGCTTTTACGATCTTATTCTGGAAAGAAATATTCGTCAATAATTCCCCTTCGAAGGTTATTTTTTCACCACTGACGCTTCTCGCCGTTTTTTGTGATTTGATCATAGTGGGTCTCCCAAGCTTCTTCCATGTCTGTACATTAATGATGGAAATGTCAGACCCACTATCAAGCTGTAGTCTTACTTTTTTTTAAGCATTTTGACCTGTACATATTTCCGGATATTTTGTTCTTCAGGTTCAATTTTTGTCAGTTTAATGGCTGTCTTTCTACCAGATTTTTTTCTACAACGTGATGCCTTATGTCCTTTCTGGTGGCAGTTGTCACATTGTTTGAATATGTAGGGACACTCATTGTACCAATGGTTATCCTCACACCTCCAACACGGTCCAGGTGGATCTTTTCCATGTTTTTTCTCTGGTTATTCATTGAAGTCAATTTTTTCTTCTGATGGATTTTTTTAATGTGCGACACTCCGTTTTCCTCTATGTCACGACTGTCCTGTTTCAACGCAACAAAGCGTTCACAGTCTTCCGCTAAGTTTTGTATTGTTAGACATGGCTCATTTTCGAGTTTATTTAAAACACGACGTCTGATTTCAGAGTCTTTATTTAAGACCAGACCTTACAAGAATATTAAACATTTAAAATTATCCGATGATAATTCCTCTAATTTAAAATCGTCGCAAAGTTTATTTACTATACTTGCATAGTAATGTAGTCGTCTTCCTCTCTTCTAGTGACATTCATACACTTATATCTCCTGTGGAAAAGAGAAGTTTTTGTAGAAAACAGTTCTGTTAGTAAAGTAACTGCCTCCTGGAAGTTCAACTCACTGGTCTTTTTTGGAAGGATAAAATTCACGAACTTTGTATGCTCGGCAGCTCCTAATTTTCTTAGCAAAATCTAACTTTTTTAGAGTCTGTCCATGTACTGCAGTCCGATACAAAAATATCCTCATATCTTCTATAGAAGTGAGCAAAAGTGACATCGTCTTCTGGATTATAATTGAAAATTTCGATAGCGCTCCACACAGCCGTCTGGGAGAATGCATTATGATTCTCGTTTGCTTTCGTTAACTGTGTTGCCTCCAGAAATTTTCTCTGTTCCTCCTGTGTTTTTATCAAGAGTTCTTCGAAGTGTTTCTGCTGTTGTAGCAGTTTTTCTTGGAATCTTTCTTCGTGTTATCGCCAGCTCTTTTTGTTCAGCATGCATTTTTCTTTGGGCTTTTTGCTGTTCCAACAACTCTCTTTTAAATTTCTCCTCAATTTCAACTTGCTTTCTTTGAAGTTCAATTTGTTGTTCAACTTGCTGTCTTTGTAACGCAACATTTTGTTCCGTTTGGAATTCAAGTAATTGAAAAAAAGAATCTTTGAATTCAGTGTCCATCATTCACGAATTCAAGTTATGCACCACACAATTTACACTTGTAAAAATAAATCAGTTTTCCCCACAACGTGCTTAATATAATTAGTTTGCTAAACTAATACACAAAACAAGAAATATATTATTCCTTAATAAAAAAAATTCAACCCCAGTTCTTTTGTTTGAAAAACAAAACTAAGGAAAAAAAAAGTGTGTTTTTTTTCTTTTATATATGTGTACGTAGTTTTACAAAACCAAGTCCGTCGCTATAAGCCTAATAAGACTAGTTTTATGGGAAATCTTTTTAACCCCTTTTCATTTTGCAAAAATGCGACTTGCTTATTTAACAGTTCTTTGTTAAAAGCACAAATGACTTACGCGAATATATTTTTTTACTGTCCGTCTTTTGCTCTCGACAATTCTGTGGTAGACCGTTTTAATAAATAGTCAATCCGGATTTTGCTCAAATATCGGATGTTGTCCTAATAATAACGACAAACTTACACAATATCTGTAATAGTTGACGCGGATAACATTTATCTTAACGAGTCCGTGAAACTTGAAGAGAAAAATAAAGGTATCAGTGTATTCAATTATTTCAATAATTGAAAATGTCTTACGCGTTTTTTAGTTTTCGATTTTTGGTAGCAAGTTTTGAATTTGTGTTTTTTTTGTTTTGTTTTTTTCGCTTAACTACTCAGTAGTTAATTTGCTGTTAATCCTTGCGAATCCAAATATCTGACTAAGATGGTTTTTTTTCCGTGAAGATCTTGCGAATCACTTTGGGTGATTTTTTTTTGCAGTGAACTCGTTTCGATTCCTCGTCGCCAATCTGTTGTGAAGTTGTTCCACAGTAAATAATAAATAAAGGAAGTCAAGTCGAGGGTTGGTTTAACAAGTGTATTAACAAAGTAAGAAAGTGTCTAGCTCTTGGCTAGACAGTTACAAGACTATGTTTTGTCTTCTGGTGTCTCGCACTATTTATAGTGACAACCGGTGTTGTTTCTCCTGTGTAAGAACGGCCGGTGTAACATATATATACAAAAGAAATCCTACTTGTGAGACATCGGCCTGGTTCTAAGTAGTTGGATGACTACACCCCTTGTTGAAAAGAGTAAGTATATTCCACAGTCGGTCGTCGCCGTAGTTTGATTAGTCTGTGTAAGTTCATAGACATTCTTGTATGTGGTGAGGCAGCTCAGTGTCAGAGTACTCGCCTAACATGCAAGTAACTCGGGTTTCGAATTCTGAGTTCGGATGTGTTCTACTGATGAGCCCAAAGGAGGGCGAAACTCGAGTCTAGGACTTTCGGTTTGTTTCTTTCATAGGTTGTGGGCTGCGGCGTTGTCTGATAGTGGAAATAATTATATATATCATCTCACATTCAAAAAAATAAAAAATATATATGTATAATAATCTACAGTCTACGTTGGTAACATGTAATATTCACATTTTCTTAGCGATTGACACATATCTTAATCGACAGACACCACGCAGTCTTCGACTTAAGCACTCCTTTTCAAGAGGAATTCTTTAAAGGGGAAACTATTTACAGCCATGTGAAGGAGAGGGAAGACAAGAGCTGAGCAAAGTCATAAATATATAAACGTATCAACTCTGTACGCATTCAGCGGGGTTATTTTTATACATTTGTCATTTAGTCGCTTAGTACTTTGGTTGTTTTTGTAGTCAAGTGAACCCATGCTGCACAAACTAATGGTATGACTGATTAAATCATGTATTTTTAAATCGCGACATATTCAGTTACCATATATGTCAGGACAATTATTTTGCCTAAATAAGCACAGAACTTTTGAAACTACACCCCTTTGCTACTTAAGGCCAAAGAAACACATAACGATATATATATATATATATATATATATATATATATATATATATATATACAGAAAGAGAGAGAGAGAGAGAGAAAGAGAGAGAGAGACGATATATATGAGCCAAAAACGAAAATATTATTCAACACTGAGAATGTTTATTTGCTTATTTTTTTAATATGTTCGACTAAGAATTAAATTTCTCTTAAATCTAAATTTTAAAACATAATTATATTCTCAGGAAAGAAATAAATTGTGTATAAATAAAAAGATTCCTAAAGCTCTTATACATTCTCTGTTAATGCTCTATTTCAAATATTGAGCATCTAATATTTTATTACGAATTTCTATGATATCTCTGGATTCCATCCTGTAGGATATCTTTGACAATATAATAATATTTTTTTAATAATCATTTTGAATAATATATATATACATTATATATATATATATATATTATTATTATTATTATTATTATTATTATTATTATATAATATTTATAGTTAAAAGCCATTTAGAGATGTAATAGTCTTAAAAGTAGAGCACTGTTTAAAATTTAGAAAAGTTTATTGTCATCTGCGAAAAGCGAGTTCCGCACAAGCGTTAAAAACTGTAAACAGCAATGACACTTCCCACTGCCACCTGGGTAAGTCTATCTTAATTTCAATTACTGTATGTGCCGATTGCTCGCGACCGTGTGGTCTTGGGCGTTTGTTTCGTGATTCTCGCCTTAATCTACGAACTGCGTTCGAACCCATGCAACCACTTGTAACCGACACTCCTACACTGATGCGGGTAAGAGAGCCCGAACCAACGTCGTCTGTAGGTGAAAAACAATTACATTTTAAAGAAAATTATAGTTAAAAGCCCCTTTAAACGGGTAATAGTCTTAAAAGAAGAGCACTGTTTGAAATTTATAAGTTTGTTGTCATCTGCGATAAGCGAGTTCCGCACGAGCGTTGAACACTGTAGAC
>OY744524.1:89524880-89532380 GCA_963556195.1 Sepiola atlantica
TTACAAAAAATCAATACAGACATAGTTACTGGAATGTAATTTTCTATTTTTTTAATTTATATATATATATATATATATATATATATATATATATATATATATAAACAATAGTTTTTTAAAATGCATCTATCAAGTAACAGTTTATTAACCTTTTGGATTTTGTTTCATTCGTGTTTGGTTCCTTTGATTCTTTCAGAACCAGGTAATCATAGAGAAGCAAAGGTTTATTAGCTCAACTTTAGCAAAATAATAGAGAGTCTCTAAGTTAGTAGGTTCCGCGCTGTCTACAAAGCTCTAGCCTCTGTTCCATCGGCGCAATGTTTACTCCCTGTGCTTGTTTTAAAAATACAGCCAACTTCGATTGGAATAAATGCATAGAAGATACTGCCACGTATACTGCAAAGAAGGTTGAACAGAGTGCAGAAAAGAGCATCTAACGAAATAGGTCAGCACTGTCTAGCAATTTCAAGCCCAATTGTCTATCGCCGCAATGTTACCCCTGTGAGCTTGTTTTAAAAGTACTCCCATGAATGTGCTCCGATGAACTTACTGCACTTGTAGACCTTCAACGAAAATACCGACACGACTAGCAGCAGCCCTTCACTCTAGAGGTCTACAGATGCCGGAAAGCGTTCCAGTCTACTAGTTTTTTTCATCGAGCCGCTTGCCTTGGGAATTCCATCCCTGCTCTCTATTTCCCTAGCTATATTAATGCAGAAATTTAAATGTAATGTGAACAAAGATATCGCTGCAGAAATGCCCACTTAAGATGCCCCTATAAATCTGTCCCCTTTTCACAGTAGCCCTTTACGTCTCGTGTCAGTATGCCTTGTTTGGGGTGAATACAAGTTTTTAAAAAGAGATTGTATGTAGAATAGATACACCTAAAAAGACGTTTATATATTGTTAGTGTTAGTATAATTGTTAATGGATTTCGCTCTAATGCGAAAAATGCTGCGAGTATATGTGCACAGTCGCCGTGTCTGTATATGATCACTGTGTGTTGTAACCGTCTCTCTTTCCCGATGAGACCGATAATTTTATTCGATCTGAGGTGGGCAACGATGCTTGTAAATTTGACAGTACAACCATACGAGGTGCCATTGGTAGTGGATTAACAGACTACCACAATAGAACAGGACGGACGACCAAGTGGAAGAAATATTTTACATTAAATAAAAGAAAAAAGAAAAAACGAACCAGCCACATAGTTTCGTCTCCCGTCTTTTCCCACCCGGGTTAGCTGTACGCCATACCCGTCGGGTGGGTATGGTTTGCCATCCGAGGTAGGCGGGGTTCTGCTCCACCGAACAAACATTGTGTCGGCCACAGAGCGTGCATGACTAAATCCGTAAAAATATCCAAAGGTGATAAAAGAACTGGTTGCTTTCACACACTCACATACATATATAAATACACATACACGCATCCATACATGTATTGCCCATATATATATATATATATATATATATATATATATATATATATATATATATATATATATATATATATATATATATATATATATATATATATATATATATATATTCGGTTTTTTCAAACACAGCCTCCCGCCTATACCCGCATATACACTAAAAAAATCGGTGGTTTTGGGTAGAAGGGAGATCGAAGTATGTGGGGTGAGAGAGAGAAAGGTTAAAGTCGTGGGAGGAAGGAAGATTGTTGGTTCGATGGTAGACAAGCGTCAAAACAAACAAACAAAAAACAATAAATAAAAAGAATAAAAGACCACAAAAAAAGGAAAATAAAACAAATATTCGAAGTTATAAATATATATAAGTTGCTGAATAACCCACTTCCTCCTCCCGACTTCGTCTGCATTCCAGTTTTAGACCAGGCTACGCTATATTGGTTGAAGATCACAGCTCGTCGTCGATAATTCGTTTTTTTTTTTGTGTCAGTATTAGTGTCATAAATAAAGCGAAACTACATAAAAAAGATGTAGTAGTAATTACTATTACTGACATAAATTATTTTAAAGGAAATACTGTTGGGGAATTAGTTAAAAACTTCTCTTTTTTACATAAGCAGAGCGTCTGCATTTTCAAACCATTAAATTTGACGTAGATCATTCGCTTACGCTCCGGTTGTGTATTTCCCTTTTCCCACTACCAATCAGATTTAAAATAGCTTATTCTTATTTTTTGCGTGTCTTTAAAGCATGTGGCTATACGACGGTTTCCCACTATTTACGCAGTCCTTTGAATTATTGTTGTACTCTGCAAGATCTTCAAACTGCACCGATTGAGCAGTAGGGGGCAGACAAGGCAGCGTTGCATCGTATAGTCCTCCTCTCCACATTCACAGATGGTTAGGTCAGTTTTGTAGCCTTTTGATTGGCCCATCCCCGTTCTCAACCGGTTGTTTTCCACTGGAGCCAGGGTTCCTCTGAACCGGGAGGATGTACATCAGAAGAGGGAATCACAATGTGAGCAAGAGGGGGGAATTCTCTAGCTGTCTGGTCCACTGCTGTAGTCTGGTCTCTTCCTGAGACTGATAGCTGAACACGGATTATGGATCACAACACTATTTACGATACAGTAAATTGGCTTTAACCTTCTTTTGAATATTAAATATTATTTTTACGCCAATAGGTCACAAATGAGAAGGTAAACCAAAATAAATAGTCTTTGACTAATTTCCCAACAGTATTTCCTTTAAAATAATCGATGTCGGCATGAGTCATGATTATCAAATATATTCAGATTCATATACGGTTTACATTGCAATTCATTTCCGACCGTAAAAAACAGCCTGATAGATAATAATCTATCAGGCTGTTTTTTTTACCACATGTGTTTACGTGGATAATAAACGGTTAATTTAGTCCACGAGGCTGGAAATAAACTAAGAAACATAATTGATTGTATTACGCACACGTAAGTATGTTATATATAAAGCAAGGCTGAAAAAGCACATGCTCCGTATTACTTCGTGTTGGTTTAATCGAAAAACCACATCGATTACAACGATTTTGATCAAAATTATGATACGATTTATAGACAGAAGATTTAGTATCATTATATCGTGATTTTAATCTTCGTAAGGGGACATAAATGTGATGCAAAACTGTCATGTTGTGGGAATTAACTTTACCTGTCCTGGGACGAGTAATGTTTCTAGTTAAATATACGACATAATCACGCTGACACACCGGTTCCCGTTAGATCACCGAAGTTAAGCAACGTTTAGCCTGCTCAGTACTAAATGGGTGACTATTTGGGAACACCACGCGCTGTATGTGGCCTGGAGAGGATATGGGCACTAACAGGTTCTATCATGCCCACAGAAAAAGTTAGGACAGATAGAGTATCTGCCTGACGCCCCGAGGACGTCCCCGAGCGTTATGGGAAAACAACAGCAACAACAACAACAACAAATATACTTCGAAGAAGATACATTGAAACAAAATGTTGAAGTTAAATGCTGTTGTCATTTTCAACTTAGTATCTATAAAAACGCATTTAAACAATTTTAGTGCCGGAATAACAAATATGACTGGTAAGCGAGGAAAAAAACATACTGAAGTCGGATGATTTATTAGTGAAAATAACTCAGGCAACGGACTTGATAATATTATGCTTCCTTTATTCTTGCGTCGTGAAGAAGACTCGCTGAATTTCGATAAAAACTGTATATTATAAACTATCTAAAGGATATCCGTATAATTATAAAAATTGAATGCCGTCTTAAAAAAATGCAATACCATGTTAACTTTAGTGAAGCGATTTATTATGGAATAACAGAATAACGGGGTGACTGGTAAGCTAAAATTAAAAAAAAAAACTATGTCGGACGACTTGGTAGCGCAAACTTGCAGCAGAGTTTAGCGCGTAATATATTAGTTTGTCGTATATAGCAACCTGATAAATATCGCTAAAAAAGTATACTATTAAATATCTAATGAATATCAGTATTTTTAAAGCGTTTAATATTGTCTTTAAAAGAATGTGATTCTATGGGGATACTAGCGAAGTTTGCGAGAGTAAGTTCCAAGGGTGTATAAAATTAACAAGCGGACCTCAGTCGCATGCGTATCCCGGTGAAAGGAGATGACGACATTAGAACTTTTGTCTTTTTAATTCTTCATATTTAACGGGTTGTCAATTCACATTGTTTTCTTTGAAAGAGTGAGAGTAGATACTCATTAAGCCATAAGTATTTGTTTCTGGTAGCGTGGAGCCGAGTTGTGCAGAAGAGGAAGGGGAAGAACGGGACATAGTAATAAACGATAAGATCAGAGTGTAGAAACGGAAAAATAAAGAGAAAAAGAAGAAATCGCGGGATACAAGAATTGGGTTATGCAATATCAATAATGGCCGATTTTGATTCTAAAAAATGTCTCAAATTTAAGGCTTAAGCTTAAGAAAGAATTAAAATTCAGAGAATTTTGCTTAATTGATTTCTACTGACTATGGATCAAATTCCATGCAAATCTAAAATATTTGGATTCTAAAATGGGAAGATGGACCTATATTATGCCCCCTTAAAGCCTTAAAGTACGCAAAAGAAACTGACATTTTTCGAATATTTATAAATTGATGTCTAATAGTCATTGTTAAAATTTGACAAAGATCGAAGGTATCTGATTTTCACGAAGGCATTCAACCCTTTTGTACCCCTTTTGCATGAAATGTTATTAAACTAAATATAGCCTACATTTTAAACTTTTTACGCCTGTCAGTTTTGTTTCAAAATTTATAATGCTCAGTTAATTTGTTTATGAGTTAATCATGTCCATAGAAATATATAAACATACATAACTTTACAGATATATGGGGATAATTGAGCCTTTTTCGTCTCGATGTTTGACCGTTGGTCAGTTATCGGCTTCAAATTATGATATATCTTTGAGGAATTTTACCTAATTTCGGTTACAGACAGACATCTCTTTAATCTCGATTTTAGATGATACATCAAAATTTTCATTTGCAAAAATCGTTAGATCTTCAGTGACACAGCAAATTTCAAAATCATAACAAAGGACATTATTTCCTTTTAAAAAAAATCATTAGAAACGATTTCATCCACGCCACTTTTTAAAGGCGGGTTCTCTTAAACAAATACATGAAACCCGTCTTCAATACTGATGTTCATATCGATATTGACTCAGCACAATTTGGCGTTTGGATTAAATATTTTTGTGAAACCCAATCCCTTACACAAGATTGTGATTTTTTAAGAGGGGTGGGGGCATTTTTTTCACTATTTTCCCCACCAGGCATTTATTTATTTATGAAAGTCACATTCTTTTAGTTATTAACTGTTTAAACTAAATAATTCTTTCTCCCAGCTCTCCAGAATTTTATCCCAGTTTATTAATACCAAACCAATGAAAGTATGCTAATAGAATATAAAATCTAGATTTAAATGAGTGACAAACAAAAATATAAAAAGTGATTGTCGAGAAGAAGCCTGCAGTAGAAGTAAAGAATAGAGAAATATACGGAAAGGGAATGAGTGGAATAGACTAACATTGGACATTGATAGTATACGCATCTGATACTGTAGTTTTGTCTTATTCAACTGTAGTGGCGTTTAGGAGTATTAGAGAAACGTGCGATATCATATGTCACTAAGAGAATTTCATTTTTTTTTAATTAATGCTTGTAAGAATTATTTCTGCTTTGTCAACTCGATTGGGTTTGCGCATTTTCCTGTTTTCTACCCTGGAGCTAAATTTACATGTTTTCGGGTTTAGATTGTCATATTTGTTACCCTGGTTCTCCTATTTATTGTGTTGTTGTTGTTGTTGTTGTTATTGTTGTTTTAGCGTACTCAGACACTGACTTACCAGACGAAAGTGACTAAAACCCGCGAATTTATGGTCTAACTGTCGCGAATTAATGCTCTAAAAGTAACGATTGGTCGTATAAAAATATTGAATTGGTGATCTAAAAGTACGAACGTTTATGTGTGCGTTCATCGCACCGGCCGTGATCGTTTGCTCGTTGCGCCGGTCCAAAATCGTTGTTCGATTCCTACACGTGTCGCAGTGTCAATTGGCTGGTCTTCGTGAGTGCTGCAACAGAAGAATCCTCCCTCCAAATAAATGTACAACTCCAGTTTTAAAACAAGTAACAAAGTGTTATTTCTTTGGACGTTACAATAATGCCCGTTCTACTCTACTGAACAACACACTTGTAAAATGAAAAACCTTAGCCAGAATAAATCAAAACACGAGTCCAATTAAAACAACCCATTAGATAAGAGCCCCAAGGGTCCATCTTGTTTGGAGAGGCACACAAACATCAACTGATTGCCAGACCGCAGAAAACCAAACTAATCGTGAGACGCCTA
Organism: Sepiola atlantica; assembly: GCA_963556195.1. Taxonomy (NCBI): domain Eukaryota; kingdom Metazoa; phylum Mollusca; class Cephalopoda; order Sepiida; family Sepiolidae; genus Sepiola; species Sepiola atlantica. The sequence continues at coordinate 89,531,202 of OY744524.1, forward strand.
GAAAGCAACCTCTGACTGATCTCCCTTGCCCATCTCTAAGAATATATGTAGATCTCACCGGGACCACTACAGAAAAACTACTTATAATAATGGCTAGCTAGTATGCACTTGAAAAGGGCTAATATGCTGCCAATCCATGGACATAAAAGGTACTGTCTAAGGTTTCACCGTATCTGGACAGCATGAACACTCGTTTAAAGAGACACTAACTTTATTCAAAGAGAAATCAAATTCTGGGTGGGCAAAGCCCCAGACCAAACATATTTATACATCTTGGGAGATTTCTCTTTCTGTGGCTAAATATTTATCACCCACCGCAAGTCTGCCATTCACATGCATCGCAAACATGCAACCCACTAAACATGCCGCCTAGTGCATGTTTACAAAAGTAAGAAATTAATTGTGTAAAATTAGAAAATTAATTATCTAAAATTAGCAAATTAATTGTCTAAAAGTAGCAAATTAATTATCTAAAAGTAGCAAATTTATTGTCTAAAAGTAGCAAATTAATTGTCTAAAAGTAGCATATTTATTGTCTAAAAGTAGCAAATTTATTGTCTAAAAGTAGCATATTTATTGTCTAAAAGTAGCAAATTTATTGTCTAAAAGTAGAAAATTAATTGTCTAAAAGTAGCAAATTAATTGTCTAAAAGTAGCAAATTAATTGTCTAAAAGTAGCAAATTAATTGTCTAAAAGTAGCAAATTAATTGTCTAAAAGTAGCAAATTAATTGTCTAAAAGTAGCAAATTTATTGTCTAAAAGTAACAAATTTATTGTCTAAAAGTAGCAAATTAATTGTCTAAAAGTGGCGATTTTTTGTCTACAAGTAGTAAATTGGCGGTCTAAAAGTAGCCAATCTGTTTTTAACGTAGCCAATGGATAGTCTAAATTGTCGAATTAGTTGGCTGAAGGTAGCCAATCAGTTGTCCAAAAGTAGCCAATTGGTACTCTAAAATAGCCAATTGCTTGTCTAAAAGTAGTGATCTAACTGTATGCAATTCGCTGTCGAATAGTAGCCAATTAGTTGTTTAAAAGGACCCAAGCTTTTATCTAAAACAGTCAATTAGTCGTTTAAGAGTAGTCAATTGGTTGTCTAAAAATAACGAATTGGTTGTCTAAAATAGCAAGTTAATAATATAAGCATCCGAATTATTTCATGATACACGAGAATATTTATT
>OY744524.1:89537380-89542380 GCA_963556195.1 Sepiola atlantica
TTTTATTTCTTCTTGTTATTATTATTATGGGACTAAGATATCCTTTATCAGCTACAATATTCAAACTGGTTTCCGCATGTTGGTTGTTGTTATAACAACATCTCAGCCGATTTGCCTTCCGATCTTCTTCAGGTGCCTAATACTAAACTCTTAGCAAAAACGCCTAGGATGCTGGTTACAGTGGGCATGTTATCATGAGGATATTTTTTTTTCATGGAAATCGCTTCAGATAAGACATGAAGCCACTTGATGTAAGGAGCTAGAAAATACAGATTCAAGGTAAAAAAAAACTAGCCAACGATACATGTTAAGTGGATAGATTCCAATCCAGAAAACAGATATTATTCTCCCTTTGTCAGAAACATCACTCATGGAATGTGCGGACTAAAAGACAAAATAAGGGAAGCGAGAGTTACGAGGCTGGCGAAAGTAAACCTACGGTCCACTTTTTACTCAATCCTGGGCAAAAACGGCAGCAAGTTAACTGAGCGATTGTCACAATGCATGGAGGAGGGGGAGAGGGGGGGTCAGTTTGAAAATATTTTACTACAAGACCCTATAAAAAGCAATCCATTCCGCATTATTTTTGTCTTCTCTAACAATACCTTATGTATTTAAAACAATGCGGCAAGCCCTTTTTTTCTATATTAATAATACGCTCAGACGTGTTCGTGCGTACGTTATCACCTTTCACACATATAAAATAATGAGTTTGCCCGATCAGAAATGATGGTGATTGGTGATTAATCTGCTGTTGCTGAGGTAAAATACTTCCGACTTTACCTATTTTAAAATGAATTGTTCCCAAATAGAATTCCGTCGTTCCGTTGAGTAAAACAGTACAATTATAAAATCAACACATTTCAAACAGTGACATTTCATTTGAACAATTTTTAGCTGACAAGTATTTTTACGGTAAAAAGACGGAGAATATTTATTGTTTTAAAACATAGCTACGATTTTAAATAAATAAAGACGTGACATATATTGGTTTTATGTATTAAAAAGTATTTAGCTAACCATTACAATTATTTTTACGGAAGAAGATAGCGGTATGCTTTTTTCTTAATAGTATTGACCCTGTCAGCTATTTACTACTTCAAAGGAATAATACTTTAAACATTAAATTATACAGCTTGGTGCAGAAGCATTGTGGAATTTTTATGGGGTTTCACTACTGCCTATATAATAGCGATGAATATATGTGGCTCAATGTATCTGCCTATACATTTACAGGAAAGAATGACGTGGTAGGGCGGCAAGTTAATAGGGCCTTTACTATTGATTGATTAACAACTCAGATCAACAAATGGGGATTCGGTTCGTTTTTCCCCACATGTAAGCTCAATGTAATGAGCCAATATTTGGCATGATTCATCATAAGCTCAAAAGAAATAATCTCACGGGAACTGCCGAAGGAAGGCCAACATTGTACTCCCTCGGCTCCAATAAATGGTAGAGTTAAAATGCCATGACGTTTATCAAGATCAACATAAGATGCATGAAGAAGGCTGGGGAGTAAAACGGCCGGTGAAACTTTGTGATAAAGAAAAGCCAATAAGAAAACCAGTTTGAAAATTGTAATTTAATTTAACGTTGTCTGAATGGACACGAAACTTGATGTTCTATGTTTATGCGTTTTGTTGCAAAGATTAACAATAATTACAAAAAAAGCTTACTTAAATTTCCGTATTTACTTGCCTGCATGCGAGGAAATGTATTTTGTTTTCTTCATTACGACTTAAACGTTGCGGATGACGTCATAACGGACATGTCGTTGCTTGCCTTATTATCCCTGCCAAGGTGGTTATGTATTCGCTAGAATTTGTAAATATGTTTGTTTCTTTGATTGATTGTGTACAGAAAAGCATCCACATCGCTTGGCCAATCGTCACCAAATTTGGTAAAAATATCGGTCATGTTCGAACTTAGAAGCAAATTTAATAAAGTTCACATATCAATGGCAAGATCACAAAATAGGTAAACGACACACTTTAGGCGATAGCTTTGGTTCTATTCATCGTAGATACTCTCAAATTCGCCCATATTGTAGCCTATGAAACCCAACATCTCATATGACTCGGATCATCTCATTTGACATTGACTCTGACAAATTAGGTCAGGTTTAACATGTTAACGGAACTTTTACTGACGTTGTCAGACGTAGATATGCAGTATCATTACTGTCTTATCCTCTTGTCTATGTTTTAATGTTTTTATTTTTGTTGTTTTTTTTATTTCCCTTCTACATCAGTAAATGTGACACAAAGTCAGAAAGTGGGATTGAAAAGCCAGCGCCTTAAAAAAAAAGAGCACTCTGACCTACAAAAATGTCTGGGCATCCCCGTCAGCATGCCCCGGTAAAGGCGTCTTAGGCGATTAGAAATGAACTAACCCCTTCTCAAAAGATGAGAAGGCAACGCCTGGAAGGGTATACCTCCTAAAACTGTACACAGGGCACATCCTAAGACCGGCGGAAACAAGACCCGAAGGCCAAGACGGTACCGGTCTAAGGGGTGTAGCATCCATCGGAACAGATACTAAACTTTGATATCAGCCAAAAAGCCGTGAACAAAATGTATGTTGTAATGTTAGTCTCTACAGCCTCTTTCTCACAGACGTTGCTAGTCTTTCGCTACTCTATCGTTATTTTTATGATAGGGGTTCGTCTGAGCTTAAATCTATGACTTTCCCCTATAAAACATTCATAGAAAAAACTCGTCTAGCTACAACCACTGTACAAAAGTTCCTTTCTTCCTCTGTGTACCCAAAATTAAACGAAATGTCTATGAGAAAAGCTTCTTTTCAAGAACTATCAGTCTGTGGAACACAATACCACGGGTGTGTATCCCAGATGACTACAACATGGTCGTTTTCAAGACTAATATTAACAAGTTATTGTTGAGCCGTCCGCTTAAATTATAAATTTAGACTAGTTTCCTCATGGTCTCCAATCATCAGGGGGTTGTATTACCGTCTGCCTTACAAACTCATTAACCTTTATTCTTGAGATGTTTTGATGCCTCGATAAACAGTGTGTCTGGAATCGCAAGAATTAGAATTTGTATAACTATGCAACACTGATACACGCATGCGTGAACAAACCACAATCAAGTGCAAATAAAAATGTCGCAGTAAAACGCTAATAATCAAAATCCTTGTCTCGCTCAAAGCTTGATCACTTTAGATAGCAACAACAAAAGGTTGGAGGGTTGTTCTTATTTCCGTGGAAATGGTAGCGTAGTCAAGAACCTGGAACACTTGAAGACAACAATTATGGAACCTGTCTAACGGAACGCACGGTGCCATCAAAATTAGAATTGCAACTCTCAGCTTATCACCATAGGGTCTATTAAAGACTAAACCGAAAGAATAAAACAAAACATCTTACGTTATCATCCACTTGTCTGGTTCTCTGTATGAACTTTCTGCGAGATAGGCGGGTGAGAAGGGAGAGAGATAAGGTCTGTCTGTATACGCGTGTATATAGAAATAACGTTTCTATATCGTCCAAACAAAGATGGTGGCTGAGATTGACGATGTAGTAAGGGCGACTGATATAGGGTACTTGTGGTTGGTTTAAAAGCTGGATTTACTGATGACATAGATTTTGGTTGTTCAAATGTAACACACTTGGCACCAAGCGGAATGATATTAAATGTAATAGGCAAAACAAGTAGCAAACACACGCGTACACACATACGCATGTGTAATATATAAAGTTAAGTCGATCCCCGCCCCTACATTGATGATCGATACATTATGGAAACAAAAGCAACGCAAATATATATTTTCGCTTAGTGTTTTCTGCCATATATTAGTCTATATTATTAGTAAATAAAATGTTAGTTTAGCTCACTGTCTTTCTATTGTAATATTTAGTCCTGCTTGATATATATGTTATAAATTAAGCATATATACGTGCAGTCGGAGGGGTTATCACTCTTACACTCAGCTTTACTACCACTATTACCCACGTACACCGAGCAGGTTTTTTCCTTCTTTGATCATAAAAACCGGAAACACATTTCTGTTTGATCTATTTCTCAGCGAACTAGCGTGCTGATAATGTTCCGTCAACTAATTTAAACATATATATATATATATATATATATATATATATATATATATATATATATATATATATATATATATATATATATATATATAAATATATATATATATACATATATAAATATATATATACATTTATAAATATATATATACATTTATAAATATATATATATATAAATATATATATACATTTATAAATATATATAAATATATATATATTTATAAATATATATATATATAAATATATATATACATTTATAAATATATATATATATATATACATTTATAAATATATATATATATATAAATATATATATAAATATATATATATACATTAATAAATATATATATATAAATATATATATATACATTAATAAATATATATATACATTTATAAATATATATATATAAATATATATATATATATTTATAAATATATATATATATATATGCATATATATATTTAAATATATATATATATATATATATTTATATGTATATATTTATTTGAAATTTAAATTTTAGTACAGTTTAGAAGCGCTGTTGAAACGATTACTTTGAAATTTTAGAATCAGCTAACATGACGCGAGATTTTGTTAAACAAATGAAATTTTTATTAAATCATTTTTTTAATCCAAATTTTCGGTTTTAAAAACATTATTCATATTTATATTAATAATTAAATTTATTAATCTTTCTTTTTAATATATATTTTATAAATCCGAATTTTCGGTTTAACAACGTTAATCATGGAAACATGCAGTATATATATGTGTCTCTGTTTTTTTTTTACAGCATTTCAATTATTGATATAAATTTACGCGTCTGTTAACTGGTTTCTCAATTTTCAAATATATCTCTTAACGACGCTTTCAATGCTGTAGTAAAACTCATATTATTCTAACACATGTTTACCACCACTTGCA
>OY744524.1:89549880-89567380 GCA_963556195.1 Sepiola atlantica
AGTGATAAAATGAATGCCACCAATGAAAGAAGAAGAAGAAGAAGAAGAAGAAGAAGAGAGTGAATATTTTTTTTAATTTCGTTTTGGTATACGCTATTTAATTTTTTTTTATTTCAATAATCATTCGATTTATAAATGAGGAAAATTATAAAGGATCGACTATGGTTGAGGGCCAACCGAAGGTTCCCTTTTCATTGTTTATTATACCGCGATGTAGGGGAGAGAGCCACTCTTTTGACTGAATTGCAACACCTACCCGTGATCCTTATCCGATAATGTTAAATGTTTAGCGAGGAAGTATCAGGTACCATTTATTGAGTTTTTGGTATGACTCGACTGAGAATTGAACCCTGGTCTCCGGCTCACAACCACTATACCACCGTGCAAAACAAAACCCACACTCATGCAGTTGTCTTATAATATTATTAATATATAGATACATAAATTAACGATATCCCGTTATTTTTATAGAGTTCTCAGATATTGTCTACTAAAGGCCATGTTTCCAGTGGGTCGTTGAAATATATTTGATTTGGATTTTCGACAAATCAGCTACCGAATGCATTTTTGTTTAGCCATTCATTAAAAGCATTGACAAATAAGCTAGGAGAGTTTGCTTTAACAGAAGGGCGCGCCCATTCGAGTCTGGGCAGGGCACTTGTTTATTTCCTGTTCGCTAACACACAAGTCACAAAACAATTAAAGGAATGTCAGATAAGAGGAATGTACGTTTCATCTGCAGTTTAGTAGAATGTCATCCGTTACTTAGGATTATTCTACTCTCAATACAGGACAATTTTGACCAGTATAGTAACCAACAGACGGAGAAGTTATTATGTGAGTATCATATACAATTCTGATAGACACACACACACACTCACTCTCTCTCTGTCTCTCTCAATATATATATATATATATATATATATATATATATATATATATATATATATATATATAGTAAGCTATGAAAATATATTTATGGCAATTAAGCTACACAGAGGCTTCCGCGTTTCGTCACCGGGGGAAATCTTCAGGTTAAAATGCATTTTAGCCTGAAGATTCCCCCCGGTGATGAAACGCGGAAGCCTCTGTGTAGCTTAATTGCCATAAATATATTTTCATAGCTTACTACCTATCTCTACTTACGTATCTAGCACTGTTGAAGTAAATACTGAAAATTGATAGATAAAAAATTATATCTCCTTTAAAAAAAATCATGTGGATACATGAATTAGTAATATATATATATATATATATATATATATATATATATATATATATATATATATCTTTTGTTTCATTGTACTTCAATCGAAGTTCTCAGAAATCAAGGGTTCGCTTCCTAGGGCTAATATTTTATCTCTATAGATATTCGAATATTCTATTCTGTTTCATCTCTCAAACATTGAGTTAGTAAAGAAGTTAAGAACATTCATTTTCCTCTCCCCAATTGACCAGTTAACTATGTTATAGTATATCTTTCTTGTAGTCTCTTGGTCTAATCGGATTCCAGGACAAGAATTAATCTAGTCTGGTGTATCCAGCTAAGTGTTGTTACTAGAGGTAACATCACTAGGAGAAGGTGTGCCATTCCTCGTATGAGCCAGCGTATAGCTGTTCTGAGGGGATCTTATTTAGACTTTAGTTACTATGTTATTTTGAATTTTTTAGTCAGGGTTTACTTGTAGGGTGAAGTATTCTCATGCCAGGTGTCTCTGCCTACCCCATGTATAGAGAGACCGAAAACACTTGAGAATAGTGTCTAGTAGGTAATTAAAACTCTCACCATATATATATATATATATATATATATATATATATATATATATATATATATATATATATATATATATATGTGTGTGTGTGGGGGGGGGTTGTAGTCAAACCGTCAATGTTTAAGTTTACTATAGATTAATTTATAATTCGAGAGCATCTACAAATCGACGACAGAAAATAAGTAGATTCCAGAGAATATATCTTAATTTTCCAGTTAAGAGATTCATTGTTTTACATCCGTGTTTCCATTTGTCAAGCCAATCAAGTTTTTCAAGCACATCTTTAATCTTTGAGGACAATGATTTATCAGAAAAGTTTCTGTGGGTTGTTTATATATGGTCGTCCACAATCCACAATCAGACTGTATCGGTGTATCATAACTCTTCAGTGCGGCTAGACAAGCACCTGTCCCAAGTTGGGATCGAACCTACGACCACATAGTTTATAGTCGGCGATTCTAACCACTTAAATATGAGGCAGGCGCTATTGACAAGTGGTATCTATCAAAAATATAAACTACAAATAGAAATAAACAAAACACTAATAGTAACCACCCGAATAGGAATGAAAAAGATAGCAATAAAAAGAAAAGATGCATAAATCGTAAACTTTGTCCACTAAAAAATAAATGCCTAACCAAAAGTATTGTATACCAAGCAACAATCTTTGCCAAGGACAAACCAAATAACAAGAAATACTACGTGGGTATGACCTCCCAAAATTTTAAAACCAGATATTATGACCGCAAAAGCACATTTAAAAATAGAGAACGCCGAATTAAAACAGCACTAGCAAACCACTATTGGGAGCTCAAAGAAAATAGACGCTCACCAATAATTGAATGGAAAATAATACGACAGGCCATTACATGTAGAAATTTAGACGAACCGTGTAGATTATGCCTGAATTAAAAAATTGAAATCTTAAACTTTAAAGATCCTCGAAATCTATGAAACTGTAGAAGTGAGATAGCAATCAGCTACTTACACAGGCTAACGATAAATAAATAAATAAATAAATAAACAAATAAGTAAAAAAACAAAACTGAACAAAAACTTAACAAATTAAAACCTAAAATAGAAATACAAGGAACAAGGTGTTAAAATAAATTCACCCATTATATTGACACAACAAAGGAAACAGTATATAGGCCAATCTATAGAAAACAGAACAATAGAACAGGATATAGGAAGTAACACCAACAAGACCTTTGTTCGTGGGAAGCCCAACGATTGGCTGAGAGAACAACAAAAGAATCTGATTGGTTAACTAGCTAGCCGTGTATATAAGTAACCCCGGCAAAAATAACTCCATGCATTTTAGCCTGAAGATTCCCCGGGGATGAAACGCGGGAGCCTCTGTGTAGCTTAATTGCCATAAATATATTTTCATAGCTTACTATATATATATATATTAGAATTTTATGATAGCCCTATTATACTTTGTCATGAACTTAAAATGAGTTTATAACTGCTAGTAGTTCTTATAGTTTAGATTGGATAACAACTTCCGTTAACGATATTTAACCCGTTCCTCCTGTACTTTATAAAATGAACATACCATTTTTACCTTCTACTTTTAGTTTACTTTTCCGTTGTAAGATATCTTATTTTCGTATTTAAGAGTATGGTGTGTTCAATTTCGCATTTTTGTTAGACGAAACGTTGATGAATACATAAAAAACATCTTTTGGTTTTTCCTTTTTCATTTCCCATATATATATATATATATATATATATATATATATATATATATATATATATATATATATATATATATGGTACTATAATACGATATGTCTATTCTATGTCTGTTTTCTTTCTTTATTCCTGACTGATTTCGTGTATCCGTCTATTTCTCTATTTACATCCTTGATTGTGTAACTCCTGGTTTGTCTGTCTGTCCATTTCCCACTTCACAATCACTACACGAAGGGAACACGCTTGATAGCACGTAATTTTTTCATCTCGTTCAACCGGATTTCTATTGGTTTAGCAAAATCGTGGTTTCTATTTATTCGCTTTCCACACGAAGGCAACGTTAGACACAAGGTCGATTTCTTAATGGGGGCGATATCCAGCTTCGAAAAGATGGCATTCTGGCAAAGAAAAAAAAACACCCATATTATCCTGACTCACGAACGAGAACGCATCAATAAATGAAACCGTCGCACATTAAAAATGTGAGGGTATTTTCTGAAAGGATTACCTCTGTGACAGAGGTATACTACACTTTGATCCGAGCCCGATCTTTGTGATTTTTCACAGATAAACAAATATCCTACCACAACAGATCCGTGCTCTTAGCCTGATGATTCTGCGCGGGGTTGAAACACGGACGCCTCTATGTAGCTTAATTACCATAGATGTATTTTTATGCAACAACTGCTAAGCTCTACTCGGGTATTAAGATCAAAGTGTAGTATCTGTTCCGATGGATACTGCACCCCATAGACTGGTATTGTCTTGGCCTTCGGGGCTTGATTTACGCCGGTCGATGGGTCTGTCCTGTGCAGTTCTAGGAGGTCCACCCTCCCAGGCTTCGCCTCCCCTCTTTGGGGAGGAGTAAGTTTATTGCTTACTGCCTGAGGTGCCCCTACCGGGGAATGCCCAGGCAATTTTTAAACCCCACTTTCCCGACCCGACCTTGGGTCACATCTTACTTGTGGGAGTAAGATAAAAACTGGCCTTGTGCCTAACTCCTGGAGAGGAGTAAATCAATACTCGGGTATTGAGTACGCCGCAAATACTGAAAATCTATACACAATATATATCATCTTATAATATTATACGCGTATATACATGAAATAATAATAATATTATATATATATATATATATATATATATATATATATATATATATATATATATATATATATATATATATACAAACTCAGTAGTATACAAAAATATGACACAATCAATACTTTGTAATCATATTCCAAAAATGCAAGTTAATTTAATCGATGATGTCTTATTATTATAAACTAAAGTTATAATCTTTAAACTTGACTTTTTTTTAAATATATATATATATATATATATATATATATATATATATATATATATATATATATATATATACCCATCCCGTCAGGCAAAAGTTTGCGAGCAAAACACATGATTCTGGACAAATTATTGAAAGCGAGAAAGCAAACAGCAAGTCAATCAACGACCCCAGACTAACCCCACTGCCTTAAATGAATTCGCAAATAAAACTTCCACTCTATAATAAAAAAAAAAGTCAACAGCTGGTTATTTTTTTTTCTTTATGGTATCAAAAATGATAATAATAATAATTTATATATGAAAAATTAAATTACTGAAGCAATTCTATGATTTTATATGAATATTTTAGTAATATATCTAAATAAATAGCGAGTGCGAACACTGGGGTAGCATAATTTTCCCCGCTATTTTTGACGGAGGGTGTACACTAGTTTATGAAATAAATAAATAAATAAAAAGCAAATACAAAAAATTTCGACATCATTCTCATCGTTTAAATACTTCATCACGTTTTTATAAGCGCGTCTAGGTTTTTCATAAATAAATAAAAAATGCCAGCGATATTCCATTAACAAGGTCAGCGCTTAAAACTTGAACAAAACAGTCGAGTTGGTGAATATTTTCTTCTACGATAGACGTGGGAGTGTAAAATTAAGGCTGGCCTAAGTATTTCTTTTTTGTTTTCTTTTGTATTTTTTAAATACCTTAAATAATTAGGGTTAAAGTCATGACGACAGAGACGTCCGTTATATCGTCTACATGTTTACTTAGTTTTAATGTACGCTTCGCCGATATCCTCTTGTTTGTTTTTTTCGCACGGTGTCGATCTAACAGCAGTCGATCGTTCCATTAAATTATTTATTTAAACGGCAGTTGTGAATCACACGGTGATAAACGACCCAGAACCTTACCTGAGACGAGATTAGGTTGGTAGGAAAAGAATAAATTTAGCATCATACAGAATGCGGCAAAATGATCTTCCATATTTTTATCAATTAACAATTTAGTATGTGTCTGTCTGAAGGCAGAACTATACTATTGCGTCGATTAATTGTACTTCTATTTGTCTTCTTCCCACAAGGTAAGATGTGACACAAGGTCGGGAAAGTGGGAAAGAACCAGCGCTCGAGAATTTGAGCATTCTGGTTGTTTAAAAATTCGCTGGGCATTCCCCGGTAGGGGCGCCTCAGGCAGTAAGCAATAAACTTACTCCTCCCCAAAGAGGGGAGGCAAAGCCTGGGAGGGTGCACCTCCTAGAACTACATAGGACCGACAACCAATAGACCGGCGTAAATCCAGAGCCGAAGGCCCGGACGATACCGGTTTATTAGGCGGGGTAAAAAAAAAACCTGGTTGAACTGATTAATTGTACTATTATACTTTCTTTGATAAGCTTCTGGGGCTGACTTTCACCACAGACCTGAAATGAAAGACTTACATCAAATCTCTTGTTAAGGTTGCTGGGAAAATGGTTAAATTATTCTACCGCTCCAGGAAGTACACCACTCCTGACGCAATCCTCTGCCTGTATAAAAGCCAGATATGTCCTAACATAGAGTACTGCTGTCATATTTGAGGAAGTCCTGCTCGGAGCACCATTTCTTGTCTTGACAGAGTAGAAAACCGACGCCACGATCTAATGGGGGGAATGATCTCTTCTCGTTCCTGCGGCCTTTTTCACACAGACGAGATGTTGCTAGCCTCTCTCTACTGTATCGATATTTTTTATTGTAAATGCTCGACTGAGCTCGAATCCATAGCCCACCCACCCCCTCTGCAAAACATTCACAGTAAAAACTCGTATAGGTACAACGATAGTAAAGAACTTTCGTTTCTTTCTTTCTCGCTTTACCAAAAAGCAAACGGAACTTCCATGAACAAAATTCACGAGTCTGCTTCTCAACTACCTACCACATAGTTGTATTCAAGTCTAATATAAACAAATACTTGTTTAGCCTTTCTCTTGAATATCAATTCCTCTTAAGTAATCGTCTGCCCTTTCCATCCATTGTTTCCGTTCCTCCTGTGGTGGCGATCATCGTCCAACTGAAAATCTATTTAACTCTTCTCTTCGAGTTGCCCCCGTGACCCATTTGTAAAAAATATTTGTTCAATTTAGTTTATTATACTATTTCAGACTAACGTACTATCTTTCAAGGCTAAATTCGTGAGGGGGTAGTGTAGTATCTCTTCGGTTGTTATGAGACCATCCTTCCAGGCATTACCCCCTCCTTTAGGAGGGCGGGTAGTGTAATAAATTTTCATTCGTCATGGTAGTATACTTCCATGGATTACTTACTCTTTGTGATTGTGAGGAGTAGTGTAGTGTCTGTTTTGTTATCATAATATTATCCTTTCTATTTTTCTTGGAGATCGGGGATAGTGTAGAGTCTGTTCTAATAACCATTCTCCCAGGCATTCCCTCATCCTTTGGGGCGTGGAAGGGGTTAGCACATGTCAACAAAAAATTTATTACAATCGTCTGTCGATTAGCTTACTCAACACTTACATTATACATACTAGCAAAAATATGCGTCCCGAGGGGTATATTATAGCTAGTTGATATAAAAAAATACATTTAAGATCTTTTTGAAGAATACCCCTCCCCCCAAAAATATCCCCCAAAAAAACACAAAAAATACCCCACCCCCCAAAAAACACAAAAAATACCCCGCCCCTAAAAAAACACAAAAAATACCCCGCCCCCCCCAAAAAAACACAAAAAATACCCCGCCCCCAAAATTACTGAGAAAATACAAGTTGTATTGAAAAAGGTTTGATTATTTGCATAAAAAGATCTTTTCCATTATATTTCTGCATCCATATCCACTGGCACAGACAACTGTACACAATTACGCGATGCATCCCACCGAAGCGTTTATTCTGCATGTTATACGGCGACATATACGGGTCTCATCGATCTCAATGTGAAGATCTGGACTCGAATACTTTCCATAAAACTTTCCTACCCCTAATTCGATGTATTTTGTATTGCGAGAAATAAGGTTGTCATCGATCACAACGTAGAGACATGGTCCCTAATCGTAACCTTTACCCGACACATGTCTAGGCGGGACTCACAAAAGTAGGTCATGGGCGTGTGCGCGTACTGCACGTTGCTGACGGGTATATTTTTGTACAAAACTCATTTCCCATTTTTAAAAGTGAATATATTTCTTAAAAGTCCATAAAAATGTATTTTATTTAAATTGATTTTTAAAATGGCGGTAATACATTAATAGAGTCGTTAACAGAAGCCCACCCTGACACTCCGTGTCATCTCAGACGGATTTGCGTTGATTTATACTATGATTATTTCCTTCAGATTCTCAAAGCTTCCAGAGCGAACACTAACAATGGATAAAATGTCCCGACCTAAACTGTCAACTAACGTCACTCTTTAAAGAAATCAAACGCTAGGAAACATTTCCTTTAACGCAAAATTATTTTATATTTTTCTTCTGTAATCGTTAAGGGTGAACTTTAATTAAACAGGTTGTCCATCTATTCTTTATATGTATCGATGCTACTATATATTGCCTATGATCGATGCTATAACCAATGGAAGATTCTTTTCTTTAAATATTATATAGATGGTGGAATGTGAGATTGAGATATTTTCCACTGAAATGTGGCTTTCTATATACGGATCACTTGAAACCCTGATCAATGGGTTCAGTTCGAAATTCTGTACAGATTGCCGATTTCGACATGAAGATTCCCGAGTTCGACAAAAAACACCTAAAGAAGATCGGAGGTTACATCGGCCGAAACGTTATGAGAATAACATCCAAGATGAAGGCAGTAGTCTGAATAGTCCCAAAACTAAAAATTAACCTTTTTGATTAAATAGTATTTGAAATCTCTCTTCTTTGTGATGAACTTTTAAAATCCTTTGTTTTATTGTTAGTTTTAAGACCTTCACTTGTTTATAAATAGAGCAATAAGGAGAGAGTGGCATCAGCATATACTCATAAACAATGTGTAGAATAAGAGCGAGGAGGTTATAAAATATACAGCGAGAGAGGGTGAGAGTAATAAACAGAAATTTAGTAAGAGTTGGGTGATTTGGTGAGTTAATTGCAAATTACGGCAAATTAAAATAAAATCAAATTTATTTATTTTCCAAACATGACTCAATCTCAATACCAATGATTTTTGTAATATACGTATTTTGTGTGATAACATTTGTAGAAAAAGGCCTTAGGAAAACACATGTTAATTAATTCAGCTTTAGTAGTAGTAGTAGTAGTAGTAGTAGTAGTAGTAGTAGTAGTAGTTGTAGTAGTGTTAGTAGTAGTAGTAGTAGTAGTAGTAGTAGTAGTAGTACAGCAATAACAACAACAACAACAACAATAACAATAATAATAATAATAATAATAATAATAATAATAATAATTTGCTTACGGCCATATCACGCTAAAAACACCGGTTCTCGTCCGATCACCGAAGTTAAGCAACGTAGAGCCTGGTCAGTACTTAGATGGGTGACCGCTTGGGAATACCAGGTGCTGTTAGCATCTTAAGACGATACATGTTAGAAAACAAAACAAAACTCCCATCTCTCAGGAATGAAGTAGCGAAGAAGTTACAAGCAGAAACAGAAAGAGTAAACAGACTCCTCACACACATCCCAACAGAAACTATTACAGACCTAAACAACCTGATATATGCAGGGGCAAAATCGGTAAGTATGAAACTAAGAAACGAAGAGAATGGACAAAAGAAAGGACCGACAAAACCTGGATGGGAAATCAGACTGGAAACCCAGATCACCAAACTTCGGAAAGAAGCTAAAACCGTGAACAGAAGGAAGGAGGACATGAAACGATTAAGAAGCAAAAATCAGAAACGCAAGGAAAAACTGAATGAGAAACATGAAGAAATAAAACAAAGGATAGCAGCAATAGAAGGAAGACTGAGACGATACAGGTACAAATCAGAACAGAGCAAACAGAACAGGACCTTTGAAAACAATGAAAGCCAGTTTTACAAAAACGTAAATGGAGAAAAAACAACGACAGAGCAATCGAACCCAACAGAAACAAAACAATTCTGGAGCAAGATATGGGAAGAACCAAAAAAGCACAACAAGAATGCCCAATGGTTGAAAAACATGAAAGATGAACTGCAGGAAATCGAAGAAGGAACCGAAACAGAAATCAACAGAGAAACGATCAAGAAAACCCTAAGAAAAATTGCAAACTGGAAAGCACCAGGCCACGATGGAATACATGCATACTGGTTTTAAAAATTCACGACCCTGCATGAAAGACTAGCGCAGAAACTGAGTGGATGTATCCGCAAAACAGACGTACCAGAATGGATGACGGAAGGAAGAACAACATTAATACAAAAAGACCCCAAAAAAGGAACGAGCCCCAGCAACTACAGACCGATAACATGTCTACCAATAATGTGGAAAATTCTCACAGCACAACTGAGAGATAAAATCTACCAATCCCTAAACAAACGTGGACTGCTCCCCGAGGAACAAAAAGGATGCCGGAAAGGACAAAGAGGGGCACATGATCTACTATACATTGATCAAAAGACCCTGAAGGAGGTGAAGAGCAGACAAAAGAACATAACCATGGCATGGATTGACTACAAGAAAGCCTACGACAGGATCCCCCAAACATGGATAATTGAATGCTTAAAAATATACAAGATACCAGACAGGATTATTAATCTCATCCAGAAAGCAATGGAAACATGGAGACTAAAACTGACAGCCGGAGGACAATACCTGTCTGAGATAAAAATACAGAGGCATTTTTCAAGGAGACTCTCTATCACCACTATTGTTTATAATAGCCATGATGCCACTCAACTACATACTCAGAAAGTGTGATGCCGGATACAGGTTTACGGATACAGAACAAAGAATAAACCACCTGATGTACATGGATGTCCTGAAACTGTTTGCAAAAAAACAAAAAAGAACTGGAAAAGCTGATAAATACAACCAGGATATTCAGCCAGGATATCCAAATGGAGTTTGGAATAGAAAAATGTGCACTGCTAGAGATCAAAAGAGGAAAACTGGAGACGACAGAAGGTATAGAACTCCCCAACCAAGAGGAGATGAGGGCGCTAGGAGAACAAGATAGTTATAAATACCTGGGAGTTCTGGAAGCAGACACAATCAAATATACAGAAATGAAAGAGAAGATTGGAAAAGAATATCTACGAAGAACAAGGAAACTCTTAGAAACTAAACTATATAGCAGAAACCTAGTAAAAGGGATAAACACATGGGCTGTATCACTAATAAGATACTCTGGACCATTCATAGGCTGGACCAAAGAAGAACTCAGGCACCTTGACCAGAGGACTAGAAAACTAATGACCATGCACAATGCATTGCACCCAAAAGACGATAGGGACAGACTCTACATGAAAAGAAATGAAGGAGGTAGAGGACTGGTAAGTATAGAAGACTGTGTGGAAGACACCAAAAAAGAGCTGGAGAAATATGTAACCCAGAACACGGAAAGACTGATCACCACAGCAAGAGACACCAGCCCAACAAACAACTCCAGAAGCACTGAACCCAGAAACAAAAAGACAAGAAAGGAAAAGTGGGAAGAAAAACAACTACATGGACGCTTCATAAGACTCACAAGCGATGAAGCCAATGAAAACAGCTTGGCATGGCTAAGAAAAGGACACTTGAACAGAGAAACGGAATCTCTGCTGACGGCCGCACAGAACAATGCGATTAGGACAAACTTTATTAAAGCAAAGATAGATAAAACCCAGGAAAACAGCAAATGCCGATTGTGTGGACAAAGAGACGAAACGATAAATCATATAATAAGTGAATGCAGCAAGCTAGCACAAAGGGAATACAAGAACAGACATGACAGCGTGGGGAAAGAAGTACACCGGGAAATGTGCAAACAACTGAATTTCGAATATGCAAAAAAACGGTACAAACACAAACCAGAAACTGTACTAGAAAACGAAAAACACAAAATCATATGGGATATGAATGTACAAACAGACAAACCCATAACAGCAAGGAGACCGGATATGATAATAATCAACAAGAAAGAAAAATCCTGCAAAATCGTAGACTTTGCCGTTCCAGCAGACCACAGAGTGAAGACCAAAGACACGGAAAAAAGAAGCAAATATACTGAACTTGCCAGAGAATTGAAAGGAATATGGAACATGAAGAAAGTCAGTATAACACCAATAATCATAGGAGCACTAGGAACAGTCCCCAAAAACATGGAGAAAAGACTAGGAGAAATAGGAATCAAAGGGATAACTGAGACCATACAAAGGACAGTAATGATCAAAACAGCTACAATCCTGAGAAATGTCTTCGAATGCGGAAACCAACCCACATAAGCAACGAATTGGAACAAACACATGGAAGCACAAGACAACAGAACCGGGGAAAATACAACCGCACGAGAGAGGCGCAAGCATAGGCTGACGCCACGAAAATTATGGACAGAGGGTCGAGGAGGGAAAGCGCAAACCAGACCTCCACTGGAAGAGCGCGGACAGCTCTGGGACCTTGGGGAGGCTTGTTGCCACTCGGGCCCCAGAGGGGACCAATGGCCCTTACCAGCGGGAAATCGGTGGTAGGTGGCTGTTGCGATACCGCAAGGTCATCAGCGGTGATGAACGAAAAGAGGTGAAGCATACTGGAAGTCTGAGGAGACTTGTTGTCACTCAGACTCCAGGGAATACCACAGGTTGTTGGCAGTGGGCGATCACTGACGATGACCAGTGTGATAACTCCTAGTGAGTAAATAATAATAGAAGAGAGCCGAAATATTAACCCACATAACCAAAAAACACTGACCAGCCAGAGAATAATGGAAGAGGGAGGGAGCAAAGTGAAACACACACTCACACACACACACACACACACACACACAAACACACACTTACACACATGCGGTGGCACGAGTCTCGGCTGATACCACACAAAATTATTGTGAAAGGTTAAGAGGGTGGAAAGACTGAGGAGGGAGAACACCAACGAGACTTTCACTGGAATAGTGCGGATAGTACTGGGATATTTTAGAGCCTTATTGCCCCCCCCCCCGCCTCCCAAATCCGGAGGTAGACCAATGGTCGTTGCCAGCGAGAAATCAATGACAAGCGGCTGTGGGGATAACGTAAAGTCATATGCAATGGTTATCAAAAGAGGTGAAGAGTACAGGAAATCTAAGGAGACTTATTGTCACTCAGACTCCAGGGATAGCACCGCTTATTATTAGTGAACAATCATAGATGACATGTGTGAGAACTCGTAGTAAGGAAATAATAATAATAATAATAAGAAGAAGAAGAAGAAGAAGAAGAAGAAGAATAGATAAATAGATAAATAGATGCTATGATGATTGATAAAAGTGCGTGTATTTTTTAAGCGGTCTTGCCCACTGGCTTCACGCTTTGAGAAATTCGTCAGATCATTCTAAGCGCTTTCGTGGGCTGTTGTGTACTTCCGGCGTATGATGTATAAATATTATTTAGTCCATTAGAAATTCCCATTTACTATTTAATTTCTGCGAATTAAAACCCGGACATAACTTATGGAATAACCTGATAAATGCCGTTACATTGACAACAGGAAACAAGATGCGATGGTAATAGAGCCTCTTTATATACCTCCTCGCCAAAAGGTTAGATACAAGGTCGTGGGTTTTGTAAAGTCAGCGCAATAAAGGAAGTACATTCTGGCCTACAAAAAATGTCAGAGTAGCCCCGTCGACATTCGACGGTAGGGTCGTCTCAGGCAATTAGCAATAAACTAAACCCTTCTCAAAGAGAGACGGTAAAGCTTGGGAGGGTGGACTTCCAAGGACTGAATAGAACCATATCTCAGCCCCACAGAAGTGAGGCCACTGTCGGACTGATAGTCGAGATTCTGGACCGGTACGAACAATACAGCAGGTAAACAGTCATTTCTTTCACGCTAAAATTGCTCAGAAATTCGTCTCACGTCATATTTAAGGATGGAATCCGCCTATGATAATTATGACTGTGACCGTCAGATTTGCATGGTTTGTTGTGTTTATGGGACGATAAACGTTATTTTGGGGCCAAAAAGATAGTACGTTTTAAAATCTTTCATATATTTTCACAGTAAAACAAACCATGCCGCGCTGTGTCATAAAGAAGTTATAATTAATACTTAATTGCTGCAATTTCTTCTTTCGCTAACTGTTCCAATGTCAACTTCAATGTCTTTACCATTTCTTCTTTTTTACGAACACAGCTGCTAGGCGTAAGTGACAACAATATAGGGTATATTTAGTTTAATTTTGTTTCATGGCAGAAACTCTTCTTAAAAATGAGATAACTGCGGCGATGTTTGTGAAATGTTTATAATATTTACGAAATTTCCTGTTTTCAGTATTTTAAAGGGGGTTTAAGGGATATGATATGGACACAACACCGCCCTGTAAAACATTCACAGCAAGTACCCACCTGGCCACAACCACAGCAGATAACTTTCCTTTCTCTCTCAGTCTCAAATACCAAACGGAATTTCCATAAACAAAGTTTCTTTCATAGAACATCACATCTTTTGAACAAAATACCGCGAAGCTGCTTCCCATCCGACTACAACATGTCTGTCTTCAAGTCTAATGTAAACAAATACTTGTTGAATTGTCCTCCTGGATGAACAATTACCTTCAAAAAATCTTCTGCCCAATACACCAGTTGATTCCAATGTTCGCGTGGTGACGCTCATCGCTCAACCGATATCTATAAACCTTATTCACGAATTGGCCGTCGGGCCTTGATAAGCAGTGGCCTTATAGTAACCCCTCTCAAAAAACTCCTATTTAAAAATTAAAATATGTAAGATTCACATCCAATTTGATACATTATAGCTTAATTATTATCTTTGTAAGGGGACCTAAAAGTGGTACAAAACTGTTTTATTCGAGTAAATAAATTTTACCCGTCATGGGACTGGTATAGTTTAGTTCTAGTTTATTAATAAAACAGTTTTCTGATTATTTATAATATTTTCTTTGTTATAGGAAGCCTACGTACCAGTGGGTAAGCTGGCAACTGAACAGTTCGTCACCACACACGCATCGTTTTACCAAGTAAATGGTTTAAAACGTAATTCTCTGAATTGTCGGCCGGATAGTCGAGATCCTTGACAAGTACGAACAATGGAGTAGCTAAACAGTCATTTCTTTCACGCTAAAATTGCTCAGAAATTCGTCTCACGTCATATTTTAGGATGGAATCCGCCTATGATAATTATGACTGTGACTGTCAGATTTGCATGGTTTGTTGCGTTCATAGGACGATAAACGTTATTTTGGTGCCATAAAGAACTTTCGTTTTTAACATTGTTCACACCTTTTCACAGTAGGACAAACCATGCCACGCTGTGTCATAATGGAAAGTAGAGTTAATGTTTAATTGTTGCAATTTCTTCTTTTCGCCAATAGTTCCAATTTCGAAGTATACTTTTTTAGATTTCTTTTGGATTTACTTCAGATGTGGAAATAAATATGAGGTAATTGTCTGACTTGCTATTTGCTTTCTCGCTTAATATCACCACTTGAAATGGTTTCGTCCGGGGCTAGAAAAAGGCACGTGCTTTATTCGCTAACTCTTCCATAGATTCTCTCTCTCTCTCTCTCTCTCATATATATATATATACATATATATATATATATATATATATATATATATATATATATATATATATATACTTAAAAATTAGTTAAGAAACCAAACTTGACGCGAGATTTTTTTTAAATAAATAGATTATTTATTATTTTTTTAAATCAAAATTTTCGGTTTTATAAACGCTAACCATTGTAATACAGGCAATATTTTTCTATTTCTCTTTTCTTTTTGTCGAGAATTATTCCGGTGTTGTTGAAGAAACTGTTTGCAATTTCCGATAGCAGTAGTGAGCGGTGCTGAGACCCGTGTAAAAGTAATGGGTGTAATGTTAGTACAGTTAGAAGCGTTGGAGTAATAATAATTTTTTTTTAAATGAATATATATATATATATATATATATATATATATATATATATAGGATGAAACGTATTATTTATTATTTGTCGCCCCCCAATCTAGGCTGGGCTTTGTAGTGAGTAGTATTAGCACAGCCGTTATCGGTGCTTTAAATGCATGTTCCTTAAGCAGTCGAACACTCTAATGACGGCTTCCGCGTGGACTAACACGCCGGAATTTGAGTTTGAAACATTACTTGTGTTCCGGGGTTCGAGTCCGGCGACCGGTATAAATAATCATCTCTACACTGACGATTCCCAAAAGGATGAAACGTATACGTACGTAGATAAAAACAAATATTTATGATTATATATATATATATATATATATATATATATATATATATATATATATATATATATAGTACACTATTTTATTAGTTTCTGTAGATGTAGATCCGTTGAAACTCAAATGTTTATAAAAAAGTGCTCAATAACAAGTAGAGCTTGTCTTAAGTATGCAGAAACTGTTATTTTTTATTTTTTATTTTTATATTTATTTGTTATGTATGTATATATATGTTTGTTTATATATGTATGTGGGTATCTATTAATTTGTGCACACGTGTGTATTTTATATAAAGATCAGATATTTATGCTTGAATATGTTTGTAAATAGATTAAAACTTTGAAGTGTTAAATAGAGAAGAAAGGAATCCAGGCTAAGTAGGTAATAAAACAATAGAAAAAGGAAAGAATAAGAAGGCAGGTAATAAAAATGATAAAAAAGATAGAAACTAATTGAAAGAGTTAACAAGTAAAGAATGTACTCCGATACTAATTTATAAAAAATAACTCATCCACAAAAAAAGATTTATTTAAAGGGAAAGTTTTCCAAATCCATCTCACTTCTTTGTCTTCTTTGGTCTGAAGAGGTTGACTCTCTGTGAAGAGTACAACCGAAACATGTATGCACACATGTAACCAATAAAGTTTGTATAAATAAAAATTTATACTATATATATATATATATATTTGTATTTATTCCAGGGTAGAATCTATAACTAGTTTTATTTAAAGATTCTCTTGAGAAGAAACTTTTTTACCCTTTCTATAGTTAAAAACTACTAAAAATAAATCATTTAAATTAACTGCAGGCGACGTTTTTTCTATAAAGTCAGCCAGCATATCATTGATATAAGGACGGGCAATGAAAGTGAAAGTTATGTTGTTGTATTTTTACTTACTGATGCGTGTATGAACGATTATACAGCCGTGTCATCATCACAAACCTAGGTTACAAAACCACTCGGACGTCGATGTTGATAAATATGTTTTATTAGACAGAGAACAACACTCACATAAAACTTGAGAGGGACGGGTTATTTTAGTACGTGTCTGAGAGAGAAAAAAAAGCAGATAGATAGACGTTTCGCTACGTCTACTTACATTGTGCGCGCTAGACACGTCTTTCCTACATTAAGTATCGCAAGACAAAGAGACGCCCGAATGTCACATCGGTTCGCGAGTTCAGCCTGGGGTCACCTCTCATCCTTAGGTGCCACTCAAACTTTTCTATTCAAACACGGCTTTCGTTGTGTAACAATTTTTTTTTCGAAATGTATTCAATGAACATAAATACCCCCGACAAACCCGACTAGAAGCTAAATCGCACCCCTTCACTGTAGAGGTCCCTATATATGCAGGAAAAGTTTCTACTCTAACAGATTCTTTCCTCAGACCGTTTATCTT
>OY744524.1:89572380-89577380 GCA_963556195.1 Sepiola atlantica
TCCTCTTAGGTCGCAGCTATTCATTTTCCTGGAGGTTGCAGGTTTTTACCCTCAACACCAAGAGCAGCAAGGCTCAGCAGTTGCATACGAAGTCAGGATAGGTTTTGCCCAGAACACGCAAAGCAATGACGCAGAATCCACATTGGCACTTTCACTCCATTGATTGGCGGGTTACGCGACAGACACGTGTTTGGTTAACACATGCAGAAACAGAGACGACCAGAGGACGACGTATCCTTATGCGGGCTCCTCCAGGATTTTCACCAGAGCTTTGTTAGCCGGATAGCTCTGAGACTACTACGTTTTCAACGCCCTTACCACGGTGAAAAAGGGCTGAACTTTAAGGAAAGATGTACCTGCTGTTAAAACACCAATACCAAAAAAAATATTTATTCTATAAATGATATTGTAATATGTATTACCAGGCCGGGCCAGGGTTCGTGTGAATAATAGTTACTATGGAGTTACTCTACACTCTCCAAAAGCTTCCAATATAGTTTAATTTTGTATCCAGCACGGGTGCAACGGGTAAATTTGATTAGTGTCAGAAACGTATAAGAATTTTTTTACAGTGTTGTTATCTATAAGCCTTTATTTTATTTTTTTATTTAAACAATTGTCATCGTTGCTTTTAAACAACACTTGTTTTATTGAAAACCTTGCATAAGAAACGAAGAAAAAAACTGACAATAAGCACTTAACTGTTAAAAGTAAAACCGTAAACAAAAACAAACCTTAGACCACTTAACTGTTAAAATGTGGCCTTTCAATCGACTTCCCAGTCAGTAGAATAGACACAGTAAAAAAAAGTTAGAAAATTCTTTTAAAATGGATTATGACACGGACACAAAATCAGTTTCCTGCTTTTCAGTGCAAGATTGTGTCGAGAAGGAAATAGATAAGATATGACGTCACCAGTTTTTGCTTAAAACGCCATCAATAGGCTGAAACGGGAATTATCAATCACTCAATAACGATAATGGTGAGATGTATATTTATGTATATGTCGTTCCATCCACCCGTTAGATCACTACTTAGCATTATACACCGGTTACAATGAAGGGCGAATGGGACCTTAGTTGGTTACAGGAAAGAAATAGAGAATTGGGATGCATTAAACAGAAAACTTTGATAAACTGAAGGCTGTGAACTCATAAAAAAATATTCAAGTAAAAACTAGTGATGTAGATAGTTCATTGTTTAGGAATCCCCAAGGATAAAATCACAAGTACTTAAACCTGGTTACGGCAAACCTTTATGGGATAAAACGCTCATGATTATCTTCTACCATTTGATAGTAAACATGTTAAAATAATTGATGAAGAGATGAAAATGGTAGAGGCTCGCCTACCGATTAAGACCTGCCCCACCTCTCTATCCCCATTATAATATCCTCTCTAAATATGAGAGTTATTTATGCGTCACAATGTACTTCGAAGATTAAGAGTATGAACACTAACAGAAATAGCTTATCATATTTCTCTGGGCGAAAATCGATAGTTATACATAGTAAGGTTGCTGATCAAGTACGTAGTTTACTTATCGATTATGTTAACCAAGTGATTGATTATGAAGCGATGATTAGTATCAGTTTAAACCCTTCATGAGAATTATTAAATTTAGTAGCTAATGCTCAACTGGCAGACCAATTGGAACTAAATAGATAGGGATTAGAAGCCAGTGATTTAGTATATAGGCAGGCTGGGATGTTCTATTCTTTATAGATGAACATTTCCAGGTTTAATTGTGATTGGTTGCTAGTTTATAAGTGTATAATCTAGTGTATAAATATTGCTTCATTCAAGCAAATGTGTGTTAGTCAACTAGACGCCCTTATACATGTAAGTGATATTTTTATTCTAATGGGGTCACCTTAAAATTTAGTTGAAATAGGGCCTGAAATCTGAATAATTTATTAATCTGTGGTTCTCCGGAAAATTAAGATCGGTTTCAGAAATAAGCGTTGATTCATTGAGCTGATACGGGGTCAATTTATGAAGATTTTCACCTTACCAACTTTTTTATGATGGTCGTTTAAAT
The DNA here is from genome assembly GCA_963556195.1 of Sepiola atlantica. Lineage (NCBI taxonomy): Eukaryota > Metazoa > Mollusca > Cephalopoda > Sepiida > Sepiolidae > Sepiola > Sepiola atlantica. Next base: position 89,574,421 of record OY744524.1, read on the forward strand.
AGTGACATTTAGTACTGTGTCCATTTCTCTTATATTTCGCCGTGCGTTTAGTGCAACAATTGCTTTTAAACGTTAAGTATTAATATTGCGTGACCATCCTCTACTACCGTCATCTTCAAGGCTATAAGAAAAACTAAGGAATTACTCAAACCACCTTAGTCCTGCACGATCCCCTGTGGACCATTCTCCGCATGTTCTCTTGATATCGGAGGTTGTTTGGGCAGCATTATGACCGAGTATGAACTCATGCAAGAAAGCGATACGTATTCTTTCTTTTTTCATATTCGTCATTAAAAGCGTATTTGCTTGAAAATTGGACACGGAAAGAAATTATTGGAAATTTATTTGAGACTACACATCAATTATTAAGCACGTAATATTTGTATAGGGTTGAGTACATAATAATTAACAGTCGATAACTCGTAAACAAAAAAATAAAAACAAATAATTTATACCAAACGCATATAATTAAATTCTCAACCGACCCGTATACTTTAAACGTGTGTAAACTGTGAGTAAATTTTTTTTTTAATTTTAGTTCGATGTTGATCGACATACAAAAAACTACAATGTCGCCCGACATTCTCGCTTAACTTCGCTAAACTTAAACAGTTACGTGCGGTTTTATAAAGGGTTTCGGTTTGCTAATCAGACTTCGGGTAAATGGTCGAGTAAGTATATTTTCAGCATCAATTTAAAACAAGTTAAGCCATTAACTCTGTCGCCATTTTGGTTTTCAGGTGTCATTAAGTAATACGAAGATCGAAATAAAATTCTGAAAAAATATATATCACAAACAGTTTCCACACGTTAAAATTATACGGATCGGTAGAGAATTTTACTCTACTGTATCTGCTATAAATAATTTATTGGTTTTAGTTTTTATTCAAGTGTCCTCGTCTGTTACCTTTTCTAAGCTTTTACTCTTCCTTTTTTCAATTTCGTTATTAATGGCGTAGATGATTGAAAATTGGACACTGAAAAAAATTAGTAGAAATTTATTAAAGAGAACACATCAATTATTAAGCATGTGAACTCAGTAGAAAACCCAGGAAAAAATAGCAACTTAAACCGACATTTTTTTAAGAGACTCGAAAGTTCAAGCCAGTATTTTCTTAAGAACCCAATTTCATTCATTAATTTCGTGTGAATCAGATGATTCTAGTAGTGGTATAGGTTTCCCCGATATCTTTCTAGTCAGATTTTTTCTAGAAAGACCTCAAGTACTTACAGGAAGAACCACGTGGAGGTTGCCAACATCCCTAAGTGAAATTGGTAATGTGGAACCGCCCCATCCTGTTCAGTCTCTCATTGATTGAGGACGTCGGGATGGGGTAATTAACTGGGCCATTTCGGTGGCCTGTTATCTGCCGGGCTGAGGTATACTGTCCTGGTTTGTCGTAGAAGGTGCACCTTCACAGGCCTTGCCTCGCCTCTTTGGGGTATAGTCAGTTTATCGCTTACTGCCTGAGGCGCCCTGACCGTGGAATGCCGACGGGGCTGCCCAGGCTATTTTTGCTAGGCCGGAGCTCTCTTTATTTAGGGGCGCTGCCTTGACTCTTCACCCACTTTCCGACCTTGTGTCACATATTCCTGCGGTCAGAGGGAATTAAATACCTGGAACCGACTGGATTCGAACTTGGAACACCCGTGTAGTTATCCACTTAAACACCGTCATCTCTTAAGACACCAATAAGACGCGGGAAAATCTCTAGTTCTAAAATAAATGTTTTCAATGGTTTAAAATGTTTGAAAGCGCTAATTGCTATTTAGGGTGAACGCGTAGAGAAAAATGTCACATACGCTGCTTGTTCTTTTTTCTTCTTTTGCCGCTTTTAACTGCCTGCACACAAAACCTGAACGCCAGGAAGGTTGAATGCCAATGAATCAGTGCGTGTAATCCGCGCGTTGTCAATTTTAGATATAATAATTTTGGTGCATGTGATATTTAAAAAAATCTAAATAGTAGAACGTTAACGTGCGGATAAAACAGGCAGACGCAAGGCTCGCCAGTGCCATGTTTACGGCCACAACAACAAAGGCCATTTCAAGATTGAATACTGTAAGTTTCAATATCAATATAAATAAGGAGACAACTTCACTGTGTGTGATAATTACACATTTAATTATTTTTTTTTTATTTACTATCCATTACTCTATACTAATAACAAATGTGTATTTATTTGTAAATAAAAAAATCATCCCGTCACCCAAAAGTTAGCGAGCAAATAACGTGCCTTTTTACTCAATCAACTGATTAATAGCGTGTAATATTTATTTGTTTCAATATTCAATATTTTATAGCGAGTGACTAACTAGGGTTTACTTTCGGCACCCTCGTAACTCTCGCTTACCATATTTTGTACTTTAGTCCTCGCATTCCATGAGCGATGTTTCCTAATGGACCGGTATCGTCCGAGCCTTTGGGTCTGGATTTACGCCGGTCTATTGGGGGTTGCTGGTCCTGTGCAGTTCTAGGAGGTGCACCTTCCCAGGCTTTTCCTCCCCTCTTTGGGGAGGAGTAAGTTTATTGCTAACTGTCTGAGGCGCCCCTACCGGGCAATGCCGACGGGGCTGCCCAGGCAATTTTTAAATGGCCAGAGTGCTCACCTCTCAAGCGCTGGCTGATCTAATCCCACTTTCCCGACCTTGTGTCACATCTTACCTTGTGGGAGGTAGATAAATAAATCCATGAGCGATGTTTCTGATGAAATGGGGAAGAATTACTCTTTACTGGGTCGGAATCTATCAACGTAACACTTATCATTGGCTAGTTTGTTTTTTTTACCTTGAAGTAGAATTTTTTTTTAGCTCCTTACACCAAGTGGCTTGATGCCTTGTGTGGAGCAATTTCCATGAAAAAAATTATATCCAGTAAACTTGATGCATAGCGTTCAGTAGCTTTTCAGCTTGGTCTTATTCACGATACCCGAGATATGGCATGTCTAATCTTTTAATAA
>OY744524.1:89582380-89592380 GCA_963556195.1 Sepiola atlantica
TGTTTTTGTTTCACTCTTAGATAATTAACCCCCCCTTTTTTTTTTCTTTTTTTTTTTTTTTCTTTTTTTTTTTTATTTTACTTATATTTTTTGATTTATAAATTTTTCAACGAATGTTAAGTCTGCAATATCTTGGATTTAGTTAGTTTGTCTGGGAATTTAAACTGCATTTTACATTTTTTTTTTTTTTTTTTAATGACTCAAAGCTTCTTTAGACTATATATATATATATATATATATATATATATATATATATATATATATATATATATAATTAATTATAAATATTTGTTTTGACACGAACTCCATGGAGAGTACACAGCATTAACTACCAGTTTATATGAAGAAACAATAAGCAACGTAGAGTGTAGATAATAATGTATTTCAACCGCACATTAAGGCTTTTTCTGATCAACTACAATTTCTCCTTCCTGAGAAAATATAAATATAATGGAGTGCTTTGAATCGTCATAACGAATTTAAGGGGATCTATCTCTCTCTCTCTCTATCTCTCTTTCTCTCTCTCTCTCTCTCTCTCTCTCTTGTTCTACATATATATATATAGCTACTCATACAGCTGTTTCATCGTATAACCGCTCTTCAGTTTGGCTAGACAAAAGTCCCTCAAACTGAGATTTGAAACCCAACCGCATTGTCAGCAGCAAGACCTCTTACCCTCACGATGCTTATATATGTTAAGATATTTTAACTTCAATTCACCCCAAACAAGGTACACTGCCACTGAGACATAAAGGGCTACAGTGAATTGGGAGCCAGATTTCTAGAGTCATACTAAGTGGGGAGTTGTTCAGCCAGTTGTAATTTTCTGCACGTTGGCTCAGTCGGGAAAACAGGGAGCAGGATATTAATTCCAAAGGCAAACGGTTCGAGAGAATAAAGCTATTAGAGCAGAAAGCCTTCCGGCATCTGGAGACCCCTAGAGTGAAGAGGTGTGCTTTTGCTGCTTGCGTTCAGGGGCCACAAGTATTGCAGGTTATTTGAATTACCGACTACCTAGAGTGCTTAATTATTTCTACGAAGAGACATTCTTTACGCTAAATCACACAGTCATGTTTTCGACTCTTCCCGAATTTCAACATTTAAAAACTCGGTACGTGTTACCCGTTCAACTGACTCAGAAACTTAATTTGCACTCTTTCTCTTGACGCAACTTTGCAAAATACGAAAATACGAATATACTCTCGTACAAGGAAGCCAACAATAAGACGAAAAGACAGAACTAATTATGCTAATCACATTACTGTCGCTTTCTGCCTCTCTTTCACTCACTCTCTCTTCCCCGCTATTCTCTCTCATTCTCTCTCTCTCTCTCTCTCTCTCTCTCTCTCTCTCTCTCTCTTTCTTTCTCTTGTTTATTATAGTTTTCATTTTCTTTTTTTCTTTTTTATTCCTCTCTCCCACGTTTGCTTTCTCTCTCTCGTTTCAAGCTTATTTCTCTCATCTTTCTCTCTCTCTCTCTCTCTCGCTTTCTCTCTCTCTCTCTCTCTTTCGCTCTCTTTCTCTCTCATCTCTCTTTTGTTTATTATAGATTTCTTTTTCTCTTTTATTTTTTATTTTTCTCTCTCTTCTCCTCTCTCTCTCTTATCCTCTCTCTCTTCTCCTCTCTCTCCCTGTCTTTAGTTTATTATAGCTATATTTTTATATTTTATTTGTTATTCCTCTCTCCCACGCTTGCTTTCTCTCTATCTATCTCACTATCTCTCTCGCACGCGCTTTGTCTCTTTTCCACTCTCTCTATGTCTTTCTTGTTTATCATTTATTTTACCTTTCTTTTTGTTTTACTTCGTATTTTTCTCTCTCTTTCTCTTATCGCTGCGTCTCGTCGTATTATTTTTTTCATCTTTCTTTTACTTATTTTCTCTCTCTCCCCCCCCCCTCTCTCTCTCTCTCTCTCTCTCTCTCTCTCTCTTGTTATGTGTTTCTTTCTTACTACCTATGTCAAGCTGCGAACAGGGTTCGGGAGGTTCACTCGTAGTCGTTTGTTAGTTTCCATTAACGTATTCTTGTTTTTATCTTAACAGGATTACGCAAAAAATCTACTGAACCGATTTTCAACAAAAAAATAATCGTCAGAAAGTTGACACCTTATTATGTTATATACCAACTAGCCCAAAAGCTCCCCCCTCCCTGGGCGACATTTTGTCTAGCTCACACGGCTGGCTGTTACTATTTTAATTAGTAAAAATTCTGCCCAATAATTTTGAACCCATAACTGTTCATTATATTATCACTCACTTGAGTTCTCCCAACATCATTACCTGTGATTTCCCGTGTTTTGCACTGGAATCTGAGTAACAATAAGCTTTCTTAATAGTCCAGTACTTTCTGTTCTCTTCTATCCGAGATCGAAATCGTTCTGCACACCTCAATCTTCCCGTGCTCACAGAGCCTACACGGCCACTTTTCATGGGGCCGACCTATGTTTAAACCTGGTTTCTCAGTTCTTTTTGTTGATCGTTGCAGCATGTTTTAAGAACAATAAAATGCAATTCGATTTAATACCTACCACAAAATACTTTGGTAGGATCAGTATTATTTTCATACTGACACCATCTTAAAAAAAGAGTCGCAACGCTGTATTCGTCAATACAGAACTAGTTCTTTGTTTGGAACAAAAAAAAACAAATTACTTGTAAAACACAATAGTGCAACGCCGGGTAGATAGTTATTTCTTCTCTAAAACTTATAAAAACGTATACATATATTATTCTTATATTAGGTAAGTTTTTAACTGTTATTTATGTTACTAATGTACACCCTACATAAAAACTGAAAGAAAAAAATATCCTTTGCCAGTGTTCGCATTCGTTATTAGATATATTATTATTTAAAAATTGAGATAAAATCATAGAAATACGTCATGAATTTGTTCTTTTATATATAAAATATTTTTATCATTTTGATGACCCAAAAAAAAAGCACTGACCGCTTACTTTTTATTATAGAGTGGAGAATTTCGTTCAGTATTTCTTTTCAATTAGCAGGGTATGTCTAAAGTGTTTGTCTGCATTTATATTTGATTTGTTAGTTCCCTTCGCCACTTGAAACGGTTTCGCTAGGCAAATTGTTTATCGTCGGATGTGCTGATCAATACATGCGGGTCAATAAATCTGGAAATCTAATAAATAGCCGTACATGTGTCTTAGTGTTGACTTATTATCGATTCTAAGTAAATAAAACTCACCCTTTCACCTTAAGATTCTAGAAACCATCTATAGTAAATCGTTGTGAACTTCTGTTTGTTAGCAAAGAGAATATGCTCTCTGACTCAATGTAGTTTATATTTTCCCCTTTCCCTCGTTGCAATTCTTTCTCTCTACTTCACATCGATTTACCTCTGTTGAGCGAGGTTCGAAACCGTCACTTAGCCTTATTATCCATGTATTATTTTCATTCGTAATACGTAGTAAAAACATATGTTCTGTTCATTGTCGTAATAAAATTTTATACTACAAAAAAAATTAAATAAATATATATATATATATATATATATTATTTTATGTATCCACATAAGATGTTATAAGGAGATATAATATATTATATATCGATTTTAGTATTTACTTCAACAGTGCTCAATACGTAACTAGAGCTAGGTAGTAAGTTATGAAAATATATTTATGGCAATTAAGCTAGACAGACGCTTTCGCATTTAATCGTCGAAGCCTGACAATTCCCTATGGGGATAAAACGCGGAAGCCTCTGTGTAGCTTAACGGTAATAAATATGTTTTCATAACTTACTAAATATATATATATATATATATATATATATATATATATATATATATATATATAATTATTATAAATAAATAAATATAAAATTATGTATACCTACAGACGCTAACGTTTCAAGCTTATTTCTCTCATCAGTGCAGAAAAATAACAACTTCAGACAGTCGGGAGCAATACAGGGATATTAAGATCTGTATGTACTTAGACGCGGGCACATATAGAAGATTGGTCGGGAGAGTGTTCGACGAACGTATTCAGAACTTTGCATTAGAGCTTTAATTTCTTAATGGTGCTTATTATAATATTTATAAATAAATATTAAATTATTTATAACTACAGACGCTAGCGTTTCAAAAGTATTACTTTCATCCGTGCAGGAAAGTAACAATTTCAGACGGTCGGAGAGCGCGGAACTTGTTCACAGCGTAATTCGAGAATCTGCAAGCAGTCGCCATATCCACTCGGCCACCGGAAACTGTCACGTGATTAAGGGAAATTAAGATCTATATTACCTAGAAGCGGGCACAGACAAAAGACTAGTCGAGAGAGTGTTCGACAAACGTATAATTATATCATATGCATATATATATATATATATATATATATATATATATATATATATAAACATAATTGCACCCCTCCCAATATAGAAACATCCTTGTTAACAATACCAAAATAATACACCATGATACGAATATCAAAAAATTAAAAATACTCGAAGCCCTCTACATAAAAACTAAACATCCCACATTTAATAATGTCAATTATGAAACTAGTCGCAACATTTTAAAGTGTCTAGCATAATAATTAACATTACCAAATTCTTAGCCATTAGGTAGTTATGCGTTTGAATTGTATGCACTTTATTTAACGTCATCAATTTCTTAACGGTTTAAACAGTCAAACTTTAAATCTCTCGTATGTGTAGAACGCCATCACGCTCTCATGTACATTTCAACTTTACAGACGCGTTTTCAAATATAAACTACTTGCCGTTATAATTCAAAATGAGCACAACAGTAAAGACACTAAAACTAATACCGCCTGAAGATGATTTGACGATTCAAATCGAAAGTACTTGCAAAAAAGAAAAAAGAATGGAACAAGAAAGCCATGGATCATATTTATATCAATTTGACCAAAACATTAGATGGACAATTCGGAAAATTGAAAAAAAAAAGAAAGTCGCATCAAACAAAACTACTCCGTGTTATTTAATAATGTTTGCCTAAATGAAAATATGCTGCCTAAATACACACAATATATATATATATATGTATATGTATATATAAATATATGTGTGTGTGGGTGGGTTTGTGTGTGTGTGTCTTTATAATAGAGTGGGGGATATTTTTAGTTGGATACAATTAGTCATTAAAGTATTGAGTATATTCGGTTGTTTCTGTTGCGACAATTGTTGGATCGGTTGGTTGCTGTTGTCGATTTTGTTCTGGATGACTATAAAGTTATCGTACGATGACTGATCGATTGTCATGCCCGGGGAAAGATAAGCTCAAACAAATCATATAATCTTGACGGAGGGCTTATACACAGGAAGTAAGATTGTTGGAACGATTTTCGTTTAAAATATGGTATGTTATTTTCTGACGGATCTATTCCATTTTCAATGTTTATCTGGTGCGTGGCACGACGTCTCATTCGAGGGGGATACATTTCTCTCTTCAAATCAAATCATATTTATTGGCGAAAATAGAAAAGTGCAACAAACCATGTAAAAAGACAGAATATATGTACATCTATATACCGTTTGAATGGTCCTCCGAGGCGACTTTAAACCTGGATATGGTAGGAATCGACACTACTCCCACCTTTTCTTCCTTTATTTCTTCTTTATCTCCTATTTCCACCTTTTCTTCCTTTATTTCTTCTTTATCTCCTATTTCCACCTTTTCTTCCTTACTTTCTTCTTTTCCTCCTACTCCCACCTTTTCTTCCTTACTTTCTTCTTTTCCCCCTACTCCCACCTTTTCTTCCTTACTTTCTTCTTTTCCTCCTACTCCCACCTTTTCTTCCTTACTTTCTTCTTTTCCCCCTACTCCCACCTTTTCTTCCTTACTTTTTTCTTTTCCTCCTACTCCCACCTTTTCTCCCTTACTTTCTTCTTTCCCTCCTACTCTTATAGGCTGTACAAACGCGTTGAGACAAACGCGTAGAGACCATCACTTGGCGCTGGGTGGAAAAACACATCGAAATGTATATTTCATTTGACCTTTATGATGGTGTACGCCAGTATCCCGCCCTCTCACATCCTCCACTGTTCAAATGAGAGGTAATTATCCCAATATCAGCGACCATGATGCATCCAGCGTTGCCTTGAACTGTTAAGACGTCTGTAGGCTGACAACGGCATTTGGCAATTGTTCCACAGCGCAGCGATCCGAACCGAAAAAGAAGCCATCCGACGAGTCAAAGGAAATCATCCCAGGGGCGGTTTCTCTGAATCTACCCGAACCCTTTCTGCAGAGTTACTGTGAAGAAAGGGTCACGAGGCACATTGTAATTGCCGCGCATGATGTTCTTTTGGGAAACGCTTGGGTTGCTGGTGGGACGGGTATAGTGATCGCTGATGACCGTACTCATAGCATCTCCATAAGACGTTTTAGCATTAATGACTATTTAAAAATAAATCTAGTCCAGAAATTTCAAATATCTTCTGACATCACAGTGTGCATATTTCAAATTTCAAAACAAATATCAATCAAACCAAATGAGCTATCCAAAATTCGCTTCTAGATTTTAGATCAACATTTGGACACGTGATATATAATATATACGGCATGATCACGTTAACATGCAGGGGGTCGTTAGATTGATGAAGTTAAGCAACGTTAAGCCTTGCCAGTACCAGATGGGAATACCAAGCCCTATGTGTGGAAGGATAGCGACACCGCCCTGAAAAATAACTACAAAAGACTAATGTCGTCATCTACCCTGACCGGTATATACATACGACTGGGGACGAGTTGTGAATTTAATATTCCATAAAAACTTCCTCTTAAGAAGGTAGCGGTCCCAGACCGTTCAGGATAACTTCCGCACTAGGTACGTGCTGTGTTTAATATGAAAATACTTTTGGCCACCTTCTATAACAATGATTTCGTAACTTTTTGGTTCATAAACACTTATCGGTACTCTTATAGAAGACGCACCATGTTTTCGTGACTTCGCGTCGTCAACGTTCGGGCAGGTTACGGAAGTGCCCAAGAGTTGACGAGGCGAAAACTGTTAAACGATAAATTGAAGACTGGCAGCTGATAAATTACGAAGAAGAAAACCAAACTAAAATACATATATAAAAATAAAGAACGAACAAACCATATTATTAATTAGATGTTTATTTTTGTTTGTTCCTTTTTTTTAGTCAGAGGAACCATTGTTAATGAAATGTTTTTAAATGAAATGTTTTTTTGTTTGTGCATCGGAAAGTTTCAAGGGATTATTGTGTAAGATTTGTTAAGCAAATGTTTGTTTTTTTACTTTTCTTTCTATGTTTATATTTACGTTTTTTTTTTGTTTTTTTTAAACTCAATTAAACCATTTTAAGAACACAAACGGTTTAACTATTCTCAAGATTTGGGGAAATTTCAATTATTTTAAAAATAAGAAACGGAAACTAAACTTTAAAAAATATAATTTCCATCACTAATAACTTCAGCTGTGCAAGGTATATTGTCGCACAGTTTTGACAATTTTTGTAAATTGATGATTATTTTAAAACTATTGGAATCGGTTTTTTGTTTCGGTATGGCCCGACCCGGACTTGTATGTTTTTGTGTTTATTTGTGTGTGAGCGTGTGTGTGTGTGTATGCCTCTCTCACTCTCTCTCTCCTTCTCTCTCTCTCTCTCTCTGTTTTTGTCTATCTGCCTGCCCCTCTCTCTCTGTTTCTCTCTCTGTGTTTCTTTGTCGATCTGTCTGCTTCACTCTCTCTCCACCCTCTCTCTCTTCTCTCTCTCTCTCTCTCTCTTTCTCTCTCTCCTTCTCTTTCTCTCTGTGTTTGTCTATCTGTCTCCCTCTCTCTCCCTTTCTCTCTGTTTTTGTCGGTCTGTCTGCCTGTCTCTCTCTCCCTCTCTTTCTCTCTTTCTCTCTCTCTCTCTCTCTCTCTCTCTCTCTCTCTCTACGGCTGTTCCCCTGCGAGTATGTGGCTATGAATCTTTGAATTCTAACAGGCAAAATAAAAAGTTAGTCAGAATTTTCTTTATTTTCTGTTGTTAAATGACATTACGGGTGGTCAAACGTAGATATACGGGTATGAACCTGAAATCAATCACCCCCTCTCCACAGTGAAAGACACCACGTGTGTAACACGAATAGAAAAAGAGCAGTTTAGGTCAAGTGGAACATCGACACAATTGAGGTCACGTTTTGCCCCCATTGACGGCATTGTGCATAAAATGTTCGCCTTTCGTTGACAGACTGCTAAGCAGGGAATCGACGCTGACTAAGTAAAATAGAGACTTATGAATAGAAACCCTTACCTTGTCGGCCGAAGAACGTGTGTTCAAAATGGCTAGCTTGTACTGTGACAACGCACCTGCAGACACCTTGCTGACGATCGATGATTTAGAAAAAGAAAAGAAGGGGTCTTTGCCTTTTTTCATGTCGAAAATACGTTCTCAGCAATCAGTCCGAGAGTGGCCTTACTTCTGTCGGACTGGGTTATTGTTCTATTCAGTCCAAAGAGGTCCACCCACCCATGCTTTGCCTTCTCTTTTTGGGAAGGGGTTAGTTTATTGCTAATCGTCTGAGGCGCCCCGACCTTGGAATATTGAGGGGGTCCAGGCATTCATTTATAGGCCAGAATGTAATTTATCTACTGTGCGGACATTTAAAATCCTACTTGACCTTGTGCCTAACCACATCAGGATGTAAAAAAAAATAATTATATTTAAAACAAGAAAGAAAGAACGAAAACATAATTAAATAAACGCTTCATATCTTCAATATATTAAAATAATCACACAGAAGAACAGGGATTTTTACGAAAAGAAGGGCCCAAGACAAATACTGAATCACAATACCAAGCTAATCAGATGAATACTCCTGAAATTTCCCCCTTAAAATACGATTCGCCATATTTCAGTATGTTATTTGCTGATGGCACTTTTACAAAATGTCTGAAAAAAATATTAAAAATAAAGACCTGTACCAAGATCAAAGCCAAAACATTTGAAGAGAAAGTAATAGTCACACATCCTTAGGAAAACGTTTTTTTTACTTGTATTATAGAATTTAGAAAAACCAAGTAACGTTATTATATATATATATAGAAAGAGAGAGAGAGAGAGATAAATGAAGGAAGAGAGATAAAGATGTGCAGATGACAAATCTATTTAATCTTCGATTGTTCAATGCAAGGTGTACTCGATAAAAACATGTTTATTTTTCTTTACTTAAGCCAAGGCTTTTCAAAGATTAAAATCTTATCATCAGAGGAATTACATAGATGGGTAAGTTGACAGGGGAATAGTCAAAATACAAAATTTGAAAAATTTAAGAAACAATATAAAGTAAAGCTGGTGTTTTTTTTATTAGCGAATCAAGGAACGGGAACCCCGGATATATTTAATGGAGTCGTAAGTGTATGTAAATAATAAGTCGCACACACACACACACACACACATATATATATATATATATATATATATATATATATATATATATATATATATATATATATATATATATATATATATATGAAAAAGATATTTTCATTTTATGTTCCAATAATCTTGGTTTGTATTTTCAATTCATATTTTTTCACATGTTCAAAAAACCATATAATTCCTGTGAAATGTATTTTTACAACTCGTTTTCCTCGAGGTGAACCAAACTAAAATGGACTTGTCTTATTTATATATGCTCAGTTGTTACTGATTGACAATCATCAAGCTGAATCTTTTCTAGAGAGAATACTAATTAAAAGGTACTGATAATATATGCTAATACATATGTTGTTACAATCCATAAATATATATATATATATATATCAATATCTCTCTCTCTCTCTCTCTCTCTCTCTCTCTCTCTATATATATATATATATATATATATATATATATATATATATATATATATATGTATATATCTCTCTCTATATATATATATATATATATATATTTCTATTAATGAGATACAGTTAAAGAAATGTGTTATTTTAATATTAGTGGTATACTGTGTTGGTGTGCGTGTAGGTTCTCAAAGTGTTTTGAGAGATTCTGCTACTGC
>OY744524.1:89597380-89679880 GCA_963556195.1 Sepiola atlantica
ATGATCTTCGGCCAGTGTTCGCACTCACTATTTATCGAGATATGTTTTGCTAACATATTTATATGAAATCATAGTATTACGTTAGTCATTTAATTTTTAATATACATATAATTTGTATCATTACTGATGACCTAAAGAAAAAAAAAACACCCCCATTTGACTTTTTGTTATAAAGTGGAGAATTTATTTCTTAATTCACTTCAGGCGGCAAGGTTAGTTGTCTAACTTGCTATTTGCTGTCTCGCTTCCCCTTGTTATTCTAAATGGTTTTGTCGTGTAGCTAGAAAAAGGCACGTGTTTTACTAACTTTGGGTGACGTGATTGAAGTACATATATTTATTTGTATACAAATAAATACACGTTGTTTTTTTTTATTATAGTGATAATTTATCGCGAAACCCTTATCGATTTTTTTCAGGTCAGTTAAATTAGTTTATTTGAAGACGAAATGCATTTAATGATAGGCATAGTCGAAACTCAATGACAAGTTTTCCAAATAGATAACACCCTGAAGGTGCAAATTAAAACCAAAAAAATAAAACCCTATTGGTAGCCCTCGGTAGAAAGTGATGCTCAAAGATTAGGGAATAGAAATGTTAAAATAATTAAATGGCATGATAAATTTAAATATTAGCTCTTTTTTATGAAAACGTAAAGTGATTATAAACAGTTATCGAAAAGGCAGGCATTTACACACACAGGCATGCGCCAACTAGTTTGGGAGTGACTTCCGCCCCCACTCCTAAAAAGAGGGAGATGCTCCTTCTCCTGCTTCATCTGCACCTTAAAATAACTTGTTGACAGATTCAAACAATTTACAACATTATTTTCAAATTAAGTCCCTATTTTCTTGCCTACCCACTGCTGGATGAGAAAATGAGCCCTCATGTCCTTGGATGCAGCAAGAAGGGGCGCGCTCCTTTCTGCAAAGCCATGCAAAAGAAGCGTGAGCAATCCTGATAATGACTCGTGAGATATATATATATATATATATATATATATATAGAGAGAGAGAGAGAGAGAGAGAGAGAGAGAAAGAGAGAGAGAGATAATATGCTTGTGTTTTTTCTACATTGACACGTTTTTCAACTCCTGCAAAAAATGTGTTCCTCCACCGGTCAGCTGGTACATTCATATCTATAATCTGACAGGACTTCTTTTCTTTGTGTGCGACTATAGTATCTGGTTTCTTTGTTTTAATTTGTTAGTCCATCTGGAACATCAAAGTGTCAAAGTACCCTGTTATTATTTCTTACTAGTACCGCAGTGATACCTCAGAGTAGTTAGACTAGTACCGCAGTGATAGCTAAGAAGTCGGGCGACGTAGACGTCAAACAACTTGGAAGCCGAATGATTTCAAAAAAAGGATGTTTTTTCTTCTTTCGTTTTAATGATCGTCACGTGATATTTCCTTTATCGTGTCTGTTCGTTCGTCATAATAGTATCATCCTCTAAGGGAGTAACTGTTTTATTTGGGATGGGGGCAGTGTAGTATATGTTCGTTCGTTACGATACCATTCTCCCAGGCATTACCTCCTTGTTTACTGGGGGCAAGGTTTTAATTTAAGAATATTTTTTTCGTTTAATGCCCGTCACGTGATATTTCAATCATTCTCCCAGCCATTACGTTCCAATTCACAAGTGGTTAAGTTAGGGTTAGGGGTTTTGGTTAATGTTAGGAGAAGTGTAGTTAGGAGAAGTGTAGTAACAGAATTTCCATCCCTGGCATTAAATAGAAAAGATCCCTAAAAAGTGCACTCTAGTATTCGAACTCGTCTTTGGAACTTGAAAACAAACAGACACGTTTGATACTAAATGTACTCCAAATTATTGGCAAAACAGTTCAATTTAGGTGTAATACTGGTTTTGGCATTCATGTTAACAGTGGAAGAATTCGAAAAGAAACAAAATATACAACAAATAAGTTTTACTAAACGGTAGAAAACCACATTTTTTTATCGACCAATATATTCTTTAAGTATGAAACTGATTGTAAGATTTATTATCTCGGAATATGTTATCGCGACATTCACTTAGTCAAACACCAGTAAATAAAAATGGCGGTCGATTTTTCTTAGTAATGGTCGCTAATTTCAGGCTTAAAAGATAGTAAAAAAGGTATCCAACGACTAATCCTAAGTCCGGGGGCAGTCATACTTAGGGTTAATTATAAGGTGAGCCATTTTAAAATTATTTTTAAGAAAACACCAACGAGCACATACATCAGTCAGCCATATTGAATTTTAGTTTATCCAAACGACAGATATCGACGAAATCTTATATTGAAGTTAAAAACTTTAAAACAGTTTCAGAATCTTAAAACTATGCAGGTCGATAAAAAATAAAGTTTACTTGTATTTAGTAACTGTTATTTGTTATATATTTTGTTTGTTTTCGTTTTCTCAGCTGGTAACAATAGTGCATGAATTGTTAAGAAACGAATAGCACATATTGTTGCCACATCTAGGCTGGTGCACCAATTATTAGCCCCTCTCTCTCTCTCTATCTCTCTCTTTCTCTCTCTCTCTCTCTCTCTCTTAGACAGGGTGCAAAACGGAAGTTCTAACCTAATAGGTCACGCACTGTCTGCCAAGCTCCAGCCCCTGTTACATCGACTAGCAGCAAAATCCCATCCCTTTACTGTAGAAGTCCCTATATACCGTTAAACTTCCTACTCTAATAGTTTATTTTATCGGACAGCTTACCTTTGGAATTCCATCCCTACCCCCTGTTTCTCCGACCGTACCAACATGCAAAAGGTTAAGTGTAATGTGAACAAACTGCCTAACTCCTCACTTAGGTTGCCTCCCCACATATAAATCTGGCATTTATCACAGTAGACCCGCATGTCTTAGTAGCAATATGCCTTGTTTGAGGTAAACAAAAGTAAAACAGAAATGTATATTTTGAACTTTACCTACAATACTAATTTTAAAAAAAACGCGCATACTTTCTTTTTGCGAAATTGGTAAAAGTCCAGCATAGTTAACAGTCGAAAACATCTAAACAAAAAATAAGAACAACAAATAATTGATAACAAACGCAGTAGGAGTCAATTCTCTACCGACTTGTATACGTTTAACGCATGGAAGCTCTTTGTAAGATTTTTGATTTCAAAATTTTCTTTCGACGAAAACTGGCTTATCGTCACACGAAAACCAAAATGGCCGCCGAGATGTCGCTAAACTGTTGCGGGTATTTATGCTGAAAAGATAGTAAACATAATATTGCTACCACTAACTCTAAGTGACAAGATCCCCTTAACAAAAATCCTCGTAAAATCACAAGTAATTGCCTCAATTTAGTGATATCTCGGCAGCCATTTTTGTTTTTAGTGTGACTATAAGCCAGCTTTCGTTGAAATAAAATTTTGAAATAACGTCTTCCACTTTCGTCCAAATGGTTATCTTAAACCGTAACCAGGCCATCACTTCCACAGGCTTCTTTCTGACGAGAAAAGACGCTCTGTGCTTATATTCCATCCTGGAAAAGGGTAGAGAAAAAAAGTTTGTTAGTTGTCAAAATGTCGGGTCTGTGCATATACAATTTTTTTTATTGCCTATTTTGTTTACTTTTTGTTAAGTGTCCGATTTTGCTACAACATATATATATATTCTTTTTACTTATATTATTTTTCACTATATTGTCTATTCTTTTAATTTATTTCTGTAAGAAAATATTTACATTTTGGAAAGATAATTCAATGAAATAGTATATATCATTACTAAATCGATCAGACATCTTACGAAATGTTAAAATATAAACCCCATAAATACTTCTTAGTTTGTGTTTCAATTCTTAAATTCATAAATGATAAGAAGCAGGAAGCCTTTTCTGGGTTTTTTTTTGGGGGGGGACAAATTATTATTGTTTTAATATGAGTAAAATTATTTTTTTATTAGAGTATTGTTTAGTCAGTAGATTAATTATGTATAATTGTTTTAAATATTTTTTTATAATTTAAATTAAATGAAATTTTGAAAAAAATAACTCTGACTAGTAATTGTTGTGAATTAAAGTAAAGACTAATGTTAGTTTTGAAGTCTCAGTGATGGTGGAAACAGGATATACTTGAACTCGGAAATGAATATCGTACCACGCATGCGTGGTCACAGATATTGATGAATAAAGACTGAGAAAGCTTTGTGCAGTGTTATGTACAAGGAAAGGGAATTTCCAAGGATAAAAGAAAAAGAGAAGAGAAAGAAAAGAATACAGAAAAGAAGAAAAGAAAGGAACAAAAGAAATGTTTGAAGAAGAAAATCCTGACGAATAAAACGAAAAAAATAAAGAAGAAAAAGAAAGTGAAAAGAAAGAAGTAGAAAATTCTGAAGAAAACATCTCTGAAAAAGAAAAGTGAGAAGAACATTCTAAAGACGAAGAAGAAAAGAAGGAAGAAAAGAAAGAAGACATCTCTGAAAGAGAAAAGTGAGAAGAAGAACATTCTTTAGACGAAGAATGAAAAGAAAGAAAACGAAAAAGAAAATCCTGAACAAGAAATCTCTGATAAAGAAAAGTGAGAAGAAGAAAATTCAAAAGACGAAAAATAAAAGAAAAAAATCTTGAAGAAGAACAGAGAAAAAGAAAAAAAATCAAGAATAAAAAATGAAGTCAAATTCTGGAAAAGAAAAGAAGAAACTATTTGGCGACACCCTAGAATTCATTTTCACTATTGACCCAGTTTCGAAAGACATCACAAAGAGATCTTTACTCGAGTTCGAACAGTATCTGGGTCACTCACCTGAGATTTACGATAAACAGCGTGTGGGTGGGACGGTCGATAAAAACCGGAGCTTGGAAGTCAACGCCGGGTGAGCAGGGATAGTCCCAGGCAAGTGAAGGGATATGGGTATGAGAAGATGACAGAAGTCGCCAAGTGTCAAAAGAAAGGATGGGAGGGTAAAAAAGTGACCAAGAAATCAGGAGATTTATCTCTGGATAAAATCACCGTCGAGAAGAATTGTTTCAACCAGTCGCAGGGTGGTGGGGCTCGTGAGGAAAATGAAAATCAAAACTGTCTATCGGACGATGTAAAGGAGTGTGCGACTGAACTGAACCCGATTTTCAATAAGAGGCGTTTTCAGGCAATAGACAAATGCGACCCTTGAACTGTCCCGGTGAATAGGTCAAGTAAAACATTGCCGATACAGACAAAAATTGGGAGAAACTATTTAAACAGTTATGGAAAATATTAGTCGAAGAAAGTCACGGCGGGCTTCAGAAAAATAGATCACCAGCCGTATGCGGCCATCGAGTCGGGTGTTTTAAATTTTCTTTTAATTATGATACGAATGAATTACCAATTATAAGACCAAAAGCAACTCGAGTATAAAAGCTGATGAGATAAATGGATTGCTAGTTGCAAGATGAAGAATACCATGAGAAGATTTAAAATTCTTAGTTACCATAACAACTAAATCTAAACACAGAATAAACTTTACTTTAGGATAACTATAAGAAAAAAAGAAAAGGAAAAAAACGAAAAAAGTCAAACAAAAAATTAAGATAAATAATAAAAATAAACCATAAATAAAAAAGGCCTGTATCGTGCTAAACGTAACATTCTTAAATCAATCTAAGATAGTGATAGTTAAAATGGAAAAATCCCACCGATAAATTGTCTTATTTCTTCTCGCGTCGGAGTAAGGACATCTTTGTTCATTTGACAAAATTAAAGTTAGGAGGGCCCAAATCCTTTCTCGTATGGAAATAAATAGGTTAGAAGGGATCATTGAATAAATGAATCTGATTGGTTAATAGCTAGAGAAGGTTATAGTAAGCTATATATATATATATATATATACAATAGCAACATGTAAATCGATGCAATTAGCCTCATTATACCCCCAAGAAATGAAACACTTACATTTCTATACAGCTTACTTGTCATAAGTGTATGATAAGACTACTACTAATCTATACTCGCTTATTAAGCACTTTGGCGTAAATACTGGAAATATTTAACTGTAGGTAATGTATTATGGTATTGATATGATAATATAAATATATATATATATATATATATATATATATATATATATATATATATATATATATATACGTAAAATAGTAATAAAAATTATACATATATATATGTATATATATATATATATATGTGTGTGTATGTTGATATATATGTATATATCTGTATACATGTATATATATATATATATATATATGAATATATATATATATATGAATATATATATATATGCATGTATATATATATATATATATATGAATATATATATATATCTGTATATATATATATGTATATATATGTATTTATATATATATATATATATATATGTATATATATGTATACCTGTATATATATATACCTGTATATATATACCTATATATATATATATATACCTGTATATATATATAAATATATATATATATATATATATATATATATATATATACCTGTATATATATATATATATATATATATATATATACCTGTATATATATGTATATATTTGTGTATATGTATATCTGTAAAAGTAAGGTAACGGTCGAATAGCCTGGACGCGCACGAGTGTCGTTGCCGACATCGCACACTGCCCATGGCCGTAGCGGCGGTGATTTGTTAAGAATCACAGTGTCTACGGCACAGAATATGGAAGGCGGGGCCCATCCCTCTCCTTCCGCTGCCTTGAACCTTCCCTGAGTTTTAGTCAGGTACCCATTTACTGCTGGGAGGACAGAGGGAGTTTTCAGACCCGAAAATTCGCATGCCGTGAGTGGGTCGTCCAGCCCAAAGACAAGTACTATAACCACTCGTCCACAGGCCCTCCCTGTATATATATATACATATATATATATATATATATATATATATATATATATATATATATATATATATATATATATATATACAGGGTGGGCCAAAATAAGGGTCCTATTTTTAAAAATTCATAACTTTTTTATTTATTGATTTTTTTTTTAGAATAAGTAAAGGACCCCTTCCGAAGCAAGCATGAGCCGTATTAGCCCTAAGGAACGTACCCTCATTTAGAAAACATTATTTTTGCTTAAAAAACTCAAAACAGTGTAAAAAACAATACTTTAGTTTTTGTAAGTTTTAAGAAGTGTTTTTCGGCTAAAATTTGTTTTGTTTATTTCAAAAAATCTCGGAAGGGTCAGTCTACACACACATAAAGTTTGGTGAGTTTAACTTTTATTTTGTGGAAGTTATTCAAATTCAAGTTATTCAAATTTAAAGATAGGACCCTTATTTTGGCCCACTATATATATATATATATATATATATATATATATATATATATATATGTGTGTGTGTGTGTGTGTATGTGTATATATATATCTGTATATATATATATATATATATATATATATATATAGAGAGAGAGAGAGAGAGAGAGAGAGATTTTTCACTTATAAAATAGATCATTCAGTGAAGACTGGGGTTGTTCCAATAAAAACAAGCTCGATGATACTCGATTACAGAGTACATAGCATGTATATGTGATTTTATAAAGGCTTACCAAAGCATTCCTTTCAGGACACCAATGATCACCATTAAAGATATTTTTTCTTACAAATATTATCTATTCAAATTAAGTGTTAATTTGAGTAAATAATATTTGTAAGAAAAATATCTTTAATGGTGATCATTGGTGTCCTGAAAGGAATGTTTTGGTAAGCCTTCATAAAATCACACACACACACACACACATATATATATATATATATATATATATATATATATATATATATATATATATATATATGTGTGTGTGTATATATATATATATATATATATATATCTGTGTATGTGTATATATATATATATCTGTATATATATATACAGATATATATATATACACATACACAGATATATATATATATATATACACAGATATATATATATACAGATATATATATATATACAGATATATATATATACAGATATATATATATATATATATATATATATATATATATATATATATATATATATATATATATACAGTAGGAGAGAGAGAAAGAGATAGAGTGATTTGTCGAAAATATGAATTTTCGTGTTTTTTTTAATCTACATCCTTAATTATGATAATATTTATATTTATGTAAAATTAATTGTAATAAGTAATAACTCTTACCGAGGTGTTTGGCAATGAATCTATTCTAGTGGTGTTTGTGTGTGGGTGGATTTATAACTTTAGTTGGACAGTGCTGTTGATATTTAATTTTGGCTGGGGACGCATTAAACATTTTTTTAAATTATGGTTCATGTTTGACTTAAAATAAACAATGTTTTGAAACAGCTGTAGACAACTATAATACCTTATTTCATGCTCTTTATTGTGAATATGATAAAAATCGTCAAAACATATATATATATATATATATATATATATATATATATATATATATATATATATATATACTGAAAACTGTAACATGGCATAGTAGTAAGTGTATCTGCGTGTACATCACACACACACACACACACACACATATATATATATATATATATATATATATATATATATATATATATATATATATATATATATATATGTATATATATATATAATTATGTTGTCGTCTTGTTTGCTTTCGAATGGGGGAATTTTAGACATAATTGCTACCTTCTCACCCTGTATGCATCCATTGTCTCGGCAAACGTCCGTAATTAGTGTGCGGGACTTAGCGACAACAACTACTATATCTACTACTACGACAGGCACGACACAAACTACGAGTGGCGCGAACTTCTCAAATAGCTTAGAAACAAAATGAGAGGGGTGGCTCAAATGGCCAGCGTCATATACCAGTAACCCCAAGCACTGTTGCACTCCTGTCCGGATCTGTCTTTGCCTGTTCGTGTAAAAATGAAAGGGTCGAAAATAGAAACTAAAACAGACGATAGGGGGCGTACATGGGCGAATTAATGTGATGCACTCTATAAATACAAAAATGAAGAATGTCATTCTTATATAGTGGTTTAAAAACAGGTAAAATTGACTGTTGGTAAAGGCAAGTACACTCTGCATGTTAAAACACACACCCACATGCACAAGCACACATACACACACACACACACACACACACACATAAACATACATACATATATATATATATATATATATATATATATATATATATATATATATATATATATATATATATGAGATTGTTATTTCTCTGCGCTGATGAGAGCCGTAAGCTGGAAATGACGTCGTACGTAGGTAAAATATTAAAAATATATAATTTAATGTTATATATATATATATATATATATATATATATATATATATATATATATATATATATATAAGGTTTTTAACGTCAGGTTGGGACTTGTTAAGAAAGATGCTTTGATCGTAGCTGGTGTTTGCTCAATTACTCTAATTCTTCAGGAGCGTGTATTTTTGGAAAGACATACGCGTTTGGACATTGTAAATCACTCACACACACACACACACACACATATATATATATATATATATATATATATATATATATATATATACGATTATATATGTGTGAAGCACTCAAGTGAAATAAATTATTGTTTCTCTTTAGGGTAAAGCATGATTTTTCGGTATTAGAAATTGAATCTTTTCAGCTGTCGGTATCAAATATTTTAAATGTAAACAAATGGATAGTTTCATTTAATCTAATTTATCCATATTTATACTCTTATTTTTAAAATCTTATGTTTAAATGTTGATTTAATAGATTTAATAATTAATTCTCATTAACATTTCATTGGTGTTATTAATATATAGGACTAAATGTAAATTCTATTAGCTTTATTAAAGATGAATTTAGTAAAAATTCGAATAGTTCAGCAAATACTTTTTCAGCTGCTTTTTATGTCGATCTGAAACTAATCTCGTTCTAAAGTTATATGCCTATGAAAATCATGCCAGTTGTATAAAAAGAATTAGCAGATATGATGTTTTTGTTCGGTTTTCATGGTCTTTTCTTTTTTCGTTTCTTTCTTTCGTGACTATCCGGGTGTCGCTTGCAGGTGATAGTCGAAATCTTGGTCTTAGTGGGATGTGGAGGTTTTTCAATGTAGCTCCATTATTTGCTGTAGCTACTTCGTGGGGAATTCTTGCGGTTTTGTCATTGGTGCGGATTGGCGTGTGGAGCACAGGGTTAAAATCCATGTCTCGAGGCATCAAATGTAGTCTTTTGCTGCTATGACCAGATGACCATGTGCGTTACGAATGCTCTCTCAATCGGTCTGTGCCTACGTTGTGTTTAAAAGCTGCACAGAACATTTGAATTCGCGTAACTCATTCGAAGATTTGGTTAATTGACCGCTCGACAAGGTATCTCTTCTCTGGTCTGGGTCGGCGTCGTTTTAATCTATGTTTCGTGGTGCTCTGTCTGATTTGGTTTGTAAGCAAGCAAGCAAGCAAGCAAGCTGGAATACATGTACGCATACAAAACTACAAAGACAGTTTTGTCTCTAAAAATATACTTTATTATAACTAACACTGTGGATCCATACCATAACATTTTCTCCGCGCGTATGTGTGTGTGTCTGTCAGTCTGTCAGTCAAATTTTTTTTTTAACGAATATCTTAACTTCTTTTAGAAATAGAAAATATTGCATTAATACTAAATAATAAATTACAAGCAAATAAAGCGGATTCTATGATTGGGAATTGAAACCGAAATTATGAGATCTTTAATCTGATACTGGCGTTAAAAACTAAGAATATGTACTCGATAAACTGTCTAGACCTGGAGGGTTTAGTCTATTATATAAAATCTAAAACTAACAAAATACACCCCCAAAGCTGATATACTCTTTTCAGCATTGTGCCGGACAGAATATGGACGCATTTTTTGTAACATTCATTCTTTTCGTGGTCACCCGGAACAAAATTAATCAGGGTTCGACATTTATAGCGATTTTTTCAATCGACCTTTAATGTAAAACCCAAACTTCAGACTAGGTTCAAAGTGTAGTTAGGTCATCGATCGTAGAAGAGGAAACTATCTCTTGACTGGGAAAGGGGAGATGGGGATAGAGAGATAGAAAAGGAGGGTAAAAAAGAAGTAGCGAGAACTCTTAGTAGAAAGATGTCGCACACGCATTTTTCTATTTTGTTGTCCATGCCCTCCGGGGAATGCCGGGTACCAATACTCATATATACATGTAGGGGAACAAGGAAGAATGACACCAGCTGCTAAGGACACCGTTGGGTTATTCGCCTTTGGGTAGATAGCCTCAGACTACTGGATTGGGATAAGGGCCTTTACCATGCTGGACAGGATTCCACGTGGTGTAATATAAAGAAACTCTTTCTTAGGTTTGTAACCTACCATGTATGGTAGAGACTACCCCGAGTGGTGAGTAACAAGCCGTTTTATTGTATGTTCTTTTATGTTGTGTTGCAAGTCCATTTTACGTTCGTCAATATGTAAATAAAAGTGTATATTGTATTTGGTCTTATTTGTTCTTTATTATGTGTGCCCCATAGCATTGAGTTTACTATATATCTGTCCCCTTACAGAGTGATATCTAAATAAATAAATGCGAAAGTTTTTTATTTATTTATCCCACCTATATTACCATCAAAACGGGTTAGTGTTATTTAAACCAATAATACAACATGTTTTAAATTATTGTATAGACGAAAGGCACAAATAACTCTTTCCATGCCTAATTTGCATAACTATTTTTTAATCACTTCATAATTAATTGATGTTTTGTGTAATTTATTTATAATTTTATCGTTCTATTTATTTCATATGCAATATTTTTATCCATGTTAGCAGTAATTAATTAAAATAATTGAATACAAAAAGGATAAATTATAAAATCTTTCTTAAAATATTTGCATGGGGAAGTAATTTAAACCAAGGAGTAAGATCGTGGCATTACGACGACCACGGAAAGAAGAAATAGTTCTGAAAGGGAGGGGGGAATGGTTGACTGATTGACCCCATATCCATCTCTCTCGTTAGCGACGCCATATAGAGGAAGAGGGAAGCGTGACTGACTGCTTTCTTACTGTTAGCCATCTACGTCACGTTTAATAAATAAAAACAAATAAACACACACACGCACACAGAGCAAATTGATTTTACTGTGCAATGTGTTGACAATTACATTAAAAAGGTCGAAATTACCAAAATTTCATGAATGAAATGTTTAAAATGTAACACTTTGGTTTCAAGTATTTTGAGTAGCGAACTTTGCGAAGCGATAGCGAGCTGGCAAAACCAGCTAGTAGATAATTAAAATATATACTAGCATACTCGAGGCAAATCTTGACGCGTCTAAATCTTTACTGCAGTTTCATTGATCATCCATTCCCGTTTGCTTGATTTTGCACAATTGAATCAAAAATGTCAAACCAAACTATTTATTGTATTGTATAACAGCGTTTAGGAATAACTGGAAGATGACTTTACATTTTATGGCTAGATAAGTATTTATAAGTAAAAACATCGCTCCTAAAAATGCGTGTTTTGAAGTAGGGGTCTAAAATACAGTTTTTTTTTTTCATCCAATGCCTCTTAACCCTCTGTGTTTATTGGAAATGTGCAGGGCCTTACGACCTAGTAATGCGTTAAGATAAATACTTTGAAGAACCTTGGCCTAATTAGTTGCTAGCAACCCTAACTGATACAATAAAGGGGACTCCCGGCGAAGCAGCTTTTTAGTAAAACTGCCTTGTTCTAAAATATTTGTGGTTTTATACGACTCGTGTTATATAGCCTCTAGCGACGGCACGGCGTGTAGGGAAGAGGGTGGGGGAGAGCTCTAGTGTTTTGTCAACGACCTACAATTGCGTCTTTCCTCTTCTCTTTTGTAATTATAATCATTACATTCGATTCAATGTCTACTCAAGTCTTTCTCTTTCTCGCATTTTTCCTGGTTTTCTTTAGTGTTTCCTGTTCGCCATCGAATTGTTCTTGCTTTACGTTCTCGCCATTTTTTGTCAATTGTTGTTTTAGGGTTTCCTTTCTTTTTCTTTCTTAATGGTTTTCTTCTGTTCTTTCTTTCTTTTTCTTTCTTTAATTTCTTTTTCATTTTTTCTTTTCTGTTTTTTTTTTATTTTCACCTTTAATTTTTTGCTTTATTGACTTTCTGTGTTTTTCTTTCTTTTCTTTCTTTGCTCGTACTCTTTCATTTATTCTCTTTTATTTCTTGAATTGTTTTTTTCTCTCATTCAATTATAGTTTTTTTCTTTCTTTCTTTCTTTCTTTCTTTCTTGTTCGCTTTCTTCTAAAGTGAACCTGGGGTTTACTTTCGACAGCCTCGTAATCGTCACTTCCCTTATTTTGTCATTTAGCCATGACATTCTATGAGCGGTGTTTCTGGCAAAGGAGGAAGAATTGTTGTTTTCTGTGTCGGGATCTATCTATACAACACTTTTCGTTGGCTAGTTGTTGACCTTGAAGTAGTATTTTCTTAGAGCATTGCATCAAGTTGCTACATGCCTTGTTTGGAGCGATTTCCATTAAAAAACACATTTTTCAGATAATTTCATTACTTTCATTCATTTTTTTTTCTTTTTGTTCGATTTTTTTCTCTCGAATTCATATTTTCATTCATTCAATTTTCATTCTTTTTACACATTTTGTTCTTTTAATTACTTTTGTCCTTTATTGAATAATTTTATTTCACTCTGGGTAATTCTTTTCCTTTCTAACTACGGGTTAAATAATATTACAGCTAGTGGTGATATTCCCTTTTATTTATAATGAACTATGTACAGTCTTTTCTATGAATACTATTATGGCATATGTTCTTCATAATTGTCTGATTTATTCTCTGCTTCCTTTGTTCAAGCTCGTTCGACTTGATGGTAAAGTGGTCTCTATCAATTCGCTGTTTTGATACCTCGATATCATACAGCTTCCATTTCCAGTAGCTTCTTTCCAAGAACTGCAGGCTCGTGTAACTCTCTTCCTGCTGACTATTTACAGACTAAGACCAATAGGCATCTCCTGTCTTTGCGATAATCAGATTTCGTTCTTGATAGCGTCTTACATCAAGTGGCTTCATACCTTGTCTAGAGCGATTTCCATGAAGAAAAATCCAAAAATTATTTTCTTTCCTGTCTTTATTACTTTCAACTGTTAATAAACGGAGAGAAAAGTGTTTGTGAGAGAGAGAGAGGGTGGATTGCGCGTGTGTGGATGTGTGTGACGAACAGAGACGATGCATAGAGCGGGGTCTCAAACTACATACAAAAGTAGAGAGTGAAAGTGATAGTTAGAAAGTTACGATGAGTTCATTGAAAATTACTGCTAATTAGAAAAATTCAAATAGAAGTGTATCATGCAATAACTCAATCCCACAACTGAGGAAAATTTTAGCATGCACCTTGTGTAATAAAATATATTAAGAGCATCCTTAGCGAAACAAACGTTGACTAAATTAGGTTTAATTATACACTTTCATTTCTTGTTTCTTTTCTTCTAAAATTATTTCCATTCGTTTATATGAGTGCCCAATTAAGTTTCTCATTTACCTCTCAGATGTTGAGCTAATATTGAAGTGACGAATATTAATTTTTCATGGCCCCAATTGGTCAGGTAACTATGTTATAGTAAATATTTCCCGTGTCATATTGGTATTGCCGTATTCTAAGACAAGAATTCATCTAGTCTGGTGGAGTATCCAGCTTAGTGCTGTTACTTGAGATAACATCACCTGCAGTAGGTACACAATCCATCGTATAAGCCAGTGTGTAGTCATGCTTATTTGGGTTTCGAATACTATGTTAATTTGAATATTTGGTCAAGGTGTATTTCTAGGGGGATGTATTCTCATGCCAGGTGTCCTGACAAACCGCTGTAAAGAGAGACCTTAGACACTTGAGTATAGTGTCTAGTAGGCATTAAAATTCTCTCTTGTAGGCTTTCAAATTCTCTACTGTAAACATTACAATTTTCTCTGTATATACATGCGTGTGTGTTTAAACATCCTTACCCCTACGAAACATATATGCTCACAACCGATAAGATCATCGTCGACCTCTACAATAGCAAACTACACAATACTCTTCTTGAACTGTGGCATCAAATTATTCGTGACATTTGGTTTTAAGACTTCGAATTAATAATTGCACTTATAATTTGGATTATTCAAACTCGCAGGCTTTTGCACGTAGTGTGACGATGTATTGAAAGTGAAACCTGTGCAGTGAGATTTGAGGGCACGTGTTGCATGAAGAGAAATGGTATGAAAATGATGCGATGGATATGTAATGTCGAGCTTTAAGACAGGCTGATGACATCGGAGAAAGAGGAAAGCTTAAGAGTAGAGGGAGATGTGTCCAAAACAGGAGACGTCGATGGTATGGACACGTAGAAATGCTGGATGAGACATTGGTTTAGTTGATGTAGAACAGTTGGGGTAGCAAGTTCAGTTTACATGGAAAGGCCAATGAAAACATGTGAGGACATGATAAGAGGGATGAGTACAAACCTCGTTGAACTGGGTCATCAACTTATCCGTGACATTGGTGGGGAAAGGGGGGTGGGGTAGTATATCTGACTTCAATGCTGATAATTAATGCCTCCACTTAGGATTTAGATTATTTGGATTATTCAGACTTCTATTCTCGCATTAGTTTTTTTTATTTTCACAACGTTTCAGCCGATCTAACCTCCGAACTTCTTCTGCGTAGAAGTGTTAATTAATTATTATATTATTCTTAGTTGATACCGCCTGTAATAAGGATTGAACCTACAATACCAAGAAGACTCACTTAGAAATTATTGTTAATAAGCGTTTTTATCCGTTGTTCGAGGTGTCCGCGTTTACTATTGTAGAATGAATTTTGGGAGCCCTAAACCTGGTTCTGGTTTAGATGTGTAGTACTGTAACTTCAGTAAAAACTCGAAGATGCATCTCAACTTTTCTCCCAACATTTTATGAGGGTTTTTTTTTCAAGAGTAATAAGTTGAATAAGCGTCACAGATCTTCTATAATTTTGCAACTTTTTCGACTTGTCACTCTTGGATTAACTCTCGTAACTGTTAGGCGAATCGTTGAGATGCATCTTTGAGTTTTTGATCTTTCAACTTTCCATTTTTATAATACATATGATAAAAATTGAAATATAGTAAAAAAATATAACATGTATGTGCTTGCTATGTATTTAGAAATGACTCGAAAATGATTTAAATCGTCAAAGTGCACACACAGATTCTATATATATATATATATAGAGAGAGAGAGAGAGAGAGAGTGTGTGTGTGTGTGTGTGTGTGTGTGTGTGTGTGTGTGTGTATGTGTGTGTGTGCGTGTGTGTGACAGATTAAAATGCCGTATAGGTTCCCAAGTTTGACTTAAAGATTCCCAAGTTAGAAAAGATACGCCTGGAGAGGGTCAGAGGTTAACATCAGCCGAAACTTTGTGAAAGTAAAAAAGCAAAATGAAAAATGTAGTCCGAATGATACAAATAATACATATGTTTTGTGTAATTTACTTAGAGCAATGTGTTTTCATCACAATCCTAAAATCTATAACTTCCAACCCTTGCTACCTTTTTCCTTCTGTCTACCCTGCTTTTACAACCTATCAGTTGCTCAAATCTTTTCCCGATCTAAACCTGGGTGTGATCTTAAACGCCATCGCCTTATGTTGCCAATATTCTAAGAGTTACTCTGTCAGGGTCACATCTATATGTTGCATGGAATATATCGTTTGTGCAGACTATCTATCTAAAAAATATATGCCGGAAAAACGAATTAATGTAATTTATACCTTTTTGAACCTATTGAATAACTTTGGCATAATTGTTAGACTGCTCGCTAATTAGTCGGATGACCTAGGTTCAATCCTCAGTCGACCATTTACAAGTACCCGATGCTTCCTGACTCAACAGTCAGCATTATAAAGTAAAGATCAATTGTAAGTACTCCACAGAAGCGCTTTTCTATATCTCGGTATGCTAGCCAATAGAAAAGAGACTTTTCCGGTTACCCTCAACTACGCTCAATCCATTTCTTTTAAGAACTTAAAGCATCAAAACACTTACCAGGATAACTTAATTCGAAATTAAATGACCCAAAATGGTTGATATGTCGTAATAGAAAGCAACAAAATCGAACTGAATAGTTGTTATTGCTAATTTAGATATTCCTAATATTTGTGCAAAGTTTCATCATTTCACATCTTATAATAGAGGCGTAGCTTGAGAAAATAACAGATTTTCTTCTAAGACCATGACTTCAGGCATGTAATCTACATTTTTACACCAATTTTGCCATGGCACTGTTTTAATTGTTCCATTATTATTACAAAATGAAGTACCTGGAAATATCGCGTTTTTCATCTTTTTCTTAAATTTTATAGCCAAGATTAAAAGTTAAGAACTATTAAATATTTTTTCATTCATTTTCATATTACAAATTTTATTCAGGTTGATGATGATGATCGATATCGGCTGAGAAATAACCTGAACGCTATAACAAAACAAAAAAAAAACAATTGTCTAGTGTGAGATTCGAACCCACGTTTGCATGAAATATTTGAAGTGTAGGCGAACGCTTATTAACAAGGCCACTGATCTAACGTAAACGTACTTCAATCAGTTCAGCGCAGAGGTTTTTATACCTCTCCGCACAGATCTAAAATAGTTCGATTGTCTAGTGTAAATTAATAAACATAAATATAGAATAAACATTCATATTAAAGTAAAAAGATATTCGTGAAAATGTATCAAATATTTATTATCCATTTTTAATTAAAAAAAGATAAATATTTTCTATAAAAGTAAACAATACGTCAAATACGTATGATGATTTGACGCTAAAAATGTCGGAGCATATGTTTCTAATTTTTACGTATTTTTAATTTCGAATAATTAATTTTTTTTTAAAGTTCAAGAACTTCTGACATCGATAAGGACGTTTGGTCGAAGGTGTTGATTCCAAATCTGCGGTTAGTTTGGCTCTTGCATTAACCCTGTAACTGTGATGCTGCGACACACATACACACATACTAACAGCTTTGCTTTATATATAGACATTTGTTTCCATATATAGTATTACGCTTCTAGTAACTAAGATATATATATATTCTTTATAGAATATCTAGCTTTACGCTAAGTGGAAATCGTTATTCTCTCTACCAGAGAGCTCCACCTTTAAATGGAGGCAATATGTGCATATAAATCTCCATTTGAACTATCTTCTTAAAAAGAAAATTGCATTAAAAATGCAAAAGCATTCATACTATTAATGAAATATTAATATAAGAATGTAATGTTGTTAAATATGTCATCTGATAGTTCCCAAAAATATAATTTTAATTATTTCTGTTTATTTTTCTGAATTCATCTTATTCTCTCGTAAACTCTCTTTAATCTGATCCCACAATTGGATGACTTTTTTCTACATGCGATATTTCGAAAAAACGAAATATCCACAAATGTCTACTTTTGCATGATCTTCGTTAAGAAGGCCTGTTCGACCAAACATGATTGTCAGACACTTTGAGGCAAGCAGGACTTGATGAAAAGTTAGACTTTCGATGATAAATGATGGTTTTTTTTCCAAATCCCGATCAGACTTCCACATTGAAAACGACATAAACAACACCATAAGTATCCTTTCTTTTTAATATCAATCAATTACTAGATCAAAGATGGAATAGTTTTAGACATAAATAGTTGTAGTGATTGGTTTAGGTGTAGCGTGTAGCTACCGTTCTCTTCGAAGCGTGTTATTTATCTGATTAGCACCAACCAACCAACCATAGTGACGTCATCAGATAAATGCTACTGATTCACCAGGCTTTTGACGATAAGTTAAAAGTATATCATTGGATTAGCACAATAACTCAATTGTTTTAAAAATATAGTTTTTTTAATCTGTCTTGGCAAAGATCTTTCAATCGACGAAACATGTTGAAAAGAATTCAGTCAGTTAGAAATGCTACTAATTAGTATTATTTGGAATTTCCGGACGACTGTTCTCATCTTGTTATTCTCACAATATTCCAGCCAATATAATCTACGATCTTTTTTCAGGTGAGTCTTGTCGTATTTTGGAATATTTATGACGAAACTCGGGAATCTATACGGAATTTCGAACTGAAGCCTTTATTTAATCTACGAGATTATATTGTTCTCATTCCGTCAGCCATAGAAGTCTCGTGTATTTTATTTCAATTTTATTCTTAGTAAGTATCGCCTGTAGTGAGGATTGAACCTTCAACCCCCAAAAGACTCTTACTTAGAACTGATTAATATTTAACAACTTTATCTGTTCTACCACGTGTCTATTAAGAAGGTCAGTGGTTATATTGGCCGAAACGTTATAAAAATAAAAAGATGAGAACAGTAGTCCAAATTATCGGAATAATAAAAATTACCAATTCTTATCTAAAAAATTCCGAAACATTTTTTTTTTAATTTTGAATGTTACAATTGAATCGCCTCGCATTTTTCTGTCTAGTAAAGTAGTTAATCCTATTTTTTTTTAATATTTCCCTCTAACTCTTATCTTTTGCTCTATTTATTAGCCTAGGGGTGTGTGGGCCTCCTATCTCTTTGTTATCAAATATTTTAAAAAGTTTATTTATTGATTTGTTAAACATAGTTCACCCCAAACAAAGCAAATTGCCACTGTAGATATAAGGGGATACTGAGAATTAGGGTGATAGTTTTGAGGGTCATCTCAAATTGGGAGTGGTGCAGGAGGCCTTCCAGTACTCTAGCTTTTGCGAAATTATATATTGATACGCTAAAGCAGTTCATGATCGTACGGGCGTTATCACCTTTCACAGACATTAAAAAAATGAGTCATCCGCAATAGATTTTTATCAAAATTGGAACACAGATTCCAGACATAAGTTTTAGTATCATTATATCATGATTTTAATCTTTGCAAGGAGACATAAAAGTGGTGCAAAACTTAATGTTCCGAGAATTAGTTTTACTTGTCCTGTAACGAGTATCCTTCTAATTATGTATATAATAAATGATCTACAGGACTTCCATCGCGTTGTAAATACATTTTTATGCGTGTCATCCACGAATTAAAAACACATTCAAGTACACATTATACTTGCAATGGCGTTGCTGATACGTTCTTTGAGATGCTTCATGTTTTGTATCATTTCCTGATTCACCATGTACCTCTAATGCTCTCAAATGTACAAGCGGTGAAAGGTATGTGAATCTGGGGGATCATTCCACACGAACACGACGACTAATCCATGCATCTGGAAACTGCTGATTTTACCTACTTGGATATGGAAATGAGATGGAGATTCATCTTTGTGAAAGTATACTCGGAGGTTACCATCCTTGTACAGTAGAGATGGAAAGATCTCTTCTGGCAACATGTTGAAATACTTATATGCATTAAGCTTCCCATAAACGAACAATGATCCGACACACCCGTCATGCTATATCCCAGCCTAACCTATCACTTTACTGGCAACCGAAGCCCCTGTCGGTCTCATCCAACCAGGGTTACAATCACTCTAATAACGTAGGTTTTAATTCTCCATTGACGGAAGGAATTACTGTATCAATAAATAAATATAAATATAACAAATACAATGATAAAAAACATATTTATTAGAACTTAGGGGCCACATATCTTCTTGGCGCATTTTCCTTTTTCTCTAGTTGCCTATGTTGTTAATTGGAAATACAAACAGTGATCATGTAAACGTCTTCATTTCCATCGCCTGAAGGATTAGCTGTTCACACCGTCTAACATTACGAAATATCAGGATCTAGAAAATGACTTGAAAACAACATGGTCCTTGAAAGAAATGAACATTATACAGGTTGTGGTAGGGGCAATTGGCGTAATGAAAGAAATCTGAAAAAATACTCCGACACAATCCCTGGAAGACCAAGTTGCGGCGAAATACAAATAGTATCCCTTAAAAAACTCTTGGATAAAAAAGTTAACGCATAACGGAATCAAGTTTTAGCCACAGGAGGGAAACCCTTGATCTCTTCAAACTAACTGAACTTAACAAGTTACCCATCTCTCTCTTAGTTATGTGTGGAAACGTATGAGACACACTTTATAATGTTTTAAATAGTACTAGTAGTACTAGTAGTAGTAGTAGTAGTAGTAGTAGATTTATATCAATATCAAAAGACAATGTTATGCTATCAGGGAAGTGACACCTGGAGTAAGTGTGATCTTTCCATGAAGCAGCAAGTAATCTTAAAGCTTAGTTTAATCTAGCACATGTCGTTGACGAGTACACCACCTCGTGTATAAAATATTAAAGCTGTGTATATGTTTGTCTGATGTTTAGCTTAGTAGCAAAAACAGTAATGCGTCGTTATACATGCATGTGTGTGAATTATAATACTATGCTCATCCAAGCACGTGACACATACACTTATGTTACCAGTATTTTCAATACTTGGGTACCTGTCATTTTGCATGGTATAACAGTCACTTTATCACTGGGTTGACAGTCCGTGTTATAGGACGATCTGCACATGAGAGTTTCTCATAAATGAAGCATGTATTATCGAGAATGCGGCTCATCAACTCTGTCCAAGCATGATGTGTACCACGTAACAGAGACTTACCTGATGAGAAGATATATTTCGTTAGTTTTCCTTCTCCTAGCTTGTAGCACTTTAGTTTTCACCACTAGCTGTGAAGGTGAAAGTAGATTCAAACTCTTCTCTTAACAATCTGCTCAAAATTTTCTACGACAAGAATCTTGTAAGGAATAAGCCCCTTCAAAATGTTTAAAAAGCAGTCATTTTTGAAAAGTTATTTCCCGAAATAACACACATGGATAAAGGTGACTAACTTACTAGGTCCTGCACTGTCTGCCAAACTCTGTCCGTATTTCTCCTCCATTGAACAACATATCAGAGGAGATCGTGATGATGACTACCATATCCAGGTTTAAAGCGGCCCTAGACAAACATTTAGATTATATGTGGATGTAAATAGCTTCTACATGACTCTTTTAATGGTTTGTTGCACTTTGCTATTTTTTCCAAATAAATTTGATTTGATTCGGTGAACGTCTTTTCCATTTAAATG
The DNA here is from genome assembly GCA_963556195.1 of Sepiola atlantica. Taxonomy (NCBI): domain Eukaryota; kingdom Metazoa; phylum Mollusca; class Cephalopoda; order Sepiida; family Sepiolidae; genus Sepiola; species Sepiola atlantica. Next base: position 89,619,389 of record OY744524.1, read on the forward strand.
GCTGTACTTTATTTATTTTTGGACAGATTTATTTTAATTAAAATTTAACGCATGGCTATAAGGAGATTGTTCTTTAATATTATCCTGTTTTTTTAACTAAATATAATTTTGTCATCGAACAAATTGTTTGAGGTATCGTCAAAAGCAGACATTTTGGAAGAGCATTTTCCGAAATACCGCACATGAAAAAGTCGTCTAACCTAATAAGTCCCGCACTGTCTGTTATGCTCCAGCACCTGCCCCATCGTCGCAGTGTTGCATCTCTGTGTTTTTTACAAGTACTTCCACGAAATCAATATTTGTTTCGTGAATGCTTAACCCCAGCTATAAATCCGGCCGCCAGCACAGTACCCTTTTACGCTTCAGTGGCAATATGCCTTGTTTGGGGTGAACAATTGTTAAAAGAAAATTGTATGAAAACGACGAAATGCAAAAATAAGTATCAGTACCCGGATGTAAATCTTGCAAGAAAAGGTGACATTTTTTTGCCTTCTAATGCGAGCTTTTATCCGTATGTATAATGGATTTAAACAAAGGGTTATAATTCTATGTGTGATCGCTTGGGTAGGATATACAAATATCACGTCTTGTCAATGCGGTTTCGGGCAGTATATTACGTTAGAAGTATCGGCGCTTCATCCTCGACTGGAATTACCACTACTTGGTCTAGTGCTATCAATTAATTATTCGTTGACTACATTCTGTCCATGTGATCTTATGTTGACGTTTTGATACTCAAATTTCCCCTTCATTGTAGCAAGTATCATCCCTTTTCAGCCACTCCCAAAGTCAGGCCCTTCCACTGCTGTCTCCATTTCTGTTGTCATTCTCTTTGCTTCTTTTTTTAATCCAAATCGGTGTTTGACTATGTATAGAAAAAAAATGATTCTATGATCCTGAAAGAACTCAAACACCGAACGTAACTTTAATGATTCTATCCACACTTTAATTAAACATCTACTAACCCCATAATTCTTTAATTACCTCTCTTGCGACGACATCGCATTTTTGTTTATTCATAATGGCTAAAAAGCTCAATAAAAATTCTTATTAACCGCTTAGTAAATAATGACAGATGATTTTCGACATTCTTGCGCAAGTACAATAACGTAATTAGCCTGCAATGTTACCTCAAGTATATACGTATTTTAATGTTAATCAGTCACCACTAATTAAGGCCAAAAGCAATTCGAGGATAAGGATTAATGGTATTGTCAGTAGGATGATGGGCAAGACTGAGAGAGTATCGAAAATGGCTAAATTTGATTATTTGTATTAGGTGGAGCCATTTCTAGCTAGAAAATAATAAGACATACAGAATGGACATATTAAAGGGAGATAAAGTTGTCAGGGTTACTCCCATTGCATTCGATTTAGAGAGTTACGTACCCTGGGTTTCCAACAAGAGACGGACATTCTGTGATTACTTATCCGTTTTAGCTCTCACTATAAATGTCAATTAATTAGTAAATTGTCGTCTTCCAATTGTTAAAAGTAAATAAATAATAAATTCTTGACCATACTAAGTTTCCTCAGTCAAATTCTTTCTCATATTTTTGTTTGTTAACCTACATTCACATATTCAAAGTTACGGCCACTCAGTTAACCGAAACGGTCACTTCAATTTGATAGGACAACTTGACAAGTATTTGTTTACATTAGACTTAGAGACAACCACGTTATAGACAGAAGAGAAGCAGATCTGTGGTATTGTGTTCCACAGATTGGAAGTGTTTGGAAAAAAAACTCTGTTCATGAAAGTTCCTTTTGTTGTTAGGTACACAGAGGAAGAAATGAAAGTTGTTTGCAGCGGTGGTAACTAGACGAGTTCTTGATGTGAATGTTTTATCAAGGTTGAACCAGAAATTAAGGAACAGTCGAGCACTAATGATAAAGTAGAGAACGACTAGCGATGTGTCTCTGTAAGACAAGGAGTGTAGGGAAGAGAATATATCATTCTCCAGTTGCAAAGTCAATTTTGTACTCTGTCAAAACAAGAAAGAGTGCTCTGAGCGGCACCTCCCCAGATGTGTCAACGGTACTCAAACTTAGGACTATCTTATTCCCATATAGGTAAGGTATTGCGTCACATGAGTCAGATACTTTCTGGAGCAGTAGAATGATCCAACCATATTTTACCAGCGACCTTAAGAACAGATTTTTTGTAAACACCAAAACTGCTTATCATTATACTTCGAGTCAGATTAAGTTGAACACACATTATGAAATAACGGCACTCGATTTTCTTATTTGTATAAAAAAAATAGTTTAATAAGTTCCGAACTGTCTGCCAAGCTCCATCCCATGTCGCATCACAGCAGAGTTGCATTCCTGTACCTGTTTTATAAGTACTTCCATGGAATGTGCTCCGATGAACTTACTTCACTTGTACCCCCGAAAATAAAATAGATAAGGTGATTTTGAAATGGTCAGTTAAGGGAGTACTTTAGAAAGACAAAATATAATACAGTAAGTCACATATGAATAATTCCTCATAGCCACCTGTATGAGAAAATTATAATTAAATGTGTGTTGAACATATGAAACAATGAACGGTTGGTGATAGTTTGTAGAATGTATTCTATAAGTACTCTACATCGTTCGTTGTTATCAATTTTTTTAAATATTCGTCTTTACATATTTACTTCCGTTTGTTTGCAACAAATATTAATCTTTTAGAAACCAAATCTCTCATAGTTGAAATTTAAAAAAAAGAAGTTTTTCGTTACTAACGGTAGGAAGTTAAGCCAAAAATCTGATTACATGAGTCTAAACTGGTGAAAGAATATTTAAACGCGAAAACTAAAAATAAACTCTCATCAGCATTTATCGAACAAACCAATAATAATTTGAACTGAATACGGATTAATTTAAGAGAATGGGCATGTTTACCTCTTTTGCCTTGCTATTAGCCCGGGCGCAAAACATCTTTATTCATCCAGCATGCCAGTCGTTTCGAAAAAGACGGTATCCAGACAGAAAGTTCCCCCTCTGTAATTAGTACTAGAAAAGGGCCGTGCGGAATCCAAATGCCCCTTTAATACCAGCTAAACGCAAAGCGGCATAACTGCATGTATTGATTTTAAGCATTCAATATGAATGCGAAATCATCTTACTTTACATCAAAAATGAAAGCATACTGTACTACGTTCGAATTAGTTTATTCAGCTCAGCTGAACTATTTTTTACTAAGGCTAATATTGCAATTGCGATTTTGACATTTTTACTTGTGTCTATTTTGACAACCTTAAAAATACAGTAATCATTCACCCCTTTGTTTGGAGCAAAAATAATATTTCTCTTCGATCGGCAAAGTTATAGTGAAGACATCTTTCAAAACCGCCAACTATTAACCTATCAATGTTTTTATGAGAGAATAGTTTTTGAATAAGTTGCCAAACCAGATTATGAACTGCAATAGGATAGAACATTTTAAGGTGGAATTATATCAATTGAGAAATTATAGTAAAAGAAAGAAACTAATTAGGCATTTTTGGGAACTATCAGATTCAATATTTGATTTGTATGTTGATCTAAATAATAATACGCTAAGTCATTTAACGTTCGTACACCGTTATCACCTTTCACCCACATCTAAAAAAATGAGATCGTCTGTTTAGCAAAGATGGTGATTACTGATTAATCTGATGTCGCTAAAATACAAAATTTCGACTTACCCATTTTAAAATGAATTATTCCAAAATCAAACAATTTTGTCCCTGGCGACTAAAACAGTGCAATTTTAAAAAATTCATTTCAAAATATGACATTCATTTCATTGAGTTGAACAATATTCAGCTGACAATTATTTCTTCAGTGAGAAGACAGTGAATATTTATTGTTTTAAAAATAAGTAAATTGCTACAATTTTAAATAAATAAAAAAAGAAGACATATTCGTCTTATTTATTTAAAGAATATTTAGCTGACAATGATAATTAGTTTTATGGAAGAAGAGTAAGTTCTTCTTTATAGTATGGACATTTAGAGACATTTATTATTTTAAAAAGAATATTATTTTTAACATTAATTTATAAAGACTGAGGTAGAAAGCACCGTGGAATTTCTATATGGCTCCGTTAGTATTTTATTAATAGTCTTACTGTTCTGCGCAATGATTTTTCATGGTCTGAATTAAAAAGACAATTAAAACGGAAGATGCCCAAAATGGTAATAGCACATAAATAATACAAATATCAACGATTAAATACACATGTGGAGACTTATATAAAGCTACCAAGGTAATCACAGAAAATGTATATATGTTCTTCTTGTCTTGAGTACTCCATCTATTGATGGTGAAACATTCACGAAGTTCGGCGAACATGATGTTCTCTCACTCATCGTAGACACATGTGCCAATCCTGAGAGGCCAGTGTTCTTTTTTTTACCGTAATACCAGGCCTTACCATTCGTCGCTTGACCTCTGGTGACCACAGAAGCACTTTTCCAGTGGGTTTATCGTGTCGGGATACATTTCGAGCCAGCGCAAAAAATCAGCGTTGAACAACTGCAGATACGAAGGCAACCATACAGCATTTTGTTTGTTACATGGTCTCGCCACGATATGTCGTAGATGGCGCGAAGCATTTTCGTGTAACACAACACTCAATAATTGCCGGGCCTAACTAATAAAACAAAAACTTTTAGGTAAAATTCAACTTTATACATAAACATACTCGTCTTCTAGGGTGATACATTGATTTCACCTCTTCGCTAATAATTCGATGCCGTTTTGAAGAAACATTTTTTTGTCTTAAAATACGCCTCAGTTTCAGATATAACTTCTTCATTGGAAACAAATCTCCTTGGAGCTCTTTGGGGCATTTTCTGTTGGTCTGCAAACAGCTCGTTGTTACTGTGGAAAGAAAGGAAGAATAGAATGAGTGTGAAAGCAATTTGAGTGAACTTCATGTAGTTTTGACGATGAGAAAATGAAAGAGCTTTTTTTTTTACTTCTCCGTTTTTTGTCGTTTTCTGGTGATTAATTTCTTCAAACGCACTAATGATGCTTCATAATATTCTCTACCGATGGTTCCTTCTTTTTCGATTTAATGGATGCGCATTCCAAACTACGGATGCCAAAATCTTGCTTGCTGATGTATGGGTCTTTGGTCACTTTGGACGGCTTTAACCTGTTAATGTCCACTCAGCTGATTGCCAATTTGACTCTTGATTGAAGTGATGGATTCATCTTTTAGCCATTATCACATATTGACGCGAAAACGTCGTTTTTTTGCGTTAAAGAAAGACTGCAACCCTTCTGAGTTGTCGACGTAATGTTTGTGTTTTTTTGTACGAGCGCGTTTAAAGTTAAAGTACCACATTTACATGTTGTTCCCGACGGAACAAAGTTTGAACAGCACTTATCAAGCTATTGCTTTCCTTAAAAAGTAGTTGTTTTGTCAGAGAAGAATGCTTTATCAACGCACAAAAATTCAGAATTTTTTATTGTTCACAAAATTTGCAACAGAAACTTTATTTAAATAACTGTAATTTGTAAACTAATAATCGGATTGGCTGAAAATCTGACGTGCCATTTGAAGCTTAGAATCTCATAAAAATGATATCGATTTAATTTTTGCTATTCATTTTACTTCAGTCAAAGTTCTCAGAAATCAAGGAGCCCCTCTCTGGGGCTAACACTTGATTTTTTATATGAGATACATAGATATTCGAATATTCCATTAAAGCTCTTCTTTACATGTCAAACGTTGATTTAGTAAAGTAGTTAAGCACATTAATTTTCCTCTCCTCAATTAACCAGTTAACTATATTATAGTATATATTTTTTGTGGTCTCTTGGTCTCACCGGATTCAATGACAAAAACTCATCTAGTCTGGTGGAGGGCCCAGTTAAGTGGTGTTACTTGAGGTAACCTTACTTGGAGAAGGTGTACCATTCCTAGTATGATCCAGTGTATAGCCTTGTCAAGAGAATCTTATTTGGTCTTCGAATACTATATTATTTTGAATATTTGGTCAAGGTTTACTTGTAAGGTGAAGTATCCTCATGTCAGGTTGTCCTGACAAACCCTTGTACAAAGAGACCGAAGACACTCGATGGGGGTGTCTAGTAGGTAATTCAAACTCTTTATTAGTGTCGCCTTCTATATGTAAGGCCCTGGATTTATTGAGTGATGTGTTACCTATTATTAAAATTTCACAAAATTCGGACGTATCTGAATTTTTCCGGAAGGATTCCACCCACCCATTTCCCTCTTTGCATGAAACTAAATTAAACGAAATATACTCAACAGTATCCGACCTTACACTTACACAGCAGCTGTGTTCCAAAATTCATAATGATCGGTTAATTAGTTTAGGAGAAAATCTTCTACATACAAACATATAAACATATACACATACCTAACTTAATATCCATCAAGTTTCGTAGATAAAGCATCATTTAATATAGTCGCTATTAAAACCTATAAAAAAACGTATTGATTAGTTCGAAATGTATTCAGTGGTATTCAATTTAAATAAAACAACTTTTAAAATAACTCTGTTATAAAGACGACAGGTAATTATCATTTGTGTGACCAGCTGCGAACACGATGAAAACGGGTCAAATGTCTGCATTAAAAGTTTCACGAATCCCTATCAGCGTATACATCTACAGCTGGTACCCGACCAGTAAAAGGCGGGTGACCGTATTAAAAGGATTGTGTTCTGAAAAAAAAAACATTGAATAAATATCGCAGCCGATTTAATAGCTACTAAGTTGTTCAAAAATAGTAAAAGTGATTTTATCGGCACATCTGTATCTGAAAAAAAATGTCACTTTTTGAAATAAAGAAAATACTTTTTAAAAGATTTACTGTAGAATTACTGGTCTAGAATATGACTGTGTGAGCCATTATAAGAAAACCGGAGATACCTTTAAAAAATATTGCAATTGATTGAACGAAAGTTACCTGGTAATACAGAATGATGCATAAAGATCACACACCCGAGATAATTCTCTATCTTTACAAATCTACAATCTGACTATGTATGGAGTACTGTTGTCATATTTAGGTTGTTGAATATCTATCCCATTTGAGCGTTCTTGATAAGTTGAGGAAACGTATCTGTAATTTGATTGGTTCAGCCATTCCTTCTTCTTTGCATCCTCTCTGTCACAGACGTGATGTTGCTAGTCTCAGTCTCTTCTATAAATACTATTATGGCATGTGTTTTTCATAGTTGTCTTATCTATTCCCGGCTTCCTTTGTTCCAGCTCGTTTGACTCGTTGGTCTAGTGGTCTCCATCAATTCGTTGTTTTGATACCTCATTGTAATACAACGTTCTATTACAGTAGCTTCTTTCCCAAAAACTACAGGCTTGTGGAACTCTCTTCCTGTTGACCCTTGGTCTTTTCAGGACTACGGCCAATAGGCTTCATGCATTTTCTGGGGCGATTTCCATAAAAATAAAGAAGATCTCCCGCATTTAGAGATGTAGCTCTACGGGTTGTAGTGACGATAGAGAACCGAGACATGACACAGTTGGTGTGGGAGGCTCTACCATTTTCACTATCTTCTTCAATTTCCAGGACAATGTCTTCATCGTGTTCATTTTCGTTTTGTAGTTCATACAGGTCGAGGATACGTCCTCGACAATCAGTCCGACAGTGGCCTTTCTTCTGTCGGACTGGAGTATAGTTGTGTTCAATCTTTGGAGGTCCACCCTCCCAGGCTTTACCGTCTCTTTTTGAAAAAGGGTTAGTTTATTGCTAATCGTCTGAGGTTCCCCTACCGTAATTACGAGGGGTGATCACGCATATTTTTTTAATGGAAATCGCTCCAGACAAGGCATGCAGCCACTTGATGTAAGGAGCTAAAAAATACTACAAGGTCAAAAACTAGCGAACGATAAATGTTATGGGTAGATTCTGACCCAGAAAACTGCAATTATTCCTCCTTTGTCAGAAACATCGCTTATGGAATGTGAGGACTAAAGGACAAAATAAGGGAAGCTAGAGTTACGAGGCTGCCGAAAATAAACTCAAGGTCCACTGTCTACTCTCCTTGTAAGCCAGCGTGCACTTTACCTAATACGCTTGCTTTTCAAAATCTCGCCTGACCTTGTGTCTAACCTCCTCGCCAGTAAGTAAACAAAACGCAATCATGAATTTAAATAAATGCTGAATGAATGGAGTAGTCCATATTCTGTTTTCATGAGACCATCCTCTCGGGCAGTACTTCCTCTTGTCATACTTCGTTTAAGTTATTGTAGAAAAAATGGTGGCGTATTAAGACCGACTACAAGGGGAGTAATGAGGATTGTAGTGACGGTAGATAGACGAGGCATATCTCTATCGATAAAATAAGTTAGGGACGGGTAATGAAAATGAAAATCCTTTTTACAAAAAAATGAATATCTCCACAGAAAATTAGAGAATTATCAGATCGTGATGAAAATAATAAAATAAATTAAGGGACCCATGGAAATCCCATAGTAGTGTCCTTTATATGTTTTATATTATTGACATGCTTAAAAGGAGTCTGTGACATATATTAATTCTATAGACATCTTTGAACAGCACATATACTGCACTTTGATCTTATCCCGAAGGCCAATAAACTGTTTGTGTTTCACCTTCGGCACAATAGCGATATGAGATTTAAAACAATGTAAAATTACTTTTTATAGCATTGCATCTTCGGCTCTAAAGAATTACTGTGCAAGCCATGAAAGACTACAGGTGCATCCTTTAGATATATTGCAATTGGTTAGACCAAAACGTACCTACTAATACAGGTTTAGGCATAAACATCTTTCACGTTCAGAGATGTAACTGTGAGGGCTGTAATGAGAATGAGGTAGCGGAACATTTCTCAGTTTGTAGGTAGCCTCTACCAATTTTACTATTTTCATCAATTATCATCACAATGTATCTATCGTGTTCATTTTCGCTGTCAGTAGGCAATGAGGAATCTATTACTAATGGAGAGTTGATACATGTCTGTTTGAAGCCTAAACTATACTATTACTTCTAGCAATATGCTACTGCACTCATATTACAAATGAAGATTTGGTATCTGTCTGTTTTCTATCACTATTACTTCTATTAAGGTGTTTTCAAATAAAAGAGATTTAGTTCTCCTTTCTTTAAGCCGTGGCTTTTCAAGGAATGGAATCTTATCATCATCGAAATACAGAGAGATAAATTGGTAAGGAAATTACCAAGTTTCATAATTTTAAAATATATAAATATAATATGAGGTAAATACAAGTATAAAAAGTTTAGAAAATGTCCAATGCAAAGAAAAGAGGTCGAAAATATAGTTTTTTAAAAGTTCACCGTTAAAGGCGTCATGAAATTTTAAAGGTATGCATTATATCTTTATTTTCTTGATCTTTACTTATCTATCTATCTATCTATCTATCTATCTATCTATCTATCTATCCATCTATCTCTCTCTATCTCTCTCTCTCTCTATCTATCTATATATATATATATATATATATATATATATATATATATATATATATATATATATATAGTGTGTGTGTGTGTGTGTGTGTGATAATACGCGTCAAGGAAATGGAAAATGTATTCCTTGCACAAAACAGTTTTTCACCATTTCATCGAAGATTAAAATCAAGATATAAAGCTACTAAACCGTATGTCTAGAAACCTTATTCCGATCTTTATAAAAGGCATTCCATGATTTTGATTCTCGAAATTTTCTAAAATGTATAGCTTCTGCTTAAAGAATGTTAAAAAGAAATTGAAAATCAGGCAATCTTGTTTAATTAATGTCTAATTACTATGGGTCACATCTAATGCAAATCTGAAATATTTGAATTTTGAATTGGAAGATTATGCCCATAGTATGCACCATAAAAATTCTTTAAAATACTCCGAAGAAACTGACATTTTGAAAAGTGTTTAAGTGATGTCTAACAAGTTTTTGATAAATTTTCACAAAAATCGGAGTTATCTGAATGTTCATAAATGTATCCTTGTATCTACTACGCCCGTCTGTCGGTCTGTATGTATGTTATTCTGTCTATAAGTGCAGAAACCATTAACATACTTAAACATAAAACGATAACATATACGTAAGAAAAGCGAAATAAGTACATACGACAACGTAGCTTCATAAAAGCCGGCCTTCATTTTCCCCAGCCGACCACATACTTTTCCACCTTACCTTTCATCCCACTCCCTTTCCACCTCCTCTTGGCTTTAAATGTCTATTTCCCCCCTGTTTGTCGCGCCCTTTTTCTTGTCGCTTTCCTTGGCTCACGTGTGCGAGTCGAAACTTCTTGGCAGCGTTCCTGTTACCCTAATGCCGGCAATTGTCTCGTTTTACACTTTCCTACCGTGTAAAGGCCAACGTTGGCGGCGTTTTTTGTATTGTCCTTCCCTTTTTTCTCTTCTTTTCAACGACCGAGAGTACGTCAAGAATGTCATGCCCGTCCGTCCGGGTTTGTGGGGCGGGCGAGATCGGGAGAATGCGTCCGCGTAGGGCGGGTGATGGGTAAGAGGTCAGGGGTTGTCAAGAACGAAGAAAGGAAAGAAGGAAGGAAAGAAAATTGGGACGGAAGGATAGAAAGAATGGGGCACCTAACGTTTCGGTTTAAAACGGTGAATTAGAGAGACAGCGAAAGAGAGACAGCGAAAGAGAGACAGAGAGAGAGAAAGAGAGACAGACAGAGAGGGATATGGAAAGAGAAAGAAAGAAACACACAGAGAGAAGAGAGGGGGAGAAAAACATACATACAGACAGATTGAGACACAAAAGAACAAAACGGTAGGTGGCAGAGAGGGATACACTCTGATTCGGAAATTTCCAAGGGCACTTCAACGTGGCTGGCGACCCCGCCGACCTCAGAGAAATTATTCATATCTACTACTACTACTACTACTGATGAATTACTACTACTACTAATAATAATAATAATACTACTACTTCTACGTAAATAATGATAATAAAATAACACATTACAAGCAAGTATATATTTCACTAATGATGCGGAAGAAGTTAGAATTGGAACAGGAAGTGGGATCAGAGTTGCATAGGACACGCATATAATTAGAAGAAATAAGAAGTCGAAGAATTCATCCAGAAAATTGTGCTTAAATAAAAGACATTTGTGGAAAGTGCGCCTTCCAACAGCAACGGGAATTGGCAAGAAAATCAATTATATAAACGGCCATAACACACGAAATATCAAAGGTTAAATCCCGGTTTACAGAATGTGCGGAGCCATTATATCTCGAATGATGATGCTGATATTGCTGATGATGCTGATATTGCTGCTGCTGCTGCTGCTGATGATGATGATGATGATGATGATGATGATGATGATGATGTTGTTGCTGCTGCTGCTGCTGCTGCTGCTGCTGCTGCTGCTGCTGATGATGATGATGATGATGATGATGATGATGATGATGATGATGATGATGATGATGATGATGATGATGATGATGGATGTCGGAAAGATGTTACAATTATTCTGAATTCAAAGTAGAACTAGTCAGACTCCGGAATAAGAAGAAAAAAGTACGGTACTTCCTAACTTTCTTGACTCGAGCTATTTCGTCTTGTTTTTGTATTGCCTGTTGTTTTGTCGAACTCGGAAATCTTTATGGAATTTTAGAACCCTTTATTTAATTCACGGGTATAACTTGATCTCGTTCCGTCAACCATGACCGGTAAGAAGTCTTAAGTAATTCGTAATTGTATTCTTAGTATCGTCTGCACTGAGGATTGAACCTTCAACCTCCAGTTCTAAGTGATAGTCTTCTGGAGGTTGACGGTTCAATCCTCAGTACGGACGATACTAAGAATACAATGACGAAATACTTAAGACTTCCACCCGGTCATGTCTGATAGAACGAGAGCAAGCTACCCCCGTGGATTGAATAAAAGGTTTATGTTCGAAATTCTGGACAGATTCTCGAGTTTGACAGAAAGATTCCCGAGTGTGACGAGACGCACCCGCGGAAGGTCGCAGGTTACATCGATTGAAATGTTGTGAGAATTGGGAGAAACTCTGCACAACTCCCCACCTAGGATGCCCTATAAATCTGAACACTAATTCGCAGTAGCCCTTACGTCTAAGTGGTAATATGCCTTGATTGGGGTTAATATAAATAATTTTAAAAGTAAAATCCAAGATGAGTAAGTATTAATGTTTCTAAGAGACGTTTCTAACGTTACTAGTGTGTCTAACGTTAATAATGTGTCTAATGCTTCTAACGTTACTAATGTGTCATACGTTACTAATGTTTCTAACGTTACTAACGTTTATTACGTTACTAATGTTTCTAACGTTTCTAATGATGTCAACGTTACAAATGTGGTTCACGTTACTAATGTTTATTACGTTACTAATGTTTATTACGTTACTAATGTTTATTACGTTACTAATGTGTCTAACGTTACCAATGTTTCTACCGTTACTAATGTTTCTACCGTTACTAATGTTCCTAACGTTACTAATATTTCTAACGTTACTAATCTTACTATCGCAATCGTTACTGTTACTTTATTTTCGCATTTGAGTTTGTTTTTTAGATCGTTACTTTGATAAGAGGGACTATTTCTTCTCCAGGAAGTTAAACACTAGGTCAGGTGAGGTTTTGAAAAGCCAACGCACTATGGGAAATACACTCTGGGTTACAAAAATACCTGAGCAGCCCTGTCGGTATTCCGCGGTAGGGGTGCATAAAACGATTAGCAATAAACTAGCCCATTTCTAGAAAGAGAGGGGGTTAAACCAGGAAGGGTGGACTATTTAGGACTAAATAGAACCATTCGGCCTGGCAGAAGCAAGTTCACCGTCGGACTGATTGTCGGGGACGTATCATCGACTGATGAGTTACTCCTTCAGCATCACTTGATATTAGGTTTTACCTTGAGCAAAAAGCAGTAGATTTCTCCGTCTGTCTATTTATCTCTCTCCTTCTTTCTCTCTCTCTCTCTCTCTCTCTCTCTCTCTATATATATATATATATATATATATATATATATATATATATATATACATCTCTCCCTCTTTCATTTTCTCTCCATCTTTATCTCTATCTTTCCCTATCTCTTTTTTTTCATCTCTTTTTTCCTCCCTTATTTTCTCTATACCTCATTCTCTCTCTCTCTCTCTTTCTCTCTCTCCCCCTCTCTCTCTCTCTCTCTCTCTCTCAGCTATCGTTCCCTAATGTCTCAGATTAAAACAATATGGTTGTCTATTTCGACATAATGAAAGTATTACACCACAGCTACAATCAATCTACTCTTGTCTAAGTTATGGAAAGGTTTTTAAAATGAAGGCCAACAGATGTAAACACTTGAGACGGTTTCCTTTGAGTATACCTAGGAAAAGCTTTTGCCACATCGTCCTCGAACTCTTGATAATCAAACTGAAAGGATCAGAGAGGTAATCGAAGCAATTCAACCAGAGATGACACGGATGGTCATGGAGAACTCTCGGCAACAACTTTCTCAATGCATTGCCAACAACACCTATATTATAATTTCAAGAAATCGCACTAAATCAAAGTTAGTATCATTTAAATTATTCGGACTATTGTTCTCATCTTGGATGTTATTCTCGCAACGTTTCAGCCGATGTAACATCCGGCCTTCTTTAAGTGAATCTTGCCGAACTTGGGAATCTTAATGTCGAACTCTGGAATCTGTACCGAATTTTGAGCGGAACCCTTTTATTTAATATCAACCATGACCTGGTAGATATCTTACGTAATTCGTAATTGTATTCTTATAATCGCCTGCACTGAGAATTGAGTACTCTTATAGAGAACTATCCGCGTTTCCGTGACTTCGCGTCGTCAACGTTCGGGCGAGTCTTGGAGGCGCCCGAGAGATGACAAGGCGAAGACCGTCAGATTAATTATTGAAGACTGTCAGACGATCAATTCAAGAAAAGGGACCATATAGGGAATAAGGACCCCGGAAATTGAAAGACGAAAAAGGGACGAAATTCGGTATACACCGGTTGACTTTATAGGTTGACCTTCATAATAAAGCTGTGTTCGTAGAAAATCCATGTCTCAGCCATGACTTTCGTTAAGAGGACCTATTCGATCGGAAATGGCTTCATACAATTTGGGGCAAGCGAGACATGCCCTTAAAATCAGGCTGTCAATTATGAATTACAGCTTTTTTTAAAATCACTATAAGACTTCTACCCTGAAAACGACATGAACGAAACCATCAGTATCCTTTTATGCAATTATTATATCAAAGATAAAATAATCTGAAACAGAAATTATCAGTCATACGTTTACGTGTAGTGTGTAATAACTGTTCGCTTCAAAGCATCTTGTTTATCTGCTTCGCACAACCAATCAACGTGACGTCAGTAGGTAAACGCAATTCAGTGAGCAGGCCTTCTTAACGAAGGTCACGTCTCGGCTCGGATTATGCCATATTTCAGTGATAGGGTATATAATAGGACGCGCTGATTCCCAAACTACTGCAGTCACTCAATTTTATCTTCAAAGAAAATAAAGCCATTTTTTCACTCCCATCTCTCTCCCTCACACACGCTCTCTCTCGTTCTTTTTCTCTGACCTTCTCATTCCGCCTTTTCCCCTCTCTATATTTCCCTTTCCCTCCCTCCCTCTCTCTATTTTCTTCTTTTCTCCTCCTCCCCCCTTCGCCTATTTCCTTTATTTTCACCCGTCTCTCTCTCTCTCTCTCTCTCTCTCTCTCTCTCTCTCTACCTATCTAGCTAGCTATCTATCTCTCCCTCTCTATACATATCTCTTGTTAATGAAGTACAACGTTTTTGGTTTCAAAAATATGGTCACTTTAAACTTCGTAATGAGTCTGGCATTCTAAAGTTACAATCTAATTTCCTTTTGGCCTGGATCCAGGTGTGTGTTTAATTTCTGGAAAAATATAAAGAAGGGAGTGCTTTCTATATATTTTTGGAACAACCTGTCAAATCAGATTAACAACAGCAATAGCGGAGAGCATCTTAAGATGGGATTGAGTGAATCAATAAATAATAGTGGAAAAAGTAATTTAATGGTTGAATCTTTAAAAACTACTAGATTAAATATTTTTATTTACAGCGTAAATGTTAAGGGCAATAATATCTCTCTCTCTCTCTCTCTCTCTCTCTCTCTCTCTATATATATATATATATATATATATATATATATATATATATATATATATATACATATATATATATAACAACTACGGTATGCATGTTGGGGTGTTGAGGATGAGAGTTGGCATATACATATATATATTTATATATATATATAAATATATATATATATATTTATATATATAAATATATATATATATATATTTATACATATATAAATATATATATATATATTTATATATATATAAATATAAATATATATATATATATTTAAATTATATATATATATATATATATATATATATATATATATATATATATATATACTGGTAAAAAGATGTTTATGAATACAAACATAATTTGGCAACATATTTGCAGACATGCTTCAGTTCTAGCTGCAAACCAGCTGGACTTTATCAAGTTATTTTTTCTTTAATATGAAGATGGAGATGAAAATGGATGTTCATTTCCACTTTCATACTCATAAAGTGGTTTGACGAAAGTCAGTTTGTTTACAGCTAGAACTGATAGATGTCTTCAAATGTCTAGCCAAATTATGCTTTTATAATTAACAATTGTTTATATCAGTCAGCGAGTTTCATCATTATTGAGGACTATTACATAAACACAGTAAAGATTATCTTGAGATTTTTTCTCTGTGATTACAAACCTTGCCTGGATTATATATATATATATATACATATATATATATATATATATATATATATATATATATATATATATATATATATATATATATATATATATATATGATTTGCATATATATAAATATGTGTGTATGTGTATATATAGTGGTATTCATGTTTACGAGAGGAGTTGGCATATATATATATATATATATATATATATATATATATATATATATATATATATATATATATACATACATACATAAGTACATATATCTGTGTGAAAATATGTTTTAGCATATACTTTCTATACTTTATGTTTACCAATATCTTACAATTTAAGCTCGATGATTGGCAACTAGTAACAACAGAGCATATATAAGTAATCAAAGTTCATTTACGTTCCATAAGCCAATATTTGATTTTATCTGACGAAAACATTTTCAAAACAGACAATCTTTAGTGTAATTATATATATGTATGAGCTGCTTCCGAACATTCCCTTCCCTCTCTCCATCTCTAACCATTTTACTATACAAATTGATGTTTTGCAAAAGGAAAAATACTATCCATTTTCTTGTTGTATTTTCTAATTATTATTTGGAACTATGTGCATTATTTATCCATACTTTAAATGGTTTGATACTCTCCTTGTAAATGATAAAATCATTTATAAACTCATATTATTTTGATATTATTTTCAAAATATATTTGTAGCTGATTATTGCCCAAAATATCTTATTACCTCCTGATGTGAAGTATTTATTCGTTTAAAAAAATAAGAGATATAAAAGACGTACATGAATGTTATGAAGGGATACAAATAAATATCTTGCTATTTTTATATATATATATATATATATATATATATATATATATATGGATGTGTGTATTATATTCACTCTCTTTCAACTATATATATATATATATATATATATATATATATATATATATATATATATATATATATACTAGCAGGGTTACCCGGCGTTGCTCGGGGTCATAAAAACACAAAATAGAAGAAAAGTTGCGTGTGTAACATCTTTATATTCAGACTTCTATTTCTCTCCCTCTCTCTAGCCGTCTCTTTATCTTTCTACCTTTCTCTTCTTTGGTCGCCCTATTTCCCCGCCCTTTCTTCTCTTGCCACTTTCTCCCTGTTGCCTTTAGCTGTCCCTTCCCCACCACTCCTCTTCCATTGCCCAGTTTCAAGCTTTTGCTCTCATCAGTGTAGGAAGTAGCAATTTTAGACGGTCACGGGACGCGAACCAGGTTAACAGTAAAGTATAACTCTGCACGCTTTTGCTCTATTCCCAAGGACATCAAGAATTATTACGTAATACAGGAGAAGTTTAGTTCTATTTGTGCCTAATACAGCGGGCAGTAAACAGCAGACAAGCTAGAGGGTTCAACGAACGTTATCGGAACTTTGCTTACTGAGTTACAGTCTGTTTTTAATATCTGTGAACAGTGCTGAACTTTAATTTCTTAAAGAGACTTTATAACAATATATATATAATATATATATATATATATATATATAATATTTGTTATTGTTTATATCTATGGACGTATACGTTTCGTCTTTTTTCAATCAAGACTCATCAGCATAGAAGTACGACTATTCATCACCGGTCACACGATTCGAAACCCTGGACAACAAGTATTTTCCAACTCCCGTCCAACGTCGCTAACCGCTAGGCCAGTTCTGAACAGCTTATAAACAATGATAATTTTAACACGTTAACGGCGGCGAAGCGAAGAGGCATTCAAACTTCAATAAGTGAAGGAACGATGCATTTAAAGCAAGTAACGCTACGCTGTGTTACTACTACCATTTTACGGTGCTCTACTTTTTAACGAGGAGCTTCAAATATAAAATATTTGTTATTGTTTATATCTATGGACGTATACGTTTCGTCTTTTTTCAATCAAGACTCATCAGCATAGAGAGAGAGAGAGAGAGAGAGAGAGAGAGAGAGAGATTAAATTATTTCACCTCTGCTATTTATACTGTGCCTACGAAGTAATTTCTAAAAATTACGATAACAGTTAACGTCACACTTGCATGAAAATTGATATATGATAGAACTACAATGGTGAGGAGCATGTTATCTTTGACCACAGATCTAGTCAACGGCCAGGTATTGGCAGAAGAAAAAGGGGCGATGTACGACAGAAGGTATTTGCTTCGCGAATTTATCTCTGATGGTACCTATCCACGGATGGCGAAAGTTTACCGGACATTTGGCTGAGCCCAGTTCCTTCCGTTTAAAGAACTGGTCAATTTTGAGTTAATGATGGCCAATGGTAAATACTGGAGAAATACATTTTAGGTCAGAATATTAAATTACTGACTTTAAATATGGACACAACTATTGGATGACCTGATTTTATTTAAGTTAGAAAAAAAATATGCAGACGTGCTGAAAAGACTGACCTTTGATGTAAAAGATGAACTTTAAAAAGAGTATGTCGGTGAGAAGAGTTGGTGAGAAGAAACGGAATCATCTTTAATTTTCCTGTTTTTTCTTTCCTGTTTGTATTTACGCTGATGTCGTCTTCAAATGAGTAAAGAAGGACATATTCGTTTTCTTTCATTCTTTTATATTTGCATCAGCAGGGCTACCCGGCGTTGCCCCGGGGTAAATGTGTAAAATACTTCTATTACGACTTCTATCCCTCTCTTTCCCGGACCTTTACGGGGCGAAACAGCTGGGGGGGGGGGGGGGCTCAGTAAAACAAGAAAGTACAAGAAACCTCTTCAACCTCCGATTGCCATGGTAAAAACAAAACCTACCTGAGAGTTTAACATTCAAACTCCTCGGCCTATCATTCACAGGTAACATGAATTGGAACAAATAGATTGAAGACATTGCCAAAGCTACTGCAAAGAAAGTGGGCTCCCTCTACCGTGCTAGAAAACTTCTCACACCTGGCATTATCCTATATCTCTACAAAGCCACACAATTGATGAGACCATTCAGAGATAACTATGCACAGTGGATGACGTCACAAAATTATGACGTCATCGATACAAATTAGCGAGTTGAGATACTCTATTACGTTTTATCTAGAAGAAACAGTTGGGGTACAATTAGTTAGTTTTTTTTAAAATTAAGTTATCCTTGTACAATGTTTTATGTTATTTGTATGAAATTGTCAATTATTGCATTTCACCCGTCTTACCTCTTTCGCTTTCTTTTCTTTTATTTGGTTCTTACCTAATTCCGGTCTTACTTACTTCTTATTAAGTTGTCATTTATTTTAAAACTTATATTTTCACTTCTTTCTTTGTTTTCTTATTTGTATTAACCTTTCATTTTTTTGTTAATCAATCTATATAATGCCCCGAACAGAAGAGTTTTGCACCACTTTTATGTCCCCTTACTTTTACGTATTCTTTTCTCCGTCTCTGTATTAACTAGAATTAAACTAAATATAGCCTATATTTCGTCTCGCAGTTATGTTCCAAAATTCATAATGATCGGTTAATTAGTTTAGGAATGAATCATGTACATAAAAATGTATGAATATATACACATACATACCTTTATATAAATAGTAATCGTCATGTACTGTATAGCCCTTTCTTTTTTTCCTATTAAATTGCATTTATTATTATATCCCTACTTTCCCCTCTTTTCTCTATTTCTTTCTTTTTCCCTAATTTCTTTCTCTTTTTTTTTCACTTATTTATTTGCATTTCTGTATACTCAACTTTTTCTTCTTTCTTCCTGTCTTTCTTTGTTTATTTTTTTAATTTTTTCTATGGATTCTATGTATTGTTCGAACCGTCCTCTTCTTTACTTTCTGTGACGACCATTTCCTCATTTGTTATTATTTCCTTTCTCTTCTTTCAATGATTTGCCCTTTCTTTCTTTTTCTCTCTTAACTCCTTTTCTTTCTTTCCATTTCTCTCTATCTCCTCCGTTCGCTCCCTTTGACTCCCCTCCCTCTTGACTACCACCTTATCCTCACTTTACTGTCCTTCTTCAATGCTTTTTCTTAACCTCAAAAGTACACACAATTTCAAGATGGCCGCCCTATTGGCAGTGGCCTCCTTCAAGTACGCTTAATTTCTACAATAATGACCAACTCCAACGCTAGGTTCACGGCTGAGTAAAAGCAACGGCATTTAAACAAAGCCGACAAAAAGGCCAATAGGCTGAGTGTAAAAGAGGAAGATTTTCGAAAAACTATTGTCGCATTCGTTTTTATGAATCCGAAAAGAAAACGAGATTTGAAAAGAATGAAAATATTATGAAGACCGAAATTAAGACGAAGTTCGGGTAAAAAAACGCCGCCATTGTTGTTTTGACAATTCGAATTTTCTGGCACGTTTATTTTAGAACGGGTTCTTCTGACAAGAATCATAGATTATTTATCTATGATTCTGTGTGAAAAAAAAACATGCTGATATACAGGGTGTTTGGAAAATCAATGGCATGAATCCGGGAGTAATGTCTACTAGCTAACATCGCCCACTCGCTATCGCTTCGCACTTTAATACTTATTAACTACTTAGTATCAATGAAACGAAACTAGTCGATAGGAAAAGAAGATAGAACTACTGTATGTTTCTTATATTATTTGCATTAAATTGTCAATGATTGTATATTTTTCTCCCCATGGCTTCTTTCTTTTCATCTAATCATGTGCTTACTTTCTTCCTATTTAATTGTAAGTTATATATATATATATATATATATATATATATATATATATATATATATAACAATAGCTGTGTGTGTGGTTGTGATGTATTCCCTATAGAACCGCGAACTTAACATCTCTATCTATCAATCTCTCGCTCTCTCTCTCTCTATATATATATATATATATATATAACCTTATTAAATAACACGGACTGTATTTTATTAGTAAGACTTCTTTTTTTTTTTCAATTTTCCGAATAGTCCATTAAGTATTCCAGTCAAATTCGTGTATGTAAGTTAACCAAAATACTAAATAGACTATTCGGAAAATTGAAAAAATAAAATAATTCTTATCAAGCAAAGACAATCCGTTTTATTTAATATTGTTTTCCTAAATGAAAACATGCAACCTAAATACACACACAATATATATATATATATATATATATATATATATATATATATATATATATATATATATATATATATATATATATATATATATATATATATCATTCACTCACATACACACAAATACACCCTACTATATGGCATAGAAAAATTATTAGGTAATATTGAGTATTCGATGTAAAAGCAGCGGCAGCCGACGCTGACATCTAAGAACTGGATTATGAATGGTTAACCGGTATCAAGCTTCGAAAGAAGCAGCTAGTTTTGTTTTACCTTCTTATTCATTCTTTTCCTCTCAAATCTTATTTGCACCGCGAACTCGGCCGGACACACGTACGTTCACTTTTATTAATAGATATTTGTAAAGGAGCCCCATTGTGTGGGGTTGTCTTTATGACAGCACTACATTACTAGTATAATTTCCTGTGGTCTATTTCTTACCCTGTGTGGTCTTTAGTTTGTGTCGATAATATTTATGTATCGTTATTTGGTATGTGAAAGTTTTTTTTTATATTTGTTTTGTGCAATTGTTTTGAGAATGAACACGAACTACACTTTGTTATCTAACATATAAAGCTATCTTGTTGGATTTTAAAAGTCAAGTCAAAATAGTATTTAAGCAAACAGATCAAACTTCGCTTTTGCCTGGCCAATTTGCATTTGTCATTGTTGTACCGGGTTATTGGCAATATAATAATGTATTTAGCTGCAGATTATTTTTTAGATTACTTTGTCTAGCCCAGACAGCTGCTAATATGTAAACAAATAAGAATAGTCATCTTAACATTAAAATAAGCAAGGGGGATAACACATTTTAAATTAAATAATATAATAGGAGCTGTCTACATTAAGTTTGAAAATGTGCAAAGAATAAACAAAAAAATAAAATTACTTCACTGCATCCCGGGCAACGCCAGGTAGGGGAACAATTAGTATATATATATATATATATATATGCAAACATTATTAAAACAACAGAACTCTTTAGTCTGATTATACCTTTTTTTATCTTTTCAATCCGTTTAATGATTTTTTTCGTGTTAAGATAAAACAAATGTGTTACGATTCGTTCGATTTTAACACGAAAAAAATAATTAGAAGAATTGAAAAGATAAAACAGGTTTTACTAGACAGAAGAGTTCTGTTGCTTTTAATAATGTTTGCATGAATGCAAATATGCTGCTAAATGCACATACAAAACAATGTATATATATATATATATATATATATATATATATATATATATTATTCAGTTCAGAAAGTCAGTACAACATCAGTACCATTGGTTTCAAGCTCAGAAAGTGTTAACCTCCCGGCTATCTTCAACTTTGTTATTACTTGGTAGCTGAAGATATCCGGGAGGTTAACACCTTCTCAGCTTGAAACCAATGGTACTGATGTTGTACTGATTTTCTGTACCGAATAATAAATAAATATTACGCTCTTAATTTTGATTTTCTCAATTAATTGAGCACTCTCATAAGATTTTTCCTACCATCTTACAAGAGAAGTTATATATATATATATATATATATATATATATATATATATATATATATATATATATATATATATATATATACTATTTTATTTAAATTGTGCCCATTGTCTGCGTCTGACAGTACCGCAAGATAACATGTCCAGCTAAGGTAGCTTTAATAAGCGACGAAATAGCCAGCAGCGAAGGTTCAAACTCCTCCGACAATTTCGGAAGGTGCTTTTAACATGCCTATATCTGTCCGATAAAGCGCGAGAAAGATAAATATGCGTGCAGATCTGGGCTCCACACACGAAAGAGCGGGAAGAGTACGAGGTTAGAAATAGACAAGGGTGGCAGATTTCATTACATGAAACTGAAACGAACTAAAATTCAAGGTGAACTTTTCGTCGACTATTGTTGTTGCTTAAGCCGTGTACAAAAGCCATTCAGCTGATTCTCACGCATTTGCATAACCAACGACAATCGCTCCAGGCCATCGCTTATCTTCTATCTAGATAAAGTATGTATGTGTATATGTTTACATATTTCTATGCACAGGATTCAATCCTACACTGATTAACCATTAGTTATTAATTTTGATACACAGCTGCTAGGCGTAAATCGTGCGTAATGTGGGCTATATTTACTTTAGTTAAGTGTCATTCAAAGGAGTCAAAGAACGGGTGGAATCCCTTTGTGAAACTTTAGATCCCTCCGATTTGTGTGAAAGTTTAACAATATATATTAGACATCAATTAATAAATATTCCCCAAATTTCACTTTCAGAATAAGAATTCGAGGCTTAAGGTTTAGTAGCATTATATTCCGATTTTAATCATTGTAAAGGGACATAAAACTGATGCAAAACTGTTCTGTTTGGGGAATAATTTTATAAATGCTTAATTTATAAACGTCTGTTTCCCTAGGGCTTTTTTTCTATATATTTTAATCACAGGAAAATACACGCTAAAATATTCCCTGTTTAGGTATTTGAGTTATGTTTGAATAAAGTTCCATTTAATTGTACTAATTCGAATATGTAAATAAGGATTCTAGACATAAGGTTTTGTTCAATTATATTTTTATTTTAACTTGGGTAAGGGGACAAAAGTGGTGTTTTTCGAGGAATTCATTGTACCCCTTCTGGGCGGCTATTCTTCTTCTATATAAATAAAATACGAAATATAACATGGCTGTATATATATATTTATATATTTGTGTGTACATCCATAAATTTCTCAACTGAACCGCTACAGAGATGACATTTGGTCAGAAAATACACCTCGATCAGACAAAGTGATCACATGAAGATTCAATCTGAGAATGTATACAATTCTATCCAAATCACAAGGGTCAACTTCAAATAAGGTAACTTTCGAATAGCAAGCAAGATGATTAGTGTTTGGTGTTTGAATTCTTCATCTAACATATAAATAAACGTATCCGTGACCCGTCGGGTCACAAAGCTACCACTGTTAATTCTACTTTGATTTTATTCGAAACTTCATAAATTGTGGTAGATCTAGCCTTCTCCGCCACGTTTGATAACCATAGCAAATCAGTTTGCGCTATCGCAACAGCTGTTTATCATTGATTTCCCGCTCGCAACGACCGTTGTTCTTCTTTAGAATTTGAGTTGCAATCAGCCTCCCCAAGATTCCAGTACTGTCTACATTTTTCCAGTGGCGTTTTGTTTGTATTCGTCCTTCTCGTTCTTTTCATCATACTTGACCTGTCACGACCATTTTATGTAGTGCAAGCAACAAGTGTAGTTTTTCTTCTTCTTCTTCTTCTTCTTCTTATTATTATTATTATTATTATTATTATTATTATTATTATTATTATTATTATTATTATTATCAACATTAATCGTCGATAATATCAAGACGAATTTCAACTTGGCTGCGATAAATATGTTTCAATCAAGAGGGATTAAATGAAAAAAGAAGAGGAAAAAGTATGCTTATACTTTGACAAGGGTGTATATCACCGAAAGTACTCAAGTGTTTAAAGTAAATAAGTAATTAATTTTAAAAAAACATAAATAAATGCGTTGTCCAGGTTTTCAAAATATTTGTTCAAAATATTCTCCTTATTATTGCCATTTCACCAACGCTTCCATGTGTGACTTTTCATTCTATATTATTATTATTATTCATTTTTAAAATTATTTTTACTGATGTGTCACCGCTTATCAAGATATTTGTTTACATTAGACTTGAAGACGGCCATGTGTTAGTCGGTTGGGAAGCAGACTCGTTGAATTTTGTTCCACAGTTTTTTTTTAGAGAAGAAACTTCGGTTTTTGTTAAAGAGAGAGAGGAGAGACAGATTTTGCTGTTGTTGTAACCAGACGAAATCCTGTTGTAAATGTTTTACAGGAGGAACCAGGGATTGGAACTCAGTCGAGCACCTACCATGAACAACGATACAGTAGAGAGAGGCTAGCAACATGTCTACTGTGTGTTTTTACTCGCAATTAAAAAATAGATCGCCACTTGTTGAAAATCAAGTGGGTTATTCTAAAGAAAGGAACATTTCAACACAAATGTTAAATATTTGTCTAGGAAATAAAAGAATTGCAAAACAGAACTATATTATGTTATATTTAAATCAAAACACTAATTATTGATGCTACTAGATCAGACTGTCTGATGATATCGGCTTTCTGACCCAAAATGCACCAAACATTGATGCTTTATTGTTTTTTTTTCTCTTTTTAAAACTTAATCCTGTTCTGCAAAATCTAAAACTATAAACAACAATAGCCCCACCCTTTCCCTCCCTCTTCCCAAAACCTTCTCCCTAACCTCCGACCTTTCGCTCAACCAAACACCATGAATAAATAATTGAACATATAAATAACTTGAAGCATAATAATGATTACCAAATTGACCGGATTCAGCATTAAATAACCCGAAAAGGGTTAATATGCCGTAAAAAAACAAAAAAAAAACACCCAGGCATTTTTAAATATATATATATATATATATATATATATATATATATATATATATATATATATACGTGAACACACATAAATAACTAAAAATATATAAACACCCATACACACACATATATATATAAAATATATATATATATATATATATATATATATATATATAAAATATATATATAAATATCCATATATATAATATATATATTTTATATATATATATATATATATATATATATATATATATATATATTTTATATATATATATATTTTATATATATATATATATATATATATTATATATATATATATATATATATTATATATATATATATATATATTTTATATATATATATATATATATATATATATATATATATATACATGGGAATTCCTCTTCTATTGTGAAACAGGAAAGCCCAAGCGTAGGAATTTATCACCTGCAGACTGACGTAGCAAAAAAAGAGCAATAAAAATAACAAATAAAAGGTGTCTCGCACCTATTATGGACGATAAGTCGTTCAAGGAATTCCGGATATGATGCAGTGATTATGTTTGTTGAAGTCTCTTCAAACGTTTGCAACGTCACTCATAGAACACAGACACGGGTGGAAAGAATTTGAGGCTGCGAAATAAAGAAGGAGTAGTGGGGGGAGGGGAGTAAATATAAATCTGAAAGTTTTACTTTAGTTTTATAGTTTGTTTATTTTCCGCCCGAAAGAAAGAAGGAAAAAGAGAAGAAACGAGTATATTTCTAGTCATACATTAACGCTTCTATCATCGACGACGATGATTATTATTATTATTATTAGTAGTAGTAGTAGTAGTAGTAGTAGTAGTAGTAGTAGTAGAATTACTCATATCGGTTGTTACCTGTGATTTATTACGGATAGAAACCGGCAGTATTCCCTGGAGTCTGAGTGACAGTGTTGCAATACCCGTTCCTTCGGGGGGGGGGGGTCCAGTAGCATCAAACAAAACACAACGATAGAGACAAAGACGTGCTCGAGAAACTCTGTTTCTTTATTCTTCACCCCCAGCTGGTGTAAGTTGGGTATACACACATATATATAATTAAATATTTTTTTGTTAGCAAAAGTCCTTTGGTATTATTGTTCTTTTCATTGTCTTACGAAGAAACCTCTTACTTTACCTTGATGGCGGTTGATTTTTGAATCTACCCAACGTAGGTTATTTTCACGAAAACCAGGCAGAATGATTTACCTTCCAACCTAGAGGGAAACACGACAATACGTTCTGTAGCAGTCTGCTCCCGGAATCTAGGGAAGGCTTGTAATACCCATGTCAGTTGTTTACGGCAGTTCGACCGTGGTGGGGGTACCTCTCTTCGGGGATGACCCACGACAAGTTTTCCTCTATATCCTCCCAAGTTGATCTCTGCTACGTAAGCGCTCCTTCTTCCTTCGTTTAAAACCGCCGTTTTAATGTCTGACTTTGCACTTTGGGTTCCTTTTTTTTATAACATCGTGCACCTGACTCTTTTGAAGGTTACCGAGTCGTTTTTGTTTACGACGTCATACTCCTAAATGAACTCGTCGACCTCAGACACCTGGGTTCGTTCAAAGGTCACTGATTCATTTCCGTTGTTCTTTTAGCCTAATTGACAATATATCTAATCCTCGGTTTTCCTTCATTATTGCGGGGTCATTCCCTTAGCCTCCCCGTGACGTCACATGCGCCACTACTCAACATGTCTGCATCATTATTTTACAACAGCATGTCACCTGAGATTCCCATTAGTTTTCGATCTATCCCAATTTTATTCAAACCAACGTATTTTTCTAATCATATAGTGAGTTCTCTCAATGGTTTTCCAAAGGAGTCCAGTACCCTCCGTGTCCTTCTAGTCGAAATCTAGATAGTGTTATCCCTCCTCGGTCTTTCAATATTTTAAGACTTTCCAGACGAATGCTTTGTTCTTAGCGGATGTCAGATTATAGTATCTTCTTAACATATATTCCTATGCAGTCTTGTGGGGCACCTGTCTTACCAATTACAACAACATCAACAACCGCAGAGAAACGAACTCTAAAATATTCAATATTAACTTGTTTAAAATGCTTGATGTTGATTTGATCAAAATACTCAATCTCGATTTGTTGCTTGTACTGAACTTAAACCAATTAGAAAATGTTATTTCCTGGAGCCGGACACCTTTTAATTTTATCTATATAAGCAAGCGAACATGCGCTGTCTTCGGTAAGATGCAGTTAGACAGCTATGTTATTTACAACACGGTTTTATTACCTGCCACACATATTCTTGGCGCGCGTATGTGTTCTGGTCATAGTCTCTGACTACTAGAATCTCGTCAAAACAACACAAATCACAGTCATGGATTTACTTTTAAATATAACGAGAGCTTATCAGTTTCACGAACTCACTCACAAGTTCACGTACGTGCGGACATAACAACACTTTCCTCGTCTAAACTGTTGGGTTTTTTTGTCATAACCTTTGAACTCTACTCAACAAACCAACATATTTGACCTCTAAGCATTTCTTAACTCTTTTCTTGGTCCATTACTTTTGGTTGTTTAACAAAACGTACATAGAATTGATATATGTTGAAATACCTCTCGGGCGCTGGCTTTTCAACCCCCACTTTCCGACCCGATCTTGGGTCACATCTTACTTGTGGGAGTAGGATAAAACTGGCCTTGTGCCTAACTCCTGGAGAGGAGTAAATAATACTTTGATCAATTTATATTTCGAACTGTGTTCACAATTGTTAATTGTATTTCAAACTAGCTCTATTTGCCACTTCGCTATCACTTCGCAAATTTTGCTACTTGAAATACTTAAAACCAATGTTTTTAATAATTAAAGATAATACCTTTCTCATTTATTCATATTAAAAAAGAAAAACATTAATATTATTCATATTAATAGAGATAAACATTTTTGTAAATTCCATACAAATTTATTTATCTTTTAAATTAGTCCACAAAGAAATGAAAAGAAAGAAGAAATCAATTCGCCTGGGAGATTGCGTGTGTCTTACAAGTTAGTGACGGCTGAAAACGCATATTTAGACACAAATGCGAAACTTTAGAGCACACGATCAAAAGAGTCATTGATTAAAAAAAACAATAAAAAATAAAATGTGGTGTCGGTAAGGAGAGAGAGAGGGAGATAGAGAAAGATAGAGAGAGAGAGAGAGAGAGAGAGAGAGAGAGAAGTCAGTCACTCTCTCCTTTCCTCTCTGTATAATCTTTTCTTGCTTATGTTTCGTCAGTATATATTTCTTTCTAGTGCGATGTTAGTTTAATTTATATCTCTTTCACTTTTAAGAAAAGTGTTTGCAATTTACTCTCTTTTAAAATTATGTAACTTTAATTAATTCTAAATATAGTCAAAACTAGTGCATATATAGCAAAAATAGGATAATATAATTACAAATAAATAACATTAAACATTAACTGTCCAATATTATTTACGGTTTAGTTTTGTATTATATGTATTCGTATTCAATCAATCAATAAATTTTATTGGCAAAAAATATAAAAT
Source organism: Sepiola atlantica (assembly GCA_963556195.1). Taxonomy (NCBI): domain Eukaryota; kingdom Metazoa; phylum Mollusca; class Cephalopoda; order Sepiida; family Sepiolidae; genus Sepiola; species Sepiola atlantica. The sequence continues at coordinate 89,648,159 of OY744524.1, forward strand.
TCCAACAAGCTATATAAAAGACAGTTGAAAGATATTGCACCCATATATATCGTCTGAATGTTTGTCGAAGGTGACCCTAAACATGAATATGGTAAGCATAATCACGACCTCCTCTGGCAGGCTATTCCAGAGAGCCGAAATACAGATAGAGAATGCTGTCATTTTTCTGTTGAAATGAAAGCGACGATGTTACATCTGTGAGTGTCCTCGCAGACCGTGACTAGGTGTTAGCGTGAACAACTCCTCTAAAGGCAGATTTACATTCCCCTGGATGATGCTCTATGTCAGAATTAGGTCCCCTCGCATCCTTAGCTGTTCAAGTAAGGACAGATTTAGTATTTAAGCTGTTTTTTTGTAGGTAAGCATGGAGAATCGCGTCACTATCCTGGTTGCCAATCGTTGAATACGCTCCAGGTGTACGATATCATTTTGAATATGGGGATTTGTTGCGTAGATGCCATACTAAAGAATGGGCCGTACAAGGCTTATGCATAGGGGCCGGAAATCATTTGCTATTAGGCTTAGAACATGTGGCAGAAAAAGTGGGGAAACGGTAATTTTTCTGACCCTGAACTGCACTGTTTTCCCTTGTGACCTCAAATTAATATTACAGTTTTTAATACCATAACTACCTTGAGGTAGATTCAGATACCTATGGTTACTCCTAACCCTAACCCTATGTTAGGATTGTGTCCCCTCGCATCCCTCGCTACTCAAGTTGTAGTCGTTAACAGTTTCTAGTGGACTACCTTTCCAACCTAGTCAGGTATCTTTTTATATTTCTTTCGGGGTAGATTTCTGCATTCACTTATGATGTGGTTTAACGTTTCATCTGTTTGTCCATAGAGTCTACATTTACTGTTTACTTAAGACTTTTTGATCTCAGCTCTGCTCTAGTTTGTTCCAATTTATTTATTTTGTTCGACTGCCAGTAGCGGATCGATTTCTCCTTCAATCTCTTTCTCGCTGCCACGCCCAGGTTTTCTCATGTGCTACACCTGGAATGGATATCCTACATCAATTTAACGCCATCATCTACCTGTAAAAGAGTAAGATACGTCCTAAGATTGAGTACTGCTACTAAATATGGGGAGGTGTCGCTCAGAGCACTCTGTACTGCATTGACGGCGTACAAAACCGACTTCGTAATCTAGTAGGGATGATCTTTTCTATACAGTCTCTTTGCTACAGAAGAAACTTTGTTGCTCTTTCTATATTCTATCGTAATTTCCACAGTAGATGCTCGACTGAACTTCAAATTCTGCATCCTTATAAAACATCCACAGCAAAAACTCGTCTAACTAACACCACTGCAAAGAAATTTCCTGCCTTCCTCTGTATACCTAAAAACAAACGAAATTAACAGGAACAGAGTTTCTTACCGAAAACTTTACTTCCTTTAATTGTTTTGTGCATTTACACATTCAGGGTGGTATCGATTTTTAAAGGTGGTCAATGAGTTTCGACAATGGGTATAATAAGACTTATTTCGTACTTGAAATGAAGTGAGAGGGGTAAAATAATTTTTTTGAAAATAAAATAAATACTTTATAAAAAGACAGTGCCAATGCAATTTAATTGCTAACACAAATCAGGCGTGTATGGTATAGTGACATATGTTTTTAATTTTCGAGGCATACCTCCTTTTCAAAACAGAAATATTAACTCGACCTAGAAAGCGTTTTCATCAGCCAGGTTAGCGCTAGGATGAAGGTTTGGTTAGGGTTACGGTTTTTCTTCATTTTATCTATTTACTGCTGTCTCGTATCAAACGGTATTAGCAACCAAATAACATTGTCTCCGCCTTCAACGAAAATTCAACTTCTTACATACTACCCACAATGCTTCAAGCAAACTATAATATCTTTCGAAATACTTTATTTTAACATTCATTTATTAATTAATTAATACAGAAAATTTCGTTAAGATAAGATAATTCTCTTGTTTTGGTGAATCTTTTTCAATCCACAAGTATTTATTATTTGATTAAAATAAAAAAAACAAAGGACTTTCACTTTCATTGTCCGTCCCTGTGGTATTCTTATAGATTAAGTACATTTGTCCCTGTTTTCTGGCTTTTACGTTTTACTCTTTCGAATCTCGCTACAAGAGAAAACCAAAATAAAATAAGTCTTTATAACAAAATCATTAAAATAATAATTAGCGTTCACTTTCACTGTCCGTCCCTCTTTGTCGTATTCTTAGATCCATTAATATGTCTGGCCGAAATAAGACATTAAGACAAGCGCATGCATTAGATATAAACATGTTTCATATTTATTAGGAAGAGGTTCTCTCCACTGAAAGGAAGGGAAATGAGAAGAAATCGGTGCTATTGAACTTTCTTAACTGAAGTAATTTCGTTTCGGTTAATTGGGGTTTTGTATTGCCCTCTCTTACTCATGTGTACAGGATATTTGAAATTATTTCGTACCCAATTTTTATTTTATTCCTATTTATTTACTATAATCATTGTTTTTTTTTTCTCCACAATAAATTATTTTTCAAAACATACTTTCTCCAATAAATTATTAATTAATGGTTTCAAACCATTCGTTACGGTCTTGTAACATAATCCTAAACCTAATTCTAACTTAACCCTAACTGGCAGCCATTAGAACTCAGGGTTTGTATTAAAAAAACGTCGTAAACTGTCCTAAAACGCTAGAATAGTTCGGAAATTCATGATCATTTTACGTTAAATTTTAACCAGATCCCCCACATTAAATTCTAAATAAATAGTAGGTGCTTATGCAGTTTACGAACGGGGCTATTTTTTAGATATGATTTTTAAGTTGAATTCACCTTTTACGGTATCTTTTGTTTATTAATTTTTTAAGTGAAAGTACAGAATAGTTAATAAAGCCCCCTCCCCATGTTAAGAAAGTCTTTCTAAATAATAACGTTATTATTTCAGCCCGTTCCGTAAACTGCATAAGTACCAAATATTATTCTGTTTTTATTTCTTCTTCTTTCCTGTCAAGTGTTTCAGGATGTTTACATGAAATCGTCTTTAAAAAAGTAGCATCTAATTTGTTTGTTGGCTGGGGGTCAGCGGAGGGTGCTAATTTACAAATGGGCAAAAAAACATCTTAATCGTTTCGGTCTTATTTGAAAGGTAAATAAAATGACGTTCCACCGTAATAATAAGCTATACAAAAACCCAAACGAAATTGCTTCAGTCTATAAAGTTCAAAAGTACCGAAAAATCAAGTATCGGTTAAATGAAGATGGCGGTTGGTTAGCCACGGTGGTGGCGATGGCGTCAGTGACGAAATTAAGCGCTGTCTGTGCCGGCTTTTGGCACTTCTCGAATTTATGATCTTGACGGTTCGTCGAAAATATTTGCAAGGTCCCAGATGTTTGGCGACTAACTAATTGCCATTCATAAACATTCGACAAACGATGGTAACAGCAATTAAAAAAAACTGCATCACTAGTAAAATAAGTAATAAAAATAAGATTGAGTTGTGTGTTTTTTGTGTGAAGGACGAGGTTAACTGTGGGGCGGTAGTGTCTTGAAGGTAAGTAGGCAAAGAGGAGAGGGAGCGAGGTGCAAAGTGGAGCAGGTGTTCGGAATGAAGACTCCCACGCGCGACATCTTTTATTTAAAAAAAAAACGAAGGTATTTCAAGAATTCTGTGTCCACTCCTCTGCGCCGAAAAAAAAGAATGTCGGCGAAGGTGGGTTGGCATCGCAATGGCGTAAGAATTAAAAAAGAAAGGTGGACGGAAAGTAAGACTTTAAAAACAAAAAAAAGGTCGAAATATAAGATCCGGGAACAATTTGTTTTTTCTGAGAAATTTGACAGACTGGCCTCCTTTTTTGTCTTGACAGACAATGATTATCTTCTGAAAACGTGCTCGGCATGCTGATGAGTTTGGAAGAAATTGTGTAACCTAATGACTACGTGTTTATAGAATTGTGTGGTCTTATTTTCCGAAAAGGGGTAAGGGATGAACCCGCTTTTAAGTACAAGGGAGTTTTGGATTTTTTTATATTCGTGTCAAACTCGGGAATCTGTACGGAATTTAGAACGCGATCCTTTATTACATAATCTACGAGGCTAAATGGCTCTCTTACCTGGTAGAAGTATTTTCTAATTCGTAAGTGTATTCTAAGAATCACCTGTATTTGGGATTTAACCTTCAACATTTACTAAACAGTCACTTAGAACTGATTATCACTGAGCACTTGTATCCGTTGTGCCACGAACAATTCTAGTATAAATTTTAGGAGCCGTAAACATATTCCTCTTTTATGTGTGTAGTTTTACTATTTATTACTACTTATTGCTATATATATATATATATATATATACATTTTTATATACATTTTTTATAACACTAATGTTTTTTGGTAAGAGCTCAATAGTGTAAACCTAGAGTTCTACTATATTTTTTTAACTTGTAGGTAAATAATAACAGTTTCTTTATGAATTTATGAGAATTTGTTCCCTGCATTTGACGAGGTTTACGTAGTATTTTATAAAATATATATATAAACAATATTTATAAAGAAATATTACATTATTTATACCTACATACGCCGGCTTTTAGAGCTTACGCTCTCATCAGTGTATGAAGTGATAATTTCAGACGGTCACAAGGCGCAAACCCGGTTCACAGAGTCAACCAAGACTGTACGCTTTCGCTCTATCTTCGCAGTCATCGGACATTATTATGTGATACAGGAGAAATTAAGTAATATTTTTACCTAAATAAAGCGGGTGGTAAACATCAGATTATCTAGAGGGTTCTACGAACATAATCGAAACCTTGCCTATAGCTAAGTGACAGCCGGTTTTTAATATCTCCGAGGAGTACTCAACTTTAATCTCTTAAAGGGGTTTTATAACAATATTCACAAAGACATATAAAATTATCTATACGAACATACACCGATAGTTGCATGCAAAGTTGGGAAAGGTATGGACCATAACATACACACAAAAAAGCACAGAATCAATATTGCCACTTTCATTCTATTGATTATCAGTTTCGCAACTGACATGTTTTTTGCTTGCCATACACAAAGGCAGAGATGACCAGAAGACGACGGTTCTTGATGCCGACTCTATGATTCTCACCAGAACCCTGTTAGCCAGCTAGCTCTGATAATACCACGTTGTCATCGACCCTGCCACAGTGAGGATGGGTTGGACTTTATGACGGTGTTGTTGTTGTTCATCCAGTCGTAGTAGCAGCTTCTGTGAGAGAGTTTACAGTAGAACACACAATAAGACACGCTTTTCAAACTATATTTTTTTCTTATTTGTAAGTTTCCAGTGGTCGTTGTGATAAAGATTCATTAGCAAAACATCTGATCGGTTATGTGTATGCGTATGTGTGTGTGCGTACGTACGTAGTTTCTGCAATTGCCGCCGGCTCCAAAAGCTTGTGCGTTGCTTGCTTCCCTCAACTGCGTCAACTCATTGTCTCCTTAGCTGCCGTGCTCAGTGTGTCTATTTTTCTATCTCTTTACCTGTTTATATAAACGTTTGGCGTTTTGATCTCTCGCTAATTAATTTCTAAAATAAATTCTTGTTCCGGTTTTGGCCACATTCCAAAAATGTATTGTTATTTTGTTTTCCTTCTAATCTACTTTTCTCATGTCGGAATTTGAATTCGATATCATCTTATATTTGAAGTGGGGGGGGGGTCAGTTAAATTACATTTTGAACACTCAATCATTGTTTGTGGTCATATTTCTTATTTCTAACATTATCTGTCAGAAATTTATTTTAATTATCGTAATATTTTTTAATTTCTATTTTGAAAACAGTTATCTGCATTTTTCTTGTATCCCCCTTACCGTGTTACAAGTGGTGCAATAGTTACCGGTTCCATCTACGGGGTCGGCGTGTCTTGTCCGAGTTGCGTCGTGCCTATTGCATCAAGTTCACTAATTCTTTTGATGTAGCACCCCTAGCGGAAAGTCTGTAATATTCCACAAATGGTTATATGTGATGTTGCTTCGTATAAGTATGTCTGACGAAGCCATTTTCTTCAATAAGGATGCCACGTTACATAAGGATTTAAATAACGCTTGATCTTTTGTGCTTCGCATCTAACAGCTCCGCTTCCGGATCCAGCACTACACCATCACCAGGAGGACACACTTCACAGTTTTGACCCCCACTCCTCAACCGATTTTCTGAATTGACAGAACCCCTCTGCTCATAAATGCTATCAAGCAAAATCTTTTCTCTGACTCACTTTACTCAACGGTAGAATGATTCCTGTTGTGATTTACTTCTTGGGGGTGTCTACTACGTTTTATTGTTTATCTGAAGATGGCCGTAGAGAACGCACCATGTTTCCGTGACACTTCGCGTCGTCAACTTTCGGGTAGGTCTCGGAACCGCCCAAGAGTTGACGAAACTATTAACCAATCAGGTTGCAGCAGGGTTTGAACAATGAGGTTGCAAGCAAGCAGACGATAACTTTTGGAAGAAATTCATTTCTACGATCTGCAGCGCATTAAAAAATGAATTTCTACGATATGTGTCAGCGCGTTGAATCTCCTAAATGACTTATTGAGTTCTGTCAACAACGTTCACTTCTAGCGAAAGACAAACCCTAACCCTAAACCTTACCTCTAAACCCTAATCCAGAAAATGTTAAAAAAAAACATTGAAAAAGAAAATGAAAAACAAACAAACAAGAAATTGGTTAAAAACAGTGGTTTCGTTGTTTGTTATATAAAAAATCATCTTTTGAAACTTTTCGGTGAATAAAAAGCATTGTATTTAAAAACATTTGATAAACAATGGTTCCTTGGACAAAAAATAAACATCTAATTAATAACAGTTGTTTAGCTATTGTTTGTTCGTTTCTTTTTTTTCAGATATGTCTTTTAATTTGATCTTCTTCGTCTGAATTTATCGTTTGCCAGTCTTCAATTTATCGTTTGGCAGTTTTCGCCTCGTCAACTCTCGTGCACTTCCGAGACCTGCCCGAACGTTGACGACGTGAAGTCACGGAAACACTGTGCGTTCTCTATAAGATTACCGACTTCAACTATTTAAAACAAAAACGTGTCAAGCGTCTTTCCGCTTTGTTGTCCATTTTTTCTGGGCGGTGAACAGGTCTATCACTGAAATCATAGAAAAACAGAAAATTATTTTCTTTAGCTGATAGTTTCGTCAAACATTTCCTAAGTATTTATTTGCAGTAGGTTTGATCCTAAGTTAAAACGCAAAATTCTAAAAATCTGGCACTGCTAACTTTAATTGCTAATATATGTCGGCCTTCCCTCATGTTTCGGAATTTTTAATGAGGATTGATTATTTGTATAATGTTGATTATTTGTATAATGTTGATTATTTAGACTACTGTTCTCATCTAGGATGCTATTCTCACAACGGTTTAATCGATGTACTCGCTGACCTTCTTAAGATATCCAGGTTCGCAATATAGATTCCCGAGTTCGACGAGACGTACCTGAAGCAGGTAGGGGATTATATCAACCGAAACATTGTAAAAAATGTCAAAATTGCTCCGTTGGGAACGAAACGGACTGACAACATGGGCTCCATATTTTCGATTCTGACTTCCGATTGTTTTTTTTATGTTTCCGAATTTTTTAGATTAGGATTGATAATTGTGATTATTTGGATTATTCGGACTACTGTACTCATCTTGAGTGTAATTCTCACAAACCAAGACGAAAAGAAGAGTCCAAATAATGCAAACAATACACATTCCTAAACTTATTTCTTCATATATAGTGAGCTCGCTGTCGAGGCTCCTCTGCTGAACAAAGCACAGCACGTCCCTGCTACTTTGTGACTCTTTATCGCTCCAAACACTTTCTCACAACTGAGGCTATTCTCTAATTCTACAAATCTACAATCAGACTATGTATGGAGTACTGTTGGCATATTTGCACTGGTGAATTTCTGTCTCATTTGAAAGTTTTTGATAAGGTGCAGAAAGGTATCTGTAATTTGATTGGTCCTACCCTCTCTTTCACAGATGTGATGTTGCAAGTCTCTGTCGTTTTTATAAATACTATTATGGCATGTGTTCTTCAGAATTATGTTATCTATTCCCCGCTTCTTTTGTTCCAGCTCGTTTGACTCGTTTGTCTAGTGGTCTCCACCAATTCGCTGTTTTGATACCTCGTTGTAGTACAGCTTCCTATTCAAGTAGCTTCTTTCCAAGAACCACGGGCTTGTGGAACTCTCTTCCTGTTGACTGTTTTCCTCCTACTTATAACCTTGGTCTTTTCAAGACTAAGGCCACTAGGCATTACCTGTCTTTGCGATAACCATATTTGTTATTGTTAGCTCGTTACATCAAATGGCTTCATGCCTTGTCTGGAGCGATTTCCATAAAAATAAATCCTTGCTCTCCCATTTGCAGACGATTGACTGTATTTATCAAAACTGTGTTTTGTATTGTTACACTTTTATTTTTAACTAACAAAGCACAAGTTTATTTTTTCAATTCAACTCATGACTCACATGTTAAAAGGGATTTAACTTTGAATTCCAATTTCAGAATAGCACTAAGAAGCACATTCCAATCTTTACCTAGATTTTATCAGCCCACGTTTGTTACAACCCCAGCACTCCTATGGTCGTAATAGATATAAGGACTCCCCAAATTTCCAGTACTCTCCACCTTTTTTTGATACCCACCGCAAATGACCTTGCGGTATCGCAACAGTCGCCTACCATTGATTTCTCGCTGGTAACGACCATTGTTCTCCTCTGGGATTTGGGTGGCAATAAGCTACCACAAGGTCCCAGTACTCTCCGCACTCTTCCAGTTAAGGTCATCATCATCATCATCATCATCATCATCATCATCATCATCATCATCATCATCATCATCATCATCATCATCATCATATTATTATTATTATTATTATTATTATTATTATTATTATTATTATTGTTGTTGTTGTTGTTGTTGTCGTCGTCGTTGTCCACTTTCTACTCCCATTTCAAGGATGAGGTAAATAGACATATTTCGTTCTGGTTAGCTCCTTACATCAAGTGGCTTCATGCCTTGTCTGGAGCGATTACCATTTAAAAAATAATGCCAACAAAACGATACACAGAAAAGTTTGTTTATTTCGGACGACAGAGTTATTGTTTTGTGTATTATTATACGGTTGCCCGTTAGATGTATATATATTTAAAGTAATTCATGTTTTGAAGTGAAGTGTACAGTCGTTACCCAAGCATACGTAGTATAAATAAATGCCAGTCTATGTCTGACTTGTCCAAGAAGTTTCAGTCATAAATGTCCAACAGACTTTGTTTTTGTTTCGTTGTTTAATATAAGCACACCTATAGAGGGAGTGCAAAAGTGTAAATAACGTTGACGCGCTCTTCACCTTGGCGCTGCTTTGATTTACGTTATCATGGTCTTCTTCAGATCAGAAATAGTTTGGAGAGTGGTCTGATAGACATTATCTTTGCCACAACCTCAGAGATAAAAAATCTGGGGTTAACATCCGGTTATTCTTTGTTATGTTTTACGACATATCAATCCTTTTGGGTTATTTAATGCCGACGCTATTTATATTGGTAAAAGGATTGTATGCTTGAGGTTCATAATATTTTTTTAATATTTAACAGATTTGGATGAATTTATTTTATATGTGTATATTTCTTGAGTAAACAGTCTGCCATTGATAATGTTTGTTTTCCTAGAGAAGTTAAGTTTATTGAACTTATAGATATTAGTTTTCTGAGTATAAACTCACTATTTTCAGAAAAGACATTATGATTTCCACTTTCGTGTCTTTAAATAGTTCCTTCATAGTATCAAAATTGTAGTGTTTGCGTCGCATGAGAGCAAAATCAACACCTTCTTACATAAAGTGTTTCACTGTGTATAGTACTTGTCAAGTCGCACACGATGGTGGCTCCTTCTTCTAAAGCAGGGATGAATGCGTGGCTTTTGTGTGGCGAATACGGAGTCGAGAGAGGACGCCTTCCTCCCTTTGTGACTTTCTAGAGCCCTATCCTCCATTCTCCTAGATCAGGTTGCATTGTCAACAATTTATTGCATGCATTACTGCTTCATCTAGACTGCCATTTCTTACGGATATATACCTGTATGTTCGTCTTTCCGGTGATTGTAAAGTTCATGTAAGATCACACCCCTTCATATAAGACGAGCACCAAAATGTCCCCGCATATAATATTGAACGGCGATTTAAAAAAGAGTGTTAGGCATTCATGAGTGAAACTTGGTGGACAAGTCAGGCATAGATTGAAGTGTTTTTGTACCAAAAAATGGTAAGATTGCAGAAAGGATTGAGAATTCTATTAACGATTTCTTGAGTGTTTTTTTCACCCTGTATTAAAAGAGTTCACCAAGACTAAATTCGTCATTAACTGACGCGAAAAATGTTGATATGCCGTAAAACAAAAAAACAAAACAAATAATACCAAGCAATATAAAGAGAATGTGAGATAAAAAGTAAGAGAGGGGAAGAGGGAGAGAGAGTATCATGTCTGGCTTCCGATTGCATTAGGATTCATAAGAGAGACATGAAAGACCAGTTAAGATTGCTGTCATAAACATAACTCGATGCGAGAGTAAATGAATAAGGCGTTTATTTGCATTAATTACCGCCCGAGAACTGGGTGTAAGTGAGATGATTTGAAAGTCCACATTGTAATGCATTGCTTAGCGTGAGAAGGCAGGAGAAAATCATGTCAAGTCCCTTAGACGGTCGTCGCTCTTTTTCTCGAGTCTGGACGAAGCGGCGTATTGATGGAGTCTGAAAGTCGCTCAATTTAAAATGTTTCGTTTGCGAAGGCGGAGCCTTCATTGGTTTCTAGCTAACCTAACCGGCGTTGCACGGGTGTCAAAAATGCTTAACATACATTCTGTTTCAGGTATTTGCACGAGGGACAACGCGAAGGTTTCCAACATCTGTAAGTGAAAGTAGTGCTATGGAACCGATTGGAGTCGAACTTATTACACCCAAAGTGTAGTATCTGTTCCGATGGATACTGCACGCCTGTCCTGTGCAGTTCTAGGAGGTCCACCCTCCCAGGCTTTGTCTCCCCTCTTTGGGGAGGAGTAAGTTTATTGCTTACTGTCTGAGGCGCCCCTACCGGGGAATGCCGACGGGGCTGCCCAGGCAATTTTTAATGGCCAGAGTGCTCACTTTCTCGGGCGCTGGCTTTTCAAACCCCACTTTCCCGACCCGATCTTGGGTCATATCTTACTTGTGGGAGTAAGATAAAACTGGCCTTGTGCCTAACTCCTGGGAAGGAGTAAATAGGACCCAAGTTCTTTCTCGACCTTTTGGCTAAGAGCAAAGTGTAGTATCTGTTCCAATGGATACTGCACCCCATAGACTTGTATTGTCTTGGCCTTCGGGGCTTGATTTACGCCGGTCTATGGGTCTGCTCTGTGCAGTTCTAGGAGGTCCACATTCCCAGGCTTTGCTTTCTCACCCTTTGAGAAGGGGTTAGTTTATTGCTAATCGCCTGAGGCGTCCCTACCGGGGAATGCCGACGGGGCTGCCCAGGTATTTTTTTGTAGGCCAAAGTGCTCAAATTATCGGGCGCTGGCTTTTCAAATCCCTACTTTCGACCTTGTGTCACATCTTACCGCTGTGGGAGGTAGATAAATAACTTATTACACCCAAGTTGTCAGTCCGCGTTGTTAAAAATGTCAAAAAAAGCCATCTCTCGCCCTTCTATAAGAGTGGTGCTTAACGTTTTGGGAGGATCATAAACTTCTAAAACCATAGATCCCATTAAACTATAATCATTTTAAAATGAAGACTGATTACATTCATAATGCTTCTTTTTTATTATTATTCTAAGGAGTCACCACTTATCAAGAGCCAAAGGCCAGTTGAGGATAAGGGTGTATGAGTGTGATGTGGCTGGTGAAGCAACACCGTGATTATTAGTAATAAAACTTGAAAAAGACGATGTTGTAGTCAGCCTGGAAGCAGCCCCGTGGTTGATTGTTCCACAGACAGATAATTCTAAGAAAATAAATGTTGCTCATAGAAGTGTCGTTTAGATTTAGACAGACACAGAGAGAAAAGGAAATTATTGTAAGTGGTTTTAGCTAGACGTATTTTTGTTGTTAATGATTTAAAGGGAGCACCTGCCATGAAAATAACGATAGAGTAAAGAAAGACTAGCAGCGTCTCTTCTGTGAGAAAGACGTATTAAGATGAGAAGGGGACATTGCCCACTAGATTTCGAAGTCGGTTTTATACTCTGGCAAGGCAGGAAAGAGTGCTCTGAGCAGCGCCTCTCCAGATTGTGCAAGAGTATTCCATCTTAGAACGTATTTGGTTCTTTTACAGGTAGAGGATTGCGTCAGAAGTGAGATACCTTCTGGAATTAACTCAATCATATAAAGTTTTATATACGACATAATCATATTAGCACACGGAGTTCCGTTAGTTTACTGAAGTGATCCTATGTTTAGCCCGGTCAGTACTAAATGGGTGATCATTTTGCAATACCAGGTGCTGTATGTTGGAGGTTTCTCTGCTTGTCTCGGCATTGTTTCTAGTCGTCTTAGACTTCTTCTTGCCACTAGAGTCATGCAATACCGGTTCAGGAGAGGTGTGGTTAAGATTGCCTAACCCATGCTTCAAAATAGACTCCTCGTGAAGGCACCCTTGCAGATGCTATCCATTGTCTCTCAAGACTGAACGGAAGCCTGTAGATGTAATAAAGTTTTATAAATTAGAATTCTTTACATACTAGCCTTATATTTTACAACTATGTGTAGTGCATTCGTTTAAAAACATCGAAATACGCAACGTTTGAAAATTAAACAATTAAACATTTTTAGATGCCCTTCACGCATAGAATTCGTTGTATTTGATACTGTATGAGAATCAAAGATTAAATGATATGATGAGTTTTGGTCACAAAACAATATCATCATCATCTGCAGTCCGTAGAAGTTAAGATGATTGTTTCGCGAAGGGCACAAGGCAAACCCGACAATCAGCGAAGTCCCATCCATTAACTGTGGAGGTCCCCAGATGCTGGACAGCCTTCTACGGCAATAGCTTATTTCCTCGTTTTGGCGGCCTCTGGAACTCCCTCCCTGTCCTTTGTTTCCCTGACTGTACCAACGCTGCACACCTCCCAATTTAGGATGGAACCCAAAACTTACACCCTAATTCTCAGTAGTCTCTTACGTCTAAAGTAGCGGCCTGCCTTGTTTGAGATGAACTATGATAAAAAAGATAAAAGATCATAGTTCTCGACTTATTCTGTGTTGTTTTCTTTGCATGATTTGCAAATCATTGGCGTTGATATTCCTCCATCTTCAAGTTACTTTTCACTTAATTTCTGAATGTTAGTCTTCTCCTTGCACGATCCATGCTTTCTCCACACAGGTGAACAAACAACAGTTTTCTTTGGTAGTCATTCAGGTTTCATTTTCACTGTTAGATATTGAACGGGTAGATCCTTTAGTATATAATTTGGTTAACTGAGAATAACAAGAAATGGAACAGGCATTGAAGAAGCAAACGTCAACTTGATGATCCGAGTTGAAAAGTATTTAGGCTGTAGAACTATATTATAAACGAATATGAGGTCATAAGACTCAAAGAGAGAGAGAGAGGGTGATAACAAAAAGAGTCCATTTGACTGTACACGAAGCGTGCGATATATAATGACATGTGCTGACAAGATATAATTAAGTAACAATTTCAATATCTCTCTGTCTCTCCTAGAATAGAGAAAACGTTGATTAAATAACTCGCTGTATTCCATCAGTCTTAAGTATTGGTTGAAGGGATGTATAAAAGTTTTAATCACATGGCAATTTTCCCTTAGTATTGGAGGACCATATCGAAGCGCGTACGGGAAGAACAACTAGCAACCAAGGTATGAATTACCATTATGAACCTCAGGATTTTGGCTAGGAGCAGGGTGTGTTATCTGTTCTGATGCACTTAGTCTTTTCTGTCCTCGGTCAGTGAAGAGGAAGTCCTTCTAAACTGAGGCACTTTTTTATTTTTGTTCTAATCCAGAGTGCCTCTTTTTGGAGATCTGGATTTTTCCAACATCAATACCCGACCTTATGTCTATTTCTGCTCTTGTGGGGAGGCAAGTAAATAGGAATTACATTGTTTCTGCAATTATAACGGCCACAGGTTGCTGCACGTATGACACAAGGTTGAGTGTGAAAATCTCACATCTTACTTCTGTATTATAAGATGTTCCATAGATAACAGGTTTGCATGTTACAGTATTGTCTGGTTGGTGACCATGTCCTGCAAGATTATATTCAGCAAGCACTATGTAGCCATCGAGCCTTTTCAATAGAGTACGGGATACATTCCATTTTTCCACGCCATAGACACCTACTTATAATACTGTTCACTTTAGATTACGCGCGTCAATGTCTGTATATTTTTTCGCAGAGTCTCCCACATGCTGTATTAGCTTTGCTCATCCTGTCGAAATTCTTCGTCTAACTTTCCTTTCAACTGCTTCCTAAGCAGGTTAAGCTTTTTATTTTTTATATTTTACTAATTTAGCTTGGCCAAAACAAGGCATATTGCAAATGAAGCGTAAATCGCTACTGTGATAGTGGTAAGATTTATAAGGGAAAGCTGAGTGGGGAGTTGTGTAGCAAGGTGTTTGTTTTCATTATATTTTAATTTCTGCATGTCGGCACGGTCTGAGAACCAGTAGTGATTCTAAAGGAAATCGGTCCGAGGAAATAAGCTATTAGAGTAGTAAATCTGTTATCGTCTAGGGACCTCTACAGTGAAGGAGTAGGGTTTTCCTACTAGTCGGGTGGGTCGGGGTATTTATATTGAGGATGTACAAGTGCAGTAAATTCATCGGAGGATATTACGTGGAAGTACTTGTAAAACAAACACAGGGATGCAACATTTGGGCGATGCGACAGTGGCTGGAGTTCGACAGGAAGTGCAGGACCTATTAGGTTATAACTTTTTTATTGCACTCTGTCCAAGAGAGAGATAGAGGCTAGTGGTTGGTGCACCAGCTCAGATCGAACAACAATACTCCGTGCGCGAGCGAATGGTGCCTTTATAAAAGTACAGTATACTGGAAGGTCTAGGTTTTGTAGCCCGATAGAGGGAGTCTACTTTCTTTGCGGCACACTCGGCAACATATTTTATGTACTTATCAAACTTCATGTTACCTGAGAATGTCAGACCGAAGAGTGTAAACGCTGGACTTTCGGGAAGGGTGCTATCGGTCTTGTATTGTGTCAACTTTTTATCGTTGAACAGACACATGATCTCCATTATAATATGCATTTACTGATAAAAAATAAAAGAAAGAACATAGATTGGTTATAGTAGTTGCTGTTTGGAGTAGACTTGATTGGTGGGAAGGGAAGTATTGTTGCTTGTACTATGTATTTATTTTAGGATAATTGCTGCTATATTCATTGTAAGTGCTGCCAAATACTGGTATAACGCTTTGGTGCTAGGACTATGTGACCCGTGTTTAGGATAATTGTCTCCATAGCCAACGTAGTTGTTGACAGATGTGGATAGTCTTTTGCGTTCGATGACTGGTTAAACCCGACAGATAACCACACTGATGATATCATGTAAATCAGTATTTAAGGATAATAGCTAGGTAAAAGTCCAGATTCGCGTCGGTGACAGATTGCGATAAAAGATTGTGTATAGGCGATAAAAATGTTGTTTGTTTTAAATGATTAATCTATTTAGTATTACGCATAAAATCTGAAGAAAAACACTTATTAAATGAGTAAATATTGCTAGTATAATCGATGGATTTCCAAGGATTTACAAGATGGCGTCATACTCGATGATCCTCTTTTGTTACTGCTCATGGCGCAAAAAGTGGTAAAATGTGTCTTTTGTTCCTAATACTAAATTGATTTTTACTCCAAAAGGTTTAAACAAACAATTATTATCGCCCATACGCAATTTTTGAAGAATCTATCCCCGACGCGAAACTGGACTTTTACCAATAGCCAATATATCAATTGAGAGTGTTGGTACATAGAAGTGAGGCGATTACTTGTGAACTCCCTGAAAAACCTGTCGGAAAGAACAAAAGACAAAACGAAATAATTCTTTTAGAAATTAAAGTATTGGGGTCAGTTCCACATATAACTTTAACGTAAAATGATTCCCCGATTTTCAGACAATTATAGCTTTTTAAGGCAGTTAACCATTTTTTTGCTATAAGAGATAAATTCTGTGCGATGTTTTTGGGAGTCAAGCTAGAAAAGTTATTAAAAAATAATTACTTTAAAGCGATAAAAAATTAGTTATTAGTGACAAAATATAATTTTATCTAACTCTACGTGAAGCCGTCGCCTCCAAAATAACCCCCTTAACCCTACCACTAACCCTAAATCCAGGTACGATATTTTATTATCTTACAAGCTGTACCTACGCCACGTTGCCCAGAAAGAAATTAAAAAAGAACTGAATTATTTGCGAATAAACGGAAATTAATTTTGATGACTTTAATTTCTTTATCAAATTATTTTGTGAAATAGTAATATTTGAAGCACTCAAGGGAGAGAACTCAGTATAATTACACACGTTAACTTCTCTGTAATCTGATTGGGTAAGAAAGAGAAAATTTCTCCACTCTATCTCTTTTCTTAGTCGGAATAAGTATTTTCAAGACAACACAAAAGCTAAATAAAATATAATTTGTGCCAAAAACATAGTGAAAGTACAAAATGAAAATTTACAAATTAATGTTTTTGTAAGTACAACATCTTTATTTTGACAATCTGCAACTGTAATATTTGAATTTGTGTCAGAAGACAAGCAAAATTCCTTGATTTATAATTTCTTTTTAAGATCCTTAAGCTTAAATTTTAGACATTTTCTAGAATTAAGATCATCTAATGGATGTTGATCAAAATTAGAATACGGATTTTAAACAGAAGATTTAGTAAGATTATTATATCTTGATTTTAATCTTTATAAGGTGGAACCAATTTTATCCGTTTTAGGAGGAGTATTCTTCTAATAAATAAATATATATATATATATATATATATATATATATATATATATATATATATATAATAAATCTCAGTAAATCAACGTTTGTTTTCTTAAGGCATTTTACCTATATATTTTAATCTCACAAAATACAGAGGAAAATATTCCTTTGTATTGGGATTGTTATTTTTTTAATCTATTTAATTGATCTGATTAGCCGTAATTTGAGATTTGTTTACTGAGTCACCCATCATTTTAGGTTTCTCTCTATTATTCTTACCCTCTCTCATGGTAGGTGTTGTGTAAACCCTTCATTTCATACTGTTTCTAACACTCTCACTTTCACTCTCTCCCCCCCTCTCTCTCTCTTTCTCTGTATATATATATATATATATATATATATATATATATATATATATATATATATATATATAAATTATGGAAATTGCTCCAGACAAGGCATAAGAAGAAAATATATTACTTGAAGGTCAAAAACTAGTCAACGATAAGTGTTATATAGATATATTCTGAACCAGAAAACAGCAATTGTTCCCCCTTTGTCACATACATCACTAATGAATAGACAAAATAAAGGAAATCCGTCTATATATTTGAAATATATAAGTTGAAAACTCTTTACGTCAGTCGACCATTGCGTCTGCCTTATAGAATAGGTATAACTCTCAACGATTTATGTAGTTGTTCATGATGGCCGCAAGGGTTAACACGTCGGAATCTCGGTAAAATAACATGACTCCCGTTCCGGGGTTTCCATCCCATTCCGGGGTTGTATAATTATTTCTACACTGACTATTCCGGAAGGGTGAAACCTATGTAGATAAACAAATATTTATAATTATATATATATATATATATATATATATATATATATATATATATATATATATATATATATATGAAAGGGTATTTAGACATATTTTTTAAAGCATTGTTTCGTACTAGTATTATATTTTTTTGAAAAAACCATAACAATGGTGGTGTAAAATAAATAAAATTTATTTCAATCTTAACTTTCGAGAATATACTTCTCATTTTCAAAGAGTGTTTTTCTTTTCTTCTTTTTTTTCATCGTCCGATGGAAATGGACTTTTTGGTCAGAAAATCTCGTTATGTCTGTAGGCGAGGTGACGCCGGTTTGAATAAGAAAGGGTATTTAGACATATTTATATATATATATATATATATATATATACACGTCCCTAACAATTGTGCGAAATTATACAAACAAACGGAGAATAAACTCCACACGGCTTAGGTAAGCCAAATGTACCAGTAGCTGCATTACAACTAGTTGTCAAAAAACAACAACAAATATTAAATCATACTTATAAAAGGACGAAAAATAATCACGTATTTCAGACAGACCTCATAGTATAACGGTAGAGCATCCGACCACGGTTTCCGTAGTCGGGTTTCGAGACCTGTCATAGTCGGTACGCTCTGAAGAGTCGCGGTACGACGAAACACGGGTCAACGGGTAACTATTTTATCAATAAAATAAATAAATAAATACATATATATATATATATATATATATATATATATATATATATATTTGTCAATGAACAGTCGATGGTAATAAAAATAATTATTAAACAGCACATTGATATAGTCTATTATACGGCATAAGGAATATTACCATGAACATTAACAGAATGTATCTAATAGTTGGAGGAAAAGAGAGAGAAAAAAAGAGAGGAGGTATAGATTTGTAATTTTATTTTTGTAAATGTAACTGTTATTGCAAATCCTTTTTTTTATCAGCCGGGACAATTATTCGCATCATCCTGGTAACTTAGGGACTTCCGTGTCCCTTGACAGATCTGTCTTTGTCAGAAAAATGTATGGTTCGATTGGGACCAAGGAGGCCATCCCCCTGGGCATCATCCCGTCTTTCGACTTGAGAGTAGTTTATTGCCGGTCGCCTGAGGCGTCCGGCCGGGGAATGCCGACGGATCCGTTCAGGCCTATTTTTCTACTCTTCTAAAGAAGTAGTATTCTCCACATTAAGCTGACCTTGTGTCACATCTTGTTGGCGTGAGAAGCACGTACAGAAAAAAGTATTGATAGGGTCCTTTTTTTATACCAGCCGGAGAATCCTTTGGGTATTCTGATTCTAGGGTCCGTTTCGCCAGGTATCCGACTCATTTGTCTGGTTTAGATATGGTACGGTTCAGTCCTGATATGGTAGTTATTTTCCTTATTCAAACAATGTAACCCGCGGTCAATGTTCTAGTTCTTCGTTTGTCCACGGGATATAATCGAGATAGACCCCATAACCATAAACATTATTAAACTAAATAAGTCAGGGTACCTGGATGAATAGATTGTATTTGGATACATGGGGCACAATAATATACTGACGCTTTCGTTCATGATTGAAATAACGAAAAAGAAATACAACATTTATTTTATTTATAACTTGAATATTTACCGACATTATTTCAATTAATGTCACTCTACTTAAACGCCTTTTTATGCACTCAATACTGAGTACAGTATTTAGTCCCACTCCCAAAATTTAATATATTAGAAAATATAAAAATTAAGAATAAAAAAGGTAATATTGTGCTTTGGGATGGGCGCAAGAAGACAGAGTTCCTCATTCAAACACAGGTAACGCTGTATATATATATATATATATATATATATATATATATATATATATATATATATATATATATATATATATATATATGTATATATATATGTATGTATGTATGTATATATATGTATGTATATATATATATATGTATATATATATGTATATATATATGTATGTATGTATGTATGTATATATATATGTATGTATATATATGTATGTATATATATATGTATGTATATATATATATGTATATATATATGTATGTATATATATATGTATGTATATATATGTATATATATATGTATGTATATATATATGTATGTATATATATATGTATATATATATATATATATATATATATATATATATATATAACGTGTGTGTCCTCTTTATTTTCGTGTCAATTGAATTGTAAGCGCCTCTTTGACTGCAATGTGACTGTGAAATCCCTTAGCGTCGCTTTTGTTCCGCCCGTGTCGTCCTTTTTTATTTTGCAATGAAAAGACTTTTACGCGTACCCAGTCACTTATATGAAACTAGCAGGGTCACTGGGCGTTGTATTGGATCTTGGAGAAAACTAGAATAGTTAAATGAAATGTATGTGACATCTTTTTTTAACACTCCTCTCTCAGTCAATGATTTTACTTATAGAAGACAACTTTACGTACAGCTGCCCCTCTGCTAATTCATGCGATAACTTTTACATTTGCATTATAAGTGGCGAAAGAAAGCAAGAAACAGCAAATAATCAGCAGCCGACAGTTTGACCTAGTTGCGGTGTTGTATTTCGGAGATGTACTAGTAAGAATAAAAAATGTGAATTATCTGCCCACCACATGCACTTATGTGGTCCCTGGTTACCCCAAATCAATATTGCAGTATTCTTAGCCATGACTATCATTAGGTATAAATGAGGAATACAATTTAATTAAATCGTTTTATTCTTACTTTTACATTTTATTATACTGTATGTAATTTTGGAGAAATTGTTATGAAGTCTGTGAAATTTTTACTTGTTTGTTTTGTCCCGATACTTCTGAACCCTCTTTTATCAAAATGAAATATATTATCTAAGTACTCCGGGTACGTTGGTTTAGAATATATATGAATATAGGGGATTATCTATAACCCCATAGGGGGAGTTTGTGACATTTTCTTTATATATGTCCGGCGCGTCCATAACAAAATCATGGAGTATGTATGAAGTACTGTTGTTATATTTGTGCTGATGAATGTTTATTTACTCCTCTGCAGGAGTTAGGCACAAGGCCAGTTTTATCTTACTCCCACAAGTAAGATGTGACCACAGCTTGGGTCGAGTAAGTGGGGTTTGAAAAGCCAGCACCCGAGAAAGTGAGCACTCTGGCCATTAAAAATTGCCTGGGCAGCCCCGTCGGCATTCCCCGGTAGGGGCGCCTCAGGCAGTAAGCAATAAACTTACTCCTCCCCAAAGAGGGGAGGCGAAGCCTGGGAGGGTGGACCTCCTAGAACTGCACAGGACAAACCCACAGACAGGTGGAATCAAGCCCCGAAGGACAAGACGACACCCGTCTATAGGGTGCAGTATCCATCGGAACAGATACTACACTTACTTCCTAGCGTGCCAGAAAGTTCTTGATAAGATGCAGAAACGTATCTGTAATTTGAATGATGTTTCTCGTTTCAGTCTTTTCTATAAATACGATTATAGTATGTGTTCTTTAGAATTGTCTGATTTATTCCCTGCTTTCTTTGTTCCAGCTCGTTTGACTCGTTGATCTCGTGGTCTCAATCTATTCTCTGTTTTGATACCTCATTGTAATACAGCTTCCTATTTCAGTAGCTTCTTTCTGAGAAATGCAAAAATTGCTTCTTGATGACTGTTCTACGCCTACCTATGGCCTTGGTCTTTTCAAGACTAAGGCAAATAGGCATTGCCAATCTTTGCGATAATCATCGTTTGTTCTTGTTAGCTCCTTACATCAAATGGCTTCATGCCTTGCCTGGAGCAGTTTCCATAAAAATATATTGCACCTTCATTAATCCAAATGTAAATATTTATCTAAGTACTCTTGAAAATGTAGTTTTAAAGTATATGGTTATGTGGGTCTATTTCCAATTCTCTAGAAGGTGCGTATCACATGTTTTCTTTTAATGAATATCCGGCGCCAATGCAGACCTACCAATATTTGCGTACCCCTATTGATCAAAATAAAAAGAACTTATCCAAGAACTGTGGTTAATGTAGTTTCAGAATATGCATGGTTATGTTGGTCTATCTCCAAAATCGTAAGAAGATTTCGTGATGTATTTCCTTTTTATGGTTGTCCGGCGTTAAGTGAGGCCCCGCGATATCACTGCACTACGTCCTTCCTTCTGAGGGTGGATGAGTTTACTGACTATGTTATGAGGCTCCTTTATTCTTGATGAAGCGCCCACGAAAAAATACAGATATTGTTGATCCCATCAATTTCCCCTTTTTAGGGGGGCAGCTGGATATTGCCCACATAAAAGTAGACCGTATGCAAGTCTCTCGCACACGCGCTCTATCTCTCTCGTGCCACTATGTAACGAATTTGACCTAAATAAAGTATTCTTATAGAATGCTTATAATAACTATTAAAGGAAATACATTTTTTCATTTGCCATAAAAATGTCTGACCCCGTGAAATAGTCTGGTCTCTATTGGCCCCTAGCGTATGAATATTACTGTATTTTATACCATAACCAGCTCGAACCTACTGATGTAAGGTTTCTAAGAGTATGTTGTGTAGTTTGTGCTTTTTTGCCAGACACGCAGAGAGAGAGAGAAAGAGAGAAAGAGAGAGAGAAAAAGAGAAAGAAAGAGAGAGAGATAATGCAACTTCCCTTTTATAATAGAAGATAAGAGAGACGCGTAGAAATGAAAAAAAATCTTATTCACGTCGAAAATACTTTTCTTGCTTTGTTGTCACTCCACTTTTCTTTTGTTGGGGTTAAAGTTCTTGTTATCTTCGCTTAAAAGCGAAAACGATAAAAAAAAAAAGAAAGTAAAACACGAACAAAAGCAAAAGCGAAACAACAAAAAACAATGAACCCAATATTATTTCTACCTGAACACGTAGTTCATGAACTTACCTAAAAAAAATGGCCGAATTGTCCGTCGGAAAATTGAAGCTTCCTGTTTGTATATCTATATATGCATGGGTGTACATATTGGGTTTTTTTTTGCTTGTTTGTTTGCATATCCATATATGTATGTTTGCACATGTATGATTGTTTTATGTGTAGAATTATACTTTTGATCATTTGATTTTTATAACATATGTATAGAAGTTTGGAGGAAGAATATTTTGTAGGTAAAATCGCGCTCATTTCTTGTCGGTAATTAAATCGGTTTTCTTTCTAACCTACTCCCTTTTCTTCTTCTTCCTACTCCTACTCCATCTTCTTCTTCTTCTTTTTCTTTTTCTTCTTTTTCTTTTTCTTTTTCTTCTTATTCTTATTCTCATACTTTTCCTCCTGTCTTGTCTTCTATTTTCTGTTTCTTATTTTTTTTGTCTTCTTCTTTCCCCCCTTCTCTGTCTTCTTCTTCCTCTCCGCAGTCATCTTCTTCACCTTTTTCTATGTTATCTTCTTCTTCGTCTTCTTTTTTCTTGTTGTTCTTCTTTTTCTTCTTGTTCTTCTCCTCCTTCCTATCCTTAGCTGTCTTCTTTTTCCATCTTCTTCATATATTTTCTTCTTTCCATCCCCCTGTCTTCTTCTTCATCTTCGCATTCATCTGTTTCACCTCTT
This sequence comes from Sepiola atlantica, assembly GCA_963556195.1. Taxonomy (NCBI): domain Eukaryota; kingdom Metazoa; phylum Mollusca; class Cephalopoda; order Sepiida; family Sepiolidae; genus Sepiola; species Sepiola atlantica. Next base: position 89,671,488 of record OY744524.1, read on the forward strand.
CCATCCCATTCTTCTTTATTACCGGTGTTCTTCTTTTTTTTCTTCATTTCGTCATCGTCGTCGTCGCTGTCGTTGTTGTTGTTCTTCTAATTATTATTATTATTTACTCACTAGGAGTTATCACACTGGTCATCGTCAGTGGTCGCCCACTGCCGACAACCTGTGGTATTCCCTGGAGTCTGAGTGACAACAAGTCTCCTCAGGCCTCCAGTATGCTCCACCTCTTTTCGTTCATCACCGCTGATGACCTTGCGGTAATCGCAACAGCCACCTACCAACGATTTCCCGCTGATAAGGGCCATTGGTCCCCTCTGGGGCCCGAGTGGCAACAAGCCTCCCCAAGGTCCCAGAGCTGTCCGCGCTCTTCCAGTGGAGGTCTGGTTTGCGCTTTCCCTCCTCGACCCTCTGTCCATAATTTTCGTGGCGTCAGCCTATGCTTGCGCCTCTCTCGTGCGGTTGTATTTACCCCGGTTCTGTTGTCTTGTGCTTCCATGTGTTTGTTCCAATTCGTTGCTTATGTGGGTTGGTTTCCGCATTCGAGGACATTTCTCAGGATTGTAGCTGTTTTGATCATTACTGTCCTTTGTATGGTCTCAGTTATCCCTTTGATTCCTATTTCTCCTAGTCTTTTCTCCATGTTTTTGGGGACTGTTCCTAGTGCTCCTATGATTATTGGTGTTATACTGACTTTCTTCATGTTCCATATTCCTTTCAATTCTCTGGCAAGTTCAGTATATTTGCTTCTTTTTTCCGTCTCTTTGGTCTTCACTCTGTGGTCTGCTGGAACGGCAAAGTCTATGATTTTGCAGGTTTTTTCTTTCTTGTTGATTATTATCATATCCGGTCTCCTTGCTGTTATGGGTTTGTCTGTTTGTACATTCATATCCCATATGATTTTGTGTTTTTCGTTTTCTAGTACAGTTTCTGGTTTGTGTTTGTACCGTTTTTTTGCATATTCGAAATTCAGTTGTTTGCACATTTCCCGGTGTACTTCTTTCCCCATGCTATCATGTCTGTTCTTGTATTCCCTTTGTGCTAGCTTGCTGCATTCACTTATTATATGATTTATCGTTTCGTCTCTTTGTCCACACAGTCGGCATTTGCTGTTTTCCTGGGTTTTATTATTATTATTATTATTATTATTATTATTATTATTATTATTATTATTATTATTATTATTATTATTATTATTATTATTATTATTATTATTATTCTCCTCATGTCCTGTCTTCTTTTTTCCTATCTTCTCCTTTCTCTCCTTCCCTGTATTGGAAGAATATACTGCTCGAAGAACTTCAGCTGTCGACCTTTTTTTATGTTCTTACTTCCTTCACTGTGACACTGTTTTAACTTTCGCCAACCTACACCCAACGGTGGAGGTAACATAGATAAATATCTTTTGTTGCTTTTTTTATAAAAAAAAAAGGCTTTGTTTTCCTTTCGTTTGACGACAATTTTGTTACTAAATATTATAGGAGGTTCATAAACACTGGCAACTCTTGTCATTATACAAAATAAAGACGCGGGTGCGTGTATCTACCGATAAGAAATCTATTCAACTTGTAAACATTTCGTAATATTTCAGCATATTTAGTTGTTTCTACTAGAAGGAAAACCCGACGTTACCCGGGATTTAATGAGGAACACTACTATGGCATTTTTCACAATGCTAATACCACCATATTCCGTTCTTTGTGTTTTACTGCCCATTTTGTTTCGTTTTCTTAATATAGACGGAAGGAAATGAAATGTTGGAAAACTTTCTGAATTAGTATCTTATAATTATGATTTAAATTACACTCGGATATACGTATTTGAAATCAGATATACGTATCTAAAGTTTTAGGGGGTGCCCCATAGATCTTAGGAAGGAACGTTGATATTCGGGACAGCTTTCAATGTCTTCCCCGGAGAACTTTATAGATATGATTTCAATTTAATCAATCTAGTATGTACTTGAAGTTTTAAGTAAGGTTTGGCCCCCATAGCTTCCTTAGGATGACACTTAGAGATTTGGAACTGCTTCCATTGTCTTACTTGGACAATTTTACATATGAATACATTTTTAGTTTTTATGTAGATTCTCTAACCTTTCTTTCTATAGGGAATACGCACTAACCAACACACAAATATTGACATATTATATATATATATATATATATATATATATATATATATATATATATATATATATATATATATATATATACATTATGCCCGCCTCCAACTCTCCGATCGTCTTTTTTAGGTGCTTCCAAAAGCAACAGGATGTGACACAAGGCCAGAACCCGTTGGTATTCACTAGTAGGGGCGCTTCGGGCGATCCGCATTGAACCAACCCTCACCTCACGAAGAAGGGTAGTGTCTAGGAGTATGACTTACTAAAAACGAACCGAAGCATAACTGATTTCAAATACGATGGTCCTGCCAAAAGGCCAAAACAGTCTCTAGTTCGCCAGAATGATGACAAGGGGAATCCTCGTTGTTCTTCACCCCCTTCTTACCACAGAAAATGCAGCACAAGGCTAAAAGGTGGGTTAACAACCAACACTTCAAAAGGAGTACGCTGGTTCTACAGAAATAAGCAAAAACAGACTCGTCATAATTCCTTAGTAACTGCGTCTCAAGCGATCGGCTATTAATCAAATTCTTCCCAAAGAGAGGAGGTAACACCTCGAAAGATTAATTTAATTTTGTTGATTAAATCAATTCAATTTCCTCCTCATCCACCTTTTTCTTGTTTTTGTTCTTCGTCTTATTTTGTTTTTCGTCTTCTTGTTCTTGTTCTTGTTCTTCTTTCTCTCTTCCATTCTTCTACTTCGTCTGGTTTTTATTCTTCTTCTTTTTCTCCTCTACTGTCTTCTATTTCTCTTCTTCCTCCTCTTCTTCTTCTTCTTCTTCTTCTTCTTCTTCTTCTTCTTCTTCTTCTTCTTCTTCTTCTTCTTCTTCTTCCCTGGTATCAAAAGGCTCGACCGATCGACTATCGTCCACCGTTTTCCGGTTGTTTTGTCTTGTTCATGAACCTTCTCTCTACTACAGACAAATCAAGATGACACGCCAAAGAAAAGAGGAAAAGTGAATGTTTATGTCGTCTTACTGATAATTCCTGGACCTTGGCGACCATAGTAACGCCTAAAAAGCTAGCACGCTCACCCCAAGTGTCAGAAGCAAACAACGAATAACATAAAAAGACACCAACTCCTCATTTGAAGACGTCCCCAGTTCAAACAAACGCAGAACTGTCATAGTAGACTCGACATTCCATGCATAAGTCCGCCGAGTATTGCAGTATATATATATATATATATATATATATATATATATATATATATATATATATACATATATATATGTGTATATATATATAAGTATATATATATATGTATTTCATATATATATATACATATATATAAGTATATATATATGTATTTCACATGTATATATATAGAGAGATATGAAAGATATATATATATATATATATATATATATATATATATATACATATATATTAATTGAATATGCACATATATATATATGTCTTACATATATATATACATATATTTATATATATATATATATGTCTTTCATACATGCATATATATATATATATATATATATATATATATATATTTATATATATATGTGTGTGTGTGTGTGTGTGTGTGTGAATAAGGGAATCAACTGGAAAAATGTATCTTTATGTATGTGGGGATTTAGAAAGCGAGTCTGTACGTGTGCATGCGTGTGCGTGTGTGTGCGTTTCCGTATATAGCGGTAAAAAGAGAAAATGTATATTTGTATATGTCAGCTCGTCTGTAAGTGTGTATGCCTGTATGCGAGCGTGTTGTGTGTGTATGTGACTGTGTGTGTGTGTTTGTCTAATGAAATATGAATAGTTCGCACCGAGTGGAATGCACCTTGAGGCGTAAGAAAAAAAACTACGAGGAGAATTCTTTTTTGAAAAGAAACAGAAACAGAAAGATAGAAAAAAGACAAATAGAATTGAGCGAAAACTAAGAATAATAGCATGGCCAAAAAAATGTGGAGAAAAAAAGAAAGAAAGGAAAAGAAAGGAAAAGAAGAACACGGTCGGGAATGTGGAAAAGAAAAAAGTTTTGAAAAGAGCAAATATGAAATGTAGAGAGCGACAAGAGAAAAGGAAAAGTTGAAGAAGAAGAAGAAGAAGAAGAAGAAGAAGATGAGAAATAGAAGAAGATGAAACGAAAAAATAGATAAAAGAGAAGCAAAATAGGGAGAAGAAGAGAAAAATCGAAACAAAAAAAGAAAAGGAGTACATAAAAAAATAGGTAAAAAAAGAGAACGATGAAGAAAAAAGAAGAAAGAAAGAAAATAGGGAAAAAAAAAGAACGAATACAGAAATTAAAAAGAAAGAAATGTTGTAAAAAGAAAGAAAAAAAGATGAAAAAAATAAGCAAAGAGTTGTCATTCGCGTTCGCTTACTTGGCCCTTTCCCTAAGAGAAAAGTGTAGTATCTGTTCTGATACTACACTCTATTTTTTCTATCCTCGTTCAATGAAGAAGTAACCCATTTTTGACAGAAACCATTTTTATTTTTGTTCCAATCTATAGTCCCCTTGTTTGAGAAGCATGATTTCCCCCCATTAAAAACCGACATTGTGTCTTACTCTGTGCATTCCTCAATTTACATAATCAATTGCTTTTCAACGCTTAATAAATTAGTATTCGCAAATATACACTCATGATTGTTTTCTTCAGATTTTCAACATGTATTTACGCTATTTTGCTCGGTAATAATCTTACTTATAAATTATAATTATTTATTTTATTATTTATGTATATATATATATATATATATATATATATATATATATATATATATATATATATATATGAAATGAGTTACATAGTTATTCTATCTACGTCCAACTGATTGAACAGCGAGCGTTAAACCATTGATACGGCTACCTCCCTCCGTCAAATCGCAAGACGAGCGCGTCATTTATAATGTAAACAAAACGCTGGCATTTACCGTGTTACTTTAACTTACGCTGTTAAGCTTTTATTTACAAACTGTTTTTATTATTCCATGTTTTATTTATTAAAATAAAAGATGTCATTTTTTTCTTTTCTGTCAACAAAGAAACTAACACATTGTACTGGAAAATAATATAACTGATTTTAGAATCAAATTGTTTAATTTAAAAAGGTCTTTAAACAAACACACACACACATATTCTAACGAATTAAATTTAGATAAACTTTCTTTCCGAGACCATTTACATGACTAATCGTGTTCACTGTATTTGATTTTTTGGTGCTTTTACACTATAGGACTCGCGCTAACTTTGACTCCGTCGTTAGGGTTAGGGTCAGGGTCAAAGTGGGGGTTAGAGTTAGGGTTTGGATCATGGTCAAAGTTAGCACGGGTCCTACAGTAAAAGAGTACGGATTTTTTTATTGTTTTATTTCAAGTATACCTTTCTTCCGATTCGAAAAATACTCTTCGCTGTATTTAGTTTTTAAAATTGTTGATTTTGATAATTTCATTGAATTAAATTGTTTAATTAAAATACAAATTGATTTAAAAATTACTACTTAAAAAAACAAACACATTGCAATGAATTTAATTTAGGTAAACTTCTTCTCGAGAGCATTTAACTAACTAATTGTGTTCGCTGTATTTGATTTTTTTTACTATTTTTCTTTTGGATTTTTCCTTTTTCATTAAACATACTAATATGTATGGAGGAGGATAAAAAATATTAGGGGTGGGGGCGGTGAAAAAAAAATTGTTTTCTTTTCTTAACTAAAAATATTCCTATGTATGGGTTCGGGCAAATAAAAAAATTGAGGGGGGGGGGTCCAAAAATGTTTTTCTTTCTTTTTAAACTAAAAATATTTCTATTTATGGGGGAGGGTAATACAAAAATCGGGGTGAGGTCGAAATTTTTTTTTTCTTTATTTTCATCTAAAAATATTCTTGGTCATAAACAAACAATATCAACGTCTAACCACCCAAGAAATATGACTGAGGCTCCATCGGTTTACACGTGAGCGTTCATTTCTGACGCGACAGCCTAGCAAAAATATGCGACCGGGAGGAGCATATATTTGCTAGTATATATAATTATACGTAACTATTTCATATATATATATATATATATATATATATATATATATATATATATATATATATATATATATATATATATATATTATAAATAATTACGTGTGTATACACTTACATTCTAATTAATATAATACATTACGTATATATATATATATATATATATATACATATATATATATGATTGTCTGAGATTGTTAACTCATTGCGCTGAGGAAAGCCATAAGCTTGAAACGGCGTCGTACGTAAGTAAAATATTAAACATATATTAAAAGTTAATTTAATATTATTATAAGCGCCTTTCAAGTAAAATTGAAAGTCGAGCACTGTTGGAAATATTAAAAATAAACATTCACCTAAAAGCCTCAGTGCAATGCCCCGACTCTATCGTTGAGTACTATGGAATGTTTAGATATCTATGCCTGCCGCTGTAAGTGTAAACATCACTTAATTTCTCCGTTATTAGGTGACAATTCATCGTGGCCTAGTGGGACTGGGTGAACGCTTACAAATTCAAGGTGTCTCTGTGAATCGAGTTGGCGCCCTATGACCGTCTGAGATTGTTACTTCCCTGCGTTGATGAGAGCCATAAGCCCGTACGAAGGTGAAATATTAAAAAATAATTTAATAGTATATATATATATATATATAAATATATATAATAAATATGTAATTATCTACAGACGTATACGTTTCGTCCTTTCGGAATCATCAGTGTAGAGATAATCATTCAAACCGGTCGCACGATTTGACACCAAATCCCGACGCTTTTCTGAATAACTATGTAGTTGGTGAGAAATAAATCCAGAGATTAACAGAGTGAAATAAGTACACACACACAAAAAAAAAAAAAAAAAACGTATATACGACGAAACACGTGTCCGTGGCCATTTATATTTGAATAAATATATACGCTCATATATGGGAGGCATCATATTTGTGAAGGAAACAATAATTCCAAACTAGCAATAAGATGAATGTTTTACCGGAATAATAATTGAATACGTTCAATTATCAGTATCGCAAATAAAATAAAAATATAAATAAATACATCGGAACATTTATAAGTACGATTCATCTCTTTCACAACTACCAGGGTTCGTGGCGCAATGGTTAAGCATCAGACTTGGGTCACTGGGACCCCGGTTTTGAATATCGCCAGGTCTAGCCAAGCTGTTTTTCTATATATCATAATAAAATACATGATGACTGCGACCTTTTGTCAGACGAATACCACTCCTTCTATTGAAGAACCGTCCGTGGGCCAGCATTTTAATAACACACATTTACATACTAATATATTCTCATATTTGGGATTGAGTTATGTTTAAAGGAAAATCAATTTTAATTGTAATAATTAGCCGTAATTGACAATTTACTGACCAAGTCATCTATCTCTTACTAAATGTCTGTCTATTACCCTCACCCACTCTAACTGAATGTTGTTTGATCACCCATTTTTATTCTAAACGTCGCCTGAGAAAGAGGGGGAGAGAAAGAGAGAAAGAAATAAAGAGAGGAGGAGAGACAACCAGAAAGAAAGAGAGAGAGAGATTACTATTCCATTACTTTTTCTCATTTTAGTTTCAGTATTTACTTAAACCGTGTTTAGTACATGGGTTGCGATTTGTAGAAGTATAAAATATTCTTATGGTAAGTGAGCAACGAGGAAACGCTTGCGTCTCATCCTCGAGGGAAATCATGTAAATACATTTAGTCTGGTTATTACTCTCCTGTGTAGCTTACTTGCCATGAGTATATTTTAATACTACTATACGTAGAGAGATAGATGAATAGATAGATAGATAGGTTGAGAGAGACTGTGTGTTTGAGAGAGAGGGAGGGTTGAAGTAAAGACAAAAACAGAGACGCTCATAAACACGTAAACAAGGAAGGTAAATATAAACAAACAAATAAATAAAAAATAAACAAATAAATAACAAATAAATACTGAATGAACGCGAAACACAAAAAGCCAAGAGAATAGGTGGATTAGAGTTGATTAAGAAAACAATGGTAGAAGTGAGGAGTGAGAGCGCGAACCAATTAAATCATGCGAACATTACATCTCGTCAGCCATTTTATTAAGTGATTAGTTACATTGAACGGCGGCGAAGGCAGAGGGGGGGAGACAAAACAAATTAACAACTATGGACTTTTCATGTTACACATGCGCACACACACGTTTTCATATCTATTAACTTATTTATATTTCACTAGCGAGTTCATTAAGCAAAAGTGGTTCGCTCTCCTTTTTTGTATATTGATTGCATTCTTTTCATTG
>OY744524.1:89682380-89717380 GCA_963556195.1 Sepiola atlantica
CCTAGTTCGTCAAAGGAAGCAACGATTTAATCATAGTCAATCAGCCATCTTAAATTTATAATTCAGAGTCAAGAAAAATACGTTGAACATTGCTAACAATGCAACACATATTTTTTAATATTAAATGGAGTGTATTAAGAAAATTGTTTTTAAATATCAAACAGCTATTATAAAGATATCACAAAGTTTAGAATAGACCTAAAATTATGTAAAACCTTGTGATACGAAAGTTGGATACGAAATTGTGCCTAAATATATTTTAAGTTGTTATTTGCTAACATCATACGATATTATAATCTTATTTACATATTATGTTCCATCATTAAATAAGCATTTATATACCATGTTCCGATCCAACGATACTACTATATGATTCCAAATAAATTATGAATTGATTCTGATTCCGACAATGCTAAAAGAAATATAATTTAAACTTGTTTAATTTCAATTTTCCACATAGCTATACAATAAAAAAAACATTGAATTATACAGACAGCAATTAATCTTCAGGAAAAAAAATAAAAAGATCGATCTATTCAGGCAATAAGTCGGCACATGAATCGTATAACATGACTTTACATTGGCAAACTATATAAATGTGACTTGAGTTTTTCGGCTGTTTTCTTTCCTGAAAATTCATTGTTTTCTGCATGATTCAAACAATGATTTGATTGCATAACTCCATCAATGAAACGATTGTGGAAAAGTAAAAATAAACCACTTTACTTGATACGACTTTTTGGTATTGTCGGAAGCAAAATCAACAGGGAACGACGGTGGCTCTTTTTTATTCATTTTTTTATTTAACTAAAACTGTTATTTTTATTTACTTGCAGGTACGTACACAGTCGCCTCTATGTTAACCCCACAACAGTAACCCAGGTTTGTTGGTCTTATTATTACTAGCAAATATACCCCCTCCTCTGTCCGATATATATATATATATATATATATATATATATATATATATATATATATATATATATATATATATATGGGAAAAAAAGAAACAATGTTTCAGACAATATGTAGAAATAAAAATGGAATAAAGAATAAGCAATTCAACAACTAACAAAAATAAACTCAAAAACTCATGTTGTAAAGTTCCACCGAGATATTTCGGCCGTAGATACGGCCATTTTCTATCGGATAATAAACTTTATTTCAAAACGGAAAAGTTTTCAAATTTATACAGAGAATGCGATTGGAAGAAAATGTCACGTGCAGAACACCATAAGAACACCATTGCCCAAAGACACGGTTTCTTTAATATTTCCTTTCCTTCGGCTAGATCGATTCTATACGAGATGAATCTTAATGAATATGACTCTGGCTAACTTTTAACCCTTGTCTCTCTTCTTCCCCCATCTCGTCCTTCCCTGCTTCCTCTTCCTCCCTTGTTTCGTCCCTCGACGTTAACTGCTCCAATTACTACTAATCCTTGTAGACTTTTGCCGTTCCCAGTCCGAATTCTATCAGCAGGCGATATCTTAGCACTGATTTTTTCTCTCTCTCTCTTTTTCTTCTTTATTAGTTCTCGACAGCAAACTGTCGATTTACCCTTTCTTACGTTTACTCTTTTTACTCTTGCTTTCTCTTCTTCTTTTCTTCTTCTTCAACTGACGTTATAAAGACACTGGTTGATCGGTCTTTCTTTATTCTTCTTCCTCTTCTTCATCTTCTTTTTCTTCCACTTTTCATAACATTCCTCGCATTCCTTTTTCTCCCCCCTTTTGTTGTTCTCTGCACGTGACATTTTCTTCCAATCGCATTCTCTGTATAAATTTGAAAACTTTTCCGTTTTGAAATAAAGTTTATTATCCGATAGAAAATGGCCGTATCTACGACCGAAATATCTCGGTGTAACTTTACAACATGAGTTGTTGAGTTTATTTTTGTTAGTTGTTGAATTGCTTATTCTTTATTCCATTTTTATTTCTACATATATATATATATATATATATATATATATATATATATATACATAAATAACATATGACGTAGTTATGTGTGTGTGCTTGCATCAACTCTTATAACATTCACAGTTGAGCAGATATATTGTTTAAATTTAGTTTAGACATTCATCTCGAGAAAGCCTACATAATGATGTAGGCAGGGATGTTACCAGGTCGAAATCCGAAAAGAACATGCAGTTTTCTCCGCTTAGTTCTATCAACGTCGATCTGACAAGCTTTAGTGTATAAAAACTTCATACACCAAATGTAAAATATGTTTCTCTTTTCTTGGTGCCACGTTGCATAGGACTAAAAGTGAACCACTTACTTTCTTGTCCTTTCGTTGAAGAATTCTCCAAGCATTTATGGGAGCATCTTTCTCTCGCAAGCTGGTTTACAATGGAAAACTTGAAATACGCAAACAGAATTATCGTTACTTATTTCGTTTGATGTTACCATGTTTGCTCATACTCTACTATTTCATGTACCGTGGGGATGAGTGCTACGCGACCTCCCTTGTCGGATCAAACGCAAAATACGTTTTCTAATTCCATAGCGTGTATCTATTAATCTGTTTGTTTTTCTTCATGCCTTAACTAACCCAGAAATCATTTTTTTTCAAATCCCACAATATTGTATTTGAATTCCATCAACGCATTCTTAATTAAATTTCCAAACTTGACCTACCGCACTTTTTGTCACAATTAGTATCATTGTCACTTACTCCCAACCCTCAGAGGAAATCTCGTTACACAAGGAAGCTGTTTAGTTATTGGAGTTAATTAATTTGACTTCTGCTTCTTATATGAAGAAAAACGTTTACTTCTGAGCAACATCATGTGTCCCTGCTAGTTTTCAATATTTTTTTAATACATATTAAAAATTCTGTTTATTGAATCGTATTTTAATGGGAGTGGCGGTTGGTAATTGGACACTGGCGTTGACTGAAACAGTGTGTGCCAGGTTTGAGTTCGATTTAACTGTGGATGTTAACAACCTTCGCGTGGTTCCTCCGTGGGTAAAAAGTAAAAGTAAATTCGTATGAATCTGCATAGTACGACTTATTTTCCTTTTGGGGTATTCGTTTCCCCGATGATTTCTAGAATCAGGTATTCACAGGAAGGACCACGTGAAGGTGGTCAGCGTTTATAAGTTAAACTGTTTCTATTAAACCGACAGTATGCACACATATTTACACCTCCTTAGTTTAATTGGTTCATCTTGCAGTATAGTTAACAGCCTAGAAATCGGACAAAATTATAAGCAAAATATACAAGTAACTTTTACCAAATGCAATAAAATTTTATTTTCTGCTGACCTGTATTCTTTTAACATTTCGAAACAGATTTCAATTTTTTTTTACAAATTAGTTAAACTGCAAGATTACACAAGCGCAATTTCAGTGTTCTTGAGTGTCGTTTACGAGAGATTTCAAATTAAAAAAATTAGAAAACTGTTTCAGAACGTTAAAATTGTACAGGTCGGTAGAAAATTAAATTTGAATGAGTTTGCTAAAAGTTATATATTTATTTATATTGATTTCTTTGTTAGAAAATTAACCTAGTAAACCAACGCCACTAAGCGAAATGTCGCAGAATTCTTATTCATACGAAGTACGTTTTTCTGCCTTTCTTATAAAATATATACACAAGGCTGCTGCTTACTTCCATTCAAAGAAAACACTAAAATTAGAAATCTATAATATTGAGCAATTATTTATTAAAAGTTTATTTTTCAAATAATTATACAAAACAGGCAACCCATCTACTATGGAAGTGGACATTTTTTTCTGACTCTAATATAACAATAAGTATCGTGGCTTTAGATATGCCGCGCCCGGGGCGACTCCTTGGCATTTTGGTCTATGATTACAGTGTAAGTTTAGTAAACGTGGTATATGGTGACTTCTGAAGTAAAAGACATGGATAAATAGAGAAAGAATGTAAAGAACAATGTTTGGACAAATTGGTCAGAATAGATCTAATAAAGAGTAAAATAAAAAAGATGACCACCGACATCTCCACTCTTTATACTGTTATGCCATTGTGCATAATTTGTTTAACCGTTATTTAATATTTTTATATTACATTATATTATATATTTGTTAATGAATGAATAATTAACAGTGTAGTATCTGTTCTGTGCGTTGTGTCTTCACATCAGCTAAGACCTTGGCATAATCCTGACATTTACGGGTCTGGCTGACCCCTTGTCAAAATGAGATATAATTTGGCTCAATACTAGAATTTGCACCATCCCAGGCAATCTCCGCTGTGTCGGTAGTAAGTTTGTTAATGGCCAGTCGCCCCAGGCGTTCTTACCGGGGAATGCCAATCGTTTCGTGTTCAACTAGTTTTGCACCCAGCCAGAGTACCCTCACTCCTCGTGTACATTTCCAATGTTAACATTTATTCTACACATCAGCATCTAAATACTGCTACAATTGTATTTCAAACTCACGCGTTACAAACAAGTGACGCACATATCCTCGTAGATTTAAGATTGGATCTTAATCTGAATAAGTACCGTAAAATTATTAAATCGTAAATTCATGATTCTTAATAATTTCCAATAGAGAAAAAAGGGGGTGAAAAACAAAACAAAAACAAAACAAATAGTCAACAACAAATAACTGTTACCAAAGGCATTAAAAGTAGGTTAGAGTAAAAAGAAAAACGGTTCGGTTTTTGTTTGGTTCAAAAGATGGACTAGTACTGAAAAAAAAATAATTTAACTTTCTCGCGATCAACAACAAAAATTATAAAAGTTATTGCATTAATTTTTTTCCGTGAAAAAATAAATAATTTTTCATAAAAATAACCATACAGTAAGTGTTTTCTTGCTTAAAATGTTTAATTTTATATAGCCCACTTGCCATAAGCAATATTTTCTTTTCATAAATATATATATATGAAACAGTAATGGAAATATATATATATATATATATATATATATATATATTGTCGTATGAACATATATTTATGGTAAGTTAACGACACAGAAACGTTTGTGCTTAATTCCATCTAACGAAATCGCCAGGCTAACGGCGAAAGATTGAAATTCTACTACCTCTTTTCTTTGAAAATATTTTTCTATATGAGGAACCTACTGCTTATATTCATTGATTGTTATTGTCTATTTAAAACGTTCATACCTTTCGCCATCTAATTCACCTGATTTGTTCAATTTCACTATTTTAGTTATTATTTTTTATTTCGTTTAAGGTTCAATTAAGTTCAACTGACTTCCCTTGACATTCTTAGCTTTTAATTTAAAATTATGTTAGCCGAACTGTTGATCTTTGGGGTACTTTGCCACTTAATTTATCGTCTATGTAAACACATTCTTTACTTGTGGTGTTCGCCTTAATAACTCCAAACCGACTCCTCTCCCACTGCTTTCGTCTTTGAGCAATGTGACGTCACAGCCGCTTCTTGCTATCAGGTTGAGGTGACATTTGAGTGCATACTCGCTGACCTCATGACCTTGATATCATGTGTATGTGTGAACGTCGCTCTAGGAACCAACTTTATTAGATATATATTAGCAACGTACTCATTACTCTTAAACACAACGAGTACTCAGCAACGAGGCAAAAGACGTCAGGGAATAAGCTGCTGAAATAAACTCAAAATGTCGTTTTAGTTAGAGAATGAATTGGTACAAATATGATAACCGGGTAGAATATGTAGAAGGTATGTCATATTATCATTTACTATATACTTACAAAGTAATTACGTATGAAGAAGCGTCTTTAATTTTTTTAGGAGGAACTAGAGAGTAGACTAGTGAATCTATTTGTCTATCGAGTAAGGACCGAATTTTGTCTTTATCTAAAGAGGTAAACCGCCTTGCCTGCACTTTACTACGTCAGTATACAGGAATATTTGATCACACTATAAACAAGTAAAATAAACTGTCAATTTACCTGTGACACCTATTGTCCAAGGTGTCGAAACATCTAAACGGTATTTGAATTCAGTGTAAGTAGACAGCAATGAAGTATTGTATTCTCACCATTACAATAAACGCGCTTGAATTTTCCCATGTAGAAACCAGCGTTACAAAAAGAATTGTAGCATGCATGTGTATAGCGAACACAGTCAAACATATGTAATTACGAAATGAATATGTGTAACTAACACAATGAAATGAATATATTAAGAAAGAATTATGATAAAATAAAGATAACGCCGTATAAATGTATTGATAAAAAAATAAATTAATAAATTAATAAACAATCTGAAAAGCGTGCAGACCAATAAACGTGGATCTAAGGGAAGAAGATAAACATATCTATATGATAATACGCTAAGCTAGTTCATGTTCGAACGTACGTTATCATCTTTCACATACAGTTATACAAAAATAGTACGTCTGATCGGCAAGGTAATTGGTGATTAAAATGATTTCGCTAAGGTAATCAATTCTGATTTTACCCATTTTAAAATGAATTGTTCCGAAATCAAGTGATGTCTCCTTGTCGACTAAAACAGTGCAATTTTAAATAAATGCATTTCAATAAGTGGCATTTGTTTTATTGATTTGAAGAAGGTTTAGCTGAAAATTATTTTTACGGAAAAAAGTCAGAATAGTTATTGTCTTAACAGGAATTAGATTGAAACAATTTTAAATAAATCAAAAAGATAATTTCATTTTATTTATTTAAAAATATTTACCTGAAATGATAAATATGAGTTTCTTAACAGTACTGATTCTGACCGACATTTATTATTTCAAAAGGAACTTTATGAACAGTAAATTACATGTAGAAAGCACTATGAAATTTCCACATGATCAAACTATTATCTATATAAATAAAATTTGACATCTGCATGTTTTTTGTGTGTTTGTATGTACACCGAAGATTCTTTCCTATCTTGGTTTAAATATCCCAATCAATAAACCTATCAAAGAACCTTTGACAACTAAGTCATACTGTTAACCTTCTCATGGCGGACATGTTTGGAAGCGGTGAAGGGCGGGGTACTAGCGTCTAAAAACAAACCTTCACGAAGGTATACATGGTATTCACCACAGATCGGAATTCATAAGCGAATCGATTATATGCTAACACCAAAGAAATTCAAATCCAGTGTCAACGGCGCTTGAACAAGATTATTTCCAGGTGTCGATATGGGTAGTGATCCCGACTTAGTAATGTCAACCCTAAAAATCGAGTTGAAAAAAGCTCATAACAAACCACAACACTGAATGAAATTTGATGTGGCAAAATTGTTGGACCCTAACATAAGGGCTGATTTTCAGGCAAAAATCGGTTGTTTAATCGCTCGTAATTTAGATGATGTGGTAAATTATTTCAAAGATATAACAACGAACAAAGCTTAAGAAGCATTCGGCAAAAAAACACGCAAAGAAAAGACCATGGATAACGAATGGAGTTCTTAATCTCCGTGATAAAAGGAAAGAAATTAAGAAAAGGGAAGACATGAAAGCATAAAGCCGTAGAAAGTACTTAGAATTGGATAAGAAAGTAAACAAGAGGTTAAAAGAAACAAAATTGAAATGGTTGAATGAAGAGTGTAACGAGAGAGAAGAGGATATGACAAGAAACAACAGAAAGCGAGCATATGGAACCCTGAAAACGCTGACCAAAGCGTGCGAGGTGCAAGCTGGACGGATTAATGATATGAATGGACGTTTGTTGACGGCTGACAAGGACATAATTAAAAGATGTACTGAATACTGTGAAGATCTATACAACTACAAAATTAAATGTGATGAAGATTTCCTGAAAACAAAATGTCTCGAATGAAACTGTAGATGCTCCGATATTTAAAGACGAGGTTATTGCTGCCGTACGTTCATTGAAAGGAAGCAAGTCACCAGGTGTGGACAACATACCCGGAGAACTTATAAAGTCTGGCGATGAAGATGTTATTGTTGCGGTGGATGCATAAGATAAGCGAATGTATATAGGCTACGAAAACACGGCTTGAACGATGGACGACGTCTTTGGTGATACCACTTTCAAAGAAAGGTAATCGAAGAATTTGTCAAAATCATCGTACAGTTAGTCTTATATCTCATCAAAGCAAAATCATGCTCCGTATATTATTGAATCGACTGAAGAATAAAGCTGAAGAAGTGTTGTCTGATTAGAAACCGGGGTTTAGACCAAGAACTACTACTGAGCTAATCTGTAATATAATATTCTGATTGAAAAACATCTCAGTCAACAAATAGAACTACATCAACAATTTAAAAACAGCCTTTGACTGAGTGTGGCACAACGGTTTATGGCACGTCCTGCGCCGTTTCAACGTAGAAGAAGGGCTGGTACGGGGAATAGGTTCTTTATATAAGCGGACTACAAGCGCAGTATTATTAAATATCACACTTGATGAAAAATTTAAAACAACTGTTGGCGCAAGAAAGAATGTCTGTTATGGCCGGTACTCTTCAACATGTTCTTGGAAGCCATCATGTTTGATGGCTTAGGTGATTATGAGCCGAACGTGATCATCAGTGGTAGGAAGGTCTGTGGCCTTAGATATGTAGACGACATAGATCTCCGTTAAGCAGCAATGAACAGGATCTGCAAAAACCGACTGGCAGGTTGGAAGAATCGGCAAGCAGATACGGATGGAGATAAGTGCAGAAAAGAGTACAGTATTGGTAAACAGCAGAGAGACGACTGTCAGTGATATACGGATGTACAGTAAACAACTAGAGAACGTCAATAAATTCAAATATCTGGGCGCCATTTTAACAGCAGATGGTACATCAGAGAAAGAGATCCAGACAAGAATTGGTATTGCTACGTCTTGTATGAACCATTTAAAAACTATATGTAAAAGTTGTGAGATAACAGTGAAAACGAAATTACGCTGGTAATATATATACTATCATACGGCTGTGGGAGCTGCACCACCCTGAAAGATCAGGAAAGACGAATTCACGTATTCAACATGAAGGCATTGAGAAAGATTCTAAACATACCGTGACACGCTTATAAAATAAATATCTACGTTAATAGATTAGCTGCAGATTTAGCGGGACCCAGCAAGTCACCAATTATTAACATCAAACGCCGCAAACTACGATTGTTCGGATATGTATCACGACATCAAACTCTAGCGAACGTCATAATATAAGGTAGGGTATATGGTGCTCGCGAACCAGGACGCCTGAGAAAGCATTGGCTGGACAACATGCTAACATGGGCAGGCTTATCAGTAAAAGAGGTGGTGGGAATTGCTAATGATCGTGTGAGGTAGAGGAAAATCGGACGAATATTAGTCAGACTCCCCGACGACGTCCCTTGGCGTTATGGGATATCAATGAAAACAATCAAAACCAAACTTGTCTATCGTATTCTTAATAATCGGCCCCAGGCCGGTCTCTTTGCGTTTGAGCGGGAATGATTTAGTACTCTGAAACCGGAATTAATTGACAAGGACTTAGTTTTGCTAGCGTGCAGGCGTAGGTGAGATCTCTCACGTGTCTTGTCTTATCCACTCAAAATCTGAATTCTCTTACTTTCTCTGCATTCTTTTTGCATCGAAATATAATAGTTTTTCGTGGGTGGTAAATTCATCAAGATGTATTTTGGGGGAGTATATTAATCGTTTGTGACCCACCTATTTCTTTTAAAAAAACTATTGCCCGTCCTAAACAAAGCATGTTGCTATTAAAGCGTAAGAGGACTACTATGATAGAAGCCAGATTTATAAGGGCAACCTAGGTAGGCAGTTAATACGCAATATGTTTATCACATAACATTAAAATTTCTGCACGTTGCTACGATCGGGGAAACAGTCAGCAGGGAGGTAATTACAAAGGCAAGCGGTCCGATGACATAGTGTGTTAGAATAGAAAATATTCCAGTATCTAGGGAACTTTACAGTGAAGAGGTGAGATATTTCAGCTAGTCGGGTGAATAGGACTATCTACGTTGAGCCGATAGAAGTGCAGTAAGTTAATTGGAGCACATCCCGTGGAAATGTTTGTAAAACAAGCACAGGGATGCAAATCTGCGGCGATGCGACAGGAGCTTGAGCCTAGCAGACAGTACGAGACCTATTAGATTAGAAATTCTTTATCGCGCCCTGTCCAAGAGAGTGAGGCTAGTGTTGGGTGCGTCAGCCCAGATGTGGCAACAATAATCCATGCATAGACGAATGGTGGCTTTCTAGCGATATAGAATACTGGCAGAGGAGAGAAGTTTTCTAACCCAGTAGAGGGAGCTTACCCTTTTTTGTGGCAGACTTTGCGGCATCTCTAATGTGTTTATTTAAAATATAGTATTTAAATTTTGTCCATATATATATTATAATAGATGGAGCTGAAGAAACAAGTCCGTCGATTTAGATAGAGGTGAACGGACAGGTATATATGAAAAAGAAAACCATAAAAGATAGATAGATGTAAAGAAAGAAATATGAGGAAACAAAAGATCGTAGATAGATATATAAGAATATTTTTATTTACTTTTTCGCAAACACTTATCATCAAGGCCAAGAGCCACTTGAGGTTTGTTTGTTTTGTTTTACGGCATATCAACATCTTATGAGTCATTTAATGCCGAAGATTAGTTTTTAATGTTTATGTATTTTGATATCATTGTTGGTGGTTGGTTTGATTGTTTTGTTGCATATCAAATCTTTTCTGGTTATTAAATGCCGAATCTGGTCATTTTGGTAAAAGTTTTAATGCTTCAAGTTCGTTATATGTTTAAGTATTTATCAATGATGTTTGGTTGCTTTGTAGGAGGAAATTGTTGGGTTTTTTGCGAGGTTTTGCCAAACATGATTGAGTTTTGCAAAACCAATGAAAAAAAAAATAATAACATCAATGTTTGGTGCATTTTTGGTCAATAAGTCAGTATTGCAACTTGAGGATAGGGGTTAATGGGATGAAACGATTGGCAGCCGAAATTGATCAATGAAATGAAATAACTTGATTATGTGTGGGACGTAACACGACAAGTACTTATTGACATTGAATTTGAAGACGACTATGTTTCAGTCTGTAAGGAAGCAGTAACGTTGTAACGTATTCCACAGACGGGAGCCCCTTGCAATCATTAGATAGACTAGAAAATATATGCTCCCTCCGGTCGCATATTTTTGCTAGGCTGCCGCGTCAGAAATGAACGCTCACCCGTAAACCGAGGGAGCCCCAGTCATATTTCTTGGATGGTTAGACATTGATTTTCTTTGTTTTCGACCCAGAATATTGTTAGTGAAAAATAAATGTTAAACAAATTTCGAACCCACCCCTTACTTTTTTTACCCTTCACCATAAATAGAAATATTTTTATTTATAGAATAAACAAAAAAAATGTTTTACCCCCCCTCCCCCAATTTTCTTTTACCTTCCCCCATACTTAGAAATATTTTTAGTTAAGAAAAAGAAAAAAAGAAAAAAAGATTTATCTTAATTTTTTGTTGACAAAAGAAAGAAAGAGAAGAAAATCACATCTTTTATTTTAATAAATTAAACACGGAATAATAAAAACAGTTTGTAAGTAAAAGATTTTCGGCGTAAAAGGTAAAGGCAAAATCCTAAACACACTTAAGGTCGTACAAAAATGAAGATGTGTGTGTGTGTTTTAAATAGTCATTTTTAAATCAATTATTATTTTAATTAAACAATTTGATTCAATAAATTTGTGTTTTAAAACATAATGGCTAATAATATTAAGAAAATAAACAAACTCAGAACGTTTTAATAAAAAAAATCAGAGTAAAACTAACACTGTAAATGCCAGCGTTTTGTTTACATTTTAAATAACGCGCCTGTCTTGCGTCCATACTGATAAATTAGAGGGAGGTAACCGTTTCAATGGATTAACGCTGGCTGTTCAAACAGTTTAGCAATCGGTAGATTAACTACGTAACTCATTTCATATAGATATATATATATATATATATATATAATAAAGAAAATAATTATAATTTATAAGTAAGATTGTTAGCGAGCAAAATAGCGTAAATACAAGTGGAAATCTAAAGAAAACAATCATGAGTGTATATTTGCGAATACTAATTTTTTAGAAGTTTAAAAGCAATTAATTATGTAAATTGAGAAATGCACATAGTGGTTACGGCGGTTTTTGTAGTAGTATATAAAGAAGCTGGCAGACTATGTAAATAGCAATATTACTCTGATGGAGTTTCGGCTTCAGACAGACAGATACATAAACTCTATTATTAATAGATAGATAAATAGATAAACAGATAAATAAATAGACGGATAGATAAAAAGGAAGGAAGCATCAGTTAACTTCTTTTTCTTCTTTTTCTTCTTCGTTTTCTCTTTCTGATTATTATTCGTTGCTCCTGTAATTTCTTTTTCTTACCTTCATTTTTTTCTTCGTTTTCTTCTTCTTCTTCTTCTTCTGCTGCTGCTTTTTCTTTTTTCTTTCTTTCTGTATTTTATTATTTACTACGTCATTTTATTCTTTCCATCGCATTCATTAATCTTCTCCTTTCTTTCTTTCTTTCTTTCTTTCTTTCGTTCCTTCTTCTCACTCTTCGCTTTATTTGTTTTTCCTTTTTCCTTCTCTATGGTCGTTTATTCTTTCCATTCAATTTACTGTATTGTTCTTTACCTTCAGTCTTTCTTTCTTCCTGTTTTTCTTCTTCTTTCTTTTTTTCGTCTACGTGCTCTTATTTTTTGCATTGATTTCATTAATATCCTCTTTTTTCTTTCTTTCTTTCTTTCTTCTTCTTCTTCTTCTTCTTCTTCTTTCTTTTTTCTTCTACGTCTCCTTATTCTTTGCATTGCTTTCATTAATTTCCTCTTCCTTTTTTCTTCTTCTTTTTCAACTTCTTCTTCTTTTTCTTCTTCTTTCTTCCTTTTTTCTTCTACGTTTCTTTATTCTGTCCATCGCAATCATTATTCTCCTCTTTCTTCCTTTTTCTTCTTCTTTATTTCTTTTTCTTCTTCTATGCCCCTTTATTCTTTCCATTGCATTAATTAATCTTTCTTTTCTTTCTTTTGTCTTCTTTCTTTTTCTTCTTCTACGTCTCTTTATTCTTTCCATCGCATCTATTAATCTTTTCTTCTCTCTCTTGAACTTTCCTAACAAAACAGCTGAACCTCATCAATCTTTTCGTTACCCTGCCACCCCCGCCCGCCCCTTCAAACCACGCTTACACCGTTCCCAAATATCATTAGCGCCATTAACATCATTACTCGGCCATTTCTTGCACTCTCTTCATGTATTACATCGACGCAAAGCACTAGAAAGAATGGTAATCTAACAAATATGAAAGACGTGTATCCGCCTTTGTGTCTATCGGCGTTGCTGCTAACTACTTTTAAATTGTTAGACCTAGGAACTTGCAATTTGGTAGGCATACTATTTTTCTTCGTATATAAAAGATCAGGACTTTTATCCATCTCATTTTATAAAGTTGTACTCATACGTAAATTTCATGAAATTATACAAGTTCTAAACTGTTTAAAAAGTATCGAATTATATATATATTCAGAAATGTGAAGTCATCACTACAAAAAGTGTTGAAATCGATAAAACCCTAAAACCATGTATTACATGATATGATGCTGACATAAGTACTTTTAGATTTCAATTAAAAGCAACTTTTTGTTGAAGCCAATATTAAATATATACGGTATTTTATGAAGTAAGGCTTTAATTTAAGCAAATTGCATTTGTCGCATTATGTATTCAAACTCTTTATATATATATATATATATATATATATATATATATATAAAATTATTTTTAAAAATATTTTCACCTACATACGACGTCGTTTCGAGCTTATGGCTCTCATCAGTACAGAGAAATAAAAATCTCAGAAGGTCATAGGGCGCGAACCACGTTCACAGATACATCTTGTCCCATTAGGCCACGAGGGATTGTCGCATAATAACGGAGAAAGTAAGTGATGTTTACACGTGTTGAAATCTAAACATTCAATAGCACTCAACGACAAGATCGGAGCATTGCACTCAAGCTTTTAGGTGAATGTTTATTTTTAATCTTTCCGACAGTGCTCTACTTTCAATTTTACTTGGAAGGGGCTTATGACAATATTTAATTATTTTTAATATTTTTAAAAATATTTTTACCTACGTACTTACTGGTTTAAAAAAAGAAACGTTTCAATTACAAAATGTATATGCATTCTATACAGTGGAACTCTTTACTAATACCTATAACGTGCGACCAGTACGCACCCCACTTGTGGGCATTATTACACAACGAGCTTCGTTAACATCTGAAGCACAAGATCAAGCGACACCAAGTCGTTTTAAAAAAAGGCAGGAAAAGAGAGAAAAAATTGTCTATTATCCTGTGTGAATCGAAAATTTGAATTCATATAAACAATATGTTTATTTTTTAAAAAACATTTGCATTTTACTGATTTCAAATAAAAACCGTTCTAATATATATATATATATATATATATATATATATACAGAGAGAGAGAGAGAGAGAGAGAGAAATATACAGACACACACACACACACATATATATATATATATATATATATATATATATATATATATATATATATATATATATATATATATGAAGGTTTATAACTAAAAGATAACTTTTAGAGAATTAGACCTATTGTGAGATGAGGAAAGCTCAGTATACTGGATAGAGCAAAAATAAGGAATGCAATTGAAAGAGAAGAAGAAGAAATATTTTTATTTACTAAATGCTTCTTGTTCTGAACAACTGAAGATATTGATCTGTTTCCATTTACAGGTCTAACTAATTTTCATTGACTCACCTTATATATATATCTTCCTGTTAGTATATATAGACAGAGTCTTGGAAGTCTTTCAACTTTTAAAAGTATATCAAGTTTTTTTTTATTAATTGTACTCCCAAACCCTTCGTTTGGAAAATTCCCTTGTTTTCTAAGTCAATCAATCTTTTGTGATCACCGTATTCGTTAGCTCCCAAGAATTTGCGCTAGTTTTAATATTTTTGTAAGCATAATCAGTTTCTTACCATGAAAAACTATATATATATATATATATATATATATATATATATATATATATATATATATATATATATATATATATATATATATATATATGTGTGGGGGGGTGCGTGTGTGTGTGTGTTTTAATTCCACATTTAAAGTTATTCAAATGTAGGATTATTTTATAACATAAAGTACGTTATATCTCTTTAGTGCGCGGCTAGAGCCATTTTACAAAGTTTTATTTTTCCTGAGAAATGATGATGGATACATGTTCACAGGTAAAAACCGTTTTCAGTCTAGGCAGACAATTGTTTCGGCTAGAAAACCAAGGATATCGTTCGTAAACATGTCAACGTATTTTAAATATTTACAGATATACGTCTTAAAGTACGTTTAAAAATACGTTTATAAAGTACGTTTCAAAATACATCTAAAATTAAATGATGAAAGATATATGTTCACATTTGAAGAAATATCTTTCGATTTGAAAGAGCGTTGTTTCATTTGAGGAAATGGGTTATTGTTTGGCGCTTCTGCGCATGTGTAGGTTTGCGGGTGTGTGTGTATGTGTTTTATATATTTTTATATTTTTTAATTTTTATTTTTTATTAATTATTGCTTCGCTTGGTCAAAGTCGTGTGTGTCTATTAAGTACGTGTTATTTTGACCTTTATTTTATCGGTCATCTGAATAAAGTGTGCTGGGTTTTCTTATGAAATTTATTATTTTTATAACCCTGTCGCCGAATTGGCTGTTGTGGTCGTGTGTGTGTGTGTGTGTGTGTGTGTGTGTGTGTGTGTGTGTGTGTGTGTGTGTGTGTGTGTGTGTGTGCGCGGTTAGTTCTGAATCTTGTACATAGATACTTTTCTATCATTGGAACTGCACTAATACTACACTACTTTCTTTTATATATATATGTGCGTGTGTGTATTTATACACACACATGTATATATATATATATATATATATATATATATATATATATATATATATATATATATATATTAAATTATATTTTTAATATTTTACCTACATTCGACGTCGTTTTTGAGCTTTCGGCTCGCCTCAGTGTAGGTGAATGACAATCCCAGATGGTCACGTTGCGCGAACCAGGTTCACAGAGACACATTGAAACTGTAAGCGGTCGCCTTATCCCTTGGCCATGGGCGGTCGTTACATGATAACAGAGAAATTAAGATATATTTACGCTGCGAGCGGCGAGCGTAAACATAAAGACATTCAGAACTTTTGACGCCGAATGTTTGTATGCATGCGTGCGCACACATACACATATACACCCGCGTGTCGCTCACTCATTATATGCATGTGAGTTCCCACACGCACAAACATTCACAATAAAAAAGACCTTAACTGCACATCCATGAACGTTGTCTACGTACTAGAATGTACAACATGCAACGAATCTTACACAGACGCCACCAAAACATTTAATAGCCGTGTATCTTTACCGAAAGGCAACATTAAAATCAAAGAAAATCGTAAATTATTTGTCTCCCAACATGTGCACTAATGCAGCGGAGGATAATTTAAAATAATGCCAATTTTCCAAAGCCAAGATTACACATACTTACTAACACAGGACAAAACTTTATATTTAAATTCAATCCAGCATGGAACAGATCGTAATTCAAACTACACACCATACGTTCGCACACATCTACATGCCTATGGGGGCGGGGATACACGCATATATGGACGGAGCCCACGTACATGTGAGCGCATGTACATGTGCACATGAGCCCACATGCATAGTGTATATGTGTATGTGTGCGCATGCATGCATACAAAAATGGATGCGAATACACATGTACTTCTATATTAATCGCCTGTCTTTCTATCAACCTCTCTCTACCTTTCTCTATGTATGTGTGTGCACGTATGTGTGTGTGTTTGCGTGTGTGTGGGGTGTATGTCGCTCACCTATGTACGAGATTCAGTACTAACCGCACGCACGCACACACAACGAGCACAACAGCCAATTCGGCGTCAGGTCAATAAAAAAAAAATTTCAAAAGAAAACACAAACCACTTAATTCAGGAGATGACCGATAAAATAAAGGTCAAAATCACACGTACTTAATAAACACACACGACTGTGACCAAGAGAAGCAAAAAATAATAAAAAATGAAAATAAAAAATATAAAAATATCAAAACACATACACCCCCCGCAAACCCACACATGCGCAGAAACGCCAAACAATAACGCATTTCCTCAAATGAAACAACACTCTTTCAAATCGAAAGACGTTTCTTCAAAAGGATTTACATATCTGATAAGAGCGGACCACTGCTTGAAACGCGTTATATAAAATTATAAAATTATAAAATAACAAAATAATAAATAGATGTTAAAAAAAACTTTTTACAAATGTTGGTAGTCTTTCCTCTATTATATATATATGCATATATATGCATATATATATATATATATATATATATATATATATATATATATATGTATTAATGTATTAAAGTGAAAAGACCTTTGAATGTTTATTTCGTTTTCTCTGCAAATGAATACGCCTCTACCAAAGTGGGTGTAAGGAAGTCAATCAGATATTACTTTTCGTAAGTAATTAAATGGTGATCATTAAAAAATGAAAATCTTTATATGGCGAAAATTTTAGAACCAATTCTCTTTAAAGTG
The DNA here is from genome assembly GCA_963556195.1 of Sepiola atlantica. Taxonomy (NCBI): domain Eukaryota; kingdom Metazoa; phylum Mollusca; class Cephalopoda; order Sepiida; family Sepiolidae; genus Sepiola; species Sepiola atlantica. The sequence goes on from OY744524.1 coordinate 89,699,953, forward strand.
TGAATGTGTGTGTGCTTCTCGCCTCTACGTGACTTTCCCATTACCATTTTTTATTTACTATAAATCGATTATTGATTGAAATCACAAATGCAATAGCGTGACATACCGAAAAAACTCGTATTTAAAATCAGTTTAATACGAAATGTAATCCACCACAATGTATTTCTGTGTATATATATAAAATGTATGTTTATATATATATATATATATATATATATATATATATATATATATATATAATGTTTATGAATCTTACACGACGATCCTATACCGTTATGAATATTTATGAATCTTTACAGTTCTTTTCTATACGGCATATTTTACAAAAAGAGATGACTTTGTATTTTACAAATTGCCAAGATCCATAAAAGCGATAAACAAATTAGAAATCACAATCGGGAATGAATGATTCTTGCATACTGCAAATCGAAACGACCGCCATTTTCATGTTTACGAAATCAGAGCCTCGCTTCCAAAAACGCTAATACAGTTTCTGGTTCTCATTTCCTAATAATTATCCACCCTTAGTTACAAATATTATTCATTATTCTCTATTTCTTATCTAAATTGAAGATGCGTTCTTATTAGCTAAAGGGAAACAATTATAACTATTTTTTTGATATGTAGTTATCTCCCTTATTTTTTTTATTTTTTTTTGTATTTTAATATTTTAATGTAAAGGAAAATTATTACATTAAGTTCGTAACATAATGGAATGATTTTCACTTAAATGACTATTTAGACTTCTAACACAGTCGAACGTCGAGCAAACCTTGCCTGGCACAGGATCATACATATTTTACATATGTGTAGCTTACAAAAAGGGTAGAACTCATTATTCAGGTCACATGCTTCAGTAAAGTACCCAACATTCGTAAGGCGCTAAGCGATTGGCTCCTGTTGACTATAAAGGAACTATTTACAGAAAATTACTCTCAAATATGTTATTTAAACCTTGTGTTTCGTGATATACTATAGGTTGAGATCACCGTCAGTGGTACAGAGAAGTAAGATTAGAATCAGAATGTCATTACCTGGGATCGAGGCAAAGGGAGGATAAGTTTACTCCCAGGGGTGAGAGGTCATCATCAAAGTGCTATCGTCACTGGAACCCATTAATTTCGCATGTATTTTGAGAAGGAAAAGGGCAAATTCGTAAAGCAGGGCTTGACCTTTGAGGTAAAAGAGTTGGCCGACTTTAAGTAATACATAAGCACTAGAGTACATATCTTTATTCTCCTCTCTTTCTATATATATATATATATATATATATATATATATATATATATATATATATATATACTAGCTGTCGCTATTCGGCGTTACCAAGTAGTCGTTTACCTTAAATTCTGTTTCACTTTCTTCCATCTTTTAAATCGCATAAATAGTTTAAAGTTTTGTTAACTCATAAATATATATATAAGAGACAGAAGTGCCAAATTACCATTCAAAGCTATACGAAAAAAATGCAGGGAGGGAGGAACTGGCTACAATATGCCAGCATTGTGTTCGCACACAGGTGACAAATAGTTAATAAACATTCTACTTCGTGCTAAAGCTGAATGGCTTGAATCTGTTCACACCCAATCCGTTTCGTCACGTCTGGACTGCACCCGAATGCTTCAAGCAAACAGCAATATATTTCTTAAATTTGTCCTGACATCTATAAATGCTGCAACGGTCCTGGTATCTATAAATGCTTCATCAGCAATAGCATCCATAAATGCTTCATCAGTCCTAGAATCTATAAATGCTGCATCAGTCCTAGAATCTCTATATCCTTCATCAGTCATAGTATCTATAAAACCTTCATTAGTCATGTCATCTATAAATCCGTCATCAGTCTTGGTATTAATAAATGCTTCATCAGTCCTGGTATCTATAAATGTTTCATCAGTCTTGGCATCTATAAATGCTTTATCAGTCTCGGCAACTATAAATGCTTTATAAGTACTGCCATCTATAAATGCTTCATCAGTCCTGGCATATATCAATGCCTTATCGATCTTGGCAACTATAAATGCTTCATCAGTCCTGGTATCTATAAATGCATCATCAGTCTTGGCAACTATAAATGCTTTATCAGTCCTGGCATCTATAAATGCTTTATCGATCTTGGCAACTATAAATGCTTTATCAGTCCTGGTATCTATAAACGCTTCATCAGTCTTGGCATCTATAAATGCTTCGTTAGTCCTAGCATCTATGAATGCTTCATCAGTCCTGCCTTCTATGAATCCTTCATTATTCGTATATTTATTAATGCTTAATCAGTCTTGTTATCCATAAATACTTTATCAGTCCTGGCATCTCTAAATACTTCATCGGTCTTTGCATCTCTAAATGCATCATTAGTCCTGGCATCTATGAACCTTTATCCTTCCTGGATCTATTAATGTTTTATGAGTCCTGGCATCTATGAATCCTTTATCCTTCCTGAATCTATTAATGCTTCATGAATCCTGGCATCTATGAATCTTTCATCATCCATGGATCTACTAATCTTTCATCATTACTGGATCTATTAATGATTCATCAGTCCTGGCAACTATAAATGCTTCATCAATTCTGGCATCTATAAATGCTTCATCAGTACTGTTATCTATGAATACTTTCTCAGTCCTAGCATCTATAAATCATTCATCGGTCTCTGCATCTATAAATGCTTCATCAATCTTGGAATCTACAAATGCTTCTTCAGTCCTGGCATCTATGAATCCATAATCATTCATGGATCTATTAATGCTTTATCAGTCTTCGCATCTATAAATGACTCATAAGTCTTGGCATTTATAAATCCTTGGCATTCATAAGTCCTGGCATCTCTGAATCCTTCATCATTCCTAGATCTATTAATGCTTAATCAGTTCTGGCATCTATAAATTCTTCATTAGTCCGGCATTTATAAATGCTTCATCAGTCCTGTCATTCATGAATCCTTCATCATTCCTGGATCTATTAATGTTTCTATCAGTCCTGGCATCTATAAATACTATATTAGTCTTGGTATCTATAAATTCTTTTTTAGTCATGGCATCTATAAACGCTTCATCAGTTCTGGAATGTGTAAATAGTGTATCAGTTCTGGCATCTATAAATACTATATTAGTCTTGGTATCTATAAATTCTTTTTTAGTCATGGCATCTATAAACGCTTCATCAGTTCTGGAATGTGTAAATAGTGTATCAGTTCTGGCATCTATAAATACTTTATTAGTCTTGGTATCTATAAATTATTTTTCAGTTATGGCATCTATAAACGCTTCATCAGTTCTGGAATGTGTAAATAGTGTATCAGTCCTGGCATCTATAAATACTTTATTAGTCTTGGTATCTATAAATTCTTTTTCAGTCATGGCATCTATAAACGCTTCATCAGTTCTGGAATGTGTAAATAGTGTATCAGTCCTGGCATCTATAAATACTTTATTAGTCTTGGTATCTATAAATTCTTTTTTAGTCATGGCATCTATAAACGCTTCATCAGTTCTGGAATGTGTAAATAGTGTATCAGTTCTGGCATCTATAAATACTTTATTAGTCTTGGTATCTATAAATTTTTTTCAGTTATGGCATCTATAAACGCTTCATCAGTTCTGGAATGTGTAAATAGTGTATCAGTCCTGGCATCTATAAATACTTTATTAGTCTTGGTATCTATAAATTCTTTTTCAGTCATGGCATCTATAAACGCTTCATCAGTTCTGGAATGTGTAAATAGTGTATCAGTCCTGGCATCTATAAATACTTTATTAGTCTTGGTATCTATAAATTCTTTTTCAGTCATGGCATCTATAAACGCTTCATCAGTTCTGGAATGTGTAAATAGTGTATCAGTTCTGGCATCTATAAATCTTTCATCAGTCGTTGTATCTATAAACTCTTCATTAGTCCTGAAAACTATAAATGCTTTATCCTGGTATCTATAAATTCTATCCGATTTTTAGCATCTATAAATGCTTCATAAGTCCCATGATTAACAAATGCTTAATTAGTCATGTCCTCTATAAATGCTCTATCAGTCGTGGCATCATTGAATGCCTTATCAGTCCTCGCATCTATAAATCCTTCATCAGTCTTGGCATCTATAAATTCTAAATCAATTTTCGAATCTGTAATTTTTAATCAGCCATGGTATATGTAAATGCTGCAACAGCCTTTGCATTTATAAATGCGTCATTAGTCGTGCATCTATGAATGCTTCATAAGTCTTAATATTTTTAAATGCTTCATCAGTTTTCGCATTTATGAGTGTATCTTACGTACTGGTATCCATAAATGCTTTATCAGTCCTTGCATCTATAAATGCTTCGTCGCTCCTGGTATCTATAAATCTTTAATTAGGTTTGGTACCTATAAATTCTTCATTAGTCTCGGCATCTATAAATCCTTCTTCGGTCCTGGCATCTATAAATGCAACATCAGTCTCGGCATTTATAATGCTTCATACGACTTTGCAGTTATAAATCCTTCATCACTCCTGACATCTATATATCATGTTTTGCATCTATAAAGGTTTCATCAGTCACAGTATCTATAAATTTTTAATCCCTCTCTGTATCTATAAATGCTTCATTTGTCTTGGAATCTATAAATTCTTTATCAGTCGTACATATATAACAGCTTTATCAGTCTTGGTATCTATAATTGCTTTATCAATATTGGTATCTATAAATGCATTCTCATGTTTGACATCTACAAATGCATCATCATTCTTGGCATCTATAAATTCTTCATTGGTCCTGGCATTTATAATTGCTTTATCAATCAGGGCAACAACAAATGCTTCATTAATCTTGGCATTTATGAATTCTTTATTAATCCTGGCATTTATAAATGCTTCATCAGTCTTGGTATCTATAAATGCTTCATTAATCTTGGCATCTATAAATGTTTCTTCTGTAATGGAATCTATAAATATTTCATTAATCTTGGCATCTATAAATGCTTCATTGGTCCTGGCATCTATAAATGCTTCATTAATCCTGGCATTTATAAATCTTCATCAGTCCGGGCATCTAGAAATGCTTCATTGATCTTGGAATCTACAAATGCTACATTAATCCTGGCATTTATAATTGCTTCATCAATCCGGGCATCTACAAATGCTTCATTAATGTTGGCATTTATAAATGCTTCATCAGTCCTGGCATGTGGAAATGCTTTATTAATCCTGGCATTTATAAATACTTCAGCAGCCTTGGAATCTACAAATGCTTCATTAATCCTGGCATCTATAAATGTTTCATCTGTCATGACATATATAAATGCTACATTAATCTTGGCATTTATAAATACTTCATCAGTCGTGGTATCTACAAATGCTTCATTCATCTTGGCATCTATAAATGCTTAATTAATCTTGGCATTTATAAATACTTCATCAGTCTTGCCATCTACAAATGCTTCATTCATATTAGCATCTATAAATGCTACATTGATCTTGGCATTTATAATTGCTTTATCAGTCATGGCATATAAAAATGCTTCATTAATCCTGGCATTTATAAATACTTCATCAGTCCTGGTATCTATAAATGCTTCATTAGTATTGTCATTTATAAATACTTCATCAGTCATGACATATATAAATGCTTCATTAATCCTGGAATTTATAAATACTTCATCAGTCCTGGTATCTATAAATGCTTCATTAGTATTGTCATTTATAAATACTTCATCAGTCATGACATATATAAATCCTTCATTAATCCTGGTATTTATAAATACTTCATCAGTCCTGGTATCAACAAATGCTTAATTAATCTTGGCATCTACAAATGCTTCATTTATCCTGGCATTTATAAATACTTCATCGGTCCTGGCATCTACAAATGCTACATTAGTCCTGGCATTTATAATTACTTCATCAGTCTTGGCATCTACAAATGCTTAATTAATCTTGGCATTTATAATTGCTTCATCCGTCCTGGATTCTAGAAATGCTTTATGTATCCTGGCATTTATAAATACTTCAGCAGCCTTGGCATCTACAAATACTTCAGCAGTCTTGGCATCTATAAATGTTTCATTAATCCTGGCATCTATAAATGTTTCATCGGTCATGGCATATATAAAAGCTTCATTAATCGTGGCATTTATAAATACTGCATCAGTCCTGGTATCTACAAATGCTTAATTTATCTTGGCATCTATAAATGCTTTATTAATCCTGGCATTTATAAATACTTCATCGGTCCTGGCATCTATAAATGCTTCATTAGTCCTGGCATTTATAATTGCTTCATCAGTCTTGGCATCTACAAATGCTTCATTAATGCTGGCATTTATAATTGCTTCATCAGTCCTGGCATCTAGAAATGCTTTATTTATCCTGGCATTTATAAATACTTCAGCAGGCCTGGCATCTACAAATGATTTATTAATCCTGGCATCTATAAATGTTTTATCTGTCATGGCATATATAAATGCTTCATTAATCCTGGAATTTATAAATGCTTCATCAGTCCTGGAATCGAAAATTCTTCATTAATCCTGGCATTTATAAATGCTTCATCAGTCCTGGAATCTAAAATTCTTCATTAATCCTGGCATTTATAAATGCTTTATCAGTCTTGGAATCTATAAATGCTTCATAGGTACTGGCATCTATACATTTTTAATCAGTCTTGGAATCTATAAAGCTTCATCAATCTTGCATTTATAAATGCGTCATCAGTGTTGGCATGTATAAATGTTTTATCGTTCCTGGCATTCCCAAATTCTTCATTAATCCTAACATCTATGAATGCTATATACGTCCTGGCATGTATAAATGCTTCACCGCTAACTTCAATGACTACTATACAACGAATTAGTATGCGTTTGAATGTTCACACCAAATTGCATCGAAGTCTTCTTTTCTCTACTTTGTATATGCGTATTCCACGCATCCTGGTATATCTTGACCTTTGGCTTTTATGTAATGGTTCATTCATAACAGTAATGTTGTACGAACAGAATAACCTTCTTTACTAGTATTCCAAAGAACAAATTCACATCTATGTTAAGGAGATGGATTTGGCGAAACGGTTCCATTTCCTTTCGACTCTGCTTCATTAGTCAGATACACTCCCTCTGATAAATACCAGCACGTATTTACTATATATATATATATATATATATATATATATATATATATATATATATCGAATGGAGAGAAAACTTTTTACATCGGCTTCATTTTTTTCTTTTGTCTTTATAAAGCCACCATTCGTCTCTGTAGGCAGTGCTGTTGCCACATATGTGCTGTTGCCACATATGTGCTGTTGCACCAGCCATTAGTCCCGACCTCTCGGACAGGGTGCAAAAAAAGTTTCAAACCTAATTTTTGTCTTTTGTCTTTATAAAGCCAAAATTCGTCTCTGTAGGGAGTGCTGTTGCTACATCTGTGCTGTTGCACCAGCCATTAGTCTCGACCTCTCGGACAGGGTGCAAAAGAGTTTCTAACCTAATTTTTTCTTTTGTCTTTATAAAGCAACCATTCGTCTCTGTAGGGGGTGCTGTTGCCACATCTGTGCTTTTGCAGCAGCCATTAGTCTCGACCTCTCGGGCAGGGTGCAAACAAGTTTCTAACCTAATTCGTTTCTTTTGTCTTTATAAAGCCACCATTCGTCTCTGTAGGGAGTGCTGTTGCTACATCTGTGCTGTTGCACCAGCCATTAGTCTCGACCTCTCGGGCAGGGTGCAAACAAGTTTCTAACCTAATTCGTTTCTTTTGTCTTTATAAAGCCACCATTCGTCTCTGTAGGGAGTGCTGTTGCTACATCTGTGCTGTTGCACCAGCCATTAGTCTCGACCTCTCGGGCAGGGTGCAAACAAGTTTCTAACCTAATTCGTTTCTTTTGTCTTTATAAAGCCACCATTCGTCTCTGTAGGGAGTGCTGTTGCTACATCTGTGCTGTTGCACCAGCCATTAGTCTCGACCTCTCGGGCAGGGTGCAAAAAAGTGTCTAACCTAATTCGTTTCTTTTGTCTTTATAAAGCCACCATTCGTCTCTGTAGGGAGTGCTGTTGCTACATCTGTGCTGTTGCACCAGCCATTAGTCTCGACCTCTCGGGCAGGGTGCAAAAAAGTGTCTAACCTAATTCGTTTCTTTTGTCTTTATAAAGCCACCATTCGTCTCTGTAGGGAGTGCTGTTGCTACATCTGTGCTGTTGCAGCAGCCATTAGTCTCGACCTCTCGTACAGGGTGCAAAAAAGTGTCTAATCTAATTTTTTCTTTTGTCTTTAAAAAGCCACCATTCGTCTCTGTAGGGAGTGCTGTTGCCACATCTGTGCTGTTGCACCAGCCATTAGTCCCGACCTCTCGGGCAGAGTGCAAAAAAGTTTCTAACCTAATTCGTTTCTTTTGTCTTTATAAAGCCACCATTCGTCTCTGTAGGCAGTGCTGTTGCCACATCTGTGCTGTTGCACCAGCCATTAGACTCGACCTCTCGGACAGGGTTTAAAAAAGTTTCTAACATAATAGGACCCGCAGTGTATGCCAAGATACAGCTCCTATCGCATTGCTGTAATGTTACATCTCCGTACCTGTTTCATAAGTACTCCGTTAGGATGTGTTCCGACGAACTTAGTGCACTTGTACCTCATAAATGTGAGTACCTCGGATGCATCTGACTAGCAGGAAAATCCCAACCCCTAGCCGTCCCTGAATGCCACAAGAGTTTCTACTCTAATAGTTTTTTGTTTTTTTTAATCGCTTAACTTTAGAATTCTCTTACTGCTCCTCGCTTCTCAAACTGTACTAAAATGTAAAATTTTAAATGTAATGTGAACAAATATCTTGCTACCCAGCCCCTACCCAGATTGCCCCTATAAATATGACTCATATCACAGTAGACCTTTACGTTTCAATGACAATATGCCTTGTTTGGTGTTAACAAACATTATATGGTTACCTTTATTCATTTAATGCTTTTCTTTTTTTTATGTGTGTGTTAAATAATATTGTTATTTTTAATAACGTATTTGTATATACGTTATCACCCTCCAGCATGTTTTAAATTATGGATCCCCCGATCACCGAACATGTAATGCAAAAAAGATTTGATTTATTTATCTCATGTCACTGTTGTATCGAACGTAAAATACACTTTCTTGGCCTTCGAACTACAATCAAAATGTAGTATCTGTTCTGTCCAATTATGGTAGAATAATATAATAAGATCTGCTTTCGCGCCGCATGTCTATATAATCGAAATATGTCATAAACTCCTTCATAGATTTTTGTAGATAGACCCTTATAACCGGATATATTCTAGGACTATATTTACTAGAGTACTTAAATAAGTATGTTTCAGTTTTAAGAAAGATTGTACAATAATAACGTTGGGTCTGCGTTCGCACTTGACGTCCATAGAATGCAAAGCGGCAATATACAACGGATGAAGGATAAAACTGCTAGGTTTAATCATTCCTTTTAATTATCTCTATCTATATATATAGGCTTTATATATATTTTTTACATAATTTTCGTATATCAGACCTATACGTAATTATCAAATTACCCCGAGTGAACATAACCGGACAATCATTTTTTTACGGCAAAAAACGATTAGCACCGGCGGTAGGGAAGCGCTTTCGCCCCTTTTTAAGAGATTCTAGACCTGTGTTCTCCATTCGGATGGTTGATGACCGTTCTGGCCCATTGTTCTACTAAGTCTTTCGATATATATATATATATATATATATATATATATATATATATATATATATATATATATATATATATATATATATATATATAGGCCTCTTTACCGGATTCTATTTAGCTTCTATTTATATCTGTTTCTCATAGTATAAAACTTTACGCATGTCTCCAATTAGACAGAGAATGAAGAGAGTTCAGTAAAAAGGCCATTTATAGGTCTCTTTTTTAGGATTTGAAACCGAGGGTATGGATGTTGTTCTGATCTTCTGTAATTCAAATATTAAGTAATATTACGCCTTTCATTTTGATTTTCCTTAATAATCGAGCACTCTACTGGTGTTCTTTTCACTAACCTCATATATATATATATATATATATATATATATATATATATATATATATATATATATATATATATATATATGATTGTTTTTATTCAAACAGACATGTACAAAATTTGCGACACAGGCATGTCGATTGGAACCCAAATACCATTTCGTTCCAAATACCATCTGAGGGAAGGATAAAATCCTAATTCTGCCTGATGAGATCTCAGCTTTTAACTGCTGTAGATCGATAACCTCGACATGCCAGTGTCGCAGATTTTGTAAATGTCTGTTTGAATAAGAAAAAAAACAATCAGCGGGCAGTGTAGTAACCATCTGCCAAACGGATCTTGCTATCTATACGAATGGAAATTAGTTACTAAATAGACGAGCTTAGCACTTATATAGTCACACTGATATCATACATAACAAATTAAAAACCTCGGCCGGACTCGCATACTTCAGACCTATGTACTAACCACTAAGCCGTGCGTGATTTATATGTTTTGCCTGTTTCTTGTAGTAGCATTATCAGACGCTTCAACGTTGGCATGTTGCCTTACGCTGCTGTCTGAACTCAGTCACCCGGCGTTTAGTTTTTTTCTTTTCTTTTCTTTTAAACGATATTCTGTTCGCCTTTGATGAAGTTTCAAAATGACAGTTTGTTTCAAGGAGGACAAACACTAGGGTCTTAATTTAGCAGACAACGCGGGAAATAAATCTGAATGACAACACGTGCATGAAAGATTACACGACCAAAAATAGATCTTCAAAATGAAGTTCGCGCGCACACACACAGAATGCTAGCATCTATACAATACGAAGGACGGGTGTTCATTTGTCCATTAGTCTGACTGTTTCTTAACTACGTTCATTACTGATAGCTATAATATAAGTCTGCGATACAGCAAAACTGTCTATCTGTAGATGACGGTCGACTATATATACAGACATGTACAAAAATCCACTACACTGGCATGTCGATGTTATCGATTAGTAGTTAAAATTATATAAATAGCTATATTTAACATTGAGAACTTTTTGTGAGCAGTGTTTTTATAAGCCGATTTAAATTCTGTTTATTTTTTTTATTTTGTGGGTGTCTACTTTACCTGGATTACTTATATATATATACATATATACATATATATATATATATATATATATATATATATATATATATATATATATATATATATATATATATATATATGTGTGTGGGGGGGGGGAAGACAAACAGAAAACAGATTTAAATACAGGAGAAAAAACAAGAAACGAGAGATTTGACCGGTTTCGTTCGTATCAGAGAACGTCTTCAGAAAAAGTGAAGATTTGAAAAAAATTATTTCGATAGCGACACAAACATAGGAAAAAGAACAAAACGCATACCGAGATGCGATTGGTCCATACGATAAATTTTAACAAATATGAGATATTTTTTTTTCTATGGTTCATATCTACGAGCTAGTATTGGGATTTGTATGGCCATTTGAAATGGGAAGACAAGTGAAAACGCCAACAGAGAAGAGTTCGAGAGTAAAAACATGAAAAACGCCTCATCTGCACTCTTTCTATGCATATACGTGTTAGTTTATGTATGCATATTTAATTTACATATATATATATGTTAATTCATTTTTAAATACTATGCAGGTGTGTTGTGCTGCTGTTGGCGTACTCGCGTCTTGGTTAGCTGTTGATAAAATTAAATAGACAATGAAGGTTTTATTTCACGTTGTATCTTAGCCTGATTATACCAAATACTCACTAGTCGGGTAACTAGGTGCATTTACTTGTAGATGTATTTTTACATAAGAAGTTTCATGCTTGCTAGTATGGGTGTATGTGAGTTTGTGTGTATGTATGTACATGTTCAGCTCTACTTGTTACTGAGTTTTAAATACCTTCTTTCATTATTTTTCAAGGGAGATCATTTTTAAATATGTTCATTATCGAAGCAAAGCAAATGTTTTTATTTACGAGATAAAAGAGCAAATAGAGAATCCCGAGTTATCCCGGAAATTGCCGATTTGAAAGTTACCTTTTCTTTTCTTTTTTTGAGGAAGTTTTTTCAGCTCAGATTTTTTTCAAACAATTATAAATATACATTGTCTGAAATAAAATGTATTTTACTGAAAATATAAACCAATAAAATTGAATGTTTTTTTTTAGTAGTAAAGTTTTTTATTTAAAGTTTTCTTTCAGTTAAACCGTGTTATCAACATTTCAAGCCCCCATCAATAAATAAATAAATAAATAAAAACAGCCTTTCTTGATTAACCATTCTCTTGTTTTATTTTCGTTCAATTTACATTACTGAAATAGGAAAATTGTTTATCATACACACCATTTTATCAACTATAATTTGAAAATAATCCTTTTATTTGGGGTTTATCTTTATTTCAGTCACGTAAATTATTTACAGTGAAAAAGGTGTCGGCATTAATTATAATCAACTTATATTTTTTACTAAAACTGTGTTTTAGTAAAAAAACAAAAAAAATAAAAACCTTAAGTTATGTCATTTCGACGTTTCACATAGACAACCCCTGCTTGATCAATCTCTCATTAACTTCGGTTGATTGAGGACGTCGGGATGGGGTTATACCAGTCGAGGATCCGTTCTTAACAATCAGTCCGGCAAGAACTGGGACATTTCGGTGGCCTTTTATCTGCCGGGCTGATGTATACTGTCCTGATTTGTCCTAGGAGGTGCATCCTCCCAGGCCTTGCCCCCCCCTCTTTGGGGAGGAGTAAGTTTATTGCTTTCTGTCTGAGGTGCCCTGAACGGGGAATGCCGACGGGGTTGCCCAGGCTATTTTTGCTAGGCCAGAGTGCTACTTCTTTAGGGCGCTGGCTTGACTCTTCCCCACCTTCCCGACCTTGTGTCACATATTCCTGCGGTGGGAGGGAATTAAATGCCTTCACATAGACAATGAAACTTGCTATAACTTATGTTTGTAATCTTATCTAAATGAATAGATGCAAAAGTTTTTTGTACAGATCCTCCCTATATTAACATCAAAACGGTTTATGCTAATTTAATTCTGATACAACATTGCATTTTAATGATGTATATATATATATATATATATATATATATATATATATATATATGTATATATATATATATATTATGTATCCACATAAAATGTTATAATGAGATATCATTTTTTATGTGCCAATTCTCAGTATTTACTTCAACAGTGCTTGATACGTAAGTAGAGCTAGGTAGTAAGTTATGAAAATATATTAATTGTAATTAAGCTATATATATACATATATATATATATATATATATATATATATATATATATATATATATATATACAGTAATCCACACACAGTTTTTAAACAGTTTCCAATGAATTAATATTTTGTAATTTGTAATTTGCATTGTCATATTTTTATATAATAGTTCTGTCGATAGTAACAAATCTGATGTTGCTGTGTTTCTGAGAACAGATACTACACTTTTAATTATTCATTTGTCCAAAATAACAAAATTTACATTAGGAACAAATTAGACACAAGGCCATCAAATGTGTGAGGAAAATGGGTGTCGTTGGTCATCCTTGGTGAAAAGTGATAAAAAAAAGTGTATCCCACTCTTAACTAGAATCAGCTGAGTCACCACAATACCACACATACTCACAGGGCCATGCTACTTAAAATATCGCCAAATTGTTAAAAGAAATTAGTTTTTGCATAAATACATTTATTTCAGAAATTCATTGGATTAAAATGGGAGTGGAGAAAGAAAGACAAAAAATCAGTTTGTAAAATCCTCCCGACCTTTTCTAAATGATAGACTGCCTACTGTTTACCGGGTAGTTGAGAACCGAAAACAAGCAGGAAAATCTCTAAATGGTAATGGGATCTAAGTGGAAGAAAAAAAAGAAAAAATTGATCTCAGCCAAAAGGATAAACAACTATAAAAACATGATGCTTTTATGACATTTCTTCCAGGAATTCCCTCCTCCTTTTTAAGAGGTTGGGGTAATCCTTCCAAGTATTGCATTCTCCTTTGAGGAAGGGGGTAATGTAGTATCTTTTCTGTTGTAATCAAGCCATCTCACCAAGGATAACCTCTCCTTTTTTGGGGAGGGGGAGAGAGGGATAAGGGGGTAGGATAATATTTTTTTCTCATTTTATTGGGAGATCCTGCCAGGTATTACCTCCTCTGTTTTTCAAAGGGTATTGTAGTATCTACCATCCGACCAGGCATTAGCACCTCCTTTTAGGGGAGTACGAGGCTATCTTTCCAGGTTCTAACTCTTCTTTTGAGGGTTAGTGTAGTATATTTTCATTACTCATGATGTATTCCTCCAAGGAATTATATTTTCTTTTTTTGGGGAGGAGGTCAGTAGAGAATATGTTTGTTCCTCACGATATCATCCTCTCAGGATTATATTCTTTTTTTTTTGGGGGGGGGGGCTACTGTACTACCTATTCTGTTGTCATGATATGATCTTCTCAGTGATTATCCCATCTTTTGGGGTTGGCTTGTTCGTACATCATAATATAATCCTCCCAGCCTAGCAAAAATATGCGACTGGATGGAGCATATATTTGCTCGTAATATAATATATATATATATATATATATATATATATATATATATATATATATATATATATATATATATATATATACATGCCGTCATTCTGCCATCATTCTGCGTAATGCATAATTCTAGGGCACGCCTATTGAGTTCTCTAGCGACTGCTCGCTGGATTGCCACTGTGTCTACTATTTAGATGTTAACTTACTTCCATTTCTGGACAATGTGCGTTAGAGCAGTGGTAGGTGTCTTGGCTACTAAAGCAAAAATGACCATCGTATCGGGGTTCGAACCGTGTGACCGGGGTCTACTCCTATATTGACGGTTTGGCATAAAACACTAGTGTATATGAGTTTATTTTCAAAATAATATATATCTATAAATAAGTATATATATATAATATGTATATATATATATATATATTATCATTTAGCCTGATGATTTACTTCAGGCATGACACACGAACGTTTGCGTTTTGCTTACTTATAGTCCCCTTCTTTTACTAAACCTTACTTACGTATTGAACACTGTTGAAGTAGATACTGAAAATACATACACGCAATATATGATATTGCACTATAATATTATCTATCTATAGTCATGAAATAAAACATGGTATAGACATGCATATATATATATATATATATATATATATATATATATATAGTGTGTTCTTAATTTCGAGAGAAGTTATTGAAATGCGTCTCGCCAGAATAGAAATTGCAATTGAACCCCATCGTTATGAGTAACGCTGATATGAATCGGTTGGTGATTTCCTTTTTCCTTTGTAGATCGGCTACCGACGATGTCACGCTTCGTTTAGTAGGCATTCTGGCGAATTAGTTGTTTGGACCGGCAAAAATGTTTACCACAGTATTCTTACAGTCTTTACTCAAACAAATTAATATATACGATATTATTACAACTACTGCTAAAACTACTACTAATAATAATAATTAAATGAATAAATACTACTGCTAATAACACATAAATAATAAAATAATACTAATAATAACAATAATAACAATAATGATAACAATAACGATAATAAAAATAATAAAAATAATGATGATGATGGTGATGATGATGATGATGCTGATGATGATGATGATGATGATGATGATGATGATGATGATGATGATGATGATGATGATAATAATAATAATAATAATAATAATAATAATAATAATAATAATAATAATAATAATAATAATAATAATTGAGCATGCCAAACCCGACTTAATCTTTCTAAAGAAACACAAGAAAATGTGCGTAATTATTAATATAGCGTACCCCTTCAATACCAGAGTGCAGGAGAAATAACTCGAAAAAAATAAATGTCAAGATCTAAAATGGGAATTAGTTAGACTATGGAAATGTAAGGAAGTCAAAGTGATTCCTGTTGTAATTGGAACGCTTGTAAACATAACTAAAAGCCACCAGAAATGACTCGAACATATTAGCGAGACAAGTTCTTTTCCAATTCTGCAAAAAGCTTGCCTGCTAGGGACGGCGAAAGTATTAAGGTACAGCTGGAATGTCTAAAGTCAAGGGAATTGACTTGATGTTCAACAAAAAAATCAAAGTAAAAACATCCAAAAGTTGACACTACTATGAAATAATAATAATAATAATAATAATAATAATAATAATAATAATAATAATAATAATAATAATAATAATAATAATAATAATAATAATAATAATAATAACAATAATAGAAATAAATAACTAATGCGGATGCCAATAACAAAAAATAATAATAATAATAATAATAATAATAATAATAATAATAATAACAACAATAATAATAACAATAATAGAAATAAATAACTAATGCGGATGCCAATAACAAAAAATAATAATAATAATAATAATAATAATAATAATAATAATAATAATAATAATAATAATAATAATAATAATAATAATAATAATAACAACAACAACAATAATAACAATAATAGAAATAAATAACTAATGCGGATGCCAATAACAAATAATAATAATAATAATAATAATAATAATAATAATAATAATAATAATAATAATAATAATAATAATCACTTAAATAAAAAGAGAAAGGAAGAAATAGAAATGTAAAATGACAACGATAGAAATTAATACTAATTCTACTTTATGTATCAGAATTTAATATTTTTTAAATAGTAAATAAACATTAAAAAATGAAATAAATAATAAAATAACTGAATATGAATAGTAGTAAACAAGCAAAAATAATTACAATAACAATGAATAATACTAAATTAATATGAATAGAACTTAATAATATAAAATAGGAAAAATTCAATATAAATGATAATAATTAATTATAAAAGTAGAAAAAAACGATAATTATGATCATAAAATCACAATAAAAACAGAAAAATAAGAATAACGATAATCAAATAATAACTAATGATGAAAAGAATTACATTAAATATTCATAATATAAACAAATGAGTATAATGATAATCGTATAATGGCATATAATAATATAAAATTGAATACAAATAATGAAGAATAATAAAAGCAAAAGATACATCCAATCAAACTCTTCGCCTGATCGAGATGAAGCATCTTGAAAAACCATACGGAAAAAATATTTATAGGGAGCAGCCACAAATTAAAAAGATGGTATCATGAAAACAGAACAGATATTACACTAACTGCACACCTCTAAAAAAGGAGGATGGAAAGCCTGGGAGGATAGTATCATGACAACATAATAGATACTAAACTAACTCCACACGTCTCAAAAGAGAAGCTGGTAATGCCTGGAAGGATGGTATCATGACAATAGAACATATACTACACTACCTCTACACTTCGACGGATAATCGTTTGACGCGTCCAGATCTGGCTGTATCTTGATCCAACGACCT
>OY744524.1:89722380-89757380 GCA_963556195.1 Sepiola atlantica
TCCAGAACAATAATGTCAATTATTTTATTTCATATTATACGTAAATAAATATTTTGTCTTCCTATCTATCGTATAGAAATATTTATTTATCTGGAAACGCGGGTATCCCCCCACTCAGTTAATTTTTCTCTCCTTGTTAAACACTTTTTTTCTAAGTGAGGGTAGACTATCCCAGGAAACTACAGATGCCCAACAATGCACGATCGTTTAATACTTTATTTCGTACTAGTGGAGAATGGGTTTGCGTTATTTTTGTTTTGCAGAATATCTAACTGGTCCAAATATCAGAAGAAACTTTAGGTTGCCATACCGACATAATTACCAGGTCTAATGAAGTCTAAATATATCTAATATTATATATTAATACATATTAACTATTGATGTGCGTGTTATCAGTCCTTATAGTTAGGACCTAGTTTTAACGAATTAAAAGAACTACTCCCTCCGCCACTTGAGTAGAGAAAATTACACCTAAATTAGCTGGGGTGGGTAATGTTATTGGCTGGGTTAAGTAAGTAGTAAGACAGAGAGACGTATAGGACAAGTAACAAGGTTTATTGGCGGTCAAAATACATTCTAACTGAGTCATCGCCAGGGGCCGTAACTCGTCCCCTCACCGGTGAATCATCGGTGCAGTAACACTACACCCTCCTTTCGGTTGTAAAGTTCTTTACAAGGACAGTCTTTTAGGTGGTCGAACTTGTCGACCGCTTCTTGCATATTTCCCTTGGTCAGGACCTCTGGAACTCTCTAGTGGGATGTTTCTTTGGTTACTGGGAAGATCTGTTGAGTCATCATCACAGCTATACATATATCCATATCGAGGGGAACGTGGTAAGGTGTTTGCTTCCTGTGGGGTAGCCACCTGGGAGAAGCTGGTTTCTCCGTTCCTTAGGCGCAGATTACTTTTGTTGCGTCGGTGTAGTCCTGAATCTGTCTTAACTAGGACTGACCTTGGTGACAGAGTTTTACTTACTATAGCTGTACTGGTCTTAGGTATCTTGACCCAGACTGGTTGTCCAGGACGATCTTTAACCCGATGACGTTTGTCATAGTTTTGCTTTTGTCTGGCTTTGAGACGAGTGTCTGCCCTTCTATGTAACTCGATGTTTTGCTGATCAAATGAATTTCTTTGAGGAATGGTAGGGATCCGTGTTCTTAGTTTTCTATTCATTAACAGCTCTGCAGGACTCTTGCCGTGTTGCAGAGGAGTGCTGCGATAATTTAGCAGTGCTATGTATGGGTCACTTGCTTTCTTCAATAAGTTTTTTTATTGTCTGGACTGCACGTTCAGCTTCTCCGTTTCCTTGCGGATGATGGGGGCTACTTGTGAGGTGCAGGAAGTCAAAAACATTTGAAAAGTTCCTGAATTCACTAGAACTGAATTGGGGACGTTGTCAGATATGATTGTCTCTGGGATCCCATGCCTAGCGAATATTGATTTGCAATGCTCTATTATGCTGGCTGAGGTGGTTGTCCGTAAATGGACTATTTCAATCCACCTGGAAAAATAATCGACAATCAGAAGATATCGGTGTCCCATGAATTCGAACAGAGCCATTCCTATTTTCTGCCATGGATATTCAGGTAATTTGGTGGGTTGTAGTGGTTCTGGTGGATATTTTCGTTCTTTTTCACAGATACCGCATTTCCCAACTTTGTCTATAATTTGTTTAGAGAGGCCAGGCCACCACACACTTTCGCGAGCTAGTGCTCGGCATTTGACAATACCTTGGTGTCCCTCATGTAGACGCTCTAGTATGTCTTTTTGAAGTACATTAGGAATGACAAGTCGGCTCTGGTACATTAGAAGTCCCTGGTAAACTGTTAGGTCAAGGTTGACAAACCAGTACTGTTTTAGTTCGGGGTTCCGCCTTGCTCTTTCGGGCCAGTGGTCCATCTCATAATATTTGATTACCTGACTGCAGACCTGGTCAGTATTTTTTTTAGTCGGATATCCTCCAATCGTTTATCGCTCGCCGAGATATTTCCTATGACTGAGCAGATAAATGAATCGGTCTCGGTCTCTTGCTGGATATCCTGTATAACGGGACTACTCCCAGGTGCTCGGGACAAAGCGTCTGCTGTTGTGAGGTCTTTTCCCGCTGTGTATATGATCTCATAGGAAAATCTCATTAACCTCATGCGGAAACGTTGAATTCTTGGAGTCAATTCGTCGAGTCGCTTCGACTTCAACAGTGCCAACAGTGGTTTGTGGTCTGTTTCGACTGTGAATTTTGGCATTCCGACCAAGTAGTCCGCAAAATTTTCACAACACCAAGTGACTGCTAGTGCCTCCTTCTCAACCTGTGCATATCTCTGCTCTGTTTCTGTCAGAGATCGTGAAGCATAAAATATCGGTCTCCAGTCATTTTCTTGCTTCTGCAGTAGTACACCGCCTAGGCCATAGCTAGATGAATCTGCTGATACCCTTGTCGGCTTGCTGGAATTGTAATGAGTCAGTACTGGTGCAGAACTCAGTTGCTTCTTCAGGGTCTGGAATGCTGCTTTCTGAGGCTCATCCCAGATCCATTCTGACTCTTTCCTAAGAAGCTCTCGGAGTGGTTTGGTGGTTTCGGCTAGATTCCTAGCAAATTTTCCGACCTGGTTTGCCATGCCCAGTAAGCGTCGTAATTCGGACACATTCTCAGGTCTGGGCAAGTCCATAATTGCTGCTACTTTTTCGGGATCTATTTGTATTCCCTCTTTTGATATAATGTGACCCAGAAACTTTATGTTTCTGACAGAAAATACACATTTATCGTTGTGTGTAGCTTTTGTAGCCTTCATTTTCTGCAGTACTGCTTTTAGTCGCTGGTCGTGCTCCTGCTGGTTTCTTCCACTTATTAGGACGTCATCTATATCACAGATGACTCCTGGTATTCCGGACAAAATGTGTGTCATCTCCCTATGAAAGATTTCTGGCCCAGAACTTATCCCGAATGGAAGTCGTTTGAAACAGTACCTCCCATAAGGTGTTATAAATGTGGTAAGGACCTGCGATTTTTCGTGTAGGGCGATTTGGTAGAAACCGTTGTTGCAGTCGAGCTTGCTAAACACTGTGGCTCCATCGAGCTCGGCCAGTAATTGGTCTGTGGTGGGTAAAGGAAATTTTTCCCGTTTCACGCTCTCGTTTAGCTTGGTAAAGTCGACGCATAACCTAACTTTACCGTTAGCTTTTTGGACGGCGACTATTGGGGCACACCAATCAGTTGGTGATTTGACTGGACGGATTATGTCTTCGTTCTCCAGACGTTTCAGTTCTTCCTGAACCTTCTGTTTCATAGGCAACGGCAATCCTCTAGGGGTAGCAATGGAAAAGGGCTGAGCTCCTGCATCCAAACGTATCTGGTACACATGTTCCAGTTTCCCTCGGCCTGTGAACAGTTCTGGGAACTCTTTCTTATACCGGTGCCCTTCGCTTGTCACTCTATTAACTGCTTTCAGCAGGTTGAGGGCTTTGATTGCTGGTCCTCCCAGTAGAGGTTCTTGCAGACTCTCTATAACATAAAGGTCTTGTTGCAAGCTTACTTTTTCTGTGGCCAGTTTGGCCTTCACACATCCTATGAGGTTTATCTCATGATAACCCGGTCCGTACAGTCTTTTGTTTGTGGGTTGGATGAGTGGGGAATTTTTCCTGAAGAACTGGTCCGGGATTACGGTCACATCTGCACCTGTATCCAGCCTAAAATTTATAATTTTGGTACAGGTCTTAGTGGTGACCTTAATTTTAGCCTGCCAATTTGTATTATCCTCAGTGGTAATTGTACCTATATTTTCGAGAGTGACAGAACCTAAAAAATGATTTTCTTCTTCCTCTCTTATTTCTCTAACCTTCACTGTATCGGTTCTGCAAAATTTTGCATAATGCCCTTTCTGCGAACAAATTCTGCAGCGTGCATCTTTTGCTGGGCAGTCATTTCTATTGTGGAATGGAAATTTCCTGCAGCGTGTGCATTTGCTAGGCATTTTCGAGTTCGGATGTGGTTGTTTGGTGAAGTTTGTCTTGTAGGTTCGCTTTGTAACCCGGTTGATTTGAGGATCCGCTGCATTGGCACCGGAGGAAATGGTCTGCGTCTGTTGTTTCGAAGTTTCGTAGGCTCTACCCATTTGTAGGCACTTGTCTAGAGTAATCTGTTTATCAGACAGTAACTTTTCTCTGACGCTATCGCTTCGAACTCCGACAACGACTTGGTCTCGAATAAGCCTATCCTGTTGCTGTCCGAAATTGCAGTTCTTTGCAAGTTGTCGAAGAGCAGCTATATAATTCTCGATACCTTCCGATACTTCTTGCTTGCGAAGATGGAATGTATAGGATTCGTAAGCTTCGTGTGTTTCGCCAACGAAAAAATCCTCAAACTTCTTCATCACCTTCTCTAGGTCCGTCTTTTCTTCCTCAGAGTTAAACTTCAACCCTTCATATATATCGTAACTATCCTCCCCGATAGTTGCTAAAAATACCGATGTCTGATACGAAGTATCCGCTTCTTTAGACAATCTACTAGCGATCGAATAATTGAGAAAATTTTGTTTAAATTTTCGCCAGTTATTAGCAACATTTCCAACAAGAGTCATTTGTTCTGTGGGTGGTATATTAGCAGAATATTGCTTTATGTCCGTGTGAGGCATTTTTCAAAAGTATACGATATATATGAGAAAACAAATTTCTGTACTCACTGTTCTCTCTTTTCTTACTTTTTTTTTGTTTTTGTGGGACCGTTTTCCGTAAGTCATTTGTTTATCGATAGTAGAATTTTCTTTCTCTTAGAAATCCTTTGTTTTTCTTACTACGATATCCGATCTTTTACTTTGTTTTTTTTGGTCTCCACAAATTGTATCCTTTATCTGACACCATGTAATGTTATTGGATGGGTTAAGTAAGTAGTAAGACAGAGATACGTATAGGACAAGTAACAAGGTTTATTGGCGGTCAAAATACATTCTAACTGAGTCATCGCTAGGGGACGAAACTCGTCCCCTCACCGGTGAATCATTGGTGCAGTAACAGGGTGGTGCCATATAGCATTCCTAGTCCTACATTAAAATTATTCGATCCATCTGATCATTAAGGTTGAAAGTAACGAAAGTAATATGAGGCCATCCTATCCCACCTTTGTTTCAGTAACCCCACTACCGTATGTATATGTATCTCTCTCTCTCTTCATATATATATATATATATATATATATATATATATATATAATATTTGTTTTTGTTTATTATCTATGTTCGTATACGTTTCGTCCTTTATAATCGGGACTCATCTTTTAATTTTAACAGTTTATCCGGCGGCTTGACGTCATAAGAGCGTTCAACTTAATGAAAAGAACGATGCATTTATAGTTAGCGACGTCATGCTGCGTTAATAATACACTTACAGAGGGTTGTTTAGGAGCTACAAACAATAAATATCTGTTTTGTGTATTATCTATGTACGTATACGTTTCGTCCTTTATAATCAGGACTCATCAGCATAGAGATATAACTATTCACTACTGGTCATACGATTCGAAACCCCGGTTCCGAGTATTTTACAACTTAAATCCCGACAACTAGAACCATTGGGCCACTGCTAAATAGCAAATAAACAGTGATAATTTTATCCGGCGGCTTGACGTCATAAGAGCGTTCAACTTAATGAAAGAACGATGCATCGTAATATATATATATATATATATATATATATATATATATATATATATATATATATATATGTATTCATTATGTTCAATATTTTTATAACACTTCCCTAACTACAGCATTATATATAGCGTTCATAGCAGATGATATTTGTTTTATGGGTTTTCAATTAGGAATTATATTTTCTATTGACCCTAACTATATGCCAGTCAATATTCGACTGAAGCAACAAACTAACATCTAGTCGGTTTCCTATTATCTCATACAAAAACAAGACTTATCCATAACCTAAGTTCATGAATGGAATTCAACTAATAACTTTACCTCTGGTAAAATTATAGATGATATAACACGTACCCTCAAATTCTCGAACCCCAGACATAATTGTTTCAAATGTAACCGTGAGTTGGCAGATTTTCTTTATTACTCTAACCTAATATTCCTCTATATTATCAGTAACTAATATAAACTATTATATATATATATATATATATATATATATATATATGTATATATATATATGTATATATATATAAACTACTATATATATATATATATATATATATATATATATATATATATATATATATATATATATATATATATTTACACATAATAGATACACTTATGAATTTTGGAATAAATATTCCGGAGAATATGGTGAGTCACATGGGTACATTATTTTTGTTAACATTTAGGGGATGCATATAAAGTTTTTCATTTAGTTGTTTAACCTATCATGATTAATCTTGAAATAGATATCCTCGGCAACACGATAAGTAACATCAGCACATTATTTTTATTTGTAAACTTTACCATTTAGGGGTGCGCCAACCCGAACACGCAGCCGCCCTTCAAAACCTTTTAAAATAAGTAAAATACAACAAATTAATCGAGTGAAGAATTTTGAGTTATATTAAGTAATACATTTATAAAAGTATCGGTGGGCGCGCGCATGAGCGTCAATAATGTATAAATTATTGGTAAAGTTCTAAACTATTAAAATAATCATTGTGAATTATGGAATATGTATTCTAGGCAACAGGGTGAGAAACGTGAGCAGATTAATTATTTATTTTTGTAAACTTTACCATCTATGGAATGCTACCGAAATAATAATAAAGCTCGCAAAAACAGAACAGCACATTAACATTTTAAACTAATGCGATATTTATGGCTTATAACCATACTGGGTGGGTATTTTTCTAGTATATATATATATATATATATATATATATATATATATATATATATATATATATATATATACACACACATTGGTCTTTATTATAAAATGAGGGATATATATTTTATCACCACTTCTGATCACGAGCTAGTCGGTTTTATAATACAACCATTTTCGGACCGAACCCGTATGACGACTTCATTGAGATGGAAACGAAAACAACTATGCAGAATCTCCATTATATTAAGATACTAGAACGATTCAGCGGAATGCCTCTCTCAAAGTTTATTCCACTGTATTGTGTACGTAACGTAATTTTACACATCTTCTTCCCTCTTCTCCTGATGTCTTCATTACACAACAGAAAAGAGATTACGAAGCTTCTATTTTTACAGTATGTTTCGACATATTTATGCTTGTTAAATGCAGTTCGTAACAGCGAGCCGTTCACGTAAAGAACCGGAAAACTATGCCTCGTGCGGTTCATTGCCGTAACCTCTGTAATATGCCAGGAATCCACCAAGGACATTATTGCTTTCTTTTTCTTTCTCGGTAGCGTCCTGGCAGTTCTACGGGGAGGTTAGTCTGTCATTACGGCGTTCAGATGGTCTGTCACACTATAATCTCAAATAGCAGGTTCAATTGCTGATCGTGCAGATTGAATTGGCGAATCTTAGTGGGAGAGTGTTGACGGGAATATACAGTTCATTTATGTACCAAGTTCGGACTATTTATTTTGGGGGAACCGAATTCTCCACATTAATCCGACCTTGTGTCTAACTTTGTCTTTGTGATGATGTAGGTAAATAAACTAGTTTAGATTTTAATAGCATTTTCGTTGGACGGTCGGGCCTTTTTTGTTTACTAATGGGTCACCGTTTATTAAGACCGGGAAGCCACTTGAAAGGAAAGAGATACAGAGATTGTCAGTTGGACGCTGATCGCCACCATGAGATGATTGAAAACAATTACTGGAATACACAGAAAAGGAATTGATTATCGTAAAGGACGGCTCAACAAGTATTTGTTTACATTAGACTTGAAGGCGACCAATGTTAAAGATAACAATGTTGTCGGCCTGTCACGAATAAGTTTGATACATCATTTTCCTTAGTCGGTCGGGCTGATTGGAAAACGCATCTTCCTTGGTAGTTTTGCCTACCGATGGTATTTATCTATTTCCCACAGCGATAGGATGTGACACAAGGTCGGGAAGGTAGGACTGAAAAGTCAGCGCCCTAGAGGCAGAACACTCTGGCCTACAAAAAATGCCTGGGCAGCCCCGTCGGCATTCCCCGGTAGAGGCGCCACAGGTGATTAGCAATAAACGAACCCCTTCTTAAAGGGTAAGAAGGCAAAGCCAGGGAGGCTGGACTTCCTAGAACTGCACAGGACAATACCAAACACCGGCGGAATTAACACCCGAAGGCCAAGACGGTACCCGTCTACGGATTTTATTTTTGTCAGGACACGGCAGCGTTTGCCTACGACATGGACACATCTTAAGAAAAGCCATTCTCGCTTTTCGACAACATTCACTTTCTACCCCCTCAGCAACATAGTGTTGTTCGAGCGAGTAACATATCTTCCCTTGCCTTTTTCATTCGTGAAATGGACTTAATCACATGGCTATTTCATCGCAGGGATATTTTATATATATATATATATATATATATATATATATATATATATATCATTATTATTATTATATAATTATTATTTCATGTATCCACATAAAATGTTATAAGGAGATATAATTTTTTATTTATCAATTTTCAGTATTTACTTCAACAGTGCTCGATACGTGAGTAGAGCTGGTAGCAAGTTAGTCATTTTAGCCTGACGATTACATCCGGGGATAAACCGCGAAAGCCTCTGTGTAGCTTAATTGCCATAAATATATTTTCTTAACTTACTATATATATATATATATATATATATATATATATATATATAAGTTACTAAATCTGAATTTCTGTTACCCTATGATTTTTCCTGTAAGTTCTAATCACACAAAATACATAATAAAAATATTCTTCAGATTTAGGATTGATTAATCTATTTTAACTATTCTAATTGGTCGTAATTCGCAATGAACTCACCAAGAGATCCGTCTCTTACTAAGTTTCTATCTATCACTCTCGCCCTCTCCGACTAAATGTTGTCTGACTGCCGATCTCATTTGATACGGTATCTATCACTTTCGCTTTATTCACCTACGCTGTTTATTAACAGTGTAATATTATGAAAATGACTATGAATTTTATGATTAAATAACACTTTAAAACATAATGAAAATATCAGCGGTATTAGTAATACTATGAACTGCAAAGGAAGGAGAGCGTCCGGAAAGAGACTAATTTTGGATTTTGTCTTTTTCTTTTTCATATTTCACTGGCTTTGCCAACTCACTTTTTCTTAATTCAAACAATCTAACTCGAGCTTAATAGGTGACTCAACGGGTCACATTTTTTCTAACAATTATATATAGACGTACACACACGCACACACACACACACTTATATATATATATATAGGTGTGTTAAATATATATTTTTGCATATACTTTCTATTGTTTATATATACCAACTTTTTCAAATGAAAGTTCGATGATTGTTATCATAAAACAACAGAGCACATATAAATCAACTACAGTTTGCTACATACTTAAGAGTAAGAGTTATTTATCTTACCAATTATTTTTTTAAAACAAAAAACTTTGGTACAATTACAGATCCGCGTCTTGTATTATTAATACAAGATGACTGCTTTATCTAGGTAACGATTTCTGTATAAATTTTATTTGTACGAACATTATTGGTTACATATGTGCATATATGTTTCAGTTGTACTCTCCCATAGAGCGTCAACTTCTTAAGACCAAAACGAGGAATTCAAAATGAGAGATGAACACTTTTTTATTTCGTATATTTTCTTGGATGGGAGGTGTTTATAATTCAACGGTTAAGCTTAGTATTAAATTATATTTTTTACTCGTTCACACTCTCATTTGGCCTATCCAGCGTTTATGACCCCGTTCATTTTATATTTTTATATTTTTTTTATTTTATTACCTTCTAAAGTCATATATGATATCAACCTTAAAAATATTAGCGGATAGGAGATTCAGTCATTCTAAGGCTAACATACAAAGCCATAACCTACATACATACATACATACATACATACATGTTAATGCATCCATATCTCAACATACATACACACACACACACACACATATATATATATATATATATATATATATATATATATATATATATATAAAATATATGTTATTGTTTATTATCTATGTACGTTACGTATCGTCTCTTTTCAATCGAGACTCATCAGCATAGAGATATGACTATTCACTACCGGTCGTACGATTCGAAACCCTGGATTACAAATATTTTTCAACTTAAATCCATCGTCGCTAACCGCGGATAAACAATGATAATTTAACACATTTAAAAGCGGCTTGATGTCCAGGCATTCTACTTCTATTAAAGAAGGAGTGATGCATTATAAAGCAAGTGACGTCATGCTGTGTTTGTACTACCATTACAGTGCTCTACTTATTTTACGAGGAGCAACAAATATAAAATATTTGTTATTGTTTATTATCTATACATACTCTCATCTCTATATAAAACATGTGCCCGTACATATCTGCATATACATATATACATATACACAAACACACACACACATATATATATATATATATATATAGATAGATAGATAGATAGATAGATAGATAGATATCAAATAAATAGGTAGAGGTGTAATGTTCAAGTTTTGATAAGCAAGGATCGTTCGAAAAACTCGAAATACAAAAGACTCAATGCTATATGTGCACATATAAGACGATATACAAATAGCAATTTTTTACCGTTTTATTTGGTTAACGTTTGTTTTCCCTTCGGCTTTTGTTCTTATATATTTTAACTACACAAAATACACGCACAAATATTCCTTGGTATTGGTATTTAGTTATTTTTGAACAAATATACCTAAGTGACAATTTAATCAACAAGGCATCCTTCTTGTATGAAGTTTCCGTCATTTACTCTCAGCCCTCTCTCACTATGTTGTTTGACTCACCTCTGCTGTAATTTTATATCTATCTCGATTCCCCCTTTCTCTTTCTCTCTCCCTCTTTCTCCCTATCTATGTATTAGCAATCAAAAGTAATCAAACTAACAAAAAATAGAACATTGAAATAGTCCATTATAAACAACAACGAATATCACCAGAGCGAGAGAGAGAGAGAGAGAAAGACACAGACATACAGACAGACAGACATACAGACAGACAGACAGACAGACAGACAGACAGACAGACAGACAGACAGACAAACAAAGAGGGGGGGTATAGTGAACAGAAAGACTAATTTGGGATTTTGTCTTTCTATATATTTTTAAAAGAAATTACAGGCTTTGTCTCACTTTTTTATACAGACTGGGGAAATTATTGGCGTCATTCTGGCAACCTAGGAAGTATCTTATTTATTGACAGGTCCTTCTTTGTCAGGATGTGATATGGTTAGATTTCGTCCTAGGAGGCCATCCTCCCAAGCATTAGCTCCTCCTTCGTGACGGGCTTGCTTTATTCCCTGTCGTTTGTGACGCCCCTATCGGGAAATGCCAACGGATCCGTTCGGGGCTATGTTTGTACTCTACTAGAGATCACCACGTTATACTGACCTTGTGTCACATCATTGGAGGGGGTAAATAAAGGGATTTTTTCGGCTCTTCTTTTCATATGAGCCGAGGAATACTAGACACATTCTGGTTTTAGTGTTTGACTCTTTTGTCTAAATAAGTTATTGTTCAGCTCGATCATAAGAGGCAATCCTACCTGATGTAATCTCCTCTTGTGAAACAGAGGTTGGTGTATTGCTGGTCGCCTTATTCCGAATTCAATATAGGACATACTCACGTTGACACGACGGTTCCTGTTAGACCACCGAAGTTAAGCGATGTTAGGCTTGGTCAATACTGAATGTGTAACCATTTGGTAATACCAGATATTGTATGTGGGAGAGATCTCTGCTTACCCCGGTATTGATTCCAGTCATTCTGAAATTTTCTTTGCCACTAGACTCAAGCAATATCGGTAAGAATTTTGCAACACTTGGTTCACAATACACTCCCCGCTGATTCCGTCATTACAGGGGTTATCCATTGTCTCTTTGGACTGGACGGAGGCCTCTTTCTCTTTCTAATTCAAACAATCTAGCCCGGGCTCAATGGGTGACCAAACGGCTCACATTTTCTCTAGTATATATATATAAATGATAAAGAATATATATGTATATATATATATGTATATGTATATATAATAAACAATAACAAATATTTATTATCATATATATATATATATATATATATATATATATATATGTGTGTGTGTAAAATAATATCAAAAATATAAAAATGTTTAAATCTTTTCTCTATTTATTTCTTCTTTGTTGGCGTATAAGAATACAAAATGTTCTTTAAATGAAAGCTTTGTTCTAAAATAACAAAATTTTCCGTCGTTCCTTTAGTTAGATTTCGTCCTAGCAGGTAATCTTCCCAGGCATTACCTCCTCCTTCGTGAGGGGATTAGCTTATTGTTTGCCGCCTGTGGCGCGCCTATCTGGAAATGCCAACAGATCTGTTTAGGGCTATCACCTGACAAAATCTGGTGACATAAAAATACATCATGCTTCCAGGATAAAATGCACTACGTGACACATATATCACTTTAATAAACAGACACACACAAACACACACACACACTAATATATATATATATATATATATATATATATATATATATATATATATATACATATACACACATATATATATGTATATATATATATATGAAGATGATGATGAAGAAAACTTACAAGCAAAAGCTACGAAGATACAAAAACACCTTATTCCCAGCAGCCACAGAAGAACATTTTTGCCGAAATGCATAGAATATATATAAACAATTTTCGGTTTTCCTTTTTCAATGCATGTATATATATATATATATATATATATATATATATATATATATATATATATATATATATATATATAGGTAGGTAGGTAGGTAGGTAGGTAGGTAGGTAGGAAGTATGTGTCAGTGGTAAGAAGGCACATAATTTAGCAATTATTATCTCATACAAAATTTGGCATCTACAAGCGTAAAAGGACAATTTACCTGTAGGGTAATATATTCTTTTTTATCAACTTGAAGCTCTATTTCCAAGAGAAGTAGCAAGAACCTGACAAAATTTGATGTCATAAAAATATATCATGCTTCCAGGATAAAATGCACTACGTAGCATATATATTACTTTAATAGAGCGCCCACACACACACATACACAGACATACACACACACACACACACACATATATATATATATATATATATATATATATATATATATATATAATAGTGCAAAGTTGACCTTGGATTTACTTTCGCCAGTCTCGTAACTCTCATTTCTCTGATTTTGTCGTTTAGTTCTCACATTACATGAGCGATGTTTCTGTAAAAGGGAGAATAATTGCTGTTTTCTGGGTTGGAAGCTCATCGTTGGCTAGGTTTGGACCTTGAAATAATATTTTTTAGCTCCTTACATCAAGTGGCTTCATGCCTTGTTTTGTGCAAGTTTTATAACCCAAATTTATTTTTAAATTGAGATATTTTTCGACAAAAACAAGCAGTATTGTTTTTTTATTTTAAAAATAACAGCTGTTTTTTCATAGCAATACAATCAGAGCATTGGTAATCACGAAGTCTATATCTTATACATAAATCAATCGTCAGATTTACAGAATAAAAAAAAGACTTACTATCGTATATTTTCACGAAAAACATCCATTTTTTCCTTCGATACACACGGCTAATAATCTGCATGATCCGCCATTTTTAACTTTAGAGAGTTCACATTGACATATTTCTAACAGAGTTAGCTTCCTTTAAAGACCACACAAAAACCACAAAAAAACACAAGAAACAACAGAAAACAAAAAATTACAAACCACCGGCGCTTACAAAAGAATAGGTATAATTAGAATTCAATGGAAATTAAACAAGTTTGTTTTATTAGAAAGCACATTCGTATTCTCTCCAACAGACAATTTTATAAAAATGCTGAATTAAGATTAAGGATCAATGATTTTAAACTAATATCTATTCGTAACCTCTCACCCATTAGTTAATATATATATATATACATATATATATATATATATATATATATATATATATATATATATATATATATATATATATATATATATATGTATATATATATATATATATATTGTGTGTATGTATTTATGCAGCATATTTTCATTAAGACAAACGTAATTGTATGACACAGAATGTTCCTGCTTAATTAGTCTTCTTTCTTTTTTCCATTTTCTGGATGATCCATCGCGAATTTCTGTCGAATTGTCGTATGTAGGCTCTGTAGGTGTTTCTTGTTCCATTTTTTGCGAGTCATTTCGATTGTTCATCCAATCGTCTTCAAGGAGGGGGGCGGGGTTAGTCTGGTTTACTTATGTCTGCTGACTTCCAACGGTGCGGCAATTAATGGCATTTTTTTTAAGTACGTATGTATGATGAGATGCCGTATGTTGGACGCGATCACGTACAACGCACGTGACTAATTAACATGTATAATATTAAAAACTGTAACGGTCATTTTTGTCGGCTAAGGATATGTTAAGGATAGTCAATTACTAAGTTAGACACCTTAAAATATTGTGAATAGATTCGTAATTTATGTTGTGGATTGTAGTGTGTCTAGTCTTTATATACAAAGCATCAATATATATATATATATATATATATATATATATATATATATATATATATATATATATATATATATATATATTATTTATACAGACATGTACATAATCCGCGGCACTGGAATTTCAATATTATCGATCATCAGCTGTTACAAACTGAGATATCCTAATATATATATATATATATATATATATATATATATATATATATATATATATATAGAGAGAGAGAGAGAGAGAGAGAGAGAGAGAGAGAGAAGAAGAAAAAAGAGTGATAAATATGAGACGATTGTCCAGATTTATTTCAAATTTCAATTGTTCAATGCAAGGTGTATTCAGAATAAACTAGTGTTTATTATTCTTTCCTTAAGCCAAGGCTTTTCAAAGATCGAAATCTTATCATCAGAGGAGAAATACAGATGGATACGTTGGCTTTCGAAAAAACCAAAGTTCAAATATTTGAAAAATATGAAAATTATTAAAAATTATTAAAATAATTTTTGTTAAAAAAACGTAATATATATATATACTAGAAGATATCATAATACTAAACCTTATGTGTTATTCCAATTAATTTTCATCAAGATCTATTTCATGATATTCATTTTTGAAAATGTCTACAATTTAAGGCTTAAGCTTAATGGGTCTTAAGAAGAAATTGAAATTAAAGGAATCTTGCTTAATTGTTGTATAATGACTATTGATCACTCTCAATGCGAATCTGAAATGTTTGATCCTTTAAGTGAGACATTGTGCCCATATTATGCACTTTAGAACATGTTTAAATACTCCAACGAAATTAAAATGTAGGGTATATTAATACATTGATCACTAAAAGCTATTGTCAAAATGTCACAAAAATTAGAAGCATCTGCATTTTCACGAAGGGCATTCATCCCATCTTTACTTCTGTTGCCTAAAACTAAATTAAACAAAATAGATCTACTATTATACAATTTACGCAAAGCAACCGTGTTCTAAAATTACTAATCGTCTGTTAATAAGTTTAGGAGTGAAACTTGTACATGCAAATATATAAACATATAAACCTAACTTTATATATTACTATCAAATGTATGCCCCCTTTCCTGTCGCATATTTGTTATAATATTGTGGTTAAGGAACATATACTACACTGACCCTCAAATGAAATGGTAATGCTTGAGAGTGTGGTATCATTAAGAACGAACACTACCCGCTCCCCTAAAAAGAGGAGAAGGTAATCCTGGGAAGATGTTATCATGAGGAACGAACATACACTATATTGTCTTCCTTCACCTAAAAAAAGAGGAGGTGATGCCTTGGGGGAATATATGATGACAAATGGAAATATACTACATTACCCCAAAAAGAGAAGGTACAGCCTCAGGGGATTTCCTCCCCGCAAAAAAAAGAGGAAGAGATGGTAATGCTTGGGAGTATGGTATCATTATGAACGAACATATACTACACTAATCCTCAAAGGAAGATAGAATGGCTGGTACGATTGTATAATAACAACAGAACAAATACTACACTACCCCTTCCAAAAAGAGAGGAGGTAATGCCTGTGAAGACCCCCCCCCCCCCAGGAGGAGTAAAATTAATTCCCCGAACAAAATAGTTTTGCACCAATCTTACGCCCCTTTTCGAAGATTGAACTCAATATATAATCATATTAAACCTTATCTCTATAATCGTTATTCTAATCTTGATCAAATCCATTAGATGATTTTGATTCTAGGAAATGTCTCAAATTTAAAATGAAGGTGTCTTCAGAAGAAACTGAAATTCGGGTAAGTTTGCCTAATTGATGTATAATTCCTATGTCTAAAACTCAATGCAAATCTGATATAATTAAATTATCAAATAAGAGTTCGTCTACATATGCGCCTTGAAACTCGAAGTTTTGTCCTATGTGTTTATTAATTTTAAACATAACAATTGAAATGACAGAGAAAGAGAAAGAGAGGGAGTGACAGAGAAAGAAAGAAGTGTATCCGTTAAGAAGGAAGACATGGCTTATATTTCAATTACGACAGCCTCGTTTTCGATTTATTAGGGATGATCAAATTTCATCGGCTTGGCAGCCATTGACAGATATCGTTTAATAAAACGTCATTACTAAGCCATGCCCCTTTTTTCAGAACTATGGAAGTTCATAACTTCAGACATCAAAAAACAGTTTCTTGATTGACCAACTTTTATAGGAACGAAATAGCCAAGAACGATAACTCTATCTTTGTATCCCTTCTGCGCATTTGTAGAACCGATCTGATATTGTATGTAAAAATGGACAGAAATTTAAAGATGAAAAATGAAATTTC
Organism: Sepiola atlantica; assembly: GCA_963556195.1. Classification (NCBI taxonomy): domain Eukaryota; kingdom Metazoa; phylum Mollusca; class Cephalopoda; order Sepiida; family Sepiolidae; genus Sepiola; species Sepiola atlantica. Next base: position 89,739,323 of record OY744524.1, read on the forward strand.
CAAAATATGAATTTTGTAACAACTTCAGCCATTTTATTTATCGGGTTGCCTTTTTTAAGTACTGAAGTTTAACTCAAGTTTCGATAATAAAATATTTTGAGTTGTAAATTTTGTAAACATTTGTTAGAATAATGAAACAAATATATTTTTAATATTGTTTTTACTACCGTATATGTAATAAATTAAGCGAACATTAAAAGCAAAAAATATTTCTCGACAAGTAATATTTTATTTATGTTACTATTTTTAAATTTCCAAAGGTAAGGAGTCCATTCGACTAGAAGTTGATTTTTTTTTTTTCAGAATATATAAACTACGAAAAATTATATTTAAAAATTCATTAATTAATACATGGACCAAGCACTTAATTTTTTTTTGCAAGCATTGATTAGTGAGGTTGCGGGGTTGTGAAAAACAATCCTACCCATAGCCAAATAAACGGTTGCTTTCAAAATTTCAAGTTAGCAATTGCCTTAAAGAAAGATCATCTCTTTACCCTCCTAATACCGAAAAGATTATCGAAATACAATAATTAGTCTATTTTTGGTGAATTTTTGAAAAATTTCATTTTTCACCTTATTAGACTGAATTAGAGCAGGTGCGTGTTTTTGATCATACCTACGATTTACCTATTACCGCTTAGTGTTGACTGGTAGTATTGTAAATAATAACATGTCTGGCGACCGTCGAAATTATTAAATTCACCCTTGACGCCAGATTATTAATTGTAAAATAACACTTGAAATGACAGAGAAAGAGAGAGAAAGCGAGTTACAAAGAGAGAAAGAGATAGAAGTGCACTCCCTAAGAAAGAAAGCTTGGCTTATATTCCTATTATAAAAGCCTCGTTTTCAATTTAACTATTAGAGCTAAGTTTTGACTGAATTGTTATCGTCCAACCGTTAGAAGGCGACCAGCAAAAGTCCATTGGAATGTTATGTTTTTTGAAAATGTGAAAAAAATAGAATAAAAACCATGGTTATTGGAATATAAATATTTTTTTTAAGAGATTGTTTATTAAAAGGTACTGATAGTATATGCTAATACATATATTGTCATAATTCGTATGTATATATATATATATATATATATATATATATGTCTGTATTGCTTTGTATTGTATACATATTTATAAATCAGGATATGTAGAAGGAGATACGTATATATATATATATATATATATATATATATATTAAATGTAGTGAAATACACATACATATAAATATATATATATATATGTCTATACATCAATAATGGTGTAATAAAATGCACTTTGAAAAATATGCACAATGAAATTGAATATATTTATCACGAAACACAAAGCTTGACGTACTCAATCATAATGGCGTTCTCATAAGCATATATATATATATATATATATATATATATACATATATATATATATATATATATATATATATATATACATATATATATATATATATATATATATATATATATATATATATATATATATATGCGTGTGTTTATGTATATGTATAACTGGATAAATAGGGAATATGCTGAAGTGTTCCAGATGACTGCTTAAACGCGCATATCATCATACTATCACACAAATTTGTATCATATGCAAACATTTAATTCGTGTCTAAAGATCGTGTAATGTCAATAGATGTTATAAGTACATTTCTATGCAAATACTTATATTAAATATGTTTAAAAATGTCATAAAATCCCCAAGAGTCAAAATGCAGTTGACAAAAAGGCGTCAACGTTTTATTTCTAGTTGTTAGGCTTTCCTTAAAACTTAGTATTCTATATACACTAGTAGGGTTCCCGAGCGTTGCCCAGAAACATGGTAAATAAAATGGAAGTGTATAAAAAATATGAAATCGTAATGGATGAGTAAATGGCATTCTTCGTAAATAAAGGACAAAAGTGCTTTTAAGAGCCTTTGCAATGTGAGTTTAAGTAAAAAAACATGTCTTTCTTTGGTCTGTTGAAAACTAAATTGTGATAAGGTACTAAAGAAACTTTGATTTTTGTAATATGCGTGTAAGTAAACAAGAATTACCGTATAAGTTTGTCACTGAAAAGTAAATATTAATTTGTAACCCTAATGGGATTTTAACTAATAGCGTTTATTTATTTTTTGTTTGGGTGGGGGGGGGTAAAATTGGTATGTTAATCACGTTTTAAATATGAGTGTCAGTAAAAAAAGTTGTTTCTGATAAACTCCATTAAATGTAGAGTTTATTTTGTTGTCGGATTTAAACAAATAGCCAGAAATATTTTTATTTTCAAGAAAATGAAAAAAACGTTATTTTTTAATGTTAAGAAATTGTGTGTAACCCGACTTTGCAACATGAGTTTAAGGAATAAAAAAAGAAATAATAATTAATTGCGTTCGCGTAAACTTCCAGGAAAATTAATTTTACTTTTTTTTCGTATTTGAATTTAAATTAATAGCGAAAATATAAATATTCTTTAAACAAAATGAACAACAAAACTTTATTCTTCGTAAAACAGAAACGTAAATAATTTGAAGTAAAAAGAAAACTGCCTCGTTAAAAAGACGGACATTGATCGAAATACTAAAGCGTAATGAGGTAGAAAAGAAAGTATCTTTTAACCATCTTCGCAATATAAGTAAAAAATAAAAAATAAATACTTTATAAGTGTGTATGTTGAAAAATACATATTAGTTTGATGCCCAGATAAGATGTAAGCTAATTGCGTTTCTTTTTAACGTATTTTATTTCAAATTAATGTCTAATATGTGCTAAAGAAAAACAATACATGGGACGAATAAATGAGTTTAACTTCTTTTTTTAAATCCACTTTCCGATGTATACCGTACTTAACGACAGCCGCGTATATCATTTAACAAAAATTAATTCCTTGTTCTAAATAAAATTATTTTACCTACTAGTACGATACACAAATATTTTTTACAAAATAAATGATTAACAATGTATTCTAAACAAATATATCAATATAGATTTTCATAAGCGGTTGGTACTGTTTGGGTCACCGCATGTCTCCATTCTAACAATCTACGTAGTCGAAATAAATATTTTTAATATAAATTTAAATTGGTGGTGGAAGTAAGAAAAAGACAAATTGGCTAGGCAGAATAAGATATCGATAAGATATCGATTTGTAATATTCAAGACTATTTCGACTTTGAGTTCAGAATAATTGTAAAATTTTCCGCCATCCATCTGATCCACATCATCATCAGCAGCAGCAATATCAGCATCATCAGCAATATCAGCATCATCATTCGAGATATAATGGCTCCGCACATTCTGTAAACCGGGATTTAACCTTTGATATTTCGTGTGTTATGGCCGTTTATATAATTGATTTTCTAGCCAATTCCCGTTGCTGTTGGAAGGCGTACTTTCCACAAATGTCTTTTATTTAAGCACAATTTTCTGGATGAATTCTTCAACTTCTTATTTCTTCTTCTAATTATATGCGTGTCCTATGCAACTCTGATCCTACTTCCTGTTCTAATTCTCACTTCTTCCGCATCATTAGTAAAACTAGCAAAAATATGCTCCCTCCGGTCGAATATTTTTGCTAGTTGTTTTAAGTTACATATTACATACATTATATTTTAAACTACGTAAAAGGTAACCGCAGGGAAAGTGTTTAGAAAAAATTTTTTTTAAATTATCTTCGATAAATAGAAGAAAGTTGTTAACTGGAAGTTATTTTATTGTTTCAGAAGACGACTTAACAAAATTTATATTTGGCGAACCTATAGATGACTCAACCCTTCAATCTAAAATCTTGAATTTAATTGGACAAAAATTAATAAAAATAAATAATTAAATATTAAATCTGATCAACTATAATTTTTTTATTTTATTTTCGCTAAAATAATACTATCCATGATAGAACCATTTATCTTTCTGGAATTTAAGTTATCTAAGTTCGCACTTGAGGATAATTCCGCGAGCCTGTTGGTTACATTAGTTAGCATTTTAAACTAAACGCATTCACGTATTAAACTTGTCTATGAATTTAAAATGTTTCTAATTCATTATTTTTGAAATGAAACAATGTGATTAAATAAATTTCTAATAATATTAAGAAAACAACGTTTTAATTAAAAAAATCAAAATAAATATATAATTTTTGAGCGACTCGTACGATAAACCTCAGAGAATGTGTTGTTTACATGTTATTAATCTAATATTAATGTCTTTTTTCTCTCTCTCTCTCTCTCTCTCTTTCTCTCTCTCTCTTTCTCTCTTTCTCTCTCTCTTTTCTCTCTTTATTTCTCCTTTTCTCTCTTTTTCTCTCTCTCTAATCTGACGTAATGTTAACACTTGTGGATTTTTTTAAAATAAAACTTTCTGTGCGTTCGAAATAGAACGTTATACTTAATAATACAAGGTCGGGTAACCAAATGTTGTAGTGGACGCCGGCTGTTCCATCATATTCCATTACAATCTAATTTAATTACGTTACTCAATTACATAGATTTAAAAACTAATGTCTGTATTTAATTCTATTTATAATTTTTATTAAGATTATTCTCGAGGAAAATGTTTCAAATGAATCTAGAAATCTGAAAAAAAAAATCGTGAGTGTACATTTGCGAATATTAATTTATTAGAAGCTTTAAAACAAATTAACTATATAAATTTGAAAGTCACGTGATGTTTGGGGAAGTTTTGGAATGGGTATATATATATATATATATATATAGGAGCTGATAAGTAGATATAAAAAGAGAGCAATTTAAACTAATATTATAGTTTCGGCTTCAGACAGACACACATATACATAATCTCCATTATTAATAGATATATACTTGCTTGTAATATGTGTTATATTATTATTATTATTATTATTATTATTATTATTATTATTGTTATTATTATTATTATTGCTGATGTTGTTGTTTTTAGTAGTCGCAGTAATAGTAGTAGTAAACAAGTAAAGTGACGAATCCTTTCCATTAGTTACTACACCGAGGCGTAGAAAAGGTTGGAATTCCTATGCTAGGATTACTCCGCTTACCCTTGATTTTCAGCTTATAATGATGAGTGTTTAGCCAGTGGCATCAAACATCATTTTTTGCGACTTTGGGTTTAACCCTGGTCTCCCAGCCTATTATTCAACACTCAAATCACTATGGCAAATGGGGTGGTTAAGTAGTAGTAGTAGTAGTAGTAGTAGTAGTAGTAGTAGTAGTAGTAGTAGTAGTAGTAGTTATAACAAATAAGTAAATTAATACATGTTGAAACCTGTTTCTGGTATCTATACACGTCTACCTACCACCACTACAAAGAACTTTTCTTATTTTCCTCTATGTACCTAAACCCAAACATGACTTCCATGGACTGAATTTTTCCAAGAACTCCCCACCAGTTTAACACGTTTCCGCGGGGCTGACTCCCTGCAGACTACAACATGCTCGTTTTCTTTTTCAGTATAATGTAAAAACATACGTGTCGAGACGTCTTTTTCAGTTTTTTCAGATTCCGTCCATCGTTAACAACTCTCTCATTGTTCTATTTCATCATCCAAACTGACAATCTCATTAATCCTTATCTTCAAATGTTTTTTCGTCTTGGTAATTATTGACTCATTATTATGAAAAAATATGAACTGAAGTGCAGTAATTGTTTAAAGTATGTATTACTTTTAGTTATTCGGACTATTGTTGATTGTTTTTCTTACAACTTTTTGACCGATGTTACCTCCGATCTTCTTCAAGTTTGTCTTGTTGAACTCGATTTGTACAGATTCCCGAGTTCGACATAAAGATTTCCGAGTTCTACACGACACAGCTGAAGAATGCCGAAGATTACATTGCCCGAAACGTTGTAAAGATAACATTAAAGAAGAAAACGGTAGTCTAAAAAATGCAAACAATACAAATTACTAATCCTCACCTCAAAAATTCAAAATGTATTTCAACACAGAATCATTTAAAACGTATATGATTGGATTCGAGGTTTCTTAACAAAGAACATTACGCAAAGAAAACATTTTTGATCGTCAACATTGATTTATAAATTTTGTATGACTGGATTCTTTTTTTATGGATTTAATCAATAAATTGTTACTTTACTTATAATTATACTAAACCTCAGATAGTCAATGTTTGTTTCCCTTGCACTTTTTCTTATATATCTTAATCACACTAAATATATGCTAAAATATTTCTCAGTTTGTGGATTGATTTATGTCAAATTAGTCGCAATGTTCAGCTAATTAGAAAGTTAGACTTACCTTAGCCGCCTGAAATGGATGCGGAAAGAAATCCTTCACTATATTTTTAAAGTCAACGATGGGTGTTTTGTCTAATCATTCATTTAAGAGATGAGATTTGATAGAATTGAATTGCTTGATTCTATAGAATTCAAGTTTTCTTCTTATCTTTAGAGAAAATGTCAATTTATTCAAGCAGTTTGAATCTGCCAATATGTGTAGACGAAATAATGCGTTTTACTCCAGGTCACCCTGGAATAAAATCCTCCCTTCTTTTAAAAAAACCATGTATTTTGAGAGACAGATTGCGAAATAGCAACCCTTTTTCTTTAAATTTCAGACGTGTTTTCTTTTTAATTTTCAGACGAACCGATGTCGACTCGCATATCGTTTTTGGCGGGAAAAAGCGCAGAATCCCAAGAAACATGGCGTCCAGGTAAGTAAATGCTCTATTTATTCGCCGGTTTATCATTGTGCAAACTCTTCATATTAAGCCATTGTTTTTAAATTAGTCATACTGTTACAAGTGGCGCATAAAGTTATCCCATATTCCCAATATATATATAAAAAGAACATAAGCGTCTAAAATAAAATGACTACATTTTTAAAGACACCACAGAAATTAGTTTAGTTTTGATTTGTTTTAAATATTATATAAGACAAATCGCGACCACTTTAACAATATATTATATTTGATGGCGTTCCTGGAAGTTCTCCATGGCTTGCCGTGTTATGTCAGAAAGAATTATGTCCATTCATCTCTTTCAAATTCCTAAAAGTTCGATATGTTGTAAAAGATATTCATGTAGGTGTCTTCAAATAAAAGTCACAACGTTTTAAATCTGGTGATCCTACCGGTCATCCCACGTTTTCACTTAAACAAAATCCGTAAACGATTTCATCAATATTCCATGATAATTGATGGAAAAATGAATATGATATTATTTGCATTATTTGGACTATTGTTCTCCCCTCGACTGTTTCGGCTGATGTAACCGTCGACATTGTTTAAGTTTGTCTTGTCGAATCGAACATAACAATAACAGTATAGTTTCATCTTCACACAGACAAATATTAAATTTCTATTATAAATAGAAATAATAGTATCGGCTTCAGACAGACAGATAACAAATCTCAATTATTAATAGAAATAATAGTATAGTTTTAGCTTTGACAGACAGATTCCAGATACCAAATCCCTATTATTAATATAAAATAATGCAATAATTTCGGTTTCAGACAGACAGATACCAAATCTCAATTATTAATAGAAATGATAGTATAGTTTTAGCTTTGACAGACAGATTCCAGATACCAAATCCCTATTATTAATATAAAATAATGCAATAATTTCGGTTTCAGACAGACAGATACCAAATCTCAATTATTAATAGAAATAATAGTATAGTTTTAGCTTTGACAGACAGATTCCAGATACCAAATCCTTATTATTAATATAAAATAATGCAATAATTTCGGTTTCAGACAGACAGATACCAAATCTCAATTATTAATAGAAATAATAGTATAGTTTTGGCTTCGGAAAGACAGATATCAAATCTCCATTAGTAATAGATATTAGTATACAGATAAAATGTTGATAAATATTTCATCCGAAAGCTCCCAAATTGTAATTCCTATTTTTGCACTATTTTAGAATTTATCTAATTCTATCTTACAAGATTCTACGTTGTTCTTAATCCTATCTGACAATTTATTCCAATAATGTATTACTCTACTAGCAGATTTCGCCCGCTGGCTATCGCTTCGTAATTTAATTTATATTACTTGCTTGAAACCACTGAAACGAAACTTATCGACAATAAAAAGAAGACAAAACTCTCTCCTCTCTCTCTCCCTCTCTTTCTCTCTCTTTCTCTTTATCGATAAAAAAGAAGACAAAACTACTCGATTAGAAGACAAAGCTAATCGCTGACAAAATTAAGACACAATTCTCTCACTCTCTCCCTTTCTTCTGTTTTAATAATAATAATGATGATGATGATGATGATGATGATGATGATGATGATGATGATGATGATGATGATGATGATGATGATGATGATGATGATGATGATGATGATGATGATGATGACGGAATATTTTGGGGTTTATATTAAGAGTGAAAAAATTATCTCATTTCTATTTCATTATTATTAGTTATAATTGAGATTAATTGTCCCATCCTTTGCTCATATAATTCAAATTTGCATACGTGATTATTGTTTCCTTTCTTTGTAATTAATATCAGATATGATTAAGTTTAAGTCTCTTCTTCTTTGCTCATAAAATTAAATTTACATACATGATTATTGAAGAAAGCCGGGCACACTTACGTTCATATTTATTATACAGATTAACAAAAACGAAAATGATTAATATATAGTTTTAAAATCTCTCTTAACAATTACTGCCCAGATCTTCTTCTCTCTAGTAAAGTAGTTAATCCTCAGTTGTTTAATTTCTCCCATGGATTGTAATCATTAGTTGTTTTTAATTCGTTTTGTCACTTTGCTTTCTCCGCTTTCTAGTCTCAATATTACATTCCAATTTCGATGTCTATATATTACACCGAAGGCCTGCGTTTATATACATTTAAAACTCGATACAATAGTCCAGAATAGCTTTAAAACTATAAAGTTGAATTTTTCATTTATTTTGTTTTTTTTAATTTCTAAATTGCTTAATGCACAGGTTGTTTGGAAAATCGATGGCATATCTTCGAGATGATGTTTTATATTTGTGAGGGTTTCTGCCATTAGTAGAATTCTTTCCTTTATCTCAACTGATTATTTTGTGTGGTCTTTGCTTTCTTCTGTTTAGATTTATTTCCCTTTAATTTGGTATGTTATATTCTTTTACTGTAAATAAGAAAAGCCGACATTCGCAGAATGCCGACCGAATACTCCGTGTTTGCTAGCAAAGCAGCCTCTGCCGATCAACACGCTCAGATTTTTCTTTTGAGCCCCTAAGATTCTTTTTTTTTATTCGGTGTCATTTTTTCATGGTTGTATTGGTTTTAAAAGCAGGTTCAGGCTTATATTACCTGTGATCCTGTCGCAGGATATCGTATATCTATCCTAGATGTAAAAATAATAGTTCATTGTCACAAACATTGTACATGTTAGCTATTTCATTAATTAATGTTTATCAATATTTCTTTCACTGGGCTAACACTCGGAAACGATGCGTCACCGGAACTATGTAGAAATAGAGCTCATAATCCCGAAGTTCCGCCATCGCTTTTCCAAATATTCTGTATATTCAATTCTGATATTCTCAAATTTTATATAGTGATTTTCATTGTATGGGTTACGTATTCTATTTTTCATAAACCTTTTAAATTTAAATGAGTAAAATTAGCTTACTCAGTTTAATTAGAATAAAAACAATTTAATTTTTGAAAAGTCGTTTTAGTTGTATATTATTTGTATTTTTATACCGCGTACATGGTTGGCTGCTCTGGATAGGACAATCGGTCATCTCAATAATGTTTTGTGTGTTAAAGTTTTTATTTGATTTGTTGTTTGTCGTTGTTTTTTTTTGGGGGGGGGGGGGGCTTTTTATTCGTTGCCGTAAATGAGCGGACATTTTGTGTCTGTCTGTAGGTCGTCATTTCAAAGACAATGGCGAAAGTCACGAGAAAGATTTGTTATTTTATTGTTATGATGTGAAACAATTGGCTGGTTTAAATAAAACTAAGAGAAAACAATAGTTTTTGCAGTAAAGGGAGGCTAAAATTAGAAGTATTGGGTTGATAAGTTTTATCAGCATTTATAATTTATTTTTATCAAATACCAATATATATATATATATATATATATATATATATATATAGTTTGGTATGTATATATGTTTATATATTCGTATGTACAGAGTTCACTCCTAAAATAATTAGCCGATTATTAAGAATTTTGGTACACAGCTGCTGAAGGTAAGAGGTCGTAATGTGAGCTATATATAGTTTAATTTAGTTCTTGATTTATATTAAATTTGATCCATACTCATTAGACCCCAATTAAGTAAAATTTCTTCTGAAGACCCGTTTAGCATTAAATTTCTGACATGTTTTTAGAATTAAAATCATATAATGGATTTTGATCAAAATTAGAATAAGGATTTTAGATATAAGGTTTAATAGCATTATATAATGATTTGATATTCGTAAGAATGCATAACATTGTTCTATAAAGAAAAATACATTTACCAGTCCTAAAACTAGTATCATATATATATATATATATATATATATATATATATATATTCTACTGAGTTCAATACGCCTTTTGTATCGGGGTTCGAACCGTGTGACCAGTAGAGATTGCCTCCCTCATATTGATGATTGAAGGTTTGGCATGAAACACCTGTGTACATTGGGTTAATTTGAAAAAATATTATTTATTAATAATTATCCAAAGCTCTCGCTAAATGGAGCACTTTAAGTAGTTGACAACAGGCCGTCATTTATATTGTAATGCAACACTCTAGGCCTCGCTATTGAGTGCTGTCGACGTCATTCTTATCACCGCTGAATTTGCCATTAAGACGTTAATTTACTCTCCCCATTTCCAGAGAATGCGTTGTGGGCACATCGGTACGCGCTCCGACTACTAAGTCAAATATGACTTTCGTATCTGCAAAGAATTGTCTCCTTCCATACTGATGATTGAGGTTTGGCATTAAACACATGTTCATATGGGTTAATTTCAAAAATATTATTTATAAATAAATAATTATATATATATATATATATATATATATATATATATGCAAACATTGTTAAAAATAACAAAATTTGTTTGTTTAATTATACTTTTTTTATTTTTTCAATTTTTCTGATGGTCTCTTTTATATTAAAATACAAAAAATGATAAATGTTCCATTAGTTTCACAGGTTTCACGAACGTTTTCGACTCTTCGTCGAATCATCATCAAGTGTCTAAAGCAAATAAACAAAAAAGCTGGAGAAAGAAGAGAATGTTAGAAAAGACGGTAGAGAAACGCGCATAGAACGTTTTGCGCATTGTTCCAGGAAGTCGTTGACGATTTTAAAGTCAGCAACGCTAGATGGCATCACAGAACAAAATCGCATTACGTTAAGCATTTTAAAATGTTACCACTAATTTCATGTGTTATATATATATATATATATATATATATATATATATATATATATTAGCTATTCTTACCTGGCGGTGACCGCGATTAAACATGAGGAAGAAGAGAAGAAGAAAAAACTATAAGACAGTCTCGCCTGACAAGGTTGTTCTACAACGAAAGCTTGCAAAAAAAACCATTAAATAAATGAATTTTTTCATTTAAATGGCGCGTTGTGTTGATTTTCAAAATATTTCACCTAAATAAATTTTCATGCGTGCATCAAAGATGTTGAAAATTTCCTTATATATATATATATATATATATATATATATATATATGTTCATTGATGTTATCAAAGTATTTATTCGCTATATATCCTTTAAAAACAAAGTTTGTTTTTACCGTTGGTGTATATTTATTTATTTGCATAAAAAGAAATCATCACCAAGCGCGTTTCATTATAATGACAAAAGGAATTTAAACAAACCAATTTGGCTTTTTTGCTTAGGGGAGAAAAACTAGATAAAACGAACTAGACAGAAAAAAAGGAAAAAAACAGAACAAAACAAAAGAAAAGAATCACTTCAGGATCGAAGGTAGTAAAACAGTTCATAAGATACACCAGTGGAATATAGTCATTCATACCCAATGTTATGGAAAATTAAAAGTCCTATTCCACTTAAATTTGGGGGGGGGGGGGAGCTGCCACATAGTTTCAATTTGAAACTATGTGGCAGCCCCCCCCCCCCCCAAAAAAAAGAAATGTAAGTTGAATAGGACTTTTAATTTTCCATAACGTTGGGTATGAATGATAATATTCAACTGGTGTATCTAATGAACTGCTTTACTACCTTCGATCCTGAAGTGATTTTTTTCTTTTGTTTTTCGTTTTGTTCCGTTTTTTTCCTTTATATATATATATATATATATATATATATATATATATATATATATATATATATATATATATATTGATGTTAGCGTCAATAATAAGTATGGGCTTGATAAAATCCCAAACTATTGAACTTATATTTTAGCCTGAAGATTCCCCCGGGGATGAAACGCGGAAGCCTCTGTGTAGCTAAATTGCCATAAATATATTTTGATAACTTATTACCTAGCTCTACTTACGTATCAAGCACTGTTGAAGTAAATACATAAAAAATTATGTGGATACATGAAATAGTAATATATATATATATATATATATATATATATACCCATGTAATCCGTTAAACTAATAGACTGATGATTATGAATTTGGGACTACATATTTTAGACAACACGGTGAGTAACGTGGGCACATTATTATTTTAATGTTACCATTTAGAGGGTGCTTATGTATAAAGTTTAATTTGTTATTATTTATGAATCAATCATTATGAATTTTAGAATATATATTTTCGGAAACCCTGCGAGTAACATAAGCACATTTTTTTACAAACTTGACAATTCAGAGTGTTCGCCTATCCAAGCTCGCCCCCGCCCGAAAAGACTTTAGTTAGATAGAAAAAACTTAATAGAAAACAGAATTGCTCTTGATCAAATGTTGAGTTATATTAAGAAACACACTGTTAAAAAGATCGGGGAACGCGCGTTAGCGTCAATAATAAGTATGGGCTTGATAAAATCCGAAACTATTGAACTTATCATTATTAATTATGGAATATGTATTCTAAGCTATAGGGTGAGTGACGTGGGGGAACATCGAAATAGTACCATACCCGCCCCCCAAGAAAGAACAAATATTAAACTTTAAATCTAACGTTATATTTATTGCTTATACCCGTGTCGGACGGGTATTCTACTAGTATATATATATATATATATATATATATATATATATATATATATATATATATATATATATATATATATATATATATATACATATATATATATATATATATATATAATATTAAATTATACTTTGAATATATTACCTACGTACGACGTCGTTTCGAGCTTTCAGCTTTCATCAGTGCAAGGAACTAACACTCTCAAACGGTCACAGAGCGCGAACACGGTTCACAGAGACATCTTAAATCTGTTAGCGTTCTCTCAATCCCTTAGGTCATGGGAGGTTGTCACGTGATAACGGAGAAATTAAGCTGCAGCGAGCGTAGACATCAAGACAATCTTATAGATCTCAACGACAGAGTCGGAGTATTGCACTGAAGCTTTAGGTGAATTTTTATTTTTAATCTCTTCAACAGTGCTCGACTTTTAATTTTACTGAAAAGGGCTCCTAATAATTATATTCATATAATTAAATTTAACTTCAAAACTAATGCTATATCTCTTTGCTTATACCGTGTGGGATGGATATTCTACTATTATATATATATATATATATATATATATATATATATATATATATATATATATATATATATATATGATGGACTCTCCCGTCGATTTCGACGTATGAGTGCCCCACCAGGGGCTGCCCGCGCGTGAATTTGTAATTGCAAGGGTTGCGCAATCACCAACAATCGCTCTCCTGAGTCGGCATTGCTTGATTCCAATGGCAAGTAGTAATACAAGACGACTGGAAACAATGCTGAGATAAGCAGAGAGCACATACAGCACCTGGTATTCCCAAATGGTCACCCATTTAGTACTGGCCAGACTCGACGCCGCTTAACTTCGGTGATCTAACATATATATATATATATATATATATATATATATATATATATATATATATATATATATATATATATATATATATAATTTTCGTTAGGTAAAATAAGTACTGTCAGTTAGCGAAACTATGATCAGCTGTATTGTGCTCCCGTCTCCCACCCACTAGATTAGTGTTGTCATATGTACTGTATTTGGGAAGTAACTGGATAATGCCAGTCATCTCGCTACCAAGCGGAACTGGGAAGGGGGAGTGGTCATTGAGATGGAAATGACGCGTGGGTCGTTTGTATCAGAGAATTCCTGTTTGAAAATCGAAATACATGATGTGACGAAATCTTACTCCTCATTGACAATAGGTCGCTTTCGGTAGTCTTTCGCATCTTTCTTCCCAGGCTGTACCGACAAAAAGATGGATTACTTTCGACGTCGTGCGAGAAAAAAACATCAAACGCTCGTCAGGTAAGAGATTAACATTTGAAAGCAAAGCACTTATTCATATGCACCCGGCAACTATAATTCATAAGCTGTAACACTTATATATATATATATATATATATATATATATATATATAGATACATAACAATATTTATAAACAAATCTTTAATTATTTATTAGCTACAGACGCTAGCGTTTCAAGCTTTTTTGTTTCATCAGTGTAGGAAGGGACAACTTCAGAAGGTCGGAAGGCGCGAACCCAGTTCATATAGTCAGCCGCTCTGCCTTATACTGACGGCCACCGGGTACTGTCACGTAATAAAGGGAAATTAAGATTTATATGTGCCTAGAAGAAGGCAGAAGACATATATTTTAATACTTTTCCAACGTACGACATCGTTTCGAGCTTTCGGCTCTCATCAGCGCAGGGAATTGACAATCTTAGACGGTCACTGAGCACGAACCCTTTTCACAGAAACACCATAAATCTGTAAGCGTTCGCTCAATCCCTTATGCCACGGGGGGTTATAACGTGATGACAAAGAAATTAAGGCATTCGATAGAACTCAACGACAGAGTCTGAGTATTGCATAGGGGCTTCGGGTGAATGCCTATTTTTAATCTCTTCAACAGTGCTCAACTTCAATTTTACTTATATATATATATATATATATATATATATATATATATATATATATATATATATATATATATAGTACGTTTAATCTACAACAATCTCAATAGTAATTTAAATATAACCCACAGGTAATACCGGACACACAGATAATACAGATATACATTGAATGTATGAGAACAGATAATAGCGGACACATACATACACACACACACACACACACACACATATATATATATATATATATATATATATATATATATATATATATATATATATATATATATATATATATATATATATATATATGGGTGGGTGTGTGTGGTCCACAATGTTTATAAATACCCAATCAAACATATATATATATATATATATATATATATATATATATATAAATAATATTGCTTCCTCGTTTCTCTTCATCGCATTTCGGTTTGGTCCAGGTGCAAGAACAAAATCATGTTTTTTACTTACTTACGACACGGTTTTATATTCATTTATATTTTCATATACAAATAAATAGACACTCGCCTTTATTGTAGAGCGGAGAATTTATATATATATATATATATATATATATATATATAGAGAGAGAGAGAGAGAGAGAGAGAGAGAGAGAAAGAGAAAGAGAGAGAGATGAATATATATATATATATATATATATATATGTGGATGTGTATATAACATAGCTTCATGTAAGCACCTTTACAATTAATGTTCCAAGAAATTAACAAACAATAGAATAGTGTACGATCGTTTCAGAGACAATGTATTTTTATTATTACTATCTGATCATATCGTCATCACCGTGTATAGACACTAAATTAAAGACATACACACAACATCAATGGAATAGCATACAGACACCCTCATTTGCACAGCAAGTAAAAAAGAGAGGGAAGAGTTCATGCATGCATTCCTCAAATTATAGCAGACACATTGAAACATAGATTAAGAATGTATATAAGGGGTTAAAGTTAAAGAAAGTCAATGCCATATTACATGCAGAGAGTAGTACATATTCGGAAACAGTAAAACATTTATCAAATCATATAAGGATATGTCATTTACATATATAATCTTACAATGAGAAAAAGGTTATAAGGGTACTGAAGTTTCTTATCAGTTGTAGAGCAATTTTTGTAAGGGGGCGTCTAAAAAAATAAGTAAGAAGCCAGGTTAAAACCGTCCAAATTCGCTAGAAGTTGTAGAAAAGAAAATCCCAAGATTAACTAAAGGATAAAGTATATTGTAAAATTACCCACAGAGATAGTTAATAATGCGTCACTAAGTTGAAAAACTTGAAAATAAGAATTAAGTTATACTTTTGATACGCTTTTGGAAATTAAGTCTAGGCGTGCAATATAGACTGCATAATTATGGAATATATATATATATATATATATATATATATATATATATATATATATATATATATATATATATATATATATATATATATAGAGAGAGAGAGAGAGAGAGAGAGAGAGAGAGAGAGAGAGAGAGAAATATATATATAAGGAAATTAACATCTTTGAAGCACGGATTAGAATGTATTAAAATGAAATATTTTGAAAATCAACAATCGTGCAATTTTAAATGAAAAATTCATTTATTTAATTTTTTAATTTTTTTGTGCAAGCTTTCGTTGTAGAACAACCTTGTCAGGCGAGCCTGTCTTATAGTTTTTTTTCTTTTTTTCCTCCTCATTTTGATGGTATTAACCCCGAGGGGTCGAATCATGAAACGAGCAGAAAGAGACGTCAAGTTCTTAAGACGTTAGAATAAGTGTAGTCCTGGCGAGGTTATGCGCAAATTGGCGCTTTTTTTAAGTAAGGAAATTAACATCTTTGAAGCACGGATTAGAATGTATTAAAGTGAAATATTTTGAAAATCAGCAATCGTGCAATTTTAAATGAAAAATTCATTTATTTAATTTTATTATTTTTTTGTGCAAGCTTTCGTTGTAGAACAACCTTGTCAGGCGAGCCTGTCTTATAGTTTTTTTTCTTTTTTTCCTCCTCATTTTGATGGTATTAACACCGAGTGGTCGAATCATGAAACGAGCAGAAAGAGACGTCAAGTTCTTAAGACGTTAGAATAAGTGTAGTCCTGGCGATGTTATGCGCAGATTGGCGCTTTTTTTAAGTAAGGAAATTAACATCTGCAAGCACAGATTAGAATGTATTAAAGTGAAATATTTTGAAAATCAACAAATCGTGCAATTTTAAATTTTATATATATATATATATATATATATATATTAGATTATGTGTATACTTGTACGTACAGATGTGTACCTTTGTGCGTACAGGATTCATTTTTAAACTAATTAACTGATCATTATGAAATTTGTGAACTCAGCTAATATGCGTATGGGATCGTAAATGGAACTATATTTAGTTTAATCCAGTTTTATTCAAAAGGGGTAAAAGGGAGGTGGAAGTCCTTCGTGAAAATTCAGATGCCTCCAATTATTGTGAGCTATAAGACATAAATTAATAAATATTCATCAAATTTCAGTTTCTTTGGATTATTTTAAAGCGTTTTGGGGACATTTTGTCTTTAGATCCCTTAAGTGTCAGACTTAAATTTCAGCCATTTTTGAGAATCAAAAGCATGTAATAGATTTTCATGAAAATTTTTATGAGAATTCCTGACATAAGCTTTAGTATCATAACATCGTTGTTTTAATCTTCGTAAGACGACATAAAAGTTGTGCAAAACTGTTTCATTCGAGGAATTAATTTTACCCATCCTAAGACGATAAACAAACCAGTGTTACATTTTAAAGCGGAAAAAAGACTGCTTTAAAATAAATAGTGATTTAATATTTTTAATTTTTTGTTTTAATTTACAGAATAAAATATTTAGCTAACTGCAAATAAGGTGATATAAAAAATGCTTCAAATTTATTCATTTAAAAAGTTACGTATGTCTTCTATATGTTCTCACATGGGAACGTTGCCACGTCAAACTGTTATTCAATTCCGACACAGTTTATATTAATATTTCGTTGTCTTGAATTCACTTTAGTTTCA
>OY744524.1:89762380-89774880 GCA_963556195.1 Sepiola atlantica
TGGTGCACCAACCACAAGCCTCTCCCTTTTCAAAAAAGTGCAAAAAAGTGTATCTACCCTAATAGGTCCGGCACTGTCGGCCAAAGTGCAATACCTGTCGCATCTTTACAGTTTCGCATCCTTGAGCTTGTTTTAGAAGTACTTCCAGAGAATGTGCTCCGATGAACTTACTGTACCTGTATCTTCTCAACGAAAATACCTCCGACGCATCTGACGAGCAGCAAAGTTCCACCCTTTTCCTATAGAGGCTCCTATATGCCGAAATATTTTTTTACTCTAATAGCTTCTTTCCCCCGGGCGCTTACCTTCGGAATTCCGTACCTGCTCCATGTGTTCCCGAAGGTAGCAACATGCAGAAATGTTGATATAATGTGAACTAACATTTTGCTGCCCAACTCCTCCTTGTCTTATAAATCTGGCTCCTATCTAAGTAGCTCCTTATGTTTCAGTGGCAATATACCTTGTTGGGGGCGAACAAATGTTATTTTCTTTTAAATGTAGCTGACCTGAAACTATTAGCACAGAAAAAATGTAGATGGAAACAAATAGTAGACACAACTAAAATCTTGTGCCAGAATATCGGAATTTGGAATGGAAAAGTGCGCCCAACTAAAGAGGACCGTGTTTTAATGGGAAAATGTGACTGACACTCTTAAGGGTCAGAGGTGACCCCAGAACGGAAGTTATAGAACTACATAACTGAGAATTGATTGGAGCACTTACTGAATACCTTAATTATGAACATTTAGGGAAGTGACGGTGGTTAAGTAGATGACGATACGGACGGACAAACTGAGCGTGCCAAGTTCGAATCCAGTCGGTTCCATAATACCACTTTCACTTTGGAATATTGGCAACATCCAGGCGGTCCCTCCTGTAATGCAAACAACAGAATCGAGCCGGTCAACAAAATTGCACAAAGCCGACTCATACGAATTTAAAATACTTACTAGAAACATTGTGGAAGGGAAATAACAAATCAACAGAGATAAACAAAAATGATGATATAAAAAGAATAACTGAAAGAAACTTTATAGAAACCAAACCATATGTATAGTAAAAACTAATAAAAGGAATATAACATTGGCCAGTATATTTGCTAAGAAACTCTGAGCCCTTCACAAACTGAAAAAAGTAGAACTCAGGAAACTAGATACAAGAACCAAGATGATACCGGCAAACTATGTATTACTTTTTAGAGGTGGGGCCACGTAGATATTCGACACATAGAGAGTAATTTATATATTTGGGGCCATTTTCATTGTGTTCTTCGGCTAATTTTATACATATGATATAAATTTTATAAAAATAAGGTTATGTAAAGTTTTAGAGATGGTCTGGCTTCCATAGCTTCCTTAGATTACGAGGGTACTTAGAGATTACAGACCACTTCCATTGTCTTCCCTAGATAATTTTATATATATTATTTAAATTTCATGAAAATAAGATATATTTGCAGTTTTAAGGAGGTTATGCCCTCATAATCTACTTGAAGGATTTTAGAACACTTACATTGTCTTCTTCGGTAAATTTTACATGAGAATACACTTTTAGATGTTATGTAGATTCCATAACCTTTCGTTCTATATGGAATACAATAAAGTCAATAATTTTAGGAGCACTAGGAAACGTCCCAAAAATATTTGTAAATACTCAGGGAAATTGAAATCAAAGAAAAGGTTAACAGCACACAAATCACGGCGCTGATGTAAACAAATTCTAGAGTGAAAAAAGCATTACACCCTAGGAATGATACTGACCAATTCTTGGTCAAAGGGAGAGTAGAAGGAATGAGACAGGTAAATAGAAATGACTGCGTAGATGACATAAAAAATAACTAAAAAAATATGCAGCCCAAAACACAGATAAAGTGATCATTGCTGTAAGAGGCACCGCCAAAAAGAAAAACATAGGAAACAGCGATAGTAGAAAAAAAAAGGCGAAAAAAGAAAACGGGAAGAGAAACAGCTACATGAACGATTTATAAGATATGCCAGAGAAGCGACATACGAAATAACCTGGGCATGGCTACGAAAAGGAAACTTGAATAGAGAAACCAAATAACTACTGACAGTCGTACAGAACAATGCGATAAGAACGAATTATATCAAAGGCAAACTAGACAACATTCAGAAAAGCAGTAAATGTAGACTCCGTGGGCAAAGAGACGAAACGGTTACTCATACAAGTGAATGTAGCAAACTCGCGCAAAAAGAAATGCAAAAGCAGAAAGGACCTCGTGGGTAAGGAGGTCCAGTGGGAACTATGCAAACGATGTGAACATAAAGACAGAAAGAAAGAAATTAGAAGAAAAGGAAAACATAGAATAGAATGAACAGGGAGAGGAAGAGAGAAAAGAAGATGAAAGAAAATGAACAACATAATGAAATAGAAGAGAGAGAGAAAGAAGAACGACAAGAAGAAGAAGAAGAAGAAGAAGAAGAAGAAGAAGAAGGAGGAGGAGGAGGAGCTGAAGGAGGAGGAGAAGGAGAACCACAACAGGAAGGCTGGAGATACGAAATCGAATGACAGGCATTTTGGGCAGTGAGCAATAGATAAACGCGAATTTTGACCAAATTTTCGAAGATAACAGCGGAAGAATTCGTAAAAACAAATCCCGCAGTCTCGCCCAAAAAAACCTTAACAGGAAGAGGGGGTGAAGCAAATACCATTCTTCATCAATGAAACAGTCTCATTCAAGTCAAGTAATTTCCCACGGATTGAAAAGTCGTAGAATTCGAAAGCCGTTTTCTATCCATTCATTCAGTAAATTGGATCACGTGATTCACGATTGTTACTACTGTTACTATAACGACAAACGTCACGACTGAAAACCAATTTAATAGCAACTTTCAATAGCGGCATAACCCTAACCGTCCCAATCGATGATACGCCCCCTCCACACACACACAACACACACACACACATTATGAAACTACTCTTGTAAACAAACTTATATTTTTCTGTTTGTAATCATCAAAATTAATGCGATGCTCAAAGTTTAATACTATTTTCAATATTTATTCAATAAAATAATTTTTTATAAAGAATTAGAACAATACCCGTCCCAGGGCGCGTAAAATAAAATTTCCAGAACAAGCAACTTCTGCATTAGTTTTATGTCCCCACACGAAGATTAAAATCAAAATATAACAATACTAAACCTTATGCCTATAATCTTCATTAACATTTTGATCAAGATCCATTACATAATTTTGATTATAGAAAATGTATAAAATTTAAGGCTTAAGCTTAAGGAGTCTAAAGACGAAATGGAAATTCAGAGAAATCTTGCTTAATTGGTGTCTAATGACCATGGATCAATCCTATGCAAACCTGAAATATTTGAATACCATGCTCCCTAAAGCCCTTTCAAATACTCCAAAAAACTGAAATTGGTGGAATATTAAGAAATCTTTTAATGGAAATCGCTCCAAACAAGGCATGAAGCCACTTGATGTAAGGAGCTAACAAGAACAAATATGATTATTGTAAAGACAGGGGATACCTATTGGCCTTATTATTGGAAAATAAACAAGGTTATAGGTAGGGGAAAAACAGTCAGCGGGAAGAGAGTTCTACAAGCCTGCAGTTCTTGGAAAGAAGCTACTGTAATATGAAGCTATATTACAATGAGGTATCAAAACAGCGAATTGATGGAGACCACTAGACCAACGAGTCAAACGAGCTGTAACAAAAGAAGCAGGGAATGGATTACATAATTCTGAAGAACACATGCCATAATAGTATTTATAGAAAAGACTGAGACTAGCAACATTACGTCTGTGAGAGAGAGAGATGGTGCAGGGAAGAAGAAAAGGTGTATCCAATCAAATTACAGACACGTTTCTGCATCTTATCAAGAACCCTCAAATAGGACAGAGATTCACCAGCTCAAATATGACAACAGTACTCCATACATGGTTTGATTGTAGATTTGTAGAGACAGAGAATAGCCGGATGTCTAATAGTAATTGTTAAAATTTCACAATGATCGGAGGTACCTGAATTTTCACTAAGAGTTTACACCTACTTTTTACCCCCCCCCCCCTGTGCATAAACACAAGTGAAAGTAAATATAGCCTACATGGCGACGCTTTACGTCATGCATCTGTTTTCCAAAATATATAATAATCGATTTATATGTTCAGGACTGAATCTTGTAATAACAATAAATAAATATATACATATACCTAACAATATATAAGTATATACACATGCCTAACAATATATAACCATATACATAAACCTAACAATATATAAATAGGAATAGTTTATGATATACGTATCCTCTACTCAATAAGAAAGACGAAAGTGTATTTATTTGTATATTTATATTTATAAATAAATATATATACACTTCTATAACGCCACACAAAAATTAGCGAGTAAAGCATGTGTTTTTTCTAACCCCCGGAAAATACCATTTCAAGTAGTGAGGGTAAGAGAGAAAACTAACAGCAAGTCAGACAAGTACCTCCCACTTAATTGGCCATCTGAAAATGATTCGGAATGAAATCCTTCACTTTATAGTAAAAACTCAACGGTGGGTGATTTTCGTGGAGTTACCAGAAATGATAATTATAGAATTAAAATAGAAATTAAATTTATTATATGTAAATATATATAATAAATTAAATTTCTGACTTAATATAAATAAATAGCGAGTGTGAACACTGGCAAAGCGAAATCGATTTCCATCGTTTTTGGCAGAGAGTATACTCTAGAATAATATAAAACAGTAATCTCTCTCTCTCTCTCTCTCTCTCTCTATATATATATATATATATATATATATATATATATATATATATATATATCAGTCTTTAACAATTAATACATAATAATAATAATAATAATAATAATAATAATAATAATAATAATAATAATAATAATAATAATAATAATAATAATAATAATAAAATTAAAATAAAATAAATAAAAATATATATATATATACATATGTAAATTAATAGATATATAACTAATAATAAAACTATAAATACGGCTCTTAGTAACAATAAGACGCAGCTTCCTGAAGACGGCCGAGAGACCGAAAGCGCTAGAGGAATGGCCCACGACACAACGCTAGATGCCATACTCCACCGGTTAACACCTGAAAACCGAAAAATCGCTCGCCGCGTCGAAAAATTGACCAGAAAGATCGTGAAGAGAGAGAACTCCGTGGCCTTTAATGACGCTTGCATAAAAAAATGACTTGCTGCCGAACTATACATACACACACACACACACACACACACACACATACACATATATATATATATATATATATATATATATATATATATTAAAGTGTTTTATAATTACAGACGACCTCGTTTCGGGTTTTCTATTTTCATCAGTGGCGGTTGCAGGCGGTCGCATGAGGTCGCATGAGGTCGCATGGGCTCGGACACAGTTCGTAGATTCAGCCTATGCCCACACGACCAGGAGACAGTAATTGAAATTACGTACACTTACCTGAGAGTCTTGTTGTCAATAGTGTTCGACGCTCGAGCGGAACTTTGCATAATCGCTAGGATGACAACAATCTTGTAATTCCAAACAGTGCTCTACTATTAAGACTATTAAATTTTAAAAGGGATTTAACTATAAATATGAAAAAAATACCTACAGACGACGTCGTTTCGGGATTGTATACTAATCAGTGCAGGAGTGGCGGTTGCAGGCGGTCGTCTGGGCTCGGACACAGTTCGTACATTCAGCCTAGAATTACGAGCCTAACGCCTATGCCAACACGGCCGATATATATATATATATATATATATATATATATATATATATATATATATATATATATATATATATATATATATAT
Organism: Sepiola atlantica; assembly: GCA_963556195.1. Taxonomy (NCBI): domain Eukaryota; kingdom Metazoa; phylum Mollusca; class Cephalopoda; order Sepiida; family Sepiolidae; genus Sepiola; species Sepiola atlantica. Next base: position 89,768,220 of record OY744524.1, read on the forward strand.
ATATATATATATCGGGCCAGTTTATTTTCTTTTAAGACATATTTCATTAAATATGACGAACAACGTGTTCCTGCATATTTTTATTTTCATCTGTTCTAAGTTCCTTGTCAGTTTTCGGGTTTCGAGCTGAAACTGGCCGTTGTATTTGCTGTACTCGCTTTGGGCCAAAGTACATTCAGATCCATCTGGATCCATCTTCAAGGGTTGTTATCAAGTAACGAACGTGTGTTTTACTTTTAATATTTATTAATAAGTTTGTCGTATTAATATGGTTTTGGTATTAGTATTATAAGCATTTTAAAATGTTTTCACTATTATGTAAATTAATTGTGTTAATGGGTGGGTTTCTTGTTTTGATATGCGAGGCTACTAACATATAGAACTTATAACGGATCAAAATAATACACACACACGCACACACACACACACACACAAACACACACGCACACATATATATATATATATATATATATATATATATATATATATATATATATATATATATATATATATATATATATATATATATATATATATATATATAGTAATTCAGGTAAAGTTTGTATCCAAAAAAATTCCGGAGAATCTTTACTTTTATAATAGTTCTCAATAATAAATAGAGCTATTTATTTTCAATAAAATAACTTTTATTTGTACAAACATAATTTTGCTACACATATAAAAACCCTGTTTCAGTCACAGCTTTAAGAAGCATGATATCCTCAAGCCAGCATGCTATTTTTTATGCTCTCATTTTGTGAAATGAAGAAAAATTATATCTTTAAAGTTTCCATCTTTTCTTTGTTATTCATATTACTTAGAACATTAAGATAGTTATCAGATCCTTATATACACAACGTGCCGCCCGTTGTACTCTCCGGCCATCTGTAAATTTTGTCGTAATTGATAAACTTCCGGACTGGCCTCTTTGTTTAATCCGCTTGGATTTACTGTCGTTGTTTTTAAATTTTAATCTCCTCTTTGCGGAAAAGTTGGATTTATTGCTTGTGTACATTCGTTTGCGGGGGAGTGCCGAATGAATTATGCAGGCTATTATTATTTCCGGTTCAGAGTACCTCTTTGGGGGGGGGGGGAGCTGGATCATACACGTTAAAACCCAACTTTGAGTCTAACTTTATTCTCGTAGGGATTCAAGTAAATATGAGACTGTTATTCCGCATTACATTTTTTTTACATATCTCGTATCGGTAAATCCTTTTTTGTTTTTGTTTTTGTTTTTCTTGGTCGAAACATAATTTCATTCATAAACTGCGTTTTAGTCTCTCCCTGACCACCATTATTTATTTATTTATTTATTTTGGTTTTATCAGTGCCGCCACCCTCCGTAGACCCTAACCCCATCCCTGCGAAGCAAACTTTGGCTTTTTATTTCTTTTTGCGCCGTCTGGTGTGTGTGGTAGGCGGGGACCCGCCCATTTGTGTAGTACGTTTCACCATTCATAACGCGCGCGGCGTAGGACTACAACTCGGATGTCGGGAGATCAACGACAACATTGTTAATAAGAATGATTCAACAAAATCTGGGGTTAACACAAACAAAAGAAAGAAAGAGAGAGATAAAGAAGGCAACAACGAAACAGCAATAACGAAAATGGACGCGTTCACACTATCACCACCAACAATTAGACAAAGACCACATCATCATATCTGGTTAGTTACAATCTTATCAAATACTTTTGCCCATATATATTTTCTATATGAAGATAAGTATGTGTATATGTTTATATATTGGTATGTATAGGAGTCACTCCTAAGCTAATTAACTGATCATTATTAATTTTGGAGCACAGTCGCTAAGCGTAAAGTAGTCCAAATGTGAGTTATATAAAGTTTAATTTAGTTTCAAAGGTGGAAGGACGGAGAAAAGGTTGAAAAAGTGGGTGGAAACCCTTCCTGTTAATGCACATGCCTCCGGTTTTTGTAAAGTTTTGACAATAGGTATTAGATATCAATTAATAAATATTCCCTGCATGTCAGTTTCTTTAGAGCATTTTAAATGTTTTGGGGGGCATATGAGCACAAGCTTCCATTTGTAAAATTCAAGTATATCAGATTTGCACTAAATTGGAGCCAGACACCAATTCTGCAAGATACCCTGAATTTCATTTATTTCTTAAGACCTCTTAAGCTTTAGCCTTAGATTTAAGACATTTTTTTATATTCAAAATTCATTCCGTGATTTTGATCAAAATTGGAATAAGGCTTCTAGACATAAGTTATAGTATCATTATATCTATGAGGAAAGAAAGCTCTTGTAACATCAACATGTAGTTCTTCCTCTAATCAGTAGACTCCCCAAAAACGAGTTCAAAGCAAGTGAAAGTTATGTCGTGATCTTTAACAACATCAGTAACACACACACAATACACACACATACACACAGAGATAATTTACATATATATATATATATATATATATATATATATATATATATATATATATATATATATATATATGATAATTTTATTTACACAAACATGTATAAAATCTGCAACACTGGCATGTCGATGTTATCGATCAACAGTTACTATAAACTGAGATCTCATCAGGGAGAGTTAGAATCCGATCTTAACCTCAGATCATATTTGGAGAGAACCAAATATGATCTGAGGTTAAGATCGGATTCTAACTCTGCCTGATGAGATCTCAGTTTATAGTAACTGTTGATCGATAACATCGACATGCCAGTGTTGCAGATTTTATACATGTCTGTGTAAATAAAAGTATCATATATAAAGTTCTATTTTGATATTGATCACTTTTTATAAACCCGGTTAAAATTCTCTGGATTACCACCCTGTGGATTTTTACCTGGATTATTACCATTATATATATATATATATATATATATATGTAGACACATGAAAGAAGAGAAATAAAAGATGTGACAATAACAAATCTCTTACGTCTTCAGTTATTCAAAACAAGGTATATTCAATTAAAGAATATTTATTTTTCCTTCCTTAAGCCATGGCTTTTCAAAGAATGGATTCTTATCATTAGAGGAGTACACATAGATAAGTTGGCAAAGGATATATCAAATTTCATAATTTGAAAAAGTGTAAATGCATAAATTTTTGGGTGAAAAAGTAGAAAGTGTCCAGAGAAAAAAAGAGGTTTGAAAGTGAAAGAAAAAAAGCCATAGCTTAAGGAAAGAAAAATAAATATTCTTTAATTGAATATATCTTGTTTTGAATAACTGTAGACGTAATAGATTTGTTATTGTCACATCTTTTATTCCTCTTCTTTCACTTGTCTATATAATTGCTTTATCTTGTATATCGGGCATAAATTATTTCATGATGGGTTCAAATTTAAAAGTATACATTATACTTTTAGTTTCATATCTTTGTATTTTATATATATATATATATATATATATATATATATATATATATATATATATATATATATATATATATATATTATTGTTTTGTGCTAAAGCTGAGTTAAATAACGTTCGTTTCCTTAACTATTTTTCCTATATATTTTTATAATATAAGATACATGTTACAATATCCTTGAGTTTTCAGACTTAGTTATGTTTTTAATCGATTTTACTTATTCTAATTGCCACAATTTGCCATCAAATCACAAAGTCACACATCTCTTACTAAGTGTCAGTCTATTACTTACACTCTCTCACTCTATATTGTTTAGCCCCACCCCAGTCCTATTCTATACAGTGTCTATCTACTCTTTCTCTCTCTCTCTCTCTCTCTCTCTCTCTCTCTCTCTCTCTCTCTCTGTATTCATTAACAGTCACGTGTAATAAAAATAACTATAAAACAAAAAACTGGAATAGTAAATCATAAACAATAAATAATATCGCCACAATCAGTAATACTATTCAACTTAGAGATGGAGAGAAAAAGAAAGATTGTACTTTTTTTATATATATCAGATGGAAATGCAATTCAACTAAATAAAACATTCAGGCTTTTATTAACACAATTCTTATGCTTGAATGATCAATCAAAGAGCGGTAAAGTGTTCAGATAAGCCACATTTTTTATTTGTTATTGTTATAAAGACCTATCTTAAATTTCATTGAGCCCATTGCATGTGCAAAATCTTCTGTCTTCATTCGGCGCTGTTCTTGTTTCGACAAATTGATGTTCATGTTTACTCCCTCCATCAACTCCAACGTAAAGACCCCCGACAAACTTGACTAGCAGCAAGTCTCCATCCTCCTTCACTGTAAAGGGCCGAAGATGCCAAACAAATTCATATTCGACTAGCATATTTCCTTGGTCTGCTTGCCTTCGGAATTCCCTCCCTGCTCCCTGTTTTCCCGAATGTACTAGCCTGCAGAAATGTAATATGAACACACATTGTGCTGCACAACTCCCAACTTAAGATGTCCATTATAGATCTAGCCCCTAATAACTGTCACATCTTACGTCTCAGCGACAATATATCTCGTTTGGGGTGAAATAAAAAATATATATATATATATATATGTATATATATGATTTTTTTATTTATACATACATGTACATAATTTGCGACACTAGTGTGTCGATAATATTGATCAATTAGGTCATATTTGGAAAGAAGCAAATATGACATAAGGGAAGGATCAGATTATTATTCTCCTGATGAGATGTCAGCTTTTAACAGCTGTTGATCGATACCATCGGCATGCCAGTGTCGCAGATTATGTACATGTATCTATAAATAAAAATAATCATATATATAAAAGCTGTATTTTATGTTGAGCCCGGTAGAAATTCTTTGGATTTTTATCCCGTAGATGTTTACCTTACCTGGATTACTATATATATATATATATATATATATAGTAAGTACTAAGTTATGAAAATATATTTATGGCAATAAATATATTTTCATAACTTACTACCTAGCTCTACTCACGTATTGAGCACTGTTGAAGTAAATACTGAAAATTGATACATAAAACATTATATCTCCTGATAACATTTCATGTGGATACATGAAATAATAATAATAATATACATATATATATATATATATATATATGTGTGTGTGTGTGTGTGTGTGTGTGTGTGTGTGTGTGTGTGTATGTGTGTGTGTGTGCGTGTGTGTATTATATAAGATTGTATGAAAATACACTTATGGCAAGTAAGATACACGGAGACGTTTTTTTATTTAATTTCCGGGTGAAATCATCAGGCTAATTGCTTTATATACATATATAATGCCAAAATATTACATTAAAATACTTGGGTTATAATTTCAGTATTTCTTTCAGTTGCCCTGAAAAGGTGGTATATTTTTTGTTATAATAATACAGAAGTATGTTTAGTGGCTGCATAAATGTAATCGCGTTTCCATCGCAAATCTCGTCAGACTACACGAGATCTCGGATAGAAATACGATTGCATATGTGTATCATCTAAAAAATACATCAGTGTCTATGTTTGCGTGTGTGCGTGAAAAGATGAAGGGAAGAAGCGGATATACCAAAACAATCTAAGCTCATTAACTCATACTGAAATGTTTAATATTTCATCTTCCATCTTAGAAAGACTTCTTCAGAAATTATTGAAAATGGTATTCATTATTTAGAAAATTTATAAATGAAAGCATAAACTATATGGGGGGGGCGTATCAGACTGGATGGTGAGACAGAAAAAGGGTAGGGCATATTTCAATTTAAATTATAAATATTTTTAAAAATAACATTCGCCTATTTATGAGAAAGTTTTTTAACAATAAAGACGAAATAAGAAAAATTTAACAGTATGGATTAATTTGATTTTATTATTTTGGAATATCCGCTTTTTCCATTTGATCTTTATATGCACAACTAATGTTGCCCTAGTGTCAGACAACTAGAACCCCTTTCCAACCATCGAATCTCATGGCCGATAGCACCCTTCTCGACGGACCAACGTTCAAACTCCTGGGCCTGATATTCTTAGGCAACATGAATTGGAATAAATACATAGATGTTGTCAAATCAAGAAGGTAGGCTCGTTTTACCGGGTTAGAAACATTCTCACATCTTGCAGTATCAAATAAATTCATTATTTACCCGTGCCTGCAGTAATTCTGCCATATCTTAGCTTGTCCACCAATCAATAGCCTCATCCTCTTGGTCTAACAAACAATTTATTACCTTATAGTTCCTACACTGTATGACAAACTCCAGACCGTGTCGCATCCCCACAGTGTTGCACTCTTCTGCCTGTTTTACAAGTACTTCCATGGAATATGTTCCGACGAACCTACTGTACTTGGAACCCTAAACAAAAATATACTCGATCCACCAACTTGCAGCAAAATCCCACCCCTTCACTGTAGAAGTCGCTAGATGCTGCAAGATTTTCTACTCTGATAGCTACTTTCGCCTGACTGCTACCCTTTAACATTCCCTTCCTGCTCAATGTTTCCCCGACCGTAAAAACATACATACATTTATATGCAATGTAGACAAACATCTTGCTGCTCAACCCCCACCCCCCACTGCGGTTGCCCCCTATAAATGTTTCCCCTATCACAGTAACCAGTTATGCTTTTAGTGCCTTGTTTGGGGTGAAAAAATTGACACATGATTTTCCGAAATGTTATGCCGCTAAACCTCAAGAAAAGAAAAGAGTAATAAAAACAAAACTTTCTTTGATATGGTGCCATTCGAACGCAACACTTTTGG
>OY744524.1:89779880-89834880 GCA_963556195.1 Sepiola atlantica
TTCGAGTTTAAGGATGGAACTGGCAGATGAATTTGCCATACTTATTAGGTACCCTTGTATATTTGGTTTCTGTCCAGAGTCATTTTCAATGTGCGTGTATAGAGTAAACAAAATGTATTTTTAAGTGTTTGGCGGGAACGGTCGATTGGTTGTAGTATTAATAGAGTATAAGAATTAGTATTAAAAGCATTTTAAGATGTGGTTACTATATTCGAAATTCATTTTATTCATTGCTGACTTTTGAGGTTTTATTTGTAGGACTTCCAGTATTTGTAGGCTTAGTTTATTTTCGTATTCTAATATAGCCGCATTGTCTAATTTTTTTAAGTTGAGAGTGGGGACAAGAACTATGTCTTCAATATGTCTTCAAAAAAAAAATCTGCCCAAGATTACATATATATATATATATATATATATATATGTGTGTATGTGTGTTCATGTATGTATGTATGCATGTATGTATGTATTGGTTAAGAAAGTGTTCGTTTTTAGTCTAAATAATAACATAAGAAAGACCAATATCCTTACGCTGTGTCATTTTCTTCTTTTTTTTTGCAGGCATCTCCTGTTTTACGCCGTAACTTTTCCGCGGGAGTGAAGGATTTACTTTAGACATTGGCCACAGCCCACGCCTAAAAAGGACACCAGGCCGAAGGCGAAAAAAGGAAACAAAATCACATCAAAGCAAAAAGAAAAAAAGACGAAAAAGAAACACTAAACACAACTAACGCCCCCGACCCTTCCTTCCCTGTTCTCCTCTACCCTACCCCCTCTACTCGAACCCCGTGTCTTTTCTAGTCCGAGGAAGTGAGGGCGGATCACCTACGAATTTACCGCCTTTTTTCTCGTACTAACTCTTCATGTGCTTTCAATAGACGTTGATCGATTTTGGTTGGCAATTCTAAGAACCACTTCTTCAGAAACAGGGTTCGATCCCACTTCTCGTGCTATATAAACTATTGATATTATTTATTTTATTATTTTGAAAACTAGAAATTTAGCAATTACGGGTGTTGGTGGATAAACGCATTAAATATTAATATTAATATATATATATATATATATATATATATATAAATAGAAAATTTATATACATTTATTTATATGGGTGAATGTAGATAGATAATTATTAGATTGTTTTCATTATAATTTGTTGATCTTTATCCGACTTTGTTCAAATAATTTTTAAAAAATATGAACACGGCAACTGCACTTTTATTTTTAATTTCGAATATTGGAAGTTTAAAATCGTGAGTAAGAAAACGATTAATAATTTATTATATTGAATATAAACCTATTTTTGTGAGAAAAAGTTAATTTAAATTAAATTGAGTCGAAACTCTAAATGTGTTCATAGTTGTTTCACATACACACACAAAAAAAACATAACCACAGGCGAGATAAAAAAAAGAAAACAAAACCAGGTGAAAAAAAAATAACCCCGCCCCTGAAATTAACTACGATATTTATATTTCTTTTCGGGATACTTTTTCATTTGAGTGGCTGAACCAACAATTACAAAAGAAAAGGGTTGACGTGTTTCCCTTTTACCACCTCAGCTTTCTTCACGATCACAATCAGCATACACCCATCGGGTGACTCTGGGAGGTGTTGTTCGGCACCTGGTGATGGACGAAAAGGGAGCTATTCTACCCGAGGGCCAGCAGGACAACCCCAGGTCGGTAAAGCTCCCCTTCCGACCCGCTGACGATACACACCTTCGTTCCGAAACCCCGCCAGAGCCAGACCAGTCCCCGTATTACGAACAGCGAGTCCCCCAGTACTACAAAAACGGTCTCACCCTACTACGGTTTCAATTCTTAAAAGACCCTATTTACAACGCCAACGTGCGCGATCTAACTGAATCTACGGAACTTGATCGTCCGTGGCGGTCTGCTTTTGCAACAGACACGGTCTGCAACGTACTATCGGTACTACGGTCATGAAGAGACAGCGTGGAAAGGCTTGGTTATCACTCGACTATACCACAATCTTCTCCGCTTCCAATCAGCAGGATAAATTGGATGACGAAATCAGCAACAATAATCCTCATCGAAAACACACGACGAGCGTTAGCAGTAGCGATAGTTCTCGGAACAACTGCAACAGTATAAGCACCAGTACAGCGACGCCAACCATCACGACCACGGCGGCCACTCTTACGGACGACGACAATACCGCAGGCACCGTAACTTTGTCGACAAATCCGACACTCGGAAACAAGTCATACAGAGGCGGTCACTACCTCCCACCACACTATCACTACCAACAGCACAAAACACGCCACCGCCCCCGACAGCCGGAACCGGGGTCCGACTTCCGGCTTCAGTCTCCGACAACGCGGCTGGCCCCGTCGTTCGGTGGCGTCGATCACAGAGGCCATTGCCAGCAGTGGTATCAGAATTATGAGTACAAACATTTGAAACACCAAGAGCAATCGCCTTGCCGCTGTTGTTGTCGTTGTTGTTGTGCGAGAGGCCGCCTCGACGATCGGTGGGGTGGCGCGACCACACCCATTTCTCCCCACCCTCACACTCTTGGCGGTAATGACGTGTCCGTAGCCTGCCTCCTTCTAAAATGCAACAATACCGAACGTGGTATCATTTCGACCCAACATTACTGGGATGTACGTGACAGAGATTCAGCGACCAATATAAAAAATAAGTATCCTTATAAGTATTCCTATCCAAAATTGTGTAACAACAATAACAACAGCAATAACAACACAAATAACAACAACAACAATAATAATAATATAAATAACAATAAAATACACAATAGTACGAACATACACAACAACAACAACAAAAATAATAACAATAATAATAACATTTATAATAAATGTTTTTGCCACCGTTTTCCCCTAGATGTGAACTCGGAAGAGACTTTATTGGACGCGTCCGATACTCTCGGACAGAGATTCAGTGGACTGGACTGTGTTTACAATAAAAGTGATAACTTGGGTTCGAACCCCGAGGGCGACCCTGATACGAGTCGGGACACACACAGGAATTTCGCGAAGGATAAGATTACCAACGGTCACGATAAGACAAAGCAGGACTTCTGCGAAAGAGGGACTTCCTTTGACCAGGTTTTTCCAAACACCGGACAACACAGAAAGTTTACACATGAGATGTTAGGACGGTACACACCTTCACAGGTGAGTAAACAGTTTTATTCAAAAACTTTTTGTCATTGTTCTCTTTATAGTTCATCATCATTGCGTAGCAATCTCCGTCAGCATGTTACTCGGACACGAGTTTGATACGTCCTAAGATGGAAGACTCCTGCCACATCTGGGGAGGTGCCGCTCAAAACATCCTTTTGTGCACAAAATCGACTTTGCAATCTAGTGGGGGATGATCTCTGCTGTTCTATTTCTCACAGAAAAGACGCTGTTACCCTTTCTCCTTTCTGTCGTTATTTACATGAAATCAGCTCGACTGAGCTCCAATCTCTGGTTCTTCTTTGTAAGACATTCACAGCAAGAACACGTCTTATTGCGACCACTGCATAGAATGTTCCTTTATTCATTCGTATGTCTAGCATCAAACGAAATTTATATGAACAGAGTTTCTTTCCACTAGTCTTCTCATCCGTGGAACACGTTATCACTGAATTGCTCCTCTGCGAGCTTTTACATGGTCGTCTTCCAATACAGAGTCAACAAATACTTGTCGTAAACCGTCCTAATAAGAAATACAAATAGTGTTCCTTCTATTCATCATGTCCGATCATCTCATAATATTCTTCATCATCGGACTTAAAATCTATCCATCTCATTAACGTTTATACTCGAGTGCCTTTTAGCCTTAATAAGTGATGACTTATTAGTATGAATAAATAAAATAAAATAAAAAAGGTATCCCGGACAGGATTTTTTTTGGTATATTTACACACGCGCACATACACACACACACACACACACACGCACACACATATATATATATATATATATATATATATATATATATATATATATATATATATATATATGTATATGTGTGTGTGTGTGTGTGTGTGTCTGTGTGTGTGAGTGTATATAATTATTTGTATATATACATACATGTACATAATCTGCGACACTGGCATGTTGATGTTAGCGATCAACAATTGTTAAAAGCAGAGATCTCATCAGGAAGAATACAAGTCTGATCCTTCCCTTATTTGGAAAGAAAGGATAAACTCGAGCCCGGAGACCTGTGTGAATAATTCTTCTCTACACTGACGATTCCCGTAGCGATCAAACGTATACGTATGCAGATGAAAACAAATATTCATAATTATATATATATATATATATATATATATATATATATATATATATATATATATATATATATATATATAACTTTAGGCATGTGCATATGTTTATATATTAGTATGTACAGAATTAACTCCTAAATTAATTAATCGATCATTATGAATTTGGAACTCAGCTGCTAAGCGTAATGGGCCCAACTGTGCACTATATTTAGTTTACTTTAATCTCATGAAAAAGGGGTAAAAGGGATTGAATATCTTTCGTGAAAATTCAGATATCTACGATTATATGTGGTACAGATATTCTTCTAGTCTCTCTCTCTCTCTCTCTCCCTCTCTCTCTCTCTATCTCTATATTTATCTCTTTCCCTCTCTTTCTCTCTCTCTCTATCTATCTATCTATCTCGATCTCTATCTCTTTCCCTCTCTTTTTCTCTCTCTCTCATATATATATATATATATATATATATATATATATTAACTAAAGAAAATATAACTCGTTGGTTCACCGATTGAGTTAAATTGTTTAAATCAGGAAATCAGGAAATAGTGAGTTTGCAAAGCTAGTTAAATATAAAACATATATTAAAAGTAACAAATGAGTCCATCCATTCAATATACGTTACAAGCCGGTGAACAAACGATTTTAAACTTTAAATAACTTTCTTGAGTCAATCGAACCCCAATTTTAGGCATTCGGCAATATCGTCAGAATCGACATACGAACTTCCATAATGCTGGATCATGTAGATAAATTTTTAAAAAACAACAACAAAAACTGTGATACACCGACCGAAATATAAGTTCGCAAAGAGATACAAACGAGCATCTCAAAAGTGATTCAAACTCATCGACTTAGTAGTTGATTCAATATTTATATAATTCTAGAGTATATGTGGATCAGTATCTCTATTTATATGAAGTTAGCTATGCATATATAGGTTTATATATTTATATCTACAGGATTAACTCATAAACTTATTAACCGATCATTATGAATTTTAGCACACAACTGCTAGGCGTTAGAAGTGTTAATGTGTGATATACTTAGTTCAAGTTTGTTTTATGCAAATTGGTTATAAAAGGGGGTGGAAGCCCTTCGTGAAAATTCACATACCTCCGATGTTAGTGAAATTTTTGAAATAAGTATTAGATATCAATCAATACATATTCCCCAAATTTCAGTTTCTTTGGAGTATTTTAAACGGTTGTTAGGGGTCATAATTTAAGAACATCCTCTCATTTGAAAAGTCAAATATTTCAGATTTGCATTGAATTTAATCCTTAGTCATTAGGCATCAATTAATCAAGATTCCCTGAATTTCATTTTCTTAAGACTCCTTAAGCTTAAGCCTTAAATTTTAGACATTTTCTAGAATAAAAATCATGTAATTGATTTTGATCAAAATTGGAATAAGGATTCTATAAATTAGGTTTACTAACATTATATGTTGATTTTAATCTTCATAAGAAGGCATAAAAATTGCTACACATCTATGGATCTGTTTATATTTATAAAGTCGGTCCATTCATCTCACTGACCGTGAAATTAAAACGCCAAATTCATATTCAAAATAGGAGGGCAAAAGCTTTCTGATATACCGATTAGGTATATACGATTGGCGTCTTACGGTTAACTAATTTGCATATTGCTTTTCTAAAGAACATGCCATTAATTCGCTATTTGCTGTTCTTATTTTCTAATTCAATTATTGTTTTCATTTCATTAAACCCCATAGCTCAATTTGTTATATTCGTGTATAGAATCATTTTGGGTAGAAAGAATATTTCTAGACTTTTCCGGACAATTCACGCCTCAGTGTTTCGATCTGATCTTACACTGAGAATTCAAACAAAGCTCCCTAACACACACACACATACACACACTGAGGCCAAGTAAACATCTCAGAATGACCCTACTCAAACCTAGTAAATAAAGACTTTCTAAAAATGTCCACAAAATGTCAGTCGTGGATTAATAAACATGGCAGTGAGTTGCAGTTTTCTGTATTCATTTTGCTTTTATTTCCTCTAATAATGTTTAATAAGATGAGCATACCTGGATACTTCATTATAAAAAATATTACTAACCTTGCTTGGACGGAGTCAAAAAATCCACTTAAGAAAAAAATGGTTAAGACTCGCATTTTTAAGGCAAATGCAAGTTTCTTCCTACGAGATAACAAATAGATCTATGTAAATTCGAAAAGATGACAACTAATAGTGCATTAATGAGAAGTTGTTTTGCAGAGAAATATGCCAATTAGTTAACCTCAAGTTGTCAGGAAGTTAGACGCAAGGTCAGGTGTGGTTTTTAAGAGCCAGCGCACTAAGATAAGCGCACTCTAGCCTACAAAAACTGATTGAGCATCCTCGTCAGAATTCCCCGGTAGCGGCGCATCAGGCGATTAGCAATAAACTAACCTCTTCTCAAGGAGTACGTAAAGACTGGGAGGGTGGGCTCCTATAACTGAACAGAACCTTACCCTAGGACGACAGTAACGTAGTCATTGTCGGACTGATTGTCAAGGACGTATACTCGACTGATACGAACACCTACTCAAGCTGTGGCTGGTAAGTATACCTTCAGTATTTTAGAAAGCTATTGCTTTTTTGTAATGTACGCATTAGTATTATGCTGACAATATAACAAGTATGATGCAAGATTAGAATGATTACAGTGAAACTTACCCAAGTAATCGCCCCAGGGGACCAAGTAACCGGAAGGGACTCAGTAACCGGAAGGAACCCAGTAAAGGACTTACTTGGTATACAAATCTCGAGCCCTAATAATATTTATACCAAAATGTAGAAAACAGCAGACGGAATCATTTGGCGTTAGCAATATTTGTATAACTCGTATCACTGTTTCTCCTTTTGGATGTTACTTTTGCAATGTTTAGGCCGATATAACCCCGACCTTCTTTATGTGCATCTTGTCGAACTCGGGAATATTTATGTTGAACTCGGGAATCTACGAAATTTCGAACGGAACCCTTTATTTAATCAACAGCGCTAGCTTGTTCTCGTTTTGCCAGCCATGACCGGGTAGAACTCTTAAGTAATTCGTAATTGTATTCTTAGTGTCGGCCATACTGAGGATAGAACCTTCAACCGCCAGAAGACTGTCACTTGGAATTGATTAACTTAGCACTTTTATCCGTTGCGCCACGGGTCCTATTCCGAAACATTGAATATTTTGGTTTATATATTCTAAGGGCAGAATATGGAGGCATTGTGCGCTTTAATGACAAAAATGCCTTCTCATAATTTATATTATTCTCAGTACAAAAATGGACAGAGTAAAAATGAATACTTTCGCAAATTGACAAATTAATTTATTCAGAAAACTAGTTTTTATTTACTCCTCTCCAGGAGTTAGGCACAAGGCCAGTTTTATCTTACTCCCACAAGTATGATGTGACCCAAGGTCGGGTCGGGAAAGTGGGGGTTGAAAAGCCAGTGTCCAAGAGGTGAGCACTCTGGCCATTAAAAATTGCCTTGACAGCCCCGTCGGCATTCCCCGGTAGGGGCGCCCCAGGCAGTAAGCAATAAACTTACTCCTCTCCAAAGAGGGAAGGCGAAGCCTGGGAGGGTGCACCTCCTAGAACTGCACAGGACAGACCCATAGACCGGCGTAAATCAAGCCCCGAAGGCCAAGACAATACCAGTCTATGGGGTGCAGTATTCATCGGAACAGATACTACACTTTGATCTTAGCCAAAAGGCTAAGAATTTCAGAAAACTAGTTATTTAGTAAGAAAAAGGTTTACATATTTACTCGTCGGCATTACTGTTTATACTCTACATTCAACTGTTCAAATACCAATTTCAGTTTCTGTATTTTAAGAGTTTATTCTCCTTGTCCTGCATATCTTACGTCTATAATTTTACTTCATTCGGGCATTTTTCTCCATCAGCTGGATGAATATTCCGTATCGCTTCAACAGCAGAAATATCCTTTTTTAAAACTCGTAAAGCATCACGTGTCTTAAATAATCCTTAGATAGTAGTTTTAAAGGCTTTCAAGCGAGAGGAGAGTAGAAAGTGGACGGTGGGTTTACTTTCGGTAGCCTCGTAACTCTCGCTTCCCTTATTTTGTCCTTTAGTCCTCACATGTTTCTGACAAAAACGGAAGAATTGCTGTTTTATAGGTCGGAATCTATCCATCTAACACTTATCGTTGGCTAGTTTTTGACCTGGAAGTAGTATTTTGTAGCTCCTTATATCGAGTGGCTTTATGCCTTGTCTAGAGCGATTTCCTCCCCAAAAAATAATAATTTTCCCTGTAAAATGAATATTTTATTGAATTCAATCTACCCAGATTCAATGTTTCTAAATACTTATATATGATATATAAATATTATTTAGC
Organism: Sepiola atlantica; assembly: GCA_963556195.1. Lineage (NCBI taxonomy): Eukaryota > Metazoa > Mollusca > Cephalopoda > Sepiida > Sepiolidae > Sepiola > Sepiola atlantica. The sequence goes on from OY744524.1 coordinate 89,788,516, forward strand.
TACACGTTTCATTCTATTCGATACTTACTATTTAGTTAAAATCCGAAAAGAAGTTATGGGATGGCTTACTATATATTGTGTCTAAATAAGGAGTTTTGTTACATCCTGTTTTGAGAAAAATATCCGAAATATTTGACGATTTCTATTTGCACTTAGCCCGAAAGATGTGTGTGTGTGGGGGGGGGGGTGTTTATGTATGTGTGATAATATAAAAACATTTTTTTGTATAGGTAAACTCGATACTCAAAAAAATCAATTTTCATAGCAAAATGAAACTCAATGTTTAATATTTAAACCTTTTGATATTTTTCTCATTATTTTGTCTTAATTTGCATTGATTTCTTAACAGCTTATTCGTGGAGCCTTTTTGATATGCATCTGTTGATTTTTTTTTTTGGGGGGGGGGAGATTTGACTTTTGAGTTTTTTTAGGATCAAGTTTAGACCTATATCACCTCCATATCACCATTAACGTTTTCTGATACTTATATGAAGGCTTTTTTGCGTGAATTTTCGCCTAAATATTGTATGGTTTTCATCTGGCAACTTAGATTTGTTCAAGTATGCTCTGATTTTTTTTCTGCAGAAACCTATGTAAGATTTCTTTTTCTCCAAAATTAACATTAAATCACAATACGATGTAACTTATCTATCATTTATTTCTCTGTCTGTCTGTCTCTCTCTCTCTCTTTCTTTCTCTCCATCTTCCTCTCTCTCTCTCTTTCTCTCTCTCTCTCTCTATATATATATAAAGAGAGAGAGAGAGTGAGAGAGAAAGAGATTAAGAGATGAATACATATATATATATATATATATATATATATATATATATATATATATGTGTGTGTGTGTGGATGTGTATATAACATAGCTTTATTTGTGTGTGTGTTCCCTGTAGAAATAAGGGTTAGACAATCTACATAAAAACTAAAAGTTTATTTAGATGTAAAATTCTCCAGGGAAGACAATGGAATTCGTTTCGAATCTCTAAGTGTCCCCTTAAATGAGCTATGGGGAAAGAACTCTTCTTAAAATTTCAAATATCCTATGTTAATGTAATTTAAATCATATATATGGGGAAGACAATGGAAGTGGTCTCTAATCTCTATATGTCTTTAAAAGTACACCCTCTTAAAAAGCTATAGGGGCAGAATCCCTTAAAACATCGAATACGTATATCCCATTTTAATGAAAGTTAAGCCATGTATATAAGACACTAATTCGGTTTTCCAAAATTTCAAAGTTGTTTTAACTGTATTAAGGAGGCGAAAAAAAGAAGAAAGAAATTTAGTGTTATGAGCATATTGAATACTGACATAGTGTTCCGCATAAAATCCCAATCAACGTCGGATCTTCCTACTATTATATAATATACTAACTCTTTATAATTTCCTTTTTGATTCTGATACATCACAATTTATTGTGCATCTTTGCAGTTTTTTTTTGTTACTAAAAGGTCACCACTTATCAAGGACCGGGGCTCACTCGAGGATATGCTTTAAAAGATCGTCAGTTAGACGATCGTAGTCTCTACAAGAGGACCGGAAACAATGGGTGGGATGGGAGACGATCACTTGAAAGAAATTGTATTATTCAAGAGAACAGCTCAACAAGTGTTTGTTCATATGTTACTTGAAGACGACCACCTTGTAGACGGTTGAAAAGCAGGCTTGTGGTAACTTGTTTTAAGTGCAGAAAAATAAAAATAATTCGAGTTAACTCTTTCCGAAAATACTTTGTCCCGGTCGGAATTATTTTCAAGTTGCCGTCATCTTACAAATATATACGTAACTCTGTATTCGTCCATATTACTTACCCTGCATGGGAACAAAAAAATATTTTATAAAAAGAAAACTGCGTAATTTAAAAACAAAAAAGCCAAACACTTTACAAGTAAATATCCTACCGGAAAACACTAAGTACGTACAGCTCAGCTATTTTGAAACTTGCCATCAGCGGAATAGGTATATCCACACTGACGCTTCCAAAACATAATGAAACATATATGTATATGGATAATAATTGTTGAAAGATATTAATAATAATATGATTCAATATCCCCCATACGGCTGGGAAGAGAATTAAAATAATCTGCCTAATTAATGCATAAATGCGAGTTACGTCCATTGGTTATGTCTAACACTGTGTAGGAGCTTACTATATGTTCTCGTGTAAAGAAATTAATAGACTTAAATTCTCTTCTTTCAACATAGCTGTTAGGGTTGGCCGTTTTTGACAAAAGAGTTCAGACTTGAGTTAAAAGATGATTCGTGTCTGGGTTCGAATTGTGCGACCAGCAGAACAATTATCTCTACATTGACGATTCCCGAAAAGGATTAAACATATATGTATGCATATAATAATTGAAAAGTATTTATTTTAATATTATATATATATTGACGATTTAAATAATTTTTCAATCATGTACCAAATAAAGAGCATCTACAAAGGTATTATAATTGTTTACAGCTGTTTAAAGGCAGTGTTTATTTTAAGTCATATAATGAGCCATTTCTTTAAAAAAGACACTCGGTTATCGTCAGAACAATTTTTGTGTGTGTTTAAGCCTTTCTTTTCGTAATGTGTTGGTAATATGTATTGTGATGTGGCCGTTAAAATTTCCAAATGGCTGGTTATTGATCTGTAGTTCTTTATGATCGTTCCCTCGTCATTTTGAATTATTGTGGTTTTTTCTTTAGTCATCCATTCTGGTATTCCCGCTTCGCGTATAATATTAGGTTTTGTGGTAGAATTTTACGTAGTCACGCGAACGTTTCAAACAAGCATTCATATATTCTGTCGTGTCTAGGTGATTTCCAGTTTGCTCTTTTTTCTTGAAGCCATCGAGAATGTTTTTGCATCAATTGCAGTTTTTGTTTTTCTAATTTCTTCAAGGTTCTTTTTTCATGTTTTTCAGAAACCCGTCATTTCTGTTCTGGGCTTCTCGTTTTTCCCATATATTGCGCCAGAATTGTATTGTTTCCGTCGATCGGTTGTTCGTTTCGGCTTTCATTATTTTCAAAGTGTTATTTTGCTTGTATTTTTTTCAAATTTATACATGCATCTTCTAACTCTTCCTTCCATTGCTATTATCTTTCGTATTAGTTCCTTGGTTAGCCGTTGTTTTTTTATCAGCTATATTTTTCCTTTTCAATTGTTTTCTGATCAATTTAGACGTATTTTCAGATTTTACGTCTTTCTTTATTATATCGATATGCGTTGCCACTCTAGTTTCTCATCCAGGATGTGTTGATCAATTCTATTTTAGGTTACAGTTTTTGCCTCCACATAAATCCAGTCGTTTATATATGTAGTATTGTCTTTTTGGATGTGTGAGAGGAGTCTATTAACGTCTTCCGTTCTGATTTTAGTTTCTTCTAGTTTTAGTTTGGATCGTGGTCTCGTTTTGTCCTCTTTCATAATTTTGTTGATGCGTTCAACTTCTGCTGCTTCCTTCTCAGTAAGTTCTGTGGCCTTATCATCAGTGATTTCTGTAGTTGTAATGATTATTTCGGCTTCGATGTCTGCCTGTTGAGTTTGAATGGAAGAGTTATTTCTTATTTTGTTGTTTTACTCACATTTCCACTTATTTCCATTAGTTCTAATTGTTAATAATCTTCTTTTAAAGAATGTTCCTTACTTAGTCTGCGATCCTTTGTTTCATTGCAGGGAGTTCAGCGGATCGTCCCATATGTACATACGATGTTTTAATAGCACGTCATTCAGATAATTCGTGTGGGTTTGTATCTTTTCCTGATACATCATGTCCTATAAATGCCGCCAAAATTCACAAATCAAGTGCGATAGGGTTTGTGAATCTGTGAGACCACTCCAGTTTAGCGGATAGAAACTGCTGATATAACCTTACGTGGATGTGAAACTGAAATGAGACTCCATCTTTCCGAAAGTACTATTTGCGTTTAGCAGAGACAGAAAGATCTCTTCTTGCAACATGTAACGAAACTTATAAGCATTTGTATTCCCATCAACAAACAATGTTCGAACACTTCCATCACTTTATATTCCGACCCACACCGTCACTTTACCGACACTCTGTATCTTGGTTAGACTCATCCAACAACGGTTAGAATTACTCCAATAACGCAAGTGTTTACTCTCAATTGGCATAAGGAATTTCGGTAAACATTCAGTATAGTTAACAGCTGAGAAATCTAAAATTTAAAACGTACAACTAATAACGTTCACCAGACGTATTATAATTTAATTTTCTACCGACCTATATACTTTTGAAGTGTGGAAACTGATGGTTAGATTAATTATCTCTTAATTTGTTATTGGTAAGTTGACTTATCGAAGCACGAAAATAATGGAGGTGGTTGCTTAGCTTTGGATAACTTTTAGGCTGAAAAGAAAGTAAAAAAATGACTTATCCTAATATTAACCCTAACTCCAGAAAGTCGGCTTGACACTCGAACTTCGAATTAGTGGTAGGGTGAATCCTGTTTTTGTTAAACTAGTTTTGAGGGGAATGAAGTATCATCAACAACAGAGGACCGAATGGCCATTTTGTTTCTCGTGTGTCGAAAGAGGGAGCTTTGAAGGAATTCTAATTAGTAAATAAAAATTATTGGTAACAGTTTCAGAACGTTAAAAATAAACAGGTTGGAAGAAAATTAAATTTCAATGCGTTTGGCATCGTTTTTTCGGTTTCTCGACTGTTAAAAATACTGTAAGATTACCGGTATTTCTTCATCGATGAACAATATCTTGGTTAAAATATTTGCATCCTCTCGCATTTACATTTTGGGGGTAATCTGACATATGAAAAATAATGTGTTAAAGAAAACATATGCAGGGAAACTTATGGGGCACATTTGTCATACGTTCGGTGCATGGCCCTCATTCTCTGGTTGCCCATGTTGTTAAAGTGGACATACAACCTGTTATGATGTTAAAATCTTGATTTTCAGCGTCTAAGTGAATCAATGTTTGTTTCGTACATGCGTTTTTCCGATAGACTTGAATGACGCAAAATACATGCGAACATATTCCTTAAATCTGGGATTACCCGGTGGTACCTGGTGCGGCATTAGCCCTGGAAGGGTTGGGCCGGCTTCTCAGAAGGAAGAAGATTTGTGAGTTTGTTCATTATTAAAAGTAAAACTTAATGACACCTTCTTATTCTTTCGTGTGAATCAGATGATTCTGGTGTTGGCATTAGTTTCCCCGATGTTTTCCTAGTTAGAAATCTTTCTGGAAAGACATCGGGTACTTACAGGAAGGACTACGAGAAGGTTGCCAACATCCCTACGTGAAAGTGATACTGTGGAATCGACTGGATTAGAACTTGGAACACCAAGGTCTTCAGTCCGTGTTGTTACCCACTACACCACCGTCACCTCCCAATGACTTACCTGTCTAACACATGTTCGTCGCTGAATTGACACATTTTCGCCGTTGAAATGTGAGACGTTTAATTTTTAATTAGTTTTTTTTTTTAATATGAGGGACTTTCTAATTGTGTTGTAAACATTGTGATTTTTTGTTTTCAAAATATTGTAAACTATTTTAAAATTGCGATTTTAGACGTTTAGTATTAGTCGCGTACCGTGATATCGAAGCAGTAATGAAAAATAGTTATAAAAACAAAAGCATGATGTTTAACCAGCGAAGATTCGTTATATGAGGGACACTTTTGCTTGACCCGTTATGGAGGACGTATGACGTCACCTGATGTTGGTGTGTTATTTAGAAGCATGTTTCAATATTAAATAATAACATTATATTATTTAACTATCATGTATTAAAAGGTATTATTATTATTATTGTTATTTTTATTATTATCAATAATAATAATAATAATAATAATAATAATAATAATAATAATAATAATAATAATAATAATAATAATAATAATAATAATAATAATAATAATAATAACTTTTGCTTAGAACAAAGAAGGCCTTCCTTTTAATTCAAATCTTTGCTGATAACAAAGATGGCAGCCACCCGAAATATCTAACCGGATAAAGTATTTTCTGAAATGAATAGCATCGAATTATATTTTATCGTTGTTAAAAATAAGGTGCTACGTTCCACAAAAAAAACTGGCTATTCAAAAAATGAAATATTAATTTTATAGGACGGAAGCTATTGATGTTAAAAATCGCCGAACCGATTGACTTCATCTTGTTATATGGGTGAAATAAATGTATTCTTTATAAATTTGGGTTAACATCATTTAAAAATTACTTATTTTTTAACAAAGCTGTACATCAGAATCCATGGATTAAGATTTTATACTGCTAGTAGAATATCAATAAATAGATAAAATGCTCTTAAATATTTCATCCGATAGTTCCTAAAAGTGCTCTCTTAATTCCCTTTAAGCATTACTACAGAATTCTTTGAATTTCATCTCAAAACGTATTATGATTTGCTATTCTTAATCTGATTTTCAAACTTGTTCCAAATATCTATAAGAAATATCAATTCGCTATTCCTGAAATTCTTATAAGCTCACAGAATTAAAAGATTGTGTCTGTTGTTTTGCAGAAGATGTATTATACAGGGTGCCTGAAATATGTCACCCATGGAAACGTTAACAAAATCCACAATCCTTTCTGCACTCCAAACATATTTGATACAAATAAACTTGTGTCTATGCCGGCGTTGTTCGCCAAATTTCACCCAGTTGTGTTTCACCACCGCTCAGTGATAAGCACACCTGGTTTTGACGTGAAATATTGTCAATAACTCTGACACTACCCTCTCTTGATAATGCCCTGGTTATAGCTGTAATGGGACATCTTGAGTTCAGGAATACTTTGGGGATTGTTTTGATAAAGATAATATCTTTGAGGTAACCGCGTAGATAAAATTCTGCGCGGTTAAAATCCGGTGTGTGCTAAGTCCATTAAGATAACACCCCCTACTGATAAGACGATCACCAAAGTGCCCCCCATATCATTCAAAATATGGTTGGATTGCAGAAATGATTGTGACTTGTATAAATAATTTCATGGGTGGAAATTTTAGGGTCATCCTATACATTTTAGAAATATTTGAAACGTGCATTGATAAAGTAAATGAGTTATACTCAACGTAAAAAATTGCAGAGCGACATTATATATCTCTTATACATTCTAAGTTTATTTAACTGTCCTCAACTGCTGAAAAGTTAAACACAAAGGGGGAACTCTGGACAGATGAAGTATTTTCCATATTCGGTCCCGTCGGCATTTCCCCGTGAAAGCACCTCAGGCGATTGACGATAATCATCAACCCCAGCACTCTACGAATTATCATAACGCTATAAGATCATTAGTAATAAGCGGTGAGTTGTGCTCAGGAAAACAGATGTGGCAACAACGTCGCATATCCGCCAAATAATGACACTGTCTTAACAATATTGCGCAGTGTGTAAGCTTCGTCTGCCTCTCTTTCTCTCTCTTTATTTTTTTGTAACAGTCATTATACATCTTCATCTCGTGTTTTTACTTGTAGCTGAAGCTGTAATAGTTGTTAATGGTAACATCAGACGTTCATTTATAGCTTTTAATATTTTTTCTTTCATTTTGATTACTTTTTGCTTAAATTCTGCAGTCCATGTGTCCAAACCAATATAGTCTGCTTGTTCTTATAACGGGGTGGAGTTCTGTTATTTTTACTTTTTTAGTAGAAAGGGGAATGTCTTAGATATTGGCATCACATGTCAGTAAACCATATAATAAATATCAATTTCTACATTAATGCGCGTAACCGTAGCGATATTTTTGCATGGATATGTTAGAAACGGACATTTCCCAGTAAAGGTAGATTAAGTGCAGAAGAAATTTGCATTAGATGTTAAAGTTAGAAAATTAAGTTAACGTGTTCAAGAAATGACGTCATGAGAGGAAGTCGACAAAAGGCCAGTAAACCTTTCTGTTGAGTGTTGGATGTCAAATCGCATGGAGGTCTCTTTTCGTGTTCTTCTACCAACCCCTACATAAGATGGCCAAGAACGGATTAATTTTATGCAATCGTCTATAAGTGCTTGCTATCTGATACGAACTAATGTATGTGTAAATAGCAACATAAATCAATAATGGAATAATATGCAGTTCAGAGCAAATAATGGAGTTGTTGTTTTTCAATTGCTTCAATTATCACAGATACAACGAAAATTTATGAGAAATGAACTACCTCTTTCCCAAAATTCTATTCAAAAATAATTTGGTAAAAAATGACTTTGTGAAAAATAACAAAATGAAACAAAAATAAAAGTAAAACGTAGGTGCAGTAAGTTTTCTATATACTAGTAAATATATGCTCTTCTGCTCACATATTTTTGCTAGTCGTTAAATTACATTTATATAAAGTTAAGTATGAGTTTTCCAAATGAAAGTGGATTAAGTAAAGAGGAATCTCCCATTAAGAGATAAAAGTTCGAAAATGGCATCATGAACGGGAAGTCACCGTAACAAAATAATATTTTGATTTTGGCTGATGTCTGTAAGAAAGAATGGATGTGTTTTCATAAAAGCCCTCCCCTTTTCCTCGGGGGAAGTAGCTGATAATATTATTGTCAGCTTCGAGCATATCTTTACAGTGTAAACTAATTATGTACCCCGTGTGGAGGAAGAGACTCCGAAATACGTCTGATAGGCACCGTCGTTGAAGTCAAAGAGAAATCAGACTAGCTTATTCTGTCACGTCGACTTCGCGTTCGTAACGAAATTTTTATAACACATTTGCTTTATTTCTGGTGGAAATTTTCATAATCTTAATTTCTAGTGGACACTTCTTTTATTTTCGTAATCTAACCCACTCCCAACGGCTTAAATATATATAGGTATAAAAAATGATTCATTGTAATTAAGTTTATTGTATGGATATTTTTGCACATAGCTTGAAAGTAGTTTGCATACATTCTCTAATGGGTATATCGCGAAAATATCTTTCAGTTATGTAGTAATAGGAGATGATACTGTTGGTTTCAAAGGATCACGTGTAAGGAGACATGGACATGTTTGAAATAGTAGCCGTAAATAGCAACTTGGTTGCGGGAAATGTTCTATATCAGCACTTTTAATATAGATGTTGGCATCCGTGGTCCCTATTGTGAGTATCTGGAAAACCTAGAAAATAACGGGAAACTAATACGAACAACAGAAACGAGAAATAGCCGGTCAAAGGTCGAACCATGCTGATTCATACGAATGTACGTTTTAATCGACCTGAAAATTAATTGTCAAGACACATTTCAAACAATAGATCCAGTAAATAATTGATTTTTTTTTCTAATAGAGTAATATATATGTAAACAAGTTGGCAGATCAGATCTCTACAAAGACAACATTCGCTCATGCATATAGTATTGTTGCCACATCTGGGTTGGTACACCAGCCACTAGTCTGACCCTCTTAGACATAAGTGTCTAATCTAATAGGTCCCACGCAGTTCTATGGCCGTAGTGTTGCATGCCTGAGTTTGTTTTACAAGTAATTCAATAGAATGTGATTTGATGAACTTGCTGCTCTGGTGCCCTCTCGACGTAAATATCCCCGACCAAACAAATAAACAGCTAAATCCCAACCCTTCACTGTTGAGGTCCCCAGATGCCGGAAAGCTGTCTACTCTAATTTCTTCTTTCCTCGAACTGCTAGCCTTTGGAATACTCTCCCTGCTCCCTGTTTCCCTGACTTTACCAACATGCAGAAATTTAAATATAAAGTAAACACATATTTTGCTGCACAACTCCCCACTTAGGATGCCCCTATAAACCTGGTTCATAATTCGCAGTATCCCCTGACGTCTCAGTACAATGTGCCTCGTTTGGGATGAACTAAGGTTAAAAAAAAAATAAGAACAGAAGTAGCTTAAAACATTTTAGACAAAATAAAATAAATTCAGAAATAATGGGAAGAACTTAATTAAGCGATATTTTGGGGACTATCGGATAAAATATTTAACAACATGTAATCTGTATATTGATATTCTATTTATAGTGTAAATGTTTTGTGAAATGTTTTGTAGGGTTTAATTAAGAAGATAGTTAAAAGGGAGATGCCAAAAGAAGCATAACAAAAAACAAACAGATAAATAAATTATGGAAGTTATTAATTTGGGAGTCGGAATCCGCCCAGGCAACTCCTCCTGCTTTGGGGGAGCTTAGTGTATCATCTATACTGTTGTCATGAAACCATCCACCCAGGCATTACCTCTTCCTCAGGATAAGGGGCAGTGTGTTATATGTTCGTTCGTCATTATATTATCCTCCCAGTCATTACCTCCTTCTCTTAGGGGGTAGGGACTTTAGTATATGTTCTGTAGTCATTATACCATCCTCCCCCCAGGGATTATCTCATCTTTTTTTTTGGGGGGGGCGGTGTAGTGTAGTATCTGTTCTTTGTATTTATACTATCTTCCCAGGCATTATCCTCTTCTTTGGTGATAGTGTAGTATCGGTTCTGTTGTCATTGGAGCATCTTCCCAGGCATTACATTCTTTCGGGGGAGGGGGGGGTAGTATCTGTTCTATTGTCATAGTACCATCTTCCCAGACATTACCTCCTCCTTTGAGAGGCAGTGTAGTATGTTCCTTAGTCACATGCAAGCATATACAATAAGAGGGGGCATATTTTGCTTGTTGTATTAACTGTGTAACTGTGTAAATGTGTGTGAAACTTTTGTTAGGGGTTTAATTGAAAAGATAGCTGAAATGAGAGATCTCTAAAAAGGCATAATAACCGAAGAATAATCACGATTTGATTTTAACTCGACTTAGTCAATTCCACAGTCTGCATACGTATCCATTACTGAAACCGCACTTGATTACCAGACAAACATGTATAGCCACATCCATAAATAGGCAAACCTTTTTTCTTTTCTTCAGTTCATACAAAGTAAGTAGTGTTTAAATCAGTAAAAGGCTATCTGAAGGGTGAAATGGATTTCGATTGCTCGGGTGGGGTTGTACTTAACGCAGTCGGATTAGAAATGGGTGTTTTCGGGGTCGGAGGGGGTGTAGATTCCACCCTTCGTCACGCCAAGCTGGTTCTAATGTTAAGGATAAAGGAGTTAATTTATTGTTTATATTTAATTTTTTATACTTTTTTTTCTTTCCGTATTTATTTTTAGCAATGGTTGTATTGTGATAATTTTGTAGAGGATCGGGTTCGTGTGTCAAATAAACACACACACATTCACCATATATATATATATATATATATATATATATATATATATATATATATATATATATATATATATATATATATATATATATATATATATATATATATTATACTAGCTGGCTTCGCCCGCTAGCTTTCGCTTCACATTTATATATATATATATATATATATATATATATATGTGTGTGTGTGTGTGTGTGTGTGTGTGTGTGTGTGTGTGTGTGTGTGTGTGTGTGTATGTATGTATGTATATATATATATATATGTATATATATATGTATATGTATATATATATTTATATATATATATATTCTTTCCAAATATGATCTACGGTTATGATCGGATTTTAACTCTTCCTGATGAGATCTCAGTTTATAATAGCTGTTGATCGATAACATCGACTTGCTAGTATCGCAGATTTTGTATATGTCTGTAAATAACAATAATCATATATATATAAATATATATATATATATATATATATATATATATATATATATATATATTATGTAAATCATCCTTATTTAAGATGTATACATTTCATTAAAATTGGACCTATTTGAATTTTCGGTGAACCTATGGTTTAAATTTCAGTGTGTGTGTGAGGGGGGGGGGCTTGTGTCCCCAGGGCCTTCTAAATATTATCAAAATCTACTGAAATTTTGGGGAATAGACATCATTTTTGGTCATTTACCTATGGTTTAAATTTTAATTGAATGTAAGGGAAAACAGTTTTCTGTGGGAGGGCGTCCGGGGACCCCTAGCGTTGAAGTGATATTTTTTCTTATATAGCCTATGACCTTCATGACCTTCACTGGGAGGTCAGTAGTCCACATGCCAATTTTCAAGCAATTCTGTCCAGCGGTTTGGGTTAACAAAAGACACACAGATCAGGCGGACACATACATAGTTACTATTATATATATATATATATATATATATATATATATATATGTGTGTGTGTGTGTCTGTGTGTGTGTGTGTGTGTGTGTAGTAATAGTAGTAGTAGTAGTAGTAGTAGTAGTAGTAGTAGTAGTAGTAGTAGTAGGCAAAATATACAAGTGAATTTAATATAGTTCAGATCGATTCTCAAAAAGGGAACCCTTTCCAAATGTAAAACAAAAGTGAAGTTCAATATTCAACATATTCAACAGAACTTATAATAAGTAAAGTAGTATGACTCAGCCTCAATTCATGGTCCCCCCTGTAAAAAATTCACAACAAAACTTGTCTAGCTACAACCACTGTCAATAAATTCACTTTCTCTTTCTCTCTATCTATAACTAAACGAAACTTCCATGAGCAAAGTTTCTTTCCGAAAGCAACCCGTCTGTGAAACACAATAGCGCGGGGTTTCCTCCAGCTGACTACTACATGGTTGTCTCCAAGTCAAATGTAAACAAATTATGCCCAACTTCCGCCATCATTATAAATCAGCACGATTTTGTCTCACTGTCCATCTGACACTCATTAAACCTTATCCTCGAGTGGCCTTAGGCCTTTATAAGTGGTGACAGCTTAATATTTAAAAAATATATATAAAAAAATTATACCATTCTTGAAGGTAAACAAAGAGGGTTGTTGGAGTAAGCAGTCTGGATTACCTTTATTTACCTGTAACCCCCCCTAGAAACGTGTGTATAAGTGTTTTCTTCAGAAATTGTTAGTAAATCGCAGAATGGTATAATTTTGGATGTTATGCTTTATATATATATATATATATATATATATATATATATATATATATATATATATATATATATATATATATATATATATATACATGAAAAAGTGCTTTGCCAGTCTTTTTACTCGTTATTTATCTACATATATTCCTAAAATGTTCATATAAAATTATAGAACTACGTCAGTAATTAAATGTATCATATATGAATATCATATATCATATATGTATTATCATTATTATTTCTGATTATGTCATCAGAAATATAACACCCATTGTTGACTTTCTATTATGGAGTGAAGGATTTATTTGCGAATTCATTTCAGGACTTGTTATTTGCTTTCTCGCTTCCCTTGACCATGTCTAATGATTTCTTCCGGAGGCTAGAAAAATGGCAGGTGTTTTCCTCGCTACCTTCTGCACGACGGGATAGACGTACACACACACACACACACACACACACACACATATATATATATATATATATATATATATATATATATATATATATATATATATATATATAGTTTTGAAAGATGCTCGATCTTTAAAACTGTATGAGAAAAAGAAACTTGTAGTCCCAAGTCTTTCGTTGGAAAATTCCCTTGCTTGTAAGCCAATCAATCTCTGATAGCGCTATAAAAATTAAGAGCATATAAAAAACGTTCTGAATACATAAAAATATGAAAATATATATAATAATACACAACATTCATATAAATTCAAATATATAAGCATAATCATATTTTCATGTTTACCAAAAGTGTTTTATCAGGATCGGCAAGTAAACTTATGAGGTTACCAACGATACTCTGATCTGGAGCATGGTGAAAATTAGTTGGTTACATTTAACACGTCTAAAACCATGCTCCTCTCGTTTCAACACCAACTGTAAGATCCTTGTTTGGCTTCAGTTAAAATTAATGGCCTATATAATTTCAATATTGGATATTCTATTTTATACATTTTCATAGCGAGACATGGTGGGCACCTTTTCCATCACGGCGCCGCCATCTTGGCTAAGTATTATCTTGAGTAAACACGATGGTCGGAAATACACGAGAAAGAAGACATACACAAAACAAACGGTAATGATGAGATACTGACTAAATTTACATAAATGAACATACATTTATTCTAAAACATTATGTTGTTCATAGACAAATGTACGATGGACATAATACACGAAAAAGGTCTACGATTTAACAGACATAACAACCAAGATAACAGTCTTTGTTAACAGTATATAACACGGGCGATAATAGACATGAATTACCAGGTAAACACGTAAGAATCTCAGCTTGTAATATGATATACAACTTACTTGTATAGAGAAAGTGCTATGTTTAAATAGCTAGCTGTTTCGGATCCCATCACAACTCCCTGAATCCAATTCCTATTTAAACTATGAAGAGCCGAGCGATGTACGTCACCATGTACGAAAACGGAGAGTTTGACCAGAGGCGTCTGACACGCTCCAGCTCAATGCATGGAAAATGGAGAGAGTGCTAATTTTATAATGTTTCACTACGAGTTTGTTCGTACTTCAACAAATAAAAATTCATTTTTCATCGTGGTCAGTATAGATGATGGGAGATAAGTTGAAAGTGATTTAAGGGAGGTAACTAAATATACTGAGCCAGCAGTTCTTCCTTTGAGGAAGCCTTCGACATATTTGTCGTTTGAGTGGTCGTTCATTTTTGCGTTTGCTTCCTAAGTTGCATAGTCAGCAAATCATTCCTTCTTTTATTATTTTTATACTTTCCTGTTATATTTATTGTTACTGGCGTCATATCCTGCATCTGCAAAATATGTGTATTCTATGGACGTTCGGCGCGAACGATGACCCCATGATAGTATTGTACTACCTTGTTAACACTGAACAATACTTTTCAAAGTCGTTTGGAAAATGTAGTTTCAGAATGTAGTTAATTATTGGGGTCTATCTCCAAAGACATTAAGGAGAGAAGACTGGGCCTTGTGTAACTCTCGCTGCCCTTTATTTTGTCCTTTAGCCCTCATATTCCATGAGCGACGTTTCTTACAAAGGGGGAAGAATTGCTGTTTTCACAGTCGGAATTATCGATCTAACACTTATCGTTGACTAGTTTTTGACCGTGGAGCAGTAGTATTTTAGCTCCTTAAATCAATTGACCTCATGCCTTGTCTGGTGCGATTTCTCTATAAAAAACCTCTTGTAGGACTTTGGGGGAATATTTTTACTCTACTGACTTTCTGTGCGAACAAAAACCACCACGATATTTCGGTACAATCTTTGGACAGAACTGGTGTTATATTTTTATCTTAGCATGAAGGACAACAAAGTGTATTTAGTTCGAGTTACACGTTCGACGCAACAGTGATATCAGATGATTTTTTAAAAATACCTTTTGCATTGAATCCCCGGCGACCATCTTTAAAAAAGAGGCAGAGAGTGATAACATATGTACGAACATAAAATTGCCTAAGCGTATTATTATATAGATTATTTTATTAGGTAAGCAATTTTATGCACCTATAATGAAAAGTTGGGGAGTGAGGAATGTTCCTTTTAATACGTTTGTATTAATGCATTTATGTACAGCCTTTTAGTAGACACGACGGTAATGGCATTATTACTGTTGTCGGAAATGTTTTCCATTGTTTACTTGATTATCATATTTCTTAAAACCAGATCTAATTTGATGTGTAGTTTTTTTTAATCTTTGCGGAAATTATATTTAAAAAATGTCGACCACTTCTGGAGACATTCCCGGAAGTTCTCCATAAATCTTTCTGAATGAATCGACCGTAGTTAAAAGCGACTCAAAGGCTTCATTTTTTGCCATTTTTGTTGGCTTATACAGCGAGATGTAAGGGAGGGTGCCACTCGTTTCCCTTGATTACTCCACTTTCCCATGATTCTAACCTCATAACGCTGAGTGTTTTGCAAGGAAGCATCAAGTATCATTTTTTAATCTTTGGTATGATTGGAACCTTGAACGCTCTAACAATAATGCCAAGCACGAGGGCCCGAATTGGGCAATCTACGTCTTTTTTTTTTAACATAGTTCACCCCAAACAAGGCAGGCCGCCACTGTAGATGTAAGGGGCTACTTAGAAAAAAAAGGGGAGAAGGTTGGGGGGGTCAACCTAAATTGCGATCTGCGCAGCGAGATGTCTGTTTACATTAGTTTTAAATTTCTGCATGTCAGTATTGTCGGGGAAACAGGGGGCAGGGAGGGTGTTCCAGAGGCCAGCAGCACGAGGAAAGAAGCTATTGGAATATAAGGCTCTCCGGCATCTGGGGACCTCAACAGTGAATGAATGGGAGTTGGTTGATTGTCGAGTTGGTCTAGTTAATTTACGTCGAGGGGGCACCAGAGTAGCCAATTCATCGGAGCATAATCCATTGAAGTATTTGTAAAACAAGCACAAGGGTGCTACATTGCGGCGATGGGACAGAGACTGGAGCTTGGTTGACAGTGAGGAACCTATTAGGTTGGCGACTCTTTTTTGGACCTTGTCAAGGAGGGAGAGACTAGTAGATGATGCACCAGCCCAGATGTCGCAACAATACTCCATGCATGGGTGGATGGTGGCTTTGTAGAGTTACAGGATAATGTCAGATGTGAGGAGTTTACTAGCACGGTAGAGGGAGCCCACTTTCTTTGCGGCAGCCTTGGCAATGTCTTCAATGTATTTGTGCCAATTCATGTTACCTGTAAACGTTAGGCCGAGGAGTTTGAATGATGAACCTTCAAGTAGGGTGTTATTTGCCATGACAATCGGTGGTTGAAGAGGTTTCTTGTAGTTATTGAAGGAAAGGAGCTTTGTCTTTGCGGCATTAAAAGTTACCAACCATTTATGACCCCAATCCACTACAGCCTGGAGGTCATTTTCTAAGGATTCAGTCATTGCTTCGGATATGATCGCGTCTTTTTTGCCAACATGGCGAGAGTAAAGCGTGGTGTCGTCAGCAAATAAACCAATCTCAGACTCTATGTCATTAGGGGGATCGTTTATATAGATCAGGAACAACAAAGGTCCAAGGATAGATCCCTGGGGTACACCAGTATTTATGTCATGTTGCTTAGATGAACGGCCATCGAGGACAACCTGGATTTTTATTTTGTTTAGGAAGGATCTAATTATATTAAGTAATTGCCCAGTAATACCGTATGAGCTTATTTTCAGGAGAAGCCCTTCATGCCATACTTGTCAAACGCCTTGAATATATCATGCGCTACTGCCCTATCTTCTCCTGCCTTGTCGAGTGTATGATACATGCGTTCAGAAATGACCGTTAGAATGTCTGCAGTAGATCGCGCTTGTATAAATTCATACTGGCGGTCAGAAAGATGTTTAGCATTAACTAAGGATTCAAAGATTTTAGCAAAGATCGCCAGTAGACTGATTGAGCGGTAGTTCTGAGGATCGGTTCTATTCCCAGAACTCTTGTAGACTGGTACGACAGAGGCAATTTTCCAGCTATCGGGGAAGCAAGATTCAGTTATGCATTTATTGTAGAGTTTGGAGAGGACAGGGCCAGTTCAGCAGAGCATTTCTTTATTACTATTACAGGTATAAGATCAGGCCCACGTCTTACACTTAAAGCGATAGAATGCAAAGAAACATTTTCTTCAATACTCCATGATCGAAATTAAAGATGATAGAGAATTTGTTACAATTATTAATGCAGAAAATGAAAATGATAGAGTCTAACCTTCCGATTTTGTAACACTCTCTGCTTATTAACATTCAAAGTTTATAAAGAAAGGAAAGAAGAATAAATTTAAGAAAGTTCAGTATAAAAAAGGACATATCACTATTGGTAGTAATACTATTCAACTCGTAGATGTAGAGAGAAACGGAGGGAGGGGGTATAGCGAACAGAAACATAATTATTTTATTTGTTTATTTTTTTAAAATATTTAATTGCCTTTTGAAACTCACCTTTTCCTGAAAAAGAAACAACAATATAAACCAAGCGGTTAATGGGTGACCCAGTGGGTCACATTTGTTTCTCGTAAAACGTCAGTTAAAACGTCCCGGGCCTTACTAATAGAAACAAAACAACTGTCAGGCAAAATTTGTTCAGCATGATGTGTGTGTGTACGACCGCGTTTATAATTAGCATACCACTTTTTAACCGTTGTTTCCGAAAGAGCAGAGTCTGAATCACACGTATCAAACCATTGCTTTGCTTGAACAGTATTCTTCCCATCAGAAAGTAATGCTTTATCAACACACGAAGTTCAGATTTTTCTATTGTTTTGCAAATTTGCTACCATAGCTTTACTTAAATATTTGTAATTTCTAACCTAACAATACTATTAAGGTCAAATTCTGACACGTGCCATTTGAAGATTAGTATTTTATATATATTAATATATTTTATTATCAGTGGTGCTATAAATATGTAAGGCCTATGTTATATATATATATTTATATATATATATATATATATATATATATATATATATATATATATATATATATATATATATATATATATATATATATATAATTAACTTGTTACAAATATCCAGGGGGTATGAATCCGAAGGAAGTTGAAACCGGGTTTATGAGAGTGCTCAATGAAAATTCAGAGCAAAATATATATTTTTAATGGAATAAAATCAAAATATATATATATATATATATATATATATATATATATATATATATATATATATATAACGTACACTTCAAAGAAAGAAAAAAATGCAGTAAAACTTTAAAATACTATTATTATTGTACAAGTATATATATATATATATATATATATATATATATATATATATATATATATATATATAGATATATATATGTGTGTGTGTGTTTTATGCGAGAATTCACAGGGTGGTGAAAAATCTGGACACATGGTTAAGATTTTGTATGTATATATATATATATATATATATATATATATGCAGCATTTTCTCCTTTATGCAAACATTGTTAAAAATAAGAGAATTCGTCTGTTTAATTATACCTTTTCTATTTTTTCAATTGTTACCATGGTTTATTTTGTATTAAAATCAAACAAATTAATAAATGTTCCATAGGTTTCACAGGTTTTACGAATGTTTTCAATTCTTCGTCGAATTATCTCCAGGTGTCAAAAGCAAATGAACAAAAATACAAACTCTAGTTAATAACACTAAAAGAATACATTCCGAAAGCAATTTTGTTTTTTTATGCCATCCGGCGTTGCTGAATTTAAATCGTCAACGACTTCCTGGAACAATGCGAAAAAACGTTCTATGCACATTTCTCCGCCGTCTATGGTATCATGGTTTGTGACCTAATCTTCTATAACACTATTAATAAATATACTAACAAATTATGTTTGTGTTAGATTGTTTTAAATAGAAGTAACATGGATTGCAAAGACGAATAAATAAAATATAATATGAAAATACAAAGTCCAAAATTAGTCTATTTCTGCTTGCTATATTTTCGACTCCCTCTCTCTCTCTCTCTCTCTATCTATATATATATATATATATATATATATATATATATATATATATATATATATATATATATGTATATATATATATGTATGTATATATATATATATATATACAGTGGCTGGCTCTGTTTATAATGAAGGATTCCACACTTTGAGTATTCCCTTTCTTGCTAAGCTTTGACTGCTAATGAAAAAGATAGGTAAGAGAGAGTGACAGAACTGAGAGTGATAGATATCGTATGAATAATAGGCGGCTCCTACGTTCTTTTTTAGAGTATGCATACTTCATGCTGTGTCAGTTAAGAAGATCGATTTTGATCTTGCTTTTCTTCACAAACTGTTCGACCTCCGTCAATTTGACGTTTCCCAGTCTAAAGTGAACACCTACTCTTGTTTGCTTTCGTAAACATATTGGAACTGCACCACTGTGGTTTGATTCCTAGGTACTACCAAATTCTATCTGATGAGCTGTTGTTCTGCGGTCGACAAAACATCTTTTTGCCTACATTGCAGGTAAAGTAGTTAACCTTAATTTAATTTAAATCTTTCTCTGTAACTACAGTTTTTTTTTACTTGAAACTTTGATATTCATATACCAAAATAAATGGAATGGATACAGATAAAGTAAACTCTTACTTACCTATAAAACAACATCGAATAAAGTTCAGAGATGGAATCAGGATTTTCTTCAGTTCATCAATGACGAGACACTCGTCCCGATACTCTTTGTATAAAAGGGAAAGTAGAAAACATTTACCGGACTTTACACATAGAAAAATAATTGAATAGTGAAAATGGATTAAGTTTGAGCGAGGAAAACGTCGTGAGCCGAGAATTTGAAAGAGATAAACCGAAAACAACTATTGGAGGGATCAAGAAAGTAGACATTTGGTCTAGAATTTTTTGCCAAATTATGGATATTGCATAAAAATGTATAAAACAAATTATAAATGCCAGAAATGGTCGCCTCACTACAAATATTATGCCATCTTATAAGTTCTGTCAGAATTTTAATTCTCTGAAATTTAAAAGTAGGAATCTTTAATGGAACTAAATTATATATATATATATATATATATATATATATATATATATATATAATTATTTCCACAATCAGACAACGCCGCAGCCCACAACCTATGAAAAGAAACAAACCGGAAGTCCTAGACTCGAGTATATATATATAATGGTACGGAAAGATTACTACAACATTAGTACCGTCGGTTTAAAGCTCAGAAGGACTTAACTATCCGGCTCTCTTCAGCTTATGTTGTTAATTGTGAATTCACGTATCACTCTTGTTTGGATACGTTATTTGCTTTAGAGTGTTCTGTATATTTGTTTAAAATTAGTTTTAGGGAGGTGTGAGACTATAAAGTTTGATAAGGTTCGAAAATACTTTGTAGTCTCACACCTCCCTAACACTAATTTTAAACAAATATACATAACACTCTAAAGCAAATAAATATCCATTTCTGTAACAGGTGACATAAGCCGAAGAGTCCTTCTGAGCTTGAAACCGACGGTACTAATGTTGTACTAATCTTTCTGTACCAATAAATAAATATTACGCTCTTAATTTCAATTCTCAATTAATCGAGCACTCTGCTGAGATTTTCCCCACCATATTACAAAAGAAGTTTTATATATATATATATAAATTACACAAGTTCAATGTATTTATAAAATGAACTTAAAACCAATTTTTTTTCGAAAGTTCTCAATACTACGTTAGCCTGACGATTCACTCGGGGGATGAAACGCGGAAGCCTATGTGTAGCTTAATTGCCATACATATATTTGCATAACTTACTACCTAGCTCTACTCACGTATCGAGCACTGCTGAGGTAAATACTGAAAATTGATACATAAAATATCATATCTTCTTATAACATTTTATGTGGATGCATGAAATAATATATATATATATATATATATATATACAACTTGACGAACGCGTATTTCAAGCATAAAATGATGTATTTTATTTTGTTATTATTTAATATTTCGAACACTCTGCGTTCTTTCAGCAGGAATGATCATATAGTTTTTTTTTTCTAGAATCGTATAGTGGTTTCCACTTTTTACCACAGTACGATTCCATCATTTCCTATATGTAACGCATGGCGTTCAAAATATTCAATAATAACTAAAATAATTTAAAAACAACAAGTACATAGTCGTATGTTTCGAAGACATCATTAAAACATCTTAAGAAGCATACGTGAAACACTATACTGTTCTCTATCTATTTATATATATATATATATATATATATATATATATATATATATATATGGGGGTGTAGCTCTCGCCCTCTCTCTCTCTCTCTCTCTCTCTCTCTCTCTCTCTCTCTTGTGGGTGTGCGTGTGGACACATTTAACTTTATAAAATTATATTTTACATTATAAATTAATGAAAATGTCACTGTTGAAAGAAAGATAACACCTAAGGAATATTTGAGACACACAATTCTTTATGAAAAATGGTAACTCTGCAGTTGAAGCGACGCGAAATATTCACTCATCTCATGAAAACGAATGCCTTTATTAAAGAAAAGAACATTTACAAATCTCAGTCATGTAAATTTTTGCCTTTGACAATGAAGACCGAGCTTGTTTTATCCCTTTGCTAGGCTGGACACGTAGAATCACGTTAGCTGTTGAGGTCGTCACCCGACTGGTTTTCGGCCTTTCTCTTAATCTTTTCGATTGCCTCGGGGTCCATTCTTTCGCTCTAGATGTCCACCTGTTATCTGTAGATCTCAAAAAGTGACTTCCTTTCTGATCTAGTTCGTGCATAATGCGTATTATTTTGTGGGGTGCCACTCTTAGTATTTCTATTGCTACATTATTGAGTGTCCATGTGTTGCTACCATATATCATAACAGGAATAATGTATTCATTGGGCATATTCCGTTTAATGTTCATAGTGGAATATCAGATTGATGTAGTTATGAGCTATTCAGAAGCGTATGAGTATATCTATTTAATCTTATTGTTTCTGGCTCCCTGTTGTACTGAAATAAAATATGGTTATTGAAAGACAATACATTTATGAAAAGGAAAACTAGTTTTATTTCGCCGATAGTGAATAAATGTTGATATCGGAAAGACGATGTGATAGATGATGGATCCAAGCGTGAATTCTTTGCAAGAACTGTGCAAACAACAGCAGCACTTGTCAAACTAATGCTCATGATAAAAACATCATAATCAGCTTTAACACCAGATTGATGCGCTCATGGTCATCTCCGTATTTCTGTACGCGTAGTGGGCTCGAACTGCTGAACTAGATAGAAGGATACGGGCCACAGAGATGAGATACTTCCGAAAGATCCCCAACAGCTCTTACAAAGACCACATTATAAATGAGAAAGTGAAGAACATATCTAGACAAACAGTCAGACCATATGTAGATTTACTGACCACTGTTAAAAGGAGGAAAACGAAGTGGTACGGCTATGTGACATGGTCATCAGATCTCGTAAAGACAATCCTTCAGGGTTTTGTACTAGAAGGAATTGTACAGGGAGGAAGCAGAAGGGGCAGTCAAAGAAAGAGAGGTGGGAGGACAACATCCAAGAATGGACAGGGTTGGCGCTGAGTAACACGCTTATGAAGGCAGATAATTGGGAGGCTGGAGAAGACTGGTTGCCAGGTCATCTTTGGGGCCCCAACGGAAATTTGGACCAGGGACAGATGATGAGATGATCAGTAGATTTCAGAGGGAGACGTTCGCTCGAAATAAAATACCATTGCGTAATTGTCTTTTTGTCTCTCTTCCTTTATTTTCTCCCAAACGGCCCCTCCCCTCGCACACACTGTTTTCTCTTCTCTGCATGATTCTGAAATCTTATTTGATTTTTTTATGTTTCTAAATTTTTCAGCTGAGGATTAATAGTTTATATATTTTCGATTATTCGGACTACTGTTCTCATCTGGAGTGTTATCATCACAACGTTTCAGCCGCTGTAACCTCCGGTCTTCTTCAGGTGTATCGTTTCGAACTCGAGAATCTGGACAGAATTTCGAACGGAACATTTTATTTAATCCACCGGGGTAGCATGCTCTCGCTCCATCAGCCGAGTTCGAAAAGATACACCTGAAGAAGATTGGCGGTTGCTGCGGCCGAAACGTCGTGATGATAATACTCAAGATGAGAACAATCGAAATTATACTAATGTTTCTTTTGTTTTAAAGTGAAATTCCCAACAGATCTGAAGGCTATTCATAACTAGCCATTAACTAAGTTTAGTAAACCTTTCCAAGTTGTTGAAAATGACGACGAACAGTTGTATTATTTTTACTATTGAGCCACCACTTACCAAGGCCGAGACCAACTCGAGGATAAAGGTCAATGATTGTCATTCGAAAGATAAGAAACAAGATAAAGATACTACCATTGACCAATGGTATAAACTGATTATTATTTACGGGATGGGTTTTAACACAAATTTGGTGACATCGAATTTGAAAAGACCCAAATTGTAATCAGCAGAGAAGCAGTCCCGCAGTAATGTGGTTCTAGTCAAGAAGCTCTGTCTATAAAAATTCAACCTGCCGCTAGGCGCATGGAGGGAAAAAGGAGGCTTTTTTTTTCGATGTGGTAGAAAAACGAATTCTTGTTGCGAATGCGTTATACGAAACAACCAAAGATTAGAAAGTTTGCGAATAGTTTCATTGTCAAATCTTCAACTGATATTGCATGTTTTTTTAATGGATGTCACAAGCTGATTTCATTTCCAATTATTCAACTCAAATCCCGACAAGACTTATGTGATGACCTGATAAGTAAAAACAACGAACACACATTTTTATGACGAGAATAACAATAAAGCTTTTAATTGGTTATAAAATAATTTTAATGACGAAATTAAAAATAACAATACATTTTCGAGGGAGACGAGCATGAATGGGATGACATTCCAACCCGTATTTAGTGAATGGTGGCGCTTTTAACGCGTGGGCCGAGATTTCAAACACCACAATGAAGAAATAATGTTTGTAGATTGTTTCATATTTGCGGGTAATAGAAACTAGCCTGAGTAATTCTGTTGAAATAAAAGAGATGAATGGAAGGAATATTGAAATATCCGGAAAATGTGCGTAGGCCGAATTGGCGCAGTCGGATTCTTTAATATCACAGCACTAATAAGCAGAAACAATGGAAGCACAACACGTGAACGATTCATAGAATTATAATTACACAAACCAACTAAATGCGTATAAAGCATTCATCAAATATAAAAGGCTAATCACGAGTTTCGTTACATATCTATACTAACATGAGAAATATAATTTTGTCTGTCGGTTTCTTTTCTTCGTCTGTCCGTCAACTTACTTTCGGCTATAAAACATAAGAAACGCAGAAAGTTTGCATATCTGGCCAATTATTCATTCAAATTATCGTAGGGTAGAGATTTTTATTTCGTGAAATGGACTCCGAAGAAACATAATAGACCCCACTTATATGTTTAATGTGAGTTTTACCATAGGTTAAGATGCTGATTCTAAAAGTTAGAACATATTGTGATCCTTTTACAAAATGGATTTTTTCATGATACAAAATTTGAATTTTTCTGTACCTATAACTTCAGTAATGTAAGATGTATTTTTCACACGATCGTCACCATAGCAATATGTTTTGATAGTTTTTAAATATTTGATTCTCCCATATTTACTTTTATTAACGGGTCACCACTTCGCAAATCTAAAAACAACTCGTGAATGAGAATACTGAGATGGATAGATATTTCAGTTGAATGATAAAGAATATTGAGAGAGGATTGAAAATGAACAAAATTTGATGACTGTTGTCGTTTATGGATACTTATAATACTTAGATTTCATTCGAAAATTCATAAACTGTGAAATATCTTTTAAGACATTCTTCTTGTATAAAAGAAAATAAATTTGTTTACTTCTATATTATTAGTATTATTATTTGTAGTAGTAGTAGTAGTAGTAGTAGTGGTGGTAGTGATATATAGAATTATTATTATTCTTTATTATTCTTATATAGAAATAAAGAAATTTATTATTTGGTCATCTAATTTACATACGTTTGTGTTGTATGTAAAAACATACGTATGTAAATTATATGATGAGGCTAAGAAAAGATTCTTTATCTAAACGCTCATAGAGAGAGAAAATGTAATATTAGAGTAGTAGTTAGATTAACACAGATTGAGAGGGGGATAGCTAAGAAGAGAGGGTACTTTTGAGTTAATTATACATGACGGCTAATTAGAACAATCAAAACAGGATTTTCTTCAAACATAACTCAACACCAGAACTAAAGTATACTGTAACATGCATTTTGTGTTATTTAAAGAACTTAGAAAGTGGACCTTTGGTTTACTTTAAGCGGCCTCGTAACTCTCGCTTCCCTTATTTTGTCCTTTAGTCCCCACATTCCATGAATGAGTTATGTTTCTGACAAAGGGGGAATAATTGCTGTTTTCTAATTGTTAATTAATCATAATAAATAAGCAATTTAAATAAGATTTATAACAGTGAGTGCAATTTGTTTAATAAAGTGTCACCATTTATCAAGACTAAAAGCCACTCAAGGATAATAGTTCATGAGATGGATTAATTGTCGGATGAAAAATGAAGAATATTATGATAGGATGTTTTTAATGAAAATCGCTCCAGACAAGGCATGGGCACACTTGATGTATGGAGCTAAAAAATACTACTTCAAGGTCAAGAACTAGCCAACGATAAGTGTTATAAGGATAGATTCCTACCCAGAAAACAGTAATTCTTCCCCCATTTTCCAGAAACATCACTCATGAAATGTAAGGACTAAATGACAAAATAAGGGAAGCGAGAGTTACGAGGCTTCGCAAGTAAACACAAAGTTCATCTTCTACTGTCTAATTGAATTGTAATCAACAAAATGTCATTACTAAGTTACTGGCAACTTTTTGTTGACATGGTATTTTAAGACAACTATGTTGTATCGTACATGGAAGCAGTCGCGTAGTAATGTGGTCAGCAGTGGGAAAGTTCTTCCAGGGGTTGTAAAAGACGAGTTCTTGCTGTGAATGTACTGCAAGGGGGAGCCAGATATTGGAGATAGCGATAGAGTAGAGAAAGGTAAACAACGCTTTTTCTGTATAAAACATAAGAGATCATCCCTTACTTGATTGCGAAGTCGATTTTGTACTCTGCTATGAAATAGCCCTTTGAGCGTCCCCCCCCCCCCAAGATGTGGCAGCAGTACTCAATCTTGTGACGTATATGACTCTAATATAGGTAGAAGATTGCATCGGGGGCGGTAGAATTATCCATTTCCCCAGCAATCTTAGCAACAAGGAGAGTAGAAAGTAGACCTTGGGTTTACTTTCGGAAGCCTCGTCGGAATCTATCTAACTAACACTTATCGTTGGCTAGTTTTTAACCTTGAAGTAGTTTTATTAGCTCCATACATTAAGTGACTTCATGTCTTGTCTGGTGATATTCCATAAGAAAAAACAAGTTGTGTATATGTCTTCCATTTTAGATCCGGAAAGAATGCTTATCGAAACAAGGGCCTTCTTCAGTGAGAGTGCAGCAATGTTAGATTTAGAAAACCTAAACCCTCAGTACTTTTTTTGTGTTTGGTGTATAGTCACCGAGCCTAAAGACTGTCATCTAGGTGACATCACGTGCAAACTACTCGACAAAATCTATGACATATTTTGTCGATGTATCTTTCACTACTGACAACATTTTATGCATATTACATTGTGGTCGATATAAAAGCGGGGAATCTGTCGAACGGTAATTTGTCTTTACATAGAATAACCTTTATATAATTTTTAAAACATTAATATCATAATACACTCTAGTATGTACATCATGTCGTCCGTGCATTTCATATCAGCGCATTTACCTTGAAATTTAAGCTCCCGTGGCGTAATACATAGTAACCTGTGGATATCATTCCAAGTTTTTGCCAAGCACTTTTTCAAATAATCAATAGAGTCTTTGTCGCGTCGACATTTCGGAGTTTCTGCTAATAATAATGCTCCAAACACAGTAATCTATAAGATTTAAGTCTGGGCATTCTGAAAGCCAATCGTCCGGGGCAATGAAATCAGGAGTAGATTGCCGAAAAATTAAATTGAAGCTCTTTCTCAAATGTCTCGATTTTATAGCGATCGCCCTAAAGTTTCTGGAAAACAACCATCTGAATAATGTTTTAGCGAACTTAATGTCAATAGCGTATAAATTATGTGGGAAAAATCATTTAAAATGTATACGAGATCAAAAAAAATGTTCTATGCTGATGTAATCAAACAAGAATATTCTACAATGACGCAGTTTTAAGTGTGATCCGTCTCTGTCTTTCTGTATTCTTCTATTTTCCTTCTATTTAAAGCAACGTTTTTTATGTTTAATTCATTTGTTTGAATTTGACTTTCGTTACTTTAACTTGTGAATGAAAATGTGTCGTCCAAATCTAAGAGACTCGCTGATATAAAATTGCTGATCACGTTTTTCTGATTGCCACCTGTTGTAAAAATAACTTCCCAGTACATTATACGTTGTAAGTTATGCAGACAGGTGGCTGAAATTGCTGATCATGTTTTTCTAGTTGCAACTTGTGAAAAAAATAACTTCCCAGTACATTATACGTTGTAAGTTATGCAGACAGGTGGCTGAAATTGCTGATCACGTTTTTCCAGTTGCAACTTGTGAAAAAATAACTTCCCAGTACATTATACGTTGTAAGTTATGCAGACAGGTGGCTGAAATTGCTGATCATGTTTTTCTAATTGCAACTTGTGAAAAATAGCTCTCCAGTCCTCATACGTTGTAAGTCATGCAGACAGGTGGCTGAAATTTCTGTTCACGCCTCTCTGCTTGCAATTTGCAAAGAGTGTAACTACCGAGTCCCTCATATGTAGTGAGTATGTCATGAAAACAAGTTGCGAACATTGCCGTGCTAGACTTTTTTTGCAACTATCAAGAAAGCAACCATTGACTCATTCAGACATAGAGAGTAACTTATGCAGATAGGAAGTTGAATTGCTAATTGTCTCTTTCTGTTTGTAATTTGTAAGAAACAATATATTAGTAATTCTTAAGTGTAGATAAGTCATGCCGACAGATCGATGGAATTGCCGTACGTGTGTTTCTGCTTGCAACTGTTAATAACATAACTCCCCAGTCCCTCGTATATCGGTTTTAATTCATGCAGACAACTGATTGTACCTCTAAGCGCCTCTTTCTGCTTGTAACCTGTCAAAAAGACCACACTAACCCAATCTCTTAAATGCCTTATGTTTTCTTTCACTGTTCATTTTCCCTCGATTATACTAATAGGTAGAAATTAAAATGTAATGTGAACAAGCATATCGCTGCACAACTCCTCACAGACGATGCCCTATAAAGCTGGCTCCTAATTAACAGTGGTAATCAAGTCATGCAGACAGGTGGCCGAAATTGATGTTGTGTCTTTCTGAACAACTTTGAAAAACAATTCGCCAATTTCTCCCCAATTACTTTGTAGTGGAGAGTAAGCACGGCGAGAGACAATAGAAATTCAAAGTGGCTAATCGATTCGTGCCAGTTGTAAAAATGTCCTCTCTTGCCCTCTCATGCGTACCGCTTGGTTTTTAGTCGTTTTGTATCGGTTAGGGTTAGGGTTTTGTATCAGTGAGTCTAAGTGCATGGCTTGCTCTTGCTGATGAGTCACTTCCGCATGAGGGAATGACGCGAAATATTCAGTGCATGGCCGACATAATAGAACCGACACTGGTATGAAAACAGCAAAACAAAAGACCCCGAAAAGCCAACCAGCTAATAATATCCTGTGGTCTAAATAATATAGGTATTTTGGTGTGACTGTTCATTCATATATATATATATATATATATATATATATATATATATATATATATATATATATATATATATATATATATATATATATATTTATGCAGACTCAAGCACATACATATATATATATATATATATATACATATATATATATATACAAACCAACATATGTATATGTGTGTGTATTTATATATATATATATATATTAAGTATAAAGCTTTTGTATTCATAAAAATAATTTTTGCCTATATATTTGCCAACATATTTCAGCCAAAAGTGAAAATAAGCTAGACCTACTGAAGCCTCTGTTTAAAAGCGAACCTTTCGATGCTTGCATAAATGAATTGTTCCATACCGAATATAGAGCCGTATTAATTATTAGGCACTTTTATATAAAAACAGTAAAGGTTTACTGAATTTTCCATTGTAGACATAAACTCACCTGGTTTATATATATCAGGGTTTGTAATTTTCACAGGAATTTTCTCGATACGGCTCTCGTGTCTCCCGTGGTTATTAGTATAACTAAGAAATTTATTAAGAAAAGATACAGCCGTTGCCGCGTTCGATGCGTTTAATAAATGGATAGAACAAGAGTATATA
The DNA here is from genome assembly GCA_963556195.1 of Sepiola atlantica. NCBI lineage: Eukaryota > Metazoa > Mollusca > Cephalopoda > Sepiida > Sepiolidae > Sepiola > Sepiola atlantica. The sequence goes on from OY744524.1 coordinate 89,818,239, forward strand.
TATATATATATATATATATATATATATATATATATATATATATAAGCAAGCGTTGTTGTACGTCACGTAACTTTCTCGTTTGTATATCTTCTTCGTGAGGTTCTCAAACCGTCGAGCTATCCTTCTGGTGTCAGATGGCAATCCTTATAGTACTTCTCCGAGTGTTCTTAATTCGGCCATTTTTTTCGAGCGCTTTCGACTTTCATAGTCGTCTTCTGGATTAGGTTGTTGTTTTATTTAATAAGAACAATCGGAGAAGTACTATACGGATTGCCACCTGAAACTAGAAGGATAGCTCGACGGTTTGAGAACCTCACGAAGAATATATACAAACGAGAAAGTTACGTGACGTTCAACAACGCTTGCTTAGATAATGACTTGCTGCCTAAGTATACACACATTTTATTTTTATTTTCATTTATTCACATTTTCAAAATGTTTGTGACATGTATTTTTATGGTCTGTTTCATTTGCTGTGGGTCAAACAACATTTTGATGTCAACATCCTCCTTGCAACATTGATTTAGAATATATATACGTAGTTTTGTTCGTAAAGCTTACGACTTGTAGCGTTTGTAGTAAATTGGGTAAACAGTTTATAAATTGCATATCTTAAGTCAATGTTTATTTTTATGTGTTACAATAAAAAATATTTTAACAATAAGAACATTCGATTGAGGGTTACATTTTCAAAAAATCAATACAGGAGTTAACTAAACTAATTAACCGATCATGATGTATTTTAGAACACAGCGTAAGGAATCGTAATGATAGGGGTAAAAATGAATAGAATCTCTTCCTGGAAAGTTCAAATTTGCATTATATTTGATTCATAGTTATCAGACACCAATTAAGTAAGACTACCGAATTTCAATATGTTCAAATACATCTCAAGCTTAAGCCTTTCATTTTAGACAATTTCTAAAATCAAAATCATGCAATGGATTTTGATCAAAATTGGAATAGAATTCTATACATGAAGTTAAGTATTATTATATCTTGATTATAATCTTCGTAATGGGACATAAAGGTGCTACATAACTGCTTTGTGCAGAAAATTAATTTTACCAGTCCTGGGGTGAGGTATTTTTCTAGTTATATATATATATATATATATATATATATATATATAGTCAAAGTCACTCGCACCAAGCACCAAACGAATGGTTTGCTGTATGAAGTTTGAATTTTCTTAATAGAAACTTGGGGAACGTTTGGAAAACTGACGGAAAATGAAGAAGTGAAAGTCACAAATATTAAGTGCTAAACAACTTGATGCTGCATGGGATTTTAATTCTCTAAAGTTGGACCTTATTATTGAGCGCCCTTCTCAAACTGCACCCAGATCACCACGGATGTTCCCACCTACATCAGTTTCTCCCTCTTATCGTGGTAGATTTTTAGCTACTCATTTTATGCGCATTTTGAAATTCATTCTTGGATTTGTTCGTTTTGATTAAAATGATTGTAATCACTTCCCCCGCTAACATAACACAGATTGTACTGACAACAATGGTGTATGAAGTTGATCTTGGAAACTCAGATAACGTTTAAAAAATTCACTGGCAATGAATAAGTGATAATCATAAACATAAAACAACTTGATTTGAATTCTCTAAAGTTGGACTCTGTGGTTTTGATAGAAGTGGGCAGAGTACATTGCGTGCTCTTCTCGGACCACACTCTGGTCATTGTCGACTTTTCCACCTATATTACTCTGTATGTGATATCGAGGAGTATCTCTAAACCAAATGTCAACTTGTTATTTGCTCATCTGAGAAAGTTGGGAGTTTACGTATAAACATACATAGCATTTTATTTTGTTTATTTAGATGACACATCCGACATTCCAAGAGATGTTAATGCTAAATTTGCTGCAATTTTGCCCAATACATTTTGAGTATCGTCGTGTTTATTATTATTACTAGTGCACCCCCTTTCGTCAAAAAGGACGGAAAAAATAATGTTTCGCCAGTGTTTTGCTCGTGATACCGAATCATGTGAAAATAGAGTAAATTTTTTTGTTTCAAAGTTTAGGTGCTTAGTTAGCATTATCGAGACTGTGATCTAGTTCAGAGCGATAGAAAGAACACCTTATCAGCTCATTCGCAACGTATCACTAACGACTTCCTCTCTGTGCGTCATACTCCACCACATAGTGATAATTGTAAACTTTAAACTTCCAACAGCATTTTCTACTTTCTTCCTTGATTCTAACCTTACGCAGAAATGTTTGATTTTACACACCCACATATTAACATTCTAAATTGTTTATGTGAATCGCGACAGAAAACGTAAGAGGCCACTTGATGTAAGGAGCTAAAAACTACGAAAGATGATTATCGCAAATACAGAAAATGTCAATGCTATAGGTAGGAGGAAAACAGTCAGCAGAAAAAGAGTTCCACAAACATGTCTGCAGTTCTTACAAAGAAGCTACTGGAATAGGAAGGTATAAAAACAGCGATTTGGTGAAGACCACTAGACACAGCAGTCAAACGAGCTGCGACAAAAGAAGCAGGGAATAGATCAGACAATTCAGAAAAAAACACATGCCATTGTATGTCATATATATATATATATGTTATAATATATAATAATATAATTATCAAAATTAGTCCACATTTTCAAATGTGTAAAAGATTGGGTCGTTTACCTATAGTTTAAAAATTAATTCAATTCTGAGAAAACTAGGTTCACTGGGGATTTTGTGCAATCTTGGGAATCTTGTTTTATGAAAGATCTAAGCAACATGACATAAATACTGGTGTATCCCAGGGATCCATCCTTGGACCTCTACTGTTCCTGATTTTCATAAATTACCTCTCTGGTGTCATTGAGACTGAGATAGGAATATTTGCTGACGACACCACACTCTACTCTCGTCATGTGGGCAAAACCGACGAGCACATATGGCTGAATCCTTAGGAAATGACCTCCAGTCTTTAGTGCATTGGGGTCAAAAATGGATGGTAACTTTTAATGTCACAAAAAACAAAGCTACTTTCCTTCAATAACTACAAGAAACCTCTTCAACCACCGATTGTCATAGCCAATAACACCCTACCTGAGAGTTCATCATTCAAACTCCTCGGTCTAACCTTCACAGATAACATAGAATTAGAATAAATACATTGAAGACATTGCCAGGGCTGCTGCAAAGAAGGTGGGCTCCCTCTACCGTGCCAGTAAACCTCTCTCACATGATATTATCCTATATCTCTACAAAGCCACCATCCGCCCATGCATGAAGTATTGTTGCCACATCTGGGTTGGTGCATCATCCACTAGTCTTTCGCTCTTAGACAAGGTCAAAAAAAGAGTCGCCAAATTGATAGGTCCCTCACTATTCACCAAGCTCAAGCCCCTGTACCATCGCCGCAATGTTGCTTCCCTGTGTCTGTTTTACAAGAACTTCAATAGATTGTGCTCTGATGAGCTTTCTGCTATGGTACACCAACGACGTAAATTCACTAGACCAACCCGATAATCTGCCAAATCCCATCCATACACTGTGGAGGTCCCCAGATGCCGAAGACCTTTCTACTCCGAAAACTTCTTTCCTCGTGCTGCTTGACTTTGGAACTCCCTCCCTGCTCCGTGTTTTCCTGACGGTGCTGACAGAAATTTAAAACTACTGTAAACAGATATCTCGCTGCACAGCTCCCAATTTAGGTTGACCCCCCCCCCCCCAAAAAAAAAAAAAAACTTTCCTCCTTTTTCTCAGTAGCCCCTTACGTCTATAGTGGCGGCCTGCCTTGTTTGGGGTGAACTATGTTAAAAAAAAAAAAAACATTACTTGCTTACGAAGAATCTTCATAAACGGGGAATCATTTCTAGTAAATTTCATGTTTCTACCTCTAATAGTCTGGAAGTAAAAATCGATCATGCGAACAGAAGACAAACACAAGGATATATACAGGTATTTGTTGTCTAAATGGCTATAAATAACAACTGACCTTGTGTTTCTCCCGGTTTTCAAACATTCTCTCAGAATTATATCTCGTTTGAAAGATGAAATGCCTAGCTGTATCCCCTTATTTACAAGCGTTCCGTATATTACGAATAAAAATTGACTCCACCTCCTTCGCAAGGTGAGGGTTAGGGTAAGCTTCAGTGTTGATAATTTACATACCAGACTCTATAGAAAATAATGTATTCGTTCAACCGATATTCTTAGAATAAAGCTTTTTTGTATGTGTATGAATTCGAAAAAAACCACACATTCTAAATAAAAAGTCAACGATGGTTTCTTGTTCTTTACATCATCAAAATTAAAAATAATAATTTATATATGTAAAAATTAATTTTGGACGTAATTCTATGATTTTATAAGAATCTTAGTGCGGACACTGACAAAGTATATTGTTTGCATCGTTTTTACGAAAGGTGTACACAAGTATAAATATATATATATATATATATATATATATATATATATATATATATATATATATATTAGAATAGATGAAAGGATAAAATAATCCGACGGTATGAAATTAAAATGGAATAAGCGGAAGACATAAAAAGCTCAACGTTTCGCCCAAATGTTATTTGGGCTTTGTCAAGTTCGAACAAAAAAAAATGACAAAAGACGATATCGTCTTTTGTCATTTTTGTTTTTGATCGCTCTTGACAAAGCCCATATAACATTTGGGCGAAACGTTCAGCCTTTTAGGTCTTCCGCTTATTCCATTTTAATTTCATATATATATATATATATATATATATATATATATATATATATATATATATATATATATACATGTATATATATATATATATATATATATATATATAGATAGATATATATAGATATATATATATATAGAGAGAGAGAGAATGAATAAATGTATATATATAAGTATAGTATATATATAAATGTATATATATAGTATATATATAGTGTATATATATGATTTCATAAGAATCTTAGGGCAAACACTGACGAAGTATATTGCTTTAATCATTTTTACGAAGAATGTACACTAGTAATATATATATATATATATATATATATATATATATATATATATATATACCTACATTTCTTTTCGTTAATACAAAGGTTTATGTTGTAGCTCAATAGTGTATGACTAGAACTCTTAATATAACATCATGTACACCTTAGTTATGCAGAGGAAAAAAAAACCTTGAAAACAATTTTATTTACAAACAATTATCTTATTGGTATTAATAATTTAATAAAAACAAATTATTCAGCATTCGTTAAAGACATTTGCTTTTTAACAGTTGTATGTGTAAAAAACGAATTTCGTTTTTTTTTTTTTATAAGATTTTTTTATAAGATTTTCACATTTTCGCAAACAAAATGGCAGAGAACATCATCTTTTTAACAGAGTAAAACATTGAAAATATTAAATACAAGACAAACTATATATTATTCATGAACTTACTTAATCTTAAAAACACCACCGTAATAACCTTTTTTATTTGCAAATGTTAAACCTGAAAATGTCATTTTCAACTTTTATTTCAAGCTAAAAATTGTAGCATGAAATGTTTTAAATTATTTTTTTCCTTCATTTGTTGTATATTTCTGCTGCGTATTGTATGGGCGTCCAGCACGAGCGAATTCCCTATGATATTATTGAACCACCTTTGTTACACCTGAAATATACTTATATAAGTATTTAAGTTAATGTAGTTGCAGAATATATCTGGTTATGGGGGGTCTATCTCCAAAACCCTTGTTGGAGTGTTTCACATATTTCCATCCTATGGACGCCCGGAGCGAATGCAACCCCTAAATATTGTTGTACCATCTTTGCACACAACAGATACTACACTGCGATTCTAGCCCAAAAGGCAAGAAAATGTATTTTTGTTTGAGTTTCACGTTCGACACAACAACGGCATCAGATAATAAAAATTAAAATTTTTTTTTTGCCTTGCATATTCGACGTCAGGGGAATTCAATCTTTTAAAGAGGGTGAATGATAATAACGCAAGGCGATCCATAATACAGGCCTGGCAAACATGCGACTAGAGTCCCCGACTGGGGGCAGACACGTGAAGACCAAAATTACTACTAAATAATAATTACCGAGAAAGGTTTTGGTAAAAAGTGTCTTAGTAATGTCCAATAATTGGTAACTATATATATTATTAGGAAGCAGCTTACAATAATTGATTTCTTTCTATCAAATCAAATGTAAAAAGTACAGAAAATATAAAATAACTCCATTCTACAAAACATCACTTTATTCACTGTGAATTAGACACATGTTTGATATTTCAAAAATCACGAGTCAATTTGTTTATATTGACTAATTGATTACATAAAATATTATGACATAATACAATCAGATAACAAATTAAACATTTTACAAAATCAGATACTTTATGAACAAAATGATGTTCGGAGAAACAATTTTGATAATTTTTATAAAATTTGTGATGTTTTTTACATATACAAGTTGTTTTTACAGAAGATGAAGAAAAGGATTATTTCTTCATGATACGATGATACATATTATATACACAGTCTTAATAATAACATCAACTTACATTAACAAGAACATAAAATAAATAAAATATATGTATAGTTGCTAATTACTGGACATTACTAAGGAATCTCTTCCTAAAAATATTCTCGGTAATTATTTTTTAGTAATAATTCTTGTCTTCACATGTCCGCGCCCAGTCGCGGATCCCAGTTGCTTGTTTGTCAGGCCTGTATTATAGATCGCCTTGTAATAACGTTATTGTGAACATGAAAACGTGATTATACACAGATTGAAACAGGGACACAACACATATTTATATAGTTAATAAATAGTTGTATATGTGTGTATTTTTTCATGAATTTTAAATGTTTTTTTTAATGTAATGTGTGCCGTTTTAAATAATGTTATAGTTCTTATTTATACATTATTCATTTATTTATCTTCTTTTTCTCCTTTATATATTACAGACACGATGGTTAAAATACTCGCTTTTCATCCTATTCGCCTTACAAATGATACTTGCTCCAACCGTACTAGCCTACCCGAGACCGAATGTGATTGAAAAGGCCAACAAGACCGTGGTCCTTTTTTACACCGTCCCGTGTCGACCTCTCTCCACGCACCAGCTGCGGCGACAACTAGGCGAGGCGTATGACGAAGAGAGAATGGCTGACAGCGAGGAAAACGTTAAGCGGAGCGTCCAGATGTCGACGATAAGCCCGACAGACGACGAACAGTCGAACGACGCCGAGATCGACGAGTATTTCAACGACAACGCTCAGGGAGACGCCCCAGGGTCACCTGTCGACTATCTGGAAGATGATGTCGATGGAGAAGGGGAAGATGCTGATGGGAAAGATGCGGACGATGAAAATGGTGACATGGTGATCGGGGGCGACGCCGAGGATGATAGTGATGAGGATCATGATGATGATGATGATGAGGAGGAGGAGGAAGAGGAGGAGGAAGAGGTGGAGGAGGATGACAACGATGATGATGATCATGATGATGATGACTATGAAAGCGACGAAAATAAAGATGGTGATGATGATGATCATGAGCATCATGATGACGATGAAGAACGCGTTGTTTCAGTTAATGGCGGTGTTAGTTTGCATGGTGAACGGCCGGAAGTGACTGATTCAAAAGATGAGGAGGAAAGTGCTTCTCCGGTTGCGAAGAAAGATGGGCATTTGGTGGGTGCCCGTGGGGGTAGAAGATTCGGTGACCAGAAAAGTGGCCGCCTAACACGAAAGCAAACCGGCAAACGGTCGGACTCAGTTGGCGGGAAGAAGAAAAAAAAACAGTTAAAACCGATCGGCCGTCGCGGTCCCGATCGGACGCGAACCTCGTCTCGCGATCGACGCGACGTGAGTTCGACAAACAGTCGAAACCAGACGCGGAAGGCAAAAGGTAAGGTGATGCTTTCGGTGAAGTATCGCGGTCAGCCATCGCTGAACCGGAAGCGCGTCGCCCGGGCGGCAGAACTCTCTAACAACTGGCACTGCGAGATGAAAACAGAATGGAAGAAGATGCAGAAAGGTTACTTCCCGTCGTACCTACAGACGGGACGTTGCATCTCAAAATCTTGCTTCTTTAACATGTACAAATGCATACCGAAAAAATACACGATCAAGGTGCTGAAGCGGGATCCGAACCGTTGTAATCCTATACCGACGTACGGACTAAACACAACGTATGAAGAGCGCTGGATATTTGAGCGGTTTCACGTGACTGTGTTTTGCCAATGCGGCAGTCCAAAACGCAAGTCGCCACGCCGACGTAAAAAGAAAAGACTAAGACATCGTTGACGCAAAACGTCAGTTAGAACTTTTTTAAAGCCTTGACCACAAAATATTTTTTTAAATAACGACTCCTTCTATTGAGGGATCATTGAATATAATCTAAAGTTGCATCCCCTAATACTCCCCAATCCCCACAAGGAAAAAGTCACGTCTTTAAACGGCAAAGGTATCTAAATCTAAACTATTAATAGTAATAATAATAACAAAAATAACACTGGTTTGCACGGATTTAAAGCTCTAACATATAATACGTGATTTCAGGCCAGTGTTTTGCACTGAATCAGAAAATCAAGCCCAATTATGTAACCAGATCAAGTTTTTGAAATAAAAGCACATACCAGAAATTCCTATATTCCAATCGATTTGTCGGTTACTGAAACAGAATAGCGTATTCTTGACAGATTTATTCACAGAATTTTTCCAGAATATTTCTACTAGACACAAAGAAGAGTTCAAGACACATTTTGACTCAGAAGTAAGCATAATACCCCTTCATCAGAAAATCAATAATTTATGTCTGACCGTCTGGAAGCAAAACATGTCCGAAAGTTTAAAATGACATATTGAGATGTTCCTTTCAGTTCCGGATCACTTGTAATGAAAAAATTAAATCTGAAAAGGGAAACACGAACTGGTTATTTAAAGTTACCCATGACTTCAGCTGTGGCGATAAAATCAAAGCCGATAAATGATTAGATCATAGCGTTATTTAGAAAGGAAAACAATGTGTTGAACTTAAAATAGAGCATATCTTAGACACCCGAGATGACCAAAGAAAATGAACGCTATTTTTACAAATCACACGTGCAAAAGGGATCCCCAATCAGTAAGATATCTCGTGACTTTTGTTAAAGAAAAAGTTTTGATACGCAGGCCAGTGTAATAATAAGATATTTAAGCAAAGAAACACAAATACATATATATATATATATATATATATATATATAGATGTATATACATATATATATATATATATTGATATATATATATACACATACATGTATATATATATATACATATATATAATGCATAAAGCTGCAAATCGGTAAGACACGATACCTGCCAAAAATACTGACATTTGCCAAAACTAGCAGCAAAAAAATAACACTGATTGAACAACTGTAAATATACGTGCAAACGTATAGTCAACCATATGAAACTCCCTTATATATACAAATATATATATATATATATATATATATATATATATATATATATATATATATATATATATATAAAATTGTGACACATATACACTTCTCAATAATGAAAAGGTATAAACTGGACCTACAAATGTTACATATATATATAAATATATATATATATATATATATATATATATATATATATATATATATATATATATGTTGACGATGCAATTTCGAATATATTTATATGTGTGCATATCATATACTAAATAAGAAAATTTGGAAGTTAAATATTTATATATGTATGCGTATCATATATATATATAAGAGTGCAATTGAAAATTTACGTATATATGTTATATATTTCATTATATATATAATTATATATATGTTTGTGTGTAGACATATGTATAGCCATACGTACGCATTATTTGAAATGTACCCTACCATACAGCTATATCTATGCTATTAAAAAGAGTTAAATTTAAATTCTTATTAAGAACATAAAACAGAACGGAACATTTAAACAAATTGAACTTACAGGGAAAAGTTTCCCGCCCAAAACAAAAAGATATATGTATAAAGCAATCAATATCGACGCACATATATATGTATACTTACGCACGCAAGTATATACCTATATGTAAAAAAAATATTAAAGATTCGTGTGTGTATGGCAAAAGGATATATAAAAACGAGCGACGAACGATAATATAAATCTATCTTTCAGATGTATAAAGCATTGTTTTTAATCCCGTGTTATCAGATCCGAAAGAATTCAAAACAAATAAAATGTATAAAATAAAAGAAACAAAAGAAAACAAAGAAAATCCCAAAAAAAACAAAATGGTTTCTGTATTCTTTCAAAGTGGTAAATGCGTCGCTTTTTGTCGAAAGCTTTTTCCTCTGTCTTTATTTATTTATGTATTTTTTAATTTATTTATTGTGTATGCCTCTTTGGGCATCTCTTCTTATTTTAACCAATAAACCCATTTCTTTCAACTTCAAAAAAATATATCTATATATCTATTATATTTCGGAATTTTTTTAGATGAAGGTTTGATCATTTGTATTATTTCGATTATTTTGACTACTTTGCTTATTTACGCTCTCACCTTCATCGGACGCGTCTTGTCGACCTCTAGTATACAATTAAATACAATATTGGAACAATTAATTATAAATAATAGATTAGAACACCATTAAATATCTATAGATATATATGTATGTATATATATAGAGAGAGATAGAGAGTAAGAGAGCGAGAGAAGGAAAACGAGACAGAGAGAGAAATAAAATTAGAGATAAAAGGCGATTTCTATGCAGAGATAGAACGGAATAATTATAGACATGCAATGCTTAAAATCCGCTTATATACGATATATATCTGCATTAAAATCGCATCTTATAAATTATATATATATATATATATATATATATATATATATATATATATATATATATATATAGAGAGAGAGAGAGAGAGAGAGAGAGAGAGAGAGAGAGAGAAAGAGAGAGAGAGAGAGTCTACAGATATTTTGAGTAATTTATATATATATTAAACACAAACTACACTAACTTCTTATATATATATATATATATATATATATATATATATATATAAGTTATGAAAATATAGTTATAACAATTAAGCTACACAGAGGCTTCCGCGTTTCACCCCCGTGGAAAATCGTAAGGCTAAAGTATGAAACGCGAAGCCTCTGTGTAGCTTTGTGGTAATAAATATATTTTCATAACTTACTACCTATCTCTACTCACGTATTGAGCACTGTCAAAGTAAACACTGAAAATCGACACAATATATTATATCTACCTCCTTATTACATTTTATGTGGATACATGAAATGATAATTATTTATATATATATATATATATATATATATATAGTCTCGGAAGTTTCTCAACCATTAAAACTATATAAAAAAAAATTTTTTTAAATTATATAAAAAAAAAAAACTTATAGTCTCAAGTCTTCCAGTGGAAAATCACTCATGTAAGTCAATTTATTTTTTACAGTTATTATATTAGTTAGTTTCTAACACTATTTTAAGTGATCATCAGTTGTTTACCATGAAAAACTGTTTCGGGAATTTATATATATATATTAAATTGATTTTAATTACATACGCAGGCGTTTCAAGCTTTCGCTCTCATCAGTGTAGGAAGTGACAATTTCGGACGCTCACAAGACGCGAACCCCGTTCACGGAGTCAAGTAAAACTCTGCACGCTTTCGCTCTATCCCCAAGGTAATCACGAATTATCACGTGATACAGGAGAAATTAAATTCTATTTGTGTCTAAGTACAGCGGGAAGCAATATATATAGTAGTAAGTAGTAAGACTACACATCTAAAACTAGAATAGGCTTAAGACTTCTAAAATTTATATTAGGTTTTTATCAAGGATGCGTGACGCAACAGATAAAAGTGCTATGTATAACCAGTACAATTATTAATCACGTCTAACCAGGAATGGCTGACGGAACAAGAACATGTTACTCCAGAGATTAAATAAAAGGTTCCGTTACACAATTCCGTACAAATTCCCGAGTTTGACATAAGGATTTTCTGCTTCGACTAGACGCACCGAAAGAAGGTCTGGGGATGTGAGAATAACATCTAAGAGAACAGTCATCTAAATAAAACACAAATAAATAAATACAAACTATATATCTATGTAACATTACCATTGTTCATACGTTATGCGGCCGCTATCATCTATACTAATTTTGGGTAAAAATGACCCAAATGTAAAGAAAAGTAATTTAATACTTATCTGATATCGCTAACGTTTTATTTTAAAATCTAATTTGTCGGGGAGTTAATATTTTAAAACCGCGTTTTTAATCGTTGCGTAACATGAAATACGTTACATATATCGTAGATAAAATTATATATCTTCCGAGTGCAAAGTTATCAACCTCTCCTCCGTTAAGAATAGCTTTGTGAAGAGAGAATGATTGATGGATTAGGGTTCAAAAGATTCACCTCGGTGAATAAACGGAAATAAAGGAATAACATGATTTCAGGAGAAAGGGCGATCACGCCAAATGTCGGCGTTCTCAGAAACCTCACTTTGGGATGGGGGGGTCACGCACAAGGTGAACTAAATAGGGCTCTCTCTTTCTTTCTTACTCTGTGTATGTCTCTCTCTCTCTCTAATTCAGTAATCTATATCTAAAAGTATGTCTCTATTTTGTACCCTGTAATTTTTACTCTAACTAATAATTCTACATTTGAAATAAGCCTCAGCGTTAGTGTAAAGTTGACGAGCCGATGTGAGGTTACCGATCGGTGTGTATAATAATTTATACACGACTCAGACGACCGCTATGTAACACGTCTGCAGCAGGCAAATATATTGGTAGTGAGTTAATAATGAAGAATAATGACAACTCTGACACAATTGAAATTGAACTAGTAATAATGACACCGTGTAATTTCTACGGGTCCAGCTAATATATACAGGGTGTTTAGAAAAGCTATGACATGACATAAATATGTTTTTTCAAGTTAACCATAAATATAATTCGTTTTCCGAGTATTAGGTTATTGGAACAAAAACGGATCAACATTCCTTGTTGTAAACAAGTGTACAATGTGTTCACATACACTAGAGCAACGGATAATGGAAGCTTCACAACGGCGCCTCATGGAAGCATGAAGACGCTCCCAAATTCCTGGCATGTTTCATATGGTATCGCACCCTGTTACAATTCGATTGACTAAACAATTGATTTGAAATGACCCCAAAAATAGGAACCCAAAGGATTTAGATCACCTGAGCGTGGAGGCCATGTAACTGATCGACCTCTTCCTATCCACCGACAAGAGAAATGTCAGTCAACGTACCTGCGAGCTATTCGACTGCAGATAGAGCACGATTATGAATGAAATCGACCTGTCGATGAGTGGCGAGTGGAATGTCGTCCATAACATCAGGCGTTATGGTTTCGAAGAAATGATGGTATGTCTCATCCGTCAATCTGTTTGGAAGTAGTTTCGCACCGTTGGGTAGGTGAGAGGAAACAACTGCTGATTGTGGAACCTTTGTATTCCATATCGTGTACACTGTGCTTTATATGTGAAAAAAATGCACCCGGAAATGTCAGGATTTCCAATGTACTGCTCCAAGAACCACTGACAGTGCATAACTCGCGCGGGATAATCTCTTTCTACACGTTTTACGTGATAAGGGTTCCCGTAACATTTTGACGAAGAATCGAATAAAGTCTGCTTATTTAAGTATCCCCTTTTTGTTTACATAGTTCACCCCATACAAAGCAAGCTGCCACTGTAGACGTAAGGGGCTACTGAGAATTAGGGTGAAGGTTTTGGAGGTCATCTTAAGTTGGCAACTGTGCAGCGAGATGCTTGTTTACATTAGTTTTGAATTTCTGCATGTCGGTACAGACGGGAAAACAGGGAGCAGGGAGGGAGTTCTAAAGGCCGGCACCACGAGAAAAGAAGCTATTAGAGTAAAAGGCTCTTCGGCCTCTGAGGAACTCCACAGTGAATGGATGGGATTTAGCTAATTGTCGGGTTGCTCGAGTGTATTTAAGTCGAGGGGGCACCAGAGCAGCAACTTCATCGGAACACATTCCATTGAAGTACTTGTAAAACAAGCACAAGGATGCAACATTGCGGCGATGGGACAAGGGCTGGAGCTTGGTGGATAGTGAGAAACCTATTAGATTAGCGACTCTTTTTTCACCGTGTCTAAGAGGGTGAAGTTAGTGGGTTGTGCAACAGTCCAGATGTGTCAACAATACTCCAGGTATAGGCGGATGGTGGCTTTATACAGGTATAGCGTCAATCTGTTTGAAGTAATCTGGCACCAGTAGCGTATCACCAAGCATACCTACCCAGATGTTGAGTGAAAGTCGCTGTTGGGTACGCAAGGGAACAACTGCTAATAGTGGAACCTTATTATTCCATATCGTTTTCACCGTGCTTCTTATCTGAAGAAAATTCACAGGGGAAAGTCAGGATTTCCAATGTACTACTCTAAGAACCACTGACAGTGCATAACTCGCACGAGATAATCTCTTCATACACGTTCCATGTGATAATCGAATGAAAACTAGCAACTTGCCACCTTTCGTCTACTGATTTTACTGATTTTTTTAATCTCTTTCTCTTGTTCTGGCTTCATTAATCTTGTAAGTCCTCTTTTTCCAAATACGAGGTTTGAAGAGGCGATGAATGTTTTCGAATATTTTCCTTTGAGGCATCGCACCATTCGTTCGAACTCAATAAAACAATGAGAATTTTTTTATGGAAATCGTTCTAGACACGGCCTGAAGCCACTTGATGTACGGAGCTACAAAAATAAAATACTACTTCAAGTTCACAAACTAGCCATCGATGAGTGTTAGGTGGATATATTCTGATCCAGAAAACAGCAATTCTTTCCCCTTTGTCAGAAACATCGGTCATGGAATGTGAAGACTAAAGAACAAAAAAGGGAAGCGAGAGTTACGAGGCTGCCGAAAGTAAATCCCCTTTCTACTATCCAAATAAATACTAGAAAATGTAGTACTGCGGCCTTTAAAGATGACATCAGTGGAGTAGAAGAATGTTGATCAGTATTGGTTTCAGTGGCCTATCACTTGGGAATCAAGCATTTTCAGACATATTTATGGGAACAGTTTCATTGATTGCCATATAGAACATAATACTGAATTATGCCATCGATTTTCCGATCATCCTAATATATATATATATATATATATAATATATATAAATATTATATATATATGTATAAATATAATATATATATATATATAATATATATAAATATTATATATATATATATGTATAAATATTATATATATATATAATATATATATATAAATATTATATATATATGTGTAAATATAATATATATATATATATATAAATATTATATATATATGTATAAATATAATATATATATATATATATATATATATATATATATATATATATATATATATATATATATATATATATAAACACTATATTATACATATTTCAGAGACGTATCATGGGTTCACTGAAATGGATTGACCTTTATTGTTTAGAAAAGGGCGTTACAATGTATCCCAATTCCCCAGCGACTCACGAAATGAATAAAATCAAAGAATTGAGTTACACGATATCAATCGTCGGGTGAATTCGTTTCATTTTTTATTAGTTTTCATTTCGTGAGTCGCTGATGAATTGCGATGTATTGTAACGTACTTTTCTAAACAGTAAAAGGTGAAACGATGGTACATCTCTGAAATATGTGACATTTAGTTTTTAAATAAATAATTTTCATTTGAGCTCTCACATTCTTGCGACCAAGCACTTTATTGATTTTTATATATATATCACATTTTGACTCTCCATTACTTAATATTTTTTTTCAAATTTTGAATTTTGGCTTTTCCACTGCCAACTTATCTATCTATGTAATTCCTCTGATGATAAGATTTATATCTTTGAAAAGCCATGGCTTAAGGAAAGAATAATAAAAAGGTTTTTACCGAGTACACCTTGCATTGAACAATCGAAGTTGAAATAGATTTGTCATTCGTACATGTTTATCCCTCTTCTTTCATCTATCTTTATAGATATATAGTTAGGGAGCAAATCATTATTCATGTAGGCTTCATTGAATAATACGGAGTTTTCTCTTTTTCTTATCTTCTGCATCTTCTGGGCGCGGCAAGCGAGTATTCTGGTTTCGGGTGGTAGTTTGAGCATTATGGCTCTGAACGTCGTTTCGTCGGCCATCATTCAAGCGCTTTCGATTTCGACAATTGTACACGCAGACTTAAAATCATTGAAGCCCTATACATAAAACAAACACTGCAACCAAACATTAATAAGATATCATTTAATGCTGACGCTAACGGCTTAACCGTTTTTCATAATTAAAACAAATTTAATAAAAAAACACTATAATGTTTTTGTTGTTTTAATTATTAAAGGATAACTGCACGAAAAATACGATACAACATCATGATGAAAGCGCTTGAGTTATAATCGACAAAATAATGCAATAATGTTAAAACAACCACCAAACCGAGAAAACTTGCTCGCAACGTCGAGTAGATAGCAAAGTAAAATAACAAAGAAGATAAAAAGAAAATATTACGTAGTATTCAATGAAGCCTGCATATATATATATATATATATAAATATACATATATATATATATATATATATA
>OY744524.1:89837380-89884880 GCA_963556195.1 Sepiola atlantica
TTTTAATGATCTTTTCTGTGACAAAATCAAAGATTTACCGTGTGTTCTATATGGATTAACGTCTAACTGACTTCGCATGCGCGTTCTTTGCTGCTTTTGGAAATTCTCTTCTTTTCTCCAGCTTTATTTTTGTCACATTAAGATGATTCAAAGAAAAATTGAAAAAGTTCAGGACACATATGAAACATAAATTAATTATTTTGATTTTTGCATCATTAGAAATATTTTTTAAAAAACAGCGCTATAATCCAGCAGCAGAATTCTCTTAAGTTTTACAATGTTTGCTTCAATATATATATATATATATATATATATATATATATATATATATATATATATATAAATGGTTGATGTAATTTGCTTGATGTATTGTTTAGTGTGTGTATATTTAAAGGTAATTTATAGAAGGCAATACAGAGGTATAACGGATAAACAAAAGTGACGCAAATTAAAACATATAACGGTTGAATAATTTATATAGTTTCATATTTTTATTAATACAATATATATATATATATATATATATATATATATATATATTATACTATATCTTATTTGCGTCAGTATAGTCTGATGGAATTCCGGATAGTATTATATTTCGGGAACATTTCCCTTCGTCAGATGTATCTTCAAACTTAATTCAAACCTTCATATAGAGGCCGTTGGAGAAGAAAATCAGATTAAAAATACATTTTTGTCATTAAATTTAGTTTCAATTTTTTTGAATTTATGTGTCAATGTCAATATTGTTATTTTTAATGTTTTTATTTATTTTAATTACGTATATTTTATAAATTCATTTTTATTTTACATTTAATTTTTTTACAGTTGAATTGAGAAGATAGTTAAAGGGGGAATGCCCAAGGAGGCATAACAAACAAATAAATAATAATGATAATGTGTTTATTTACTTCCCAAACAACTTTACATCATTTTAATAGTAATTAACTTGAAAACTACGAAGTAAAAGTCAATGAAACTGAACATCATTATGTTATGTTAGTTTGGACCGATTTCGTAAGTGTTCAATATGAAAGGGTACACATCAAGTCTGTAGGTAAGCGTTTACCGAACACGCTTCGCTACGTTCTCCGCTGATGTAGACGATGTTTTACCAGTTTCTTTATCCCCACATCAGCAGGCTTCTTCTTTATTGTTTTGCTTCAAAGTTAAAATTTGTTTGCTAATTGATGAAGTGTTTTCAAATTTTGAATGCACGCTACACTGTCTTTGCTGACTGCGTACCAGTATATTCCGCGATTGCTCTTTATGAGTGAACGGCATGGCTCAACCTGAAAGATAACAAAAATAAAACATTGTATATAAAATCGTGGTCTGTTTCTATACATTATGTTAACATTTACAGTTATTTCAACAAGAATCGTTAACATTATTAGCCTGCGAAATTATTCAGAACAAACTGTCTATACATATATATATTGTTGATGAGTATCGGCTTTTTGAAAACGTCGGCTAAACATGTAAGGTTTACACTTTGTTAACATCGCTCACTTCCGGTGCACGTTGGCACAAAATTATGCGGATCGTTTGCGCATCCAATGTTTCAGCAAAGAATGGTATTATTCTGTTTTATATTCTTTTTTATTTGTGTTTGTATTTATTATGATTTTTTAATGTTTTGTTGTTTTTTTTTATTCATGATATTTAATGATTAATAAATGTGGCGTTCTATTTATTTTTGTTTATGTTTTTTTTTTGTTTATTTAACCCGGACGTGAGCGATTTTACTAAAGCTGAAAAACCTGGAAAAAAATGCACAGTTATCTGATGATTCGCATTAAGTGTGAAACTTTTGGTTATGACTAAATAATTCGTAAATTATATTTAATTGTTATATATATATATATATATATATATATATATATATATATATATATGCTTCTCAATATGTATGAACTGGATGGACTATATGGATTCAACAAAAAGTATGTTTTTGGGTTGATATGTTTTGATGTTATGTATTTTTGTGTATTTGTGTATATAATTTTATATATTTTCAAAGCGTAATTGTATTACCTGTAGTAGTATAACTGCGGTAATGGTCCTCTGAAGAGAAGAATTATCTTTGAAAACTCATGAGCTAAGGACTTAAGAATACTTTGCTTGAACTTTGAATTCTAATAAAATTTGATTGACACCTTATTATATTACCTCATTTTATATTATAATATATATATATATATATATATATATATATATATATATATATATATATATATGCACATCTTGGCTCTTTGGCTAAGATCAAAGTGTAGTATCTGTTCCGATGGATACTGCACCCCATAGACCGGTATCGTCTTGGCCTTCGGGACTTGATTTCTGCCGGTGAATGGGTTTGTCCTGTGCAGTTCTATGAGGTCCATCCTCCCAGGCTTTGCCTCCCCTCCTTGGAGAGGAGTAAGTTTATTGCTTCCTGCCTGAGGCGCCCCTACCGGGAATGCCGACGGGGCTGCCCAGACATTTTTTGTAGGCCAGAGTGCTTAAATTCTTGGGCGCTGGCTTTTCAAATCCTACTTTCCGACCTCTTTCCGACATCTTATCGCTGTAGGAGGTAGATAAATACAATATGTGTGTGTGTGTGTGTGTGTGTGTGTGTGTGTGTGTGTGTGTGTGTGTGTGTGTATGTATGTGTTTGTGCGCGCGTTTTACATATTATACGATTAAGAATCCATTGAATGGTATCTAGATTTCGCGTAACCAACCCTCTAGCAGCTTAAAAAGATTTCGCAGATTATCCGTTAGAAAAAATAACGTTTTCCATGTTGATGGCCGACGGACGTTTTAACTAATCATCTGCGTATGTTTTTTAATTGCCTGAAGTTTTCATTCGCGAAAACCGGGTACCATTAAATGGATTATTAATTGTACTGTATGTAAGTAAAACACATATTCTTTGTGTTTTTTGCATTTTGGATTATTTTCTTTATATATATATATATATATATATATATATATATATATATATATATATATATCAATAAATTAGGTACGAATCAAATTTTATTACAATTCAAAGTTCAGGCAAAGTTCTTTAAAGTCCTTAACTCATGAGTGTTCAAAGAAAACTCATGAGTTAAGGACTTTAAAGAACTTTGCCTGAACTTTGAATTGTAATAAAATTTGATTCGTACCTAATTTTATTCTTTCACTTTATCTATTGCTATTAATGCTCTATCTTGTACATTGAGCTTTATTCTTATCCGGATGTCCACTAATTGAAGATATTAGTTGCCTCTTATATCTTTTGTTGTATTAACTTTTATGTTTACAAAAGCAAGGGTGTTATTGAATGCATGCCATGTAATTATTGAGCGATAGTTTTGTCTCTCATAAATATATACTCACCAGGCAAGTGATGATTAATTAGAAAAAGACTCTGATTAATATGTATCTGATCGCGATTTTTATATCGAATCTTTCCTAATTGTATACTAGTTTCCCGGGAAGAATGGTTAGAGACAGAAAGAGAGAACGCGGAACAACACAGAGAAATAGAAGAAGGCCGGGTGAGTTTACGTTGTAAGGTATGCAGACAGAAGTTCATTAGACGTTTACCAACAGACGCTAGCGCGTAACAGTCTCTAAAGTAATGTATGAATGAATTGTCAACTGAATATTAATTAGTATTTCTTAATCGATAAATTAAAAAAACCTTTACAAACAAAAACAAATTGTACATGTGTTCTTCTGTGTTTTCAACATACAAACAACAATTACTCAATGAACAACGGATCGACGAATTAACGGACAGCCTGTCGAATCTCGTCACCAAGTAAAGGTCAACATTACAAAATTTGGGATACATGGTAAAACGTGAGTAGAAGACTAAAAGCGGAAGGCAGAGACCACGTGACCAGGTATCGGGAGACAGGATTCATTTTAAAATGAAACAGAACACAAGTGTTGGTTTGTTTCTCTTAAGGCAATAGCAGTGAACCTCTTTCTTTCTCATTCTTTCTTTCTCTCTCTCTCCCTCTCTCTGCCTGAAAATTGTATTTGATATAAATTAAAATAAATAATAATTGTAATTCACTACGAACCGGCCACATTATGTCATGAAGACAAACCTACCAGAGGCGTATTTAGCCCAGCAGAACAGATTCGGTTGGGCGCCAAAGTAAGCCTTTAGGAGTCTTCAGTTATCATATAAGCTCGTTATCTCATTAAATCCTAATAGTCACATCAACGCTTAAATAACCAGATAATAATGATGTTATTTTGTTGCGCATTGGGTCATCCATCAATTGATAGTGTAACATGCATTATGTTTTTTTTCTTAAGGCTTATTGCATATGCGACACGCAAAACCTGTACATAGTCAATGGTACTCCACTAACTAGAGCAGTTATACCTTTCTATTGTCAAATATCATATGCGAAGCCATACTGTTCTCAGAAATAGATAATCAGTTTGTTGATGAGTGCAACTGGATTTACTGCTACCCGTCGAATAGCAATATTTGTGGTCAATGTTTACTCCTCTTGGTTCACCGTGTCTTGTCTATACCCATGCATATTAACAGATTCACCTCGAGTAAATGTGGTTCCTTACCACGCACGGACCATCATTCACAATAGAGAGGCTATATTTTGCACATTCCATATCGCTGGGATGCATTGCAAGCAGTTGAGGATACTTCTGGAGGCCAACTCGGAAAAGTACTAGCTCTCTGCAAACCTATATTACTAACGATGATAGTCAACACAATAAAAAAAAATATGAAAAAATTGTGTTTAAATGTAAAAATTTCATTAATTATATTATTGGACATGAGTGAGCGTATACGCTCTCTGGGTTATCTTTTATTTGTTTTAGAGATATACATGATTTTTTTAAAAAGATTGTGAACCAGTTGACATAAATACATTTAGGGACAGGATCGAAATCGCCTTAGTAGTTTGTTTGAATGTTTACAGGGACAATAATATCCTCATCGACACGTGTCACAACGGATAAAGGCGCTGATTGACAATCAGTTCTAAATGACAGTATTCTGAAAGAAAGAACGATCCAATCCTTACTACAGGTGATAATAACAAAGAATAAAATAATAATTAAGTAACAATTCTACCCGCTCATGACTGACGGAACGTTGAAAGTCTACACCCATTGATTAAATAAAGGGTTAAGTTCCGAAATTCCGTATAGATTCCCAAATTTGGGATACAGATTTCCAAGTTCAATGAGACGCCCTTGAAGAAAATCAGAAATTATAACGGCCGAAACGCTGTGAAAATAATAACCTTGGAAATAGTAGTCCGAATCATCCAAATACTGAACATATTCTCTGCATGAGTAATTTTTTTACGAAAATTGAAATGATAAATTCTTCCATATTAACTGATGCATACTGATAGGTAACGGTTTTCAAAATGCTTTACATTTGCATTACTAGAGAGCTCCATACACGAGCATCCTACTAAAAATAAACATATAGAGACACGCTAGCTGAAGTACCTGTCCATACTGGGGTTTTCAACTTTCTTGAATTTTATAGCCAAGATTAAAAGTTAAGAAAAACCGCACGTGTGTCCCCCTGACCAATTAGACAATAGAAATAATCCTACCTTTTCACTTTAGAGGTTCCCAGATGCCGAAAAGCTTTCTGCTTTAATAGCTTCTTTCCTCGAACCGCTTGCCTTTGGAATTCCCTCCCTGATCACTGTTTTCTCACGACTGTACCAATATGCAGAAATTTGAATGTAATGTGAAAAAGCATATTGCTGCACAACTCTTCACTTATGATGCCCCCTAATCCACAGTAGCCCCTTACGTCTCAGTGGCAGTGTGCCTTGTTTGAGGTGAATTGAAGTAAAAAAAAAATTAAATAACAACAACCACAACATACTACTATCCGGACCTTCACCGGAAGAGCTCGGTGAGTACTGGAATCTTTTGAAGACTAATGGTTATTCAAATTCCATAGAAAGTCATTAGCCGTTATCATAAGAATTCAATGACAAATTGTTGCGATGTACATTCCGATTTAGTTTCTTTCGAAAAATATTTAATCCTGCTCGGATGTTTTTTATTACGCCATTTTTCAATAATGACCTAAAGATATGAATAAGAATTGTTACTAATTGCTCAATTTTTACAAAATTCAGAGGAACCTGAATTTTCATGAGGAGCTTACGTCCTCTTTCGTGCATAAAAATAAATTGAACAAAATACAGCCTATATTTCCCACCATTTGCCTCGCAGCTGTGTCCCAAAATGTATTATGATTACTTTAGTTTTGGAGTGAATCTTATAAACATATATGCATACTTAACTTTATTTATATACATACATATATACATATATACTTTTTTTATTTTTATGTACGTATAAAATAAATGATGATAGATAGATAGATAGATAGATAGATAGATAGATAGATAGATAGATAGATAGATAGATAGATAGATATTGTGTATAGTTAGGTAACAACCCAAGGCTCATCAGTGGAAGTCCACAAATATTGCAAAAGTCAAAGGGAAATCAAATTTAAAAGAAAAAGAAAACTCATGAAATTAAATTTTAACTACTATTCTAGATAATTTGAACTCAATCCATTGGTTAATACCTATCAAAACGGATTCTGACAAAAAACAATAAGTTGAGTATAAGTACTCAGTTTATTTATGGTACTCAACTTATTTTCACAATCGCCTGTCTATCGAACTAAAAATTTAAAGTCGATTTAATAAAGTTATTCACGCATTATTAACACAGCCGTCATCGTGGCTTAATGCATGTTCCTTTCAATAGTTGAACAATTTGACAACGGCGTCCTTTAAATACGTTTAATCTCTCGCTGATTGACCGGGCTGTTGGTAACGGCCGTGTGGGCTAAGACGTTGGAATTTGAGTTTGAAATATGACTCGGGTTCCGGTATGAATAATTCATCTGTACACTGACGATTCCTGAAAGAATTAAACGCATAGATATGTAGATAATAACACATATTTATATATATATATATATATATATATATATATATATATATATATATATATAAGATTGTTGAACACTGTTTATGACAGACTTCTTGATATGCCAGCTTGCATCGCCATTAATAGACCTTAATTCTATTTATTTCAATGGGGTTGTTGGGTTGGCCAGATGGTTCTAGGCGTCTAGACAAAAATTAAAATGTTGATTTGAGTCTGAGGTTTCTAAAGATGCGACCGGTGGAAAAATCATCATCCACACTGATGCTTCCCAGAAAATGATTAAACACATGTGAATAAGAATTTTGAAATATATATCATAATATTGCATATATGCTTCTTTCCGTCTCTTTTTTATAAAAAAAATATTTAAATATTTTCAAAAAAAGAAGAAATATTTTAAATCTCATCATCTGTGTCAGAATTTTTTAGATGAGGATTTATTATATAGACTAATGTTCTCATCTTGATTGACCGTGCTGCACCGGATATAAGTGCTAAGTAACACTCTACAGGTTACATGCGGTAGTAAGAATACAATCACTAATTACTTAGTTGCTGATGGAATTAAATAAAGGGTACTGTTCGAAATTCTATGCAGATTCCCGACATCGACATAATGATTCCCGAGTTCGACGAGACGCACCTGAATAAGTAATCATCAAGCTAATGCCCCCTCTCTCTCTCTCTCTCTATATATATATATATATATATATATATATATATATATTATAAACATATATATATATATACATATATATATATATATATATATATATATATATATATTATAAACATATATATATATATATATATATATATATATATATATATATATATATATATATATATATATATATATGTAGAATTTAGTATATTCGAACAACTACTGTTCTCATCTTGGGTGTTTTATCACAACGTTTCGGTCGATGTAACTTGAGGATTGCTCAAGATTGAACTTTCAACCTTCAGATGACTATCACTTAGAACTGAATTTTACTTAGTACTTTATCCACTTCGCCACGGGTCCTTGCAGACAATTCTA
The DNA here is from genome assembly GCA_963556195.1 of Sepiola atlantica. NCBI lineage: Eukaryota > Metazoa > Mollusca > Cephalopoda > Sepiida > Sepiolidae > Sepiola > Sepiola atlantica. Next base: position 89,845,383 of record OY744524.1, read on the forward strand.
GTATGAATTTTGTGAGCCTTAAACCTATTTTGTTTTGATCTAACTACTTATCACTATAGATCACTACTTATCTATTATTTATAATTATAGGTTCCCATATTGCATTGAATTCTATACTAGGCCTGCTTAGTAAGTCATTGTCGCCTAACATATGTGCTGCTTCTTTGAGTCGTCTTACTCTCCACCGATCTTCTCTATCTATAATTGTTACTTGATCACATAAGGGTAGATGGTTTCCCTTTTCCTGCCATATGTGGTCAGCCATAGCCAACTTTTCGAGTTCGTCAGTATTACGGCTTTCCGGTGTTCTTCTAGCCTTATCTGTGTATACTTTTCCACACTTACATGGAATCACATACACACAGTTCTTAGTCATGACTTTTTTTCCGTATGGGGTTTGACTCTCACAAGATGCGTTCGGAGAATTTAGTCGCTCCTTAATACTATTCTGATGTCATATGGATTACATATTCTTTGGATTTTTTTCCGACAAGCCCCTCATGTATGCTATAGAGCAAAGTGAAATTAAGCCTGGGATGATCTTATATCCCTATTTATATAAAGTTAGGTATGCGTATATGTTTATATATTTGTATGATATATATCATCATGGATTTCGGAACAAAGCTGCTAGAGGTACGGTGTTGCAATGTGGGATATATTTAGTTTAATTCAGTTCATGTAAAGGGGTAAAACGAGGTGAAAGCCCTCTGTGAAAATTCAGATCCTTCTGATATTTGTAAAATTTTAATGTATTAGAAATCAATTAATAGATATTCCCCAAAGTTAAGTTTGTTTTTTGCAACATTGTAAAGGAGTTTTAAGGGGACGTTAATATGGGAATAACCTCCCATTTGTAATTCAAATACTTCAGATTTGCATTCAATATGATCCATAGTTATTATACACTAATTAAGCAAGATTCTCTGAATTTCATTTTTCAATAGCCAAAATCATGTAATGGATCTTGATCAAAATATGAATAAGGATTCGAGACATAAACCTTAGTATTATTATATCTTGATTCTAATATTCGCAAGGGGACATAACAGTGTGGAAAACTGTTTTGTTCGGGGAATTAATTTTATTCGTCTTGTGGGGAGTATTTTTCTAGTATATAAAGTTCAGTCCGCTTTTCCTCCGTATCTATGACTTAAATATTTTCTTAAGGCGAAGTACATTGTTAAATCTGTTTACAATCTCTCAATATTTAAGTGTGTTATGCTTTTAAAAAGTGAACTTCTAATCGATTTTACTATTTTCATATATAACCCTATCGACATTTTGATTAGTAATATCAGACGGATAGAGGGAGGAACTAACTCTCTCAAAGTCTAACTGCTCTTATTCTAACTCATTCAAAATCAGACTTTATCTAATTAGATACATATTTCCCTCATGTACTGGTTATTGTTGTTTTAAGCGCTCTCATTGGATAATCGACTTACATTTCCCCAATTGCTGTGTTTCTTTCAAACTTAGGGTTTGTTTTATCTAATTTACCATGTTGTTTTCATGAGAGATACAAAAGGCGTGAAATAAATAAATTAAAATAGTTGTTCACTATCAATTGTTACTTAAAATAATATAACTTGTTCCTGTATTGTAATTATAAAGTCGCCCCAGTTACTGCTACAAACGTACAAATATTTTTATTCTACAAATTACATCATGTATAATGGGAGAATGTTCTTTTTAATATTTCCATGAGTTCACGTTCAAACATGTTTAAAATCGTGTTTAATTTAAAACAATAAAAGTTTGACTGAAATTATTACTTTAATATCGTAATAAAATAATAACGTTTAATTATTTAGTAAAATCGAAATTTTACAAAGATAAATACGATTATTTTGTAACTTTACTAGCAAGAAATACTGTAAAAACTCCGTGAAAAAGTTAGGTAGATATATATATATATATATATATATATATATATATATATACGCAGCATATTTAGAGACATCATAAAAAGCAGTGACATCTCTAAAGCTTGCGGGCCTGATCTTATACCTGTAATAGTAATAATGAAATGCTCTGCTGAACTGGATCCTGTCCTCTCCAAACTCTACAATACATGCCTAGCTGAATCTTGCTTCTCCGATAGCTGGAAAATTGCCTCTGTGGTACCAGTCTACAAGAATTCTAGGAATAGACCCGATCCTCAGAACTACCGCCCAATCAGTCTACTCCTGATCTTTGCTAAAATCTTTAAATCCTTAATAAATCTAGCGATAATCCGGCACTTAGTATATGCGTAAATTTTTTCTGACCGCCAGTATGAATTTAGACAAGCGCGATCTACTGCAGACATCCTAACGGTCATCTCTGAACGAATATACCATACACTGGGCAAGGCAGGTGAATCTATGGTAGTAGCGCTTCATATATCCAATGCTTTTGACAAGGTATGGCATAAAGGGCATCTCCTGAAAATACGCTCATACGGTATTATTGGGCAATTACTTAATATAATTAGATCCTTCCTAACCAAAAGAAAGATCCAGGTTGTCCTCAATAGCCATTCATCTAAGCTATATGCCATAACTGCTGGTGTACCCCAGGGATCTATCCTTGGACCATTATTGTTCCTGATCTTTATAAACGATTTCTCTGATGACATAGAGTTTGAGTTTGCTGACGACACGACGCTTCACTCTCGTCATGTGGGCAAAACAGACGCGATCCTATCCGAGGCAATGGCTGAATCCTTAGCAAATGACCTCCAGGCTGTAGTGGATTGGGGTCATAAATGGTTGGTAACTGTTAATGCCGCAAACACAAAGCTTCTTTCTTTCAATAACTACAAGAAACCTCTTCAACCACCGATTGTTATGGTAAATAACACCCTACTAGAGAGTTCAACATTCAAACTCTTCGGCCTAACCTTCACAGGTAACATGAATTGGAACAAATATATTGAAGACAAAAAAGAGTCGCCAACTTAATAGGTCCCTCACTGTCAACCAATCTCCGGCTCCTGTCCCACCGCCGCAATGTAGCATCCTTGTGCTTGTTTTACTCTGGTGCCTCTTCGACGTAAATTCACTTGACCAACTCGACAATCAGCTAAATCCCATCTATTCACCGTGGAGGTCCCCAGATGCCGGAGAGCCTTCTACTCCAATAGCTTTTTCCTCGTGCTGCTGGAGTCTGGAACTACCTCCCTGCTCCCTGTTTTCCTGACGGTACTGACATGCAGAAATTTCAAACTAATGTAAAAAGACATCTCGCTGCACAACTCCCAATTTAGGTTGACCACCCCAAACTTTCACTCTAATTCTCAGTAGCCCCTTACATCTACAGTGGCGCCCTGCCTTAATTGGGGTGAAATATCATTAAAAAAACGCAAGTATTGTTAAATATAACAGACAACTTATGTCTTGATATCGTAGATCCTTTCCATTGTCCGATCAGAATCTGAGTTTCGGGGAGGGAGAATTGGCCGATAAATCTGCCATAGTTTTCATTTGTGTCCCAAGTACTTTCAGACCCATCCGGGTCCATCTTCAGGGGGATGAGAATAATCAGGTAAAACCCATGTGTTCGTATTATAGATGCTTTTACCTGATTATTCTCATTCCGCTTAAGATGGACCCGGATTGGTCTAAACGTACTTGGGACACAAATGAAAACTATAGTAGATTCATCGGCCAATTCCCTCAAGAAATTAAGATTCTGATTCGGACAATGGAAAGGATCTACGAAAGGATATCCAGACATAAGTTGTCTGTTATATTATTTAACAATATATATATATATATATATATATATATATATATATATATATATATATATATATATATATATATCCTTCGGTCGGCATTAATTAGCATCTCCTACACTGAAGATCGTTTTAGCAATAAATATTTATTAAAAATATATTGTGGTCGCCCCCTTAAAAAAAAAACAAGGATTTAAGCTCTAGGAGAATTTTAAAATAATCAATCACACTAGGGTAAAACGATGTTCCGGCCTCTGCGGTTGAATGCTGACTTAGCTTAATGCATATGTCCGCTGATTCTGACATTATATAGACTTTAAAATCTCTTCATTCCCATGTTAATTAATAATGGTTTAGGGGTTGAATATCACGCTAGATATTCAAAGGTGACTTTACAACTGGATTCGACCGGCAGTAATTAGCATCTTCACACTGAAGATTGCATAAGCATGAAACACTTGTGTCTGTACGTAATATTAATAAATATATATTTTTTTGATTTCATATATATATATATATATATATATATATATATATATATATATATATATATATATATATATATATATAGGCTTCGTTAAAGACTACAGAGCTCTCTCTTTTTGCAATCTTTCTCGTTAATCTCTCGACGCGGCGAGCGAGTTTTCGCAGGTGTTAATTGGTAGTGTGTGGCACCGAGCGTTGTATCATCGGCCATCCCTCGAGCACTTCCGATCTCTCGATCGTCATCAGGAGGTTGTGTCTTATCGTTAGTATCAGCCTTTTTATAGTTTTTATTTATTCATTTATATACTTATTATTTTTACACACACACACACACACACATATATATGTATATATATATATATATATATATATATATATATATATATATATATATACATCCTTATTTATTTATTACACATTTATTTATTTACTTATGAATTTGTATTTAATTATTAAATACAGATAGGGCGTTAGTACCGGTTATAATTGCTATTTTATTGATAGTGCGTTGCATTTTTTTATGTGTGGGACTTCGAAGAATTTGTATATATATATATATATATATATATATATATATATATATATATATATCAAATTCCCGAAACCGTTTTTCATGGTAAACAACTGATGATCCCTTAAAATAGTGTTAGAAACAAACTAATATAATAACTGTAAAAAATAAATTTACTTACATGAGTGATTTTCCACTGAAGGACTTGGGACTATAAGTTTTTTTGGTTTTTTTAATATAGTTTTAATGGTTGAGAAACCTCCGAGACTATATATATATATATATATATATATATATATATATATATATATATATATATATATATATATATATATATATATATATATATATATATATATATTGGGAGCAATGTTAACCGTCATATTTTTTACTGTAGGGACACTCTTTATTACGATCAAAGAACCACTCGTGGATAAGAGTTACTGAGCTTGCCAGGTGGACGGTGAGACAACACGTTCAGAATTTCTACCGATGGTTGAAACTGGACAGAATTGGATTATTTAAGTGAACGGCTCAACAAGAATTTGTTAACATTGGACTTGAAAACGACATATAGTGTAGTCAGCTGAGAAGCAGCCCCGTGGTATTTGGTAGTTATAGGAAAAACACTTTGCTCATAGAAGTTATGTTTAGCTTTACGTACACAGAGGAAGAGACGTAAAATTATTTACAGTGCTTGTAGCGAGACGAGTTCTTGTTGTGAATATTATACAGCAGGGGGACATAGATTGGAGCTCAGTCGATCGCCTACTATGAAAATAACGATAGAGTATAGAAAGATTAGCAACGTGTCTTGTTTTAGAAAGAGGCGCTAGGGAATCCTACTGGATTTCGAAGTCAATTTTGTTCTCTGTAAAGGCAAAAGTGATTGCACTGAGGCCCACCTCCGCGGATGTGGCAACAGTACTCCATCTTAGAACGTTTCTTAACTCTTATACAGGTAGAGGGTTGCGTCAGGAGTGAGATACTTTCTGGGGCGGTAGAATTATCTAACCATTTCTCCAGCGCTGAAATGTATACACAACATGGATTTTTCATGATTAAAATGATCATCAGACTAAATCAATGCTGCTCGATTTTGAAATGATTTGAAAATATTGATTTTTAAACCGATACAAAATTACACCATATAATTAATTATATCTGGCATAAAAAAAAAATAAACACATACGAATTATTTTTAGATTAACACAAATTATCATTGCTAAGGGCAGATATGTCTTATTTTTTTAATTTTAGGTCAGTTAACCCTTAGAGATCAAGGGTTCTTCTCCTATATATTTAGTAGTGTAAATCTTAACAAAAAGTAACTGAATTTAATTAAAAAAATATCAGGTTGTCCGGAAAGTTCGTGCCGAATTTAAAAAGAAATGTAACTTAAATTTAAATTTAAATGGAAAGTCAAATAAATTATGCGTCATTAAATATTTAATAAATTAAATATATCCATTCTGTTGCACAGTCTTTTCTTACAACTTTTAAATTCCATTTTCCCGGAATTGCGGTAATTTCATGGTAAGAAACTCATCAATGTATTTTATGGCATCCAATGAATTAATGTTAATAGGATTGAAATTATTCTACAAAGATCTGAATAAATGCTAATATTGTTAAATGTCGGGGTCGGTGTACGAAAAGTGATGTTGACTATAGGAAAATGCACCTGACGATTGTCAAAAGAAAATATAATTATCAGATGACGAAAAGGTCATTTGAATAAAAATAACGCATTTAAAACGGGAAGAAGCAACATAAAATTAATGTCGAATGAAAGAAAAATGTTGGAAGGTGAAAGGTCATCTGACAAAGTACATGCCAAGTGCAATTGTATCATACCAAGAATAGATAGACAAATCTGTTGATTGTCGACTGATTGAAACCCCGTCACCGAATAAAAACTCCCTGGGGACGTGGCTACAGTGACAACACCATACCATGGGGACATTGAGGTGGCCACAAAATTGTTATATAATAACAACCCAAAATTGATACCAGGAGTTTGTTGACGATCAGGCTTCGGAGAAGAATCAACTATCAAAGTCCTGTGTGGGCATCTAAATCCTACCGACCGCCACCTTCATCGTCACAAACAATAAAGATACATTTTATATTTTAATAAGATCCATGTGTTGTCATTTTTATTAAGCACAGCAGCAATACCGCAATCTGAAGGAGCAACATCTCATGAATAAGGATTAATGGGGTAACACATCTCAGGCAACTTGCAACAAATGTTGTCTGGTCGCCAGATAAACGTGTGGTCTGGCATTATCGTGATGGACTACAATCTGACAGTTATTCTTTCAAAAATTATTGATAAAAATACGGTAAATAATCTCAGGGTTGCATCTGTTGTATAAGAAAGTTCAAATCTGTGCCAACTGTTTTCTTTTATTCAAAATGTCTGACTTAACTAATATAATAAATATCTTAAGGACACAACAACTTATGAGTGTTTATACAATACGATGTCAACATGTGTTTCACAACCTATTGTTAACAGATCGGAATGTAGAAGCACACAACTTCATTTATCTAACCGAATTGTTCAAATTCCTTTGACAATGAACGAAATCATATATATGTTGTATATTCGTTTCCCGTGAGCATCGTCGTAACTTTATGTAGGACTCTTCCGCTTTTAAAAATAGACGCCATATTGGATTTAAGCTCCGTAGCTTTTATCTGCATGGTGATAATAAAAATGTCTCTTATAGTTTTGAAAAGAAGGATAAACCAGTAAAATAGACACAGAATATATATCTTATTTAATGGCATATGCTTTAAGCTAAACGTGAATTAATCGACGTTTGTTTCCTTAAGGAATTTTTCATATATACTGTAATAACACAAAATACATGCGATCATATACCTTCGTTCTAGGATTAAATTAATATATCACTCAATAATTCCTGCTTCTAACCTCCAGAAGACTGATCGTTAAACAACGCGTTTAAACATTAGGTCATGGGTTCATGTAGACTATTCTAATATTTATTTTAGGAGTTTTAAACCTAATCTTGTCTGGATGTGTAGTATTACTACTTAGAATTATAGAATTACTATAATCTATTATTATAGTAAATGTGAATTAATCAACGTTTGTTCCCCAACGTCATTTTCATATATACTTTAATAACACAAAATACCTGCTGCAATACAACTTAGTTTTGGGATTGAGTTATGTTTGAAAACATTATGCTGTAATTATTCTAGTTAGTCGAAATTTATAATTAACTGAACAAGTCCCCCATCTACCTCTCTCTCTATATATATATATTTCTCTCACTATCTCTTAGTTTTCTATGTATTTCCACTCTCACTCTATATTTATTCAACCACTCTCTAATATTTTTTTAATTAATCTAATTTATATTGCCGTACACACAAAAACATTATGTGAATTAGGTGGCAACGTAATAAGTTTATTTACTTCTATATAAGGATAATAAATAAGAATAATACTTGTATAATAATAATAAATAAATAAATAATAATAATAATAATAATAATAATAATAATAATAATAATAATAATAATAATAATGATAATAATAATAATAATAATAATAATAATAATAATAATAATAATAATAAATAAATAAATAATAATAATAATAATAATAATAATAATAATAATAATAATAATAATAATAATAATAATAATAATAATAATAATAATACATTAACTAAAAAAGAATACAAGAACAGACATGACTGTGTAGGAAAATCAGTACACTGGGAACTATGCAAACGACTGAATTTCGAACACGCAGACAAATGTTACAAACATAAACCAGACACAGTACTGAAAAACGCAAAATACAAAATCCTCTGGGATATGGAGGTGCAAACAGGTAAATTCATACAAGCAAGGAAACCGGATGTCATAATAATCGAGAAGATGGACAAATCCTACCAGATCGTAAATTTTGCTGTACCAGCAGACCACAGGTTGAAGATCAAGGAGACAGAAAAACGAAGCAAATACACGAAACTCGCCAGAGAATTGAAAGGGATATGGAATATGAAGAAAGTCAATGTACTACCAATAATCGAAGGAGCACTAGGAACAATCCCGAAAAACCCGGAACAAAGAGAGAGAAATTGGAATCAAAGGGAATACTGAGACTATACAAGTGACGGCCATTATGAATACAGCTAAAATGTTAAGGAAAATCCTTGAATGCGTAAACCAATCCACATAAGCTACGAATTCTAACTAGTCACATGGAAGTTGCAATAGGAAGAAAACAAAAGCACAGAAAGGACACCACCACATGAAATCAAGGAACAGAAAATGCAAGACATTTCATAAACTACTCTCTTAAAAAAGTGATGGCACCAGCTCCGACCGATACCACACAAAATAGTCATAAGGGTCAAGGAAAATTGAAAGACCGAAGAGGGAGAGCACTAACCAGATCCCCTAGGAGAATGCGAAGAGGACTTGGATCGTAAAGAGGCTTATTGCCATCTAAATCCCAGAGAAGACCAATGGTCGTTGCCAGCGAAAAATCGATAGTAAGCGTCTGTTGTGATAACGCAATGTCATTTGCAATAATTATAGAAAGAAATGGAGAGTACTCTAGGGAACACCACAGGTGATTATCAGTGAGCAATTACTGATGATGACTCGTGTGATAACCCCTAATGAGTACACATAATAATAATAATAATAATAATAATAATAATAATAATAATAATAATAATAATAATAATAATAATACTAATAATACTAATAATAATAATAATAATAATAATAATAATAATAATAATAATAATAATAATAATAATAATAATCACAGAACCAGATGAGATAGAAGACTGCGGAACCACAGAACCTGCTGAGATAGAACTCAACGAAAAAGAAGCAAGTGACGTGGAGAACATTAGACGATACATGTTAGAAAACAAAACAAAACTCCCATCTCTCAGGAACTAAGTAGCGAAGAAGTTAAAAGCAGAAACAGAAAGAGTAAACAGACTCCTCACACACATCCCAACAGAAACTATTACGGGCCTAAACAACCTGATATATGCATGGGCAAAATCGGTAAGTATGAAACTAAGAAACGAAGAGAATGGACAAAAGAGATGACCGACAAAACCTGGATGGGAAATCAGACTGGAAACCCAGATCACCAAACTTCGGAAAGAAGCTAAAACCGTGAACCGAAGGAAGGAGGACATGAACCGATTAAGAAGCAAAAATCAGAAACGCAAGGAAAAACTAAATCGGAAACATGAAGAAATAAAACAAAAGATAGCAGCAATAGAAGGAAGACTGAGACAATACAGGTACAAATCAGAACAGAGCAAACAGAACAGGACCTTTGAAAACAATGAAAGGCAGTTTTACAAAAACATAAATGGAGAAAAAACAACGACAGAGCAACCGAACCCAACAGAAACAAAACAATTCTGGAGCAAGATATGGGAAGAACCAAAAAAGCACAACAAGAATGCCCAATGGTTGAAAAACATGAAAGATGAACTGCAGGAAATCGAACAAGGAACAGAAACAGAAACAGAAATCAACAAAGAAACGATCAAGAAAACCCTAAGAAAAATGGCAAACTAGAGAGCACCAAGCCACGATAGAATACATGCATACTGGTTTTAAAAATTCACGACCCTGCATAAAAGACTAGCGCAGAAACTGAGTGGATGTATCCGCAAAACAGACGTACCAGAATGGATGACGGAAAAAAGAACAACATTAATACAAAAAGACCCCAAAAAAGGGAACGACCCCCAGCAACTACAGACCGATAACATGTCTACTAATAATGTGGAAAATTCTCACAGCACAACTGAGAGAACAAATCTACCAATCCCTGGACAAACGTGGACAGCTCCCCGAGGAACAAAAAAAATGCCGGAAAGGACAAAGAGGGCACATGATCTACTATACATTGATCAAAAGACCCTGAAGGAGGTGAAGAGCAGACAAAAGAACATAGCAATGGCATGGATTGACTACAAGAAAGCCTACGACAGAATCCCCCAAACGTGGATAATTGAATGCTTAAAAATATACAAGATACCAATCAGGATTATTAATCTCATCCAGAAAGCGATGGAAACATGGAGACTAAAACTGACAGCCGGAGGACAACACCTGTCTGAGATAAAAATACAGAGAGGCATTTTTCAAGGAGACTCTCTATCACCACTATTGTTTATAATAGCCATGATGCCACTCAACTACAAACTCAGAATGTGTGATGCCGGATACAGAACAAAGAATAAACCACCTGATGTACATGGATGACCTTAAACTGTTTGCAAAAAACAAGAAAAAGAACTGGAAAAGCTGATAAATACAACCAGGATATTCAGCCAGGATATCCAAATGGAGTTTGGAATAAAAAAATGTGCACTGCTAGAGATTAAAAGAGGAAAACTGGAGACGACAGAAGGTATAGAACTTCCCAACCAAGAGGAGATGAGGGCGCTAGGAGAACAAGTAGTTATAAATACCTGGGAGTTCTGGAAGCAGACACAATCAAATATACAGAAATGAAAGAGAAGATTGGAAAAGAATATCTACGAAGAACAAGGAAACTCTTAGAAACTAAACTATATAGCAGAAACCTAGTAAAAGGGATAAACACATGGGCTTTATCACTAATAAGATACTCTGGACCATTCATAGGCTTGACCAAAGAAGAACTCAGGCACCTTGACCAGAGGACTAGAACACTAATGACTATGCACAATACATTGCACCCAAAAGACGATACGGACAGACTCTACATGAAAAGAAATGAAGGAGGTAGAGGACTGGTAAGTATAGAAGACTGTGTGGAAGACACCAAAAAAGAGCTGGAGAAATATGTAACCCAGAACACGGAAAAACTGATCACCACAGCAAGAGACACCAGCCCAACAAACAACTCCGGAAGCACTGAAACCAGAAACCAAAAGACAAGAAAGGAAAAGTGGGAAGAAAAACAACTACATGGACGCTTTATAAGACTCACAAGCGATGAAGCCAATGAAAACAGCTGGGCATGGCTAAGAAAAGGACACTTGAACAGAGAAACGGAATCTATGCTGACGGCCGCACAGAACAATGCGATTAGGACAAACTTTATTAAAGCAAAGATAGATAAAACCCAGGAAAACAGCGAATGCCGATTGTGTGGACAAAGAGACGAAACGATAAATCATAAAATAATTGAATGCAGCAAGCTAGCCCAAAAGGAATACAAGAACAGACATGACAGCGTGGGGAAAGAAGTACACCGGGAAATGTGCAAACAACTGAATTTCGAATATGCAAAAAAACGGAAACTGTACTAGAAAACGAAAAACACAAAATCATATGGGATATGAATGTACAAACAGACAAACCCATAACAGCAAGGAGACCGGATATGATAATAATCAACAAGAAAGAAAAATCCTGCAAAATCGTAGACTTTGCCGTTCCAGCGGACCACAGAGTGATGATCAAAGAGACGGAAAAAAGAAGCAAATATACTGAACTTGCCAGAGAATTGAAAGGAATATGGAACATGAAGAAAGTCAGTATAACACCAATAATCATAAGAGCACTAGGAACAGTCCCCAAAAACATGGAGAAAAGACTAGGAGAAATAGGAATCAAAGGGATAACTGAGACCATACAAAGGACAGTAATGATCAAAACAGCTACAATCCTGAGAAATGTCCTCGAATGCGGAAACCAACCCACATAAGCAACGAATGGAGAACAAACACATGGAAACACAAGACAACAGAACCGGGGGAAATACAACCGCACGAGAGAGGCGCAAGCATAGGCTGACACAACGAAAATTATGGACAGAGGGTCGAGGAGGGAAAGCGCAAACCAGACCTCCACTGGAAGAGCGCGGACAGCTCCCTTATCAGCGGGAAATCGGTGGTAGGTGGCTGTTGCGATACCGCAAGGTCATCAGCGGTTATGAACGGAGAGAAGTGGAGCATACTGGAAGTCTGAGGAGACTTGTTGTCACTCAGACTCCAGGGAATACCACAGGTTGTTGGCACTGGGCGATCACTAACGATGACCTGTGTGATAACTCCTAGTGAGTAAATAATAATAATAATAATAATAATAATAATAATAATAATAATAATAATAATAATAATAATAATAATAATAATAATAATAATATACAGTATAAAATACTTATTGTTTTTAGTTATGCAAGAAGAATGTTTTAAAAAGTTATATCAAAGTTTATGAATTTTCGAATGAAATAATAATAGAATTGTGTTAGGAATTGTGATCCAACGGTTCACAGGTATGTGTTTGTATATATTAAAGTGCGATTCACCCGAGAGATTCAAAATTACAGGATGTGTTTTGTCTACAAATGTTTAATCGGCTGTAGTTAGTTCAGATAAATATATTTTGATACAAGTTCCGCTCTTTTGTTAAGTAAATTATTGGTACCAGCGTATTAAAATCTACACACCTGCCCGTCTCTTTCTCAACTGGTTCTCTTTTAATAATCCACAACTTTATATTAGGGATCCCAATTCGTCTTTAATGTTCCCCACATATGGAACTAGGTTGAAGATATATTTATCTGTGTTGTTTGAGAATATCAACTTTCCGTTGTGGCAACGCGTTTTCCAACCCGTGCTAGGTGCACTTAAATGAAGTGTATATACGTGTGTAGGAGTCTTGTGTCTATATATCTCTGTATTTCTGCATGGGCGTGAATCTGAAAGCAAAAACCTATACCAAGATCGGTTATGATATTAATTTTCTACTACAGTTTTATAATATCGTAGCGTTGGCGTTATAGCCGGATATCCATATTTATTGATTGATTGGTTGCATTCCACTGACCAAAGAAAAAAACATCAGTTCACAATCATTATTTCATTTTCGGCGAATGCTTATATTTTTCCGTCTTACGAACGTTTCACAACCCGTAAACAAAAATATAGTCTTCAGTACTTCCGGAATGTTCATCAGAGACCTTTATTTAATAATAACAAATAAGCACATTGATCCAAACTAAAAAGAAAGAAAGATGAAAAAAGAAGAAAGATAAAAAAAACAAGGCAGAAAAACACGCAAAACTCACATTATATACTAGTAAAATACCCGATCCAGGACGGATATAAGCATTAAATATAGCATCAGTTTTAAATTTTAATATTTTCTTTATGGAGGGGGTATGGTATGGTATTGGTGGCACCCCCTTAAATGGTAAAGCTTACAAAAAATAATAATGTGCCCACGTTACTCACCCTGTAGCCGAGAATACATATTCCATAATTCATAATGATAAGTTTAATAGTTTAGAATTTTACCAAATACATACCTATTATTGATGCGGATGCGCGCACCGATCATTTTAAAAATGTATTGCTTAATATAGCTCAACATTTGGTGTAGGGCAATTTTTCTCTAAATGTGTTGTATCTAACTTATTTTAATGGGGGGGCGATTTCAAGTAGACGCCCCCTAAATGTAAACATTTATTAAAAAATAATGTGCCCATATGAATCACTGTATTTTCTAGAATATATGTTCAAAATTAATAATGAGACGTTCATTAGTTTATGAGATTAAAAGTTTTTGAGGGGTGGTTTTCAGAGGGCGCACTCCCTATATGGTAAAGTTTACATATAATATAGATTTGTTACACAAAAGATATGCAAATACGGATTCCAAATTTGTGTGTAAGGGTGTTTCATAGTACAAAAGATTGTAATCTAGGTAAGAAGGAGGCCAAATATTAGGGTCATTTTATAATGAACATTTGTGCATATGTTCATTTGTCTATAAGCTAACATTACACGATTTTTCTTTACCTTACATGGTGTAAAATGACTTTTCCTCGTCACGTAAGATTTGTATCTGATGTCTTTTTGGACAATATTGAATAGTGTTTTTTGCAATAAACCTCATATAACTTCTATGATTACCACCAACAATGTGCTGTACTTGCCTATTATATTTAGTTTATCTGGTGCTAATACAGTGTCTATAATGTAATTTAGGTTTTAATAGACAAGGTCTGGCATGAATGAATTTTCGTGAAAATCAATTCGTACAGTATTACTGGAAGAATATTTAATATAATCAGATCCTTCTTAGCTAAGAGAAAGGTCGTTGTCGATAGCCGTACAGCTAAATAACAACACATTAATACGGTTGTGTAGTCAGGGTCGATATTTAGACCTATGATATTGCTGATCTTCATAAACGGCATCCCCGATGAAATTGCATCGGAGATGGGTTTATTTGGTAATGACACCAAACACTATTTCAGGTATGAGGTCAAATAAAATGCCCGTACATGCAAGGCAATGGCGGAATCATTTGAAAACGACGTTCTATCTGTAGTAGAATGTGGTCAAAAATGGATGATAACATTTAATGCTCGCGACTAACCACTTTCACAAGTCCCCGACTAACTTCCGTAAACATCTAAATTTCTGTAGATCTTTTATTCACAGCATGGGCGTAAAACGATTGATGAGCAACGAGTGCGGTTCTCATGACATTTGACCACATAACGATTTAGAGTTCAGTCTTTATTTAACCCTGGACAGAGACAATATTTTGTGATTCGTGCCTCTAAACGCCATTAATATGTGCCCCACAGGTCGGGGGTGGCTTGCCTTATGTGAACTAGAGACGTTCGCTCCGTCTCGGAAAGAGCGTGTATTAGCCTCTCACATTTCGCTCGTGTCGTTACAGATACGACAGGCCTCCTTCCCCCACTCGTTCTTTATTATACAGGGTGGCCCACTTAAAAGTAGCTCGATTAGCCGTCGATTAGAAGAATGTCAAAAGAATGTCAAAACGAGATATCGGATGTAGGTATTTGTTTGTGTAGGTTTTTTTTTAAGCATGTGTTTTTCACTTGCATATATGGTGTAAAAGGTTAACGAAAACATGGTTCGGCAAGCAAAATATTCACTATATGAGACGTAAAATATCGTGGTTGAGAGAGCGGGTTACATTTAAGTGGGCCAACCTGTACAACCTGCCTTACTTACAATTTTTTACAAACTTCATGACGAGTTATAAAATGTAACTTAAACTAAGATTTATTAAAATTGCAGGATTTAACACCACGGGTCATGATATTAACGCAATGCCAAAACAACGCAACGAATACAAAATACAAGAAACACAAGGTCATAGCCCTAACCCATGATATCAGCAACACGGGTATAATTAAAGCGTCTCAAATTTCGTCTCCCTTATTTACGGCGGGTCATAGCTCTCCTTATGATCAAATCATGACGCATTCGGATACTGCGATTAAATCCACCTGATTTTGTATCCACCAACCAATACTCACGTCAAATCCTCTAGGAAACGCTGTGACGACGATCGTATCATGCCCTCCTCGAGTTCTGAAACATTCGTTAGTCAACGACCACGATATATTTTAAACAATCCTATTTTAAACAAAATGACACGTAGGGTTTGGTTGTTTGGTTATTTTTGTTTACGGCATATAAACCCTTTTGGGGTTATTTAATGCCGAATCCGGTCATTTTGGTAAAAGGTTTTTTATACTTCAAGTTCTGTATATGTTCAAGTATGTGTAAATGGTATTTATTTTGGTTGTTTTGTAGAAGAAACATGTTTTTGTTTTTGGCTTTGCAGAACATGGTTGAGTTTTACAAAAAAACAATAACATTAATGTTTGGTGCATTTTTTGTCAGGAAGCCGGTATCTCTAGACAGTCTGATCTGGTAGGACCAGATATATATTATATATATATATATATATATATATATATATATATATATATATATATATATATATATATATATATATATATATATGTTTATTAATGTATACATATATAAATATTATATATACAAATTATTTATTTAAAACCATTCCAGATTCCAGAGATGTACCATGCTCTGATTTACACACTCATATAAAAATAAGCAACACTCCACACCATGACCTCTAAACACGAATACACAATCGAAACAAAATAACATGCAATCTGTGTAATCAACAATTAAGTTCATTTAAACAATTTGAATGATACTAAGTGTCACTTAAGGCCAAAACACCCATATAGTCCCAACTTCCCGTAAGCACGGTAATTCACCCTAAAGGAGCAACATGAGAAAATGTACTGGACGATAAAAGCGATGATCACAACCACCTGTTCTATTGTTCGAACTGTCTACTTTGATGTTTGGAAATGGGTTGTCAGGACCTTTTCTTAACAGTAAAGGCCTGCCTGTGTTAATGAAACGATGGTACATATCGTGAATCTGTAATGTATAGTTTTTTAGATAAATAATTTCGGCACTGGAATTGGGATATAATATTAAAAAGTAGAAGGTAGACAAAGAAAAGTAACTGAATCCATAAAATGATTAAATTATCTTAATTATGTTGAAATCTTTAGGTGTAATTACCTCAGTAACGAGAATAATGAAGTTTATATTAATTACCTCCCCCGTGTGCAAAACAATAAAACCAAAAAAAACAGCCAGCCCAAATCACAATTTACATATGTGAGGAACGAAATAATAATTTACAAAAATATAAGATTAATAAATTTGAATTACATTTAAATAGAAACACAAAACAATAATGGAATTATTACTTGTAAAATATTATAACAATAATTGAATAATGTCAAACATATATGCCAGCTCACACTTAGACAATGACTTACCTATTTTGTGCGAGAATAGTTTACTATTTCCAGCGAATCTCATGCAAAAGTTACCTATTAACTTCTGGCTTTCTGGCAAAATACACCTCAGTAGAGTGGTTACAAATATTTATTTTCTTCTCATTCTGAAGATTAAGGCTACCTCGAAAATTCAAAGAACATAAAACCACTGATACTATCCTGATTCGACCTATCACGTTGGTAAATCAAAAAAAATTAATAAGCGAATATTATTGAAATCTTTAAACATTGTCATCTACTCTGTTTACCTTGTCTCGTATCCAACGGTGTTTTCTACCAAATTGCATTGTCATAGCCTTCAAACACAACTTGTTATGTAAAACAAAATGCTTTAACTCAATCGGCTGAGTGTTTTATTTTTAAACACTTATTCTGTCAGTGTGTATGTCTGGGTGTTCGATCATTTTTCAAGTTATTTCAAACGTTCTAAATTCTATTCACCCTACAAAGCAAAACAGGATCACCATTGGAAACTAACAACCAAGACGATGTGAAAATAAAGTAACCATATCCGTTGTAAAGGAGGATAACAATGGATTTGCTGTCGCTTGTCTCTCCATAATAATTCTCCTCCCTCTCACAAGCTAAATTAAAAGTCTAAATGTTTTATTGTTTTTCAACGTACTAAAAATGTGTTGTGTGTTTTAAATAACGTATGTGTGTGATTTTCTTTTATTTCTTGTTTTCTCTATTTTTAGTGAACGATTTTTCTTAAATAAAGGTGGATGTGCTTTTCTTTTTCTTTCTTTCTTTCTTCTTTTTCCTTTTTTCATTATTATTTCATTACCTTTTTAGTGTCTACTTATTCGTCTTCGTGTGCTCATTATATATATCCTTGTAAAAACAACCGATCTTTTAAATGAATATATAATGTTTAGAAATGTTTCTGTACGAATATTATTTAAATAAACTAGTAAAAATATGCGACAACTAATTGTTTTCTACAATATATGACGAACGAAAATATACTATCATTTCACCCCTCTCAAAAGAATGGAATAATGTAAGGGGGTATGGTCTCATGACAACAGAACAGATACTACATTACACTCCATCTCCAAAAGAAGGAGATAATTCCTGGGAAAATTGTCTACTGACAACAAAACAAATACTACACCAACTCTCCTTAAAAGAAAGGGATGATTCCTCGGTCGATAGTATCATTTCAAGAGAACAAATACCACACTACCGCCCCCTCCCAAAAGAGTAAATGCCTGGGAGGAGGATCTCATTATAACAGAACCGATTCTACGCTACACCAATGGAGGGTTAATGCCTGGAAGAATGGCCCTATGAGAACAGAACAGACACTACACTACCTCTTCCCTCCAAAAACGTTTATCCCTGATACGAAACTACTTCCCTGAACTGAGCATTGAAAGATAGTACATTAGCCTGAAATAGTATAGTAAATTGAATTCAGCATTAAAAGGTAATAATAATACAGTTTCGGCTTAAAATATAGAAGTCATAGGATAGTTTCGGATTAAGACAGACAGATACACAATCTCCATTTTAATTGAATTACTAGTATAGTTTCAGCTTCGCCAAGCATTTAGCAAATCACTATTAGTAATAGAAATGGTACAGTAAACTGAATTAAGCATTAACAGATAGTAATAGTATAGTTTCGTATTCATAAAGATACCAAATCTCCATTAGTAATAGAATTACTAGTATAGTTTCGACTTCATGCAGGCAGATACCAAATCTCCATTATTAATAGAATTACTAGTATAGTTTCGGATTCAGGTAGACAGATACAACATCTCCATTAGTAATAGAAGAAATAATATAGTTTCGGCTTCATGCAGGCAGATACCAAATCTCTATTATTAATAGAATTACTGGTATAGTATCGACTTCAGGCAGACAGATATCAAATCTCAATTAGTAATAGAATTAATAGTATAGTTTCGACTTCAGGCAGACAGATACCAATTCTCCATTAGAAATAGAAGTAATAGTATAGGTTCGGCTTCATAACGACAGATAGCAAATCTCATTTAGTAATAGAAGTAATAGTATAGTTTTAGCTTCAGGCACACAGCTATCAAATCTCCATTAGTAATAGAAAAAATAGTATAGTTTCTGATTCAGACAGACAGATACCATATCTCCATTAGTAATAACATTAATAGTATTGTTTCGGCTTTAGGCAGACAAATATCAAATCTTCATTAGTAATAGAATTAATGGTATAGTTTCGGATTATGACAGACATATACCAAATATTCATTAATAATAGAAGTATAGTTTTGACTTCAAGCAGACAAATGTAAAAACTCTATTAATAATAGAAGTGATACTACGGTTTCCGCTTCAGAAAATCAGATACTAAATATCCATTAGTAATAGATGTTAGTTAGTTATTTCGGTTGTACTTGCATCCGATTATTCATAAAAGTCTTATCTTATTCAGTGTATTGTGTTTTGCATGTGCAAGCGTCTTACTCAATATTCTTCTTTATTTCATTTCATCGCTTTCATGTTTTTTTCTCAATTCTAAATATAACGATTTATTTGAAATATGTGTCCGTATATAAATTATCAGAGTTGTATTTTTGAGTTACTTTATGGGTTATTCTTGTTGTAGTCTACTTGTTTTATCGTCTCCCACATTACCTTCTATTCTGAACCCCTCGTTGTTGTGGTAACTTTAAGCAGTTTACTTTGTCATGACAAGCATAGCATCATTTAGGCAGTGGAAGGTTTGGTGAAATTTATGACAGCTATTTAACGTGACACAGTATGAAAAATAGAAATATTTAACGGGCTTCTTCTCAAACCAGTCAGAATTCACACGGCAAAGAGACAACGGTAATCAAATTATTAAGTTTTATCTGAATTAAGAAAACGGACATCAGAATATGTACAAGGGAATTATGGAGTTTTCAAAATTATTAGGGAAGATCTTAATATAGTTGTTAAAGAGAGATATAATTACATGAATAGACCGGTCAGACGCAATGATATCGTGAAAACAGCATCTAGCCCTTACCTCACTGTAGACAAGTACATGAAAAGTTTGGGGTGCCTTGAAAATAGATTTTACATATTCTTTTTTTCTTTCGGCCTGTAATTTTTTTATTATTTTCATTGGCGAAGAAAGAGCATTTGAAATCAAAATGGGGGGGGGGGTATTTTAATATTCTGATCTTAACAACATTTCATGGCCGATCGTGTCAAATTCTCAAGTATTTGACTCGCCATTTGATTTTCATTACAGTTAATGCATAAGACGGGTTTCAGGATACAACCGACGAAAAACAAAATTATGATTGGACACCAAAGACAAAATATATAACATATGCAAACAAGTTAAGAATCTCCATTCTAAAGGGGGATAACAATAGTCTTGCTGTCGTTTGTCTCTCCATAGTTCTCCTTCCTCACGCAAGCGGAATTAAAAGTCTAAATGTTTTATTGTTTTTCAACGTAAAAATAATTTGTCTTTCTTTTCTTTTTCTTTATTCGTTTTCTTTCTTTCATTGTCATTTCATTACTTGTTTTTAGCATCTACTTATTCGTCTTCGTGTTTTCATTATATTTTGCTTCATAAAAACAACCAATCTTTTCAATGTATCTACAATGTTCAAAAACGTATCTGTACATATATTATTTGTTTATATTAATGAGTCACCTCTTAGCAATACCGAAAGCCACTTAGGATAATAGTATATGCATGATACGGAACATTATGTGATGATTCGAAACGATAGATGGAAGGGGAAACATTTGATTATTTAAGAGGGCGACTCTAAAGTATTTGTTAACATTGGACTTGAAGACGAGCAGGTTGTAGTCAGCAGTGAAGAAGTTCCGTGACATTGTGTTTCACAGATAGGTAGTTCTAGGAAAGAAACTCATTTAATGAAAGTTCGCTTTGGCTTTATGTATACAAAGGCAGAAAAGAAAGTTATTTGCGGTTGTTGAAGCTAAACGATTTTATGCTGTGAACGTTTTAAAATGAGAAACAAGCGATTGAAGCTCAGTCGAGCACTTGCCATAAAAATAACGATCGAGTAGAGAAAGACCAGCAACGTTTCTTCTGTGGAAAAGGGACGATAGGGAAGAAAAGAGATCGTCCCCACCAGATTGCGAGTTATATTTTGTGCACTATCAACACAATGAATAGTGCTGTGAGCGGCACCACCCCAGATGTGGTGCAGCATTACTCCATCTTAAAACGTGTCTAACTCTAATACAGTTAGAGGATTGCTTCAAAATTCAGGTACTTTCGGTAACAGTAGATTGATCTAATGATCTTTATAGCGACCGAAAACAGATTTGATGAAAGTCTTTCTTTTCATGTCTGGACTGAAAGTCAGTCTTATATTTGAAAAATAATTCTCTTCCTCTATCTCACTCAGTTTATTAAAAATCAAAGGTAAGAAATTACAGAACAGAATAAAAAGATCGAAATAGTCCATTATAGATAAAAGAGAATATCATCACACATAGTAATAATATATAACCCGTAGTTTGAGAGAGAGAGAGAGAGAGAGAGGGGAGAGAGGGAGAAAGAGAGAGAGAGATAGAAGGGAGAGATAAAGCAAAAGTGATAAACACTGTATGAAAATCTCGGGGGTCAAAGAACATACATATAGAGATAAGAAGTGTAAGTAATAGGCAGAGACTTAGTAAGAGATGGATGACTTGTTGAGTTATGTTTTTGTTTTTTTAAGTCGCTCTATTATTATTAACAGTCAAAGCTTATAAAGAAAAGACAGAATAAAATGTTTGGAATAGTTCATTATAAACAAACTGGAATACCACCACGAGCAGTAATAACATTTAACCCGTAGTTGGAAAGAGAGCGAGAGAGAGAGAGTAAGGGAGAGAGAGAGAGAGAGAAAGAGAGAAACATCAAGGAGTGAGCCACTCATTTAAAGTGAGACAAAATAAAGATCCGAGGCACATCGAAGAAGAAAGCAAATTTTTTTTTCGTTATAGTACGGAAAACAAGTTTTTGCTGTGAATATTTTGCAAACATAAGACCAGAGATTAGAGCCCATTCCAGCACGTGCTGTGAAAGTAACGATAGAGTAGAGAGAGACTAACAACGTCTCTTCTGTGAAAATTGCGCTATAAGAAACATAAAATGATCCCTAACTAGATTTCGAAGTCGATTTTGATCCCTGCCAAGGCAAAGAATGGTGCTCTTAGCTGAGCCTCTCCAGATGTGATAGGGGTACTCTATTTTAGGACATATAAGTATAAGATTGCATCATCTTTTTTAGCGACCGTATAGCAACAAATTGGATTTTAGCCCTCTATTTTAGATCTGGAGTGAAAGTCAGTCCTAGAAGCTCATCAAAGAAGGGAACTTTCTCAATAAGAAAGCCGTTCATTTCGACTAGAGGAAAACAAGGATCCAAGCGTTGGTATTTATTTATTTAGCGAATGCAAAGTCCTTCAGCCACGCAGTAGCCTCCTGGTCTGCTGTGTGGAGGGTGGCTAATCCTCCTCTCAGTCGTTGGAGAGGGCAGACTTCAATGATGTGCTCCATTGTCTGCTCCTCTCCACAAGCGCACAGTGGGGATGGGCTGCTGCCCCATCTGTGAAGGCTGGCCAAGCACGAGCCATGTCCAGTTCTGAATCTATTGATGGTTGACCACTCTCTCCTTGGGAGGTCGGTGCCAGGCACTTGTTGGTTAGGGTCTGACACCAGGTGTTTATTAGGGACCTCCTTGGACGCCCATTCCTTTTTCCAGGCTGATTGGATGGTGAAGTCAGCTGGTGGGATGTTCTTCCAGATTGGGCGTCTGGATGGAAGTCGAGCATTGGGTGGGTTGAGGTCTTGGTGGATTAGTAGATGAGAGGAGTCTTCAACCTTTTGAAGCATCCTTTGAGTGGATGCTGTTCACCGGATGTGTGGAGGTACAATGTTTGATAGGACAGGGATCCAGGGTAGTGGTGTTGAGCGGATTGTCCCGGTTATGATTCTCATTATTGAGTTGAGCTGGGTGTCTACAAGGTGTGTGTGGGATGACCTGGACCAAACAGAGGCACAATATTCTGCTGTAGAGTAGGCAAGGGCCAATGCAGAGGTGCGTAGCGTGGAAAATGATGCACCCCATTTTGCACCAGACAGCTTGCTGAGCAGGTTGTTCCTGGACTTCACCTTAGCCGCCGTCCCTTTGATATGTTCCTTGAGGATAGGGTCCTGTCAAGGGTCACTCCAAAGTAGGTTGGATTAGGGGCATGCTTAAGTTGGAGACCGCTCAGGGGGATGTTGAGTTCTCTGGCAGCTTTTGCATTGTTGGTGATGAAAGGAGAAAAGCTTGGTTTTAGAGGTGCTAAAAGTAACAAGACTCTTGTTACCCATTACACCACGAGATATAGGTCGGAACAGGAGAATCAGCAGGATCTTAAACACAAATGCACTTAGAAGAGTTGAGTTACCCGTTATTTCTCTTTTGATTGTATCATATTTTTTCGATTGTTCATTTAATACCAATTTTATTTAGAGTGTTATATTTTGCATGTGTAAACGCCATACTTAATTTCCTAATGTATTCCATTTTATCATGTCCTTAAGGTTCTTTTTTACATTCTAAATATTACGTTTTTTAAGATGTATGTGTATATAAATAATCAGAGTTTTACTTACGAATTTCTTTACATATTGTTCATTTTTCAGTCTAATGGTTTATCGTCTCCCATCTTCCAGGCAGTCGATGTTGCAGTAATCTTAAGAAGTATTATTTGTCCCGACCTGCAGGGCGTCATGTGTTTAGCGCTAGTTAGCAGATTGCTTAAATTAAGCTAGAAGTAGTTTAAAATATGCTTTATATATATATATATATATATATATAGTTTAAATTTTTTATTTATATGATGATTATTGGATACATATGTGCATACATGTTTCAGCTGCGGTCTTTCGAGAGTGGGCCAGCTCTTCTGACCTTTAGAAGAAATGAAATGAGGGATGGGTGTATAACTAAACAGCGACGCTGGAATGGCAACACAGAATAAATTCGCATTACGTTACGCATTTTAAACTGTTTCCATTGGTTTCATACGTGATGTTATTTAGGTTGTTGTGTTTTTATGTAGATAGCTTCCAGTATTTTTTTATTATTTGTTTAGGAATGTATTATTTTAGTGTTATTAACAAGAATTCGTCTTAAATCTAATTTTAAATGTCAACGACTTTCCTCGAAACAATGTGAAAAACGTTCTCTGCACGTTTCTTCGCCGTCTTCCTTAAAAGTCTCCCCTTTTTCCAGCTTTTTTTTTTGTTCATTTGCCTTTGACACCTGAGGATGATTCGACGAAGAATTGAAAACGTTCGTGAAACCTATGGGGTATTTATTTTTTAAATTTTAATATAAAAAAAGACCATCAGAAAAAT
The DNA here is from genome assembly GCA_963556195.1 of Sepiola atlantica. Classification (NCBI taxonomy): domain Eukaryota; kingdom Metazoa; phylum Mollusca; class Cephalopoda; order Sepiida; family Sepiolidae; genus Sepiola; species Sepiola atlantica. The sequence goes on from OY744524.1 coordinate 89,870,170, forward strand.
TGAAAAGATAAAGAAGGTACAGGGTGGGCCAAAATAAGGGTCCTATCTTTAAATTTGAATAACTTGAATTTGAATAACTTCCACAAAATAAAAGTTAAACTCACCAAACTTTATGTGTGTGTAGACTGACCCTTCCGAGATTTTTTGAAATAAACAAAACAAATTTTAGCCGAAAAACACTTCTTAAAACTTACAAAAACTAAAGTATTGTTTTTTACACTGTTTTGAGTTTTTTAAGCAAAAATAATGTTTTCTAAATGAGGGTACGTTCCTTAGGGCTAATACGGCTCCTGCTTGCTTCGGAAGGGGTCCTTTACTTATTCTAAAAAAAATTTTTTTTAAATCAATAAATAAAAAAGTTATGAATTTTTTAAAATAGGACCCTTGTTTTTGCCCACCCTGTATAATTAAACAGACGAATTCTGTTTTTATAACAATATTTACATAAATGAGATACCAAGTCACTTCATAAGCACATGGTATAGACACAAACTTCGAAGTCAAAACATAGCATCCAAACTAGAGTATAATTCCCTCATAAAAGTGTTGCTGCTATGAATAACGCATACTATTGGTGTATTCACTGTATTTATTTTAAAGTATACAATACAAATCAGTGTTTTTGATTTAATATTATATAATTAAATCATAAATTGATAATTTTTAATGGCTACAAAAAATGCAATTCATATTTTCTATCTCTGTTTTCTTCAGGCAACCGATTTGACTTTTCTGTTAATAACTTTATAATTTTTCTTTTCATGGCCAACCCCCGTCTTCTAAACATTATCATTTCTATTTTTATTTTTATTCTTTGGTATTTGAGGATGTATAACTTCGTGAAAGGGGCCAGCGAGTAATCGAAACGAAACAGTTACAGTGCGATAAAAAAAAGAAAGGGTTTGTCGTTTATTATTGAATAGTAAGGAGAGACAAAGTAAGAGAAAGCGAATACCTCAATTTTTTGCTACCTGGCACCTTCATTTCTGAAATCATTGCCCAATGGACAGTTTTCAACCAAGTCTTCTGTTCTTTTTTTTTAACTCCCAAAGCGCGAATGATGAATAACTGTAGCAATGAAATCTATCACCGAAACCTGATCTGATCCAGGCAGAGAAAAATACAAAAGGTTTGTTTTTTTAGTTATTTTATCTTTTTTTTACCTTCTAGTGAATTTGAGACAGTTTCAAACACTCTTCCAGTTCATTGTCGATCTTTTTTTTTGTCTTCTTTTTAATCATCTTTTTTTTTGTTTTTTGTGGTATTGTTGATTTATTTATTGGGATCGTTCAAAAAAGAATATTTGCAGTCAGTAGGAAGGCGGTTATATGACCGACAAAATTGTGACAGTGTCTCGCCATCGGTTTAAATAGTTAAGGTGTCTTGCCCAAAGACGATTGGCTACCGGGATGAGTGTTATGGTCCCATTTATAACTCCTGTATTATTCTGGTTTGAAACGAAACGCTTTAATACCTAAAGGACCTATCGATGGAAACCTCTAGAAAAATGTGACCTGTTGGATGACCCATTTAACCCGTCTTAGATTTTCTGAATTAGGAAAAAGTGAGTTTGCAAAGCCAGTTAAATATTTTTAAAAATGCAAAGATAACATTCGAAATCAGCGTCGTTCTGTACGATATATCCCTCTCTCTCTCTCTCTCTCTCTCTCTCTCTCTCTCTCTTCATCTCTTTCAGTCTACAGCTAACAGTTAAAAACTATTATTACTGCAGTGGTATTCTCTTTTTGGGCGCTCTTGCAATATGTAATCTACCGAGATTTTAGAGTTAGGGTAAAGTTTAGTGGGGGTAAGGGTTAGTTAGCTAAAAACTCGATATATTGGAAAAGTAACCCCTTTCGTTTATAATTAACTATCCCAATTTGTTTTCTTTCTTTTCTATATTGTCTTCGACGGTTAATAAACAGAGAGAAAGAGTGAGAGAGAGGTAGATGGAAGCGAGGGTGATAGATACCGTATAGAATAAGACAGAGCAGTCAGACAACAGACAATGATGTAGTGGGAGAGTGATTGATAGAAACTTGATACTTCTGCAGTTTACCGATCGTCCTGGAATAATAACGTTATTATTTAAAAACGCAATCTTTAACAGGGGGGGGGGGTGCTTTCATAAAAAAATACTGCAAAAACTGAATTTAACTTGAAAATCTTATCTAAAAATAGCACGATTCATAAACTGCAGAAGTACTATGAAACTTAATTGCGGTTTATTAGCGAAATTTTTAAACCGGTCCATTTGACATAATGGAAAAGTGTTCGCTATATAGCCGGGAGACCAGGGTTCAATCCTCGGTCCAGTCCTACTGGAGACTAAAACATGATACTTGATGCTATCATTCTAAGCAATCAGCATTATACAGTGAGGATCAAGTGTTAGTGGCGCCCTCCCCTACATGTAATAGCTAATAAAGAGAGATCCCTTGGGTATCCCTCGGCTATGGTCAACCACTTTATATTGTTCTGTATTTTAGAACACTAAAAATGAATATTTTTTAAACATAACTTAATACCGAAACTGAGGAATATTTTAACATATATTTTCTGTGATAAAAAACATCTAGGAACAAAGCCTTCGTGAAACACACGTTGATAAACGCAGCTTTACTATAATAATAGATCAGACGAAACTTGTCTGTCGGTCAACTTTTTATGAATTACATTTTCAATACAAATATAAAACCAATACCAAATAGAGACCCGACAAAAACATGCAACCCATGTAATCGTTAATAAAATTCACAATCTTTTCTGCAATAATCAGGAAAGGAACTCTCATATATATATATATATATATATATATATATATATATATATATATATATATATATATATATATATATATATATATCGTTCTTTATGCATCGTTCCTTCACTTATAGAAGTTTGAATGTCTGTACGCTTTCGCCGCCGTTAATGTGTTAAAATTATCATTGTTTATACGCTGTTCAGAACTGGCCGTTGGACTGTAGGTTGAAAAAATACTTGTAATCCAGGGTTTCGAATCGTGTGATCGGTGGTGAATAGTAGTACTTCTATGCTGATGAGTCTTGATTGAAAAGAGACGAAACGTATACGTCCATAGATAAAAATATAAACAATAACAAATATTTTATATTTGAAGCTCCTCGTTAAAAAAAGTAGAGCACTGTAAAATGGTAGTAATAACACAGCGTAGCGTCACTTGCTTTATGCATCGTTCCTTCACTTATAGAAGTTTGAATGTCTGTACGCTTTCGCCGCCGTTAATGTGTTAAAATTGTCATTGTTTATAAGCTGTTCAGAACTGGCCGTTGGACTGTAGGTTGAAAAAATACTTGTAGTCCAGGGTTTCGAATCGTGTGACCGGTGGTGAATAGTCGTACTTCTATGCTGATGAGTCTTGATTGAAAAGAGACGAAACGTATACGTCCATAGATAAAAATATAAACAATAACAAATATTTTATATATATATATATATGAAAAAGGAAAAACCACTAAGAGTGAGACACTAGTGGACGGTGCAAAATCCCACATGTGACAACAATACTCCATGCATGGGAAGATAGATGCTCTGGAATCTGTACGGAATTTCGAGCGGAACTCTTTATTTAATCCACGGGGATAGCTTGCTCTCGTTCCATCGGCCATGACCGGTTAGAAGTCTTAAGTAATTCGTAATTGTATTCTTAGTATCGCCCGCACTGAGGATTGAAACTTTAACCTCGAGAAGACTGTCACTTAGAATTGATTACAACTTATCATTTTTATCCGTTGTGCCACGGGTTCTTGCGAATTCCCGAGTTCGACAAAGCGTACGTAGAGAAGGTCGGGGGTTATATCGGCCGAAACGTTGCGAGAATAACATCCAAGATTAGAACGGTAGTCTTAATAATCTAAAAAATACAAGGATAAAATCAGTTTCACAAAAAGATTGTCATGGAAAGAAAAATACTATGGAAACCCAGGAAAAGAAAAATATTTAAACTCGTTTTAATTACATTTTGTTTAATACTTAAAGTAAATAAGTTTTAACCAAGAAAATAAATGTTCTTAAAAGCGTCCGTTATAAATATTTGGTGTCTCTTCTAGAAAAGCCCGCCATTAATGGACAAATGAGTTTTGAAAAAAAAAATCCCTGACAGTCATGTACAGTTCGCATGCGCGACCTTGGCATACTTTTTAAGTTTAGTCTAGACATGTGTCGGGTTAGAGTTACGGTTAGTGTTAAGGTATACAACATGTAACACAAACGCTACTATAGAACGCATCGCGGTATGGTAGACAGATAGCTGTGTGAGTCTGTGTGTATGCAGAAATATAATGGGAACGATCATTTTGTATCCGTTCACCGCTACCAATTTTACAAACATTACGAACTCACACACCTCTTTCAAATCCACGCCTCTAAAAAAAACGCTTGGTCCTTCTACTTTTCCACTGAGGGCAGCAGCAGCAGCAGCCGTGGTAAATTTCTACTCTTCCCTTGGTCGTTTTTCTCTGTTTTTGCATGACCCACACAGTCAAGCTTTCTACATCGCTTTCTCATCCTAATTCGAAATACCAGCATCTGAAAAGTGGCCGGGATCAACAAAATTTCCAGCTATTTTTGACCGTGATAAATTTGTCCAGGAATTAATTTCAGTTGTTTCTTTGCCTCATGGGACTCGCCTGCTGTAATGCCGTTTCTCCTAAATAGATATAACGGGTTTTCAACAAAAAAGGAATTCAGTCGTGGGGGGTGTCAGGAGACTCCCGCCTTCATCTGGGTGGACCAGTTGTTGAGCCAGGAAGTAGAAGACACTAGCAGCAGCAGAAGCAACAATCACTCGGCTCGTTTCGGGGCCATCTACAAACTACTCATAATGCGATTCAAACTTTGCTGCCTACTCCATCCACCTTACTCCAGCTTTCATCTCCGGCCTCCTACTTATGCACCAACTCCCTGCAGCGTCTGATCCAACTACTCCCAGCCGCTCCTACTCCTGCACCAGCTCCCTGCCACGCCTGCTCCAGCGGCTCTTGCTTCAGCTTCCTGCTCCAGCTACTTCCAGAAACACCCGCTCCAGCTCTCACCATCGGCCTGCAACAGGTCTGGGTTTTGTTTTTAGTGTGCGGGGGGGGGGGTATTTTTGAACGGAGATCTTCGACAAAAAGATCCGACGCTTGAAGACTGATTTTAAATTTATTTTAATTTTTATATACTGGCGCTTGTACTTTATTTCAATTTCTTTAAATTATTTAATGTTTTATGTATCACAAAATAAATAAAAATGTACACAATTACTTATCATAACTCGGGGGAGATAATACCTTTCATTAAGTTGGTCTGTCGTACCTTGAAAAAAAAATTATTAGTTAAATATAAAAAATCTCAGAAAATATAGCAGGAATCATTTAATGAATGCTTAAGATTCCACTACAAATGGACAAGTATATTTTTTTAATTATTTTTCACACCCCTTTACCCTCTGTGCATAAAAACTAAATTAAACTAAATATAGACCATATTACGATCCCTTACCCCTAGCAGCACAAATTCATAGTGATCAGTGTGTGTTTAGCAGTTAATCCTGTACATACAAATATATAAGCATATACAAATACCCAAGTTTATATATATACTAGAAAGATACCCGTCCTAAGACAGGTAAAATTAATTCCCTGAATAGAACAGTTTTGCACCACTTTTATGCCCGCTTACGAAGATTAAAATAAAGAGAATACTCACTTGTTTACTTTGTCGCTGAATGTGTGTATGTGTGTTTTGGTGAGTGGGAGTTTTTGGTTTTAATTTACAATTTAACAAAAGAATAAAATGGCTAACTTGTGTACTAATAATTCAAAATGCATTATGGTGGAATTTAATTTCGTAATGAAAGAAATTTGGGAAAGGGATACTCAATATATTTTTTTTTGCTCGACCGCGGTGTGTTTTGGGGTGGCAACTTTGTAATTTAAACTGGCGAACGGGAGCGCAAATTTACTATCCACAATATGAAAATAGGCATAAATATGAAATCGAATCATTTATGAAATCGAATTAGTGTTTTTAGTATATATACTACTTCTATTAACCCCAAACAATGCACATTTCCACGGAGCCGTCAGGGACTACTGTAAATTAGGGGTCAGATTAATACAGGCATCCTAAGTGGGGAGTTGTGCATGTTCATATCAAATTTTAATTTCTGCATGTTGGTGCAGACATGGAAAAAGGAAGCAGGGATGGAATTCCAAAGGCTAACGGTTCGAGGAAAAAAGCTATTAGAGTAGAAAGCTTTCTGGCATCTGGGGACGTCTATATTGAAGGAGAATGATGTCGGATTTGGCGAAGGTATATATATATATATATATATATATATATATATATATATATATATATATATCACTAGATCAAGTGAAAGAATAAAATCAGGTGCGACTCAAATTTTATTTGCATTCAAGGCTGTCTTACCGAGAAGAAGGATTTATTTTGGACTCGTTACACTATCAATAGGGCTTGCGGGAGTTTGATTACCTTCGAATGTAATTTTTTTTAACTGGATTAACTTCTCGGAAACGAAAGAAAAAGTGGCCGAATACCTCAGGTCAGTTTAATTTTGTTCGAATTGGTTTTAAGGGAACTTGCATCTAACCAGGAAGTTATGGTTTGCACAACTCCTATCAACTCATAAGGACCCTGAATTTGGACATTATAATATTCAACACCAAGTGAGTTTTTTTCTGAACTTTTCACGTGATTTGTTTTTTTCTATCGTTTTATTAATTTGCATAAACCTTGGATACACTTTTCACTGTCATATACCGCATCGATAGCAAACAAATTTCCCGCCTGGATAACTTTTTCATTTTTGGAATACCATTCACCACCTGGATTGTTTTTAATCAACCTCTTTGATATCTTTCTTGAAGCTGTTTTAAACTTTATGACTTGGATGAACTGTATAAGTTTAGCAAAAAAGTATGTTTTGGGCCGATATATTTGATGTTTTATATAATTTTATGTAAATTTGTTTTTATATATTTTCAAAGTTTCATTTTATTACCTGCAGTAATGTCATTGCGGTAATGGTCCTCTGAAGAGAAGATTTTCTTTGAAAACTCATAAGTACTTTAAAGGACTTTGCTTGAACATTGAATGCAAATAAAATTTGAGTCGCACCTTATTTTATTCTTTCACTTTATCTCGTGCTATTAATGCTCTATCCAGTATATTGAGCTTCAGTTTTATCCGTATGTTCACTAATTAAAGATATTAGGGGGCTCTTATATCTTTTGTTGTATTAACTTTATATATATATATATATATATATATATATATATATATATATATATATAATGTGTGTGTGTGTGTACATGTGGGTTTGTATCAATATATGTTTGTTAACCGAATAAGAATGATAGAGATGATATCTAAAGAGAAAACAATCTACATATAAATATAATAAAATATATACACAATGAAACATAAATGTATATACATGAGTATACATACAAACATATCTTTATGTTTACGATTTTCTATGCTCCTTATCCGGTTTATTTATATATATATATGTGTGTGTGTGTGTGTGTGTGTGTGTGTGTGTTCTTAGCAATCCAACCCCAGTATTCTGAAGGATAGATGATAAATGCAAAAAGGGAATAAAAAACAAGAAAAAATCAGGGGCCCCGACACGTAGAAAACACGTACCCCAACCCAACCGTGTTGGTGAAATATTAAAAGGGGTTCGGCCGAGCAAGCCCCGGCTCTACCCCCTCTTACCCATCTCAACTTTACATGAACAATTTAGCACGGAATTTATTTCATCTTGATATCGCAGGACAGGGTCGTATTACGAGTCGGTAGGGGCGCTTGCTTCACCCCATTTTCACCCATGCCCCACCCTACGCAAACGCGAATCAATTGCAACAGCACATAAGTTTTCGATACACACAACTGCCATCTCTCATGCCCAAAGATATTGCCCCACTATTGAGAGTTTTTGTAACGCCCTGCCGCCATAATAGAAGGAGAAAATAGTACAAGTTTTTTTTTTTCAACATAGTTCACCCCAAACAAGGCAAGTTGCCACTGTAGACGTAAAGGCGGATACTGAGAATTAGGGTGAAAGTTTTGAGGGTCATTCTAAATTGGGAGCTGTGCAACGAGATGCTTATTCACATTAGGTTTAAATTTCTGCATGTCGGTACAGTCGGAGAAACAGGGAGCATGGAAGGAGTCCCAAAGGCCGATAGTTCAAGGAAAGAAGCTGTTGGAGAAGAAGGTTTTCCGGCATCTGGGGACCTCCACAGTGAATGGATGGAATTAAGCTTATTGTCGGGTTGGTCGAGTGTATTTATGTCGAGGGAGCACCAGAGCAGAAAGTTTATCGGAGCACATTCCATTTGTAAAACAAGCACCAGGATGCAACAGTACGGCAATGGGACAGGGGCTGGAGCTTGGTGGATCGTGAGGGACCTATTAGATTAGAGACTCTTTTGGGAACTGTTTAAGGGAGAGAGACTAGTGGATTGTGCGCCAGCCTAACTGTGACAACAATACTACATGTATGGACGGATGGTGGCTTTGTAGAGATATAGGATACTGTCAGGTGTGAGAGGTTTTCTAGCACGGTAGAGGGAGCCACCTTCTTGGCAATGTCTTCTATGTATTTGTTTCAATTCATAAACGATCCGACTTTCGTAGCCGAAACATTATTATTAATTGCTGTCCTCACCAGACGTTGCCTAGGAGACTTTTAATTTTTTGTCTTCCTTCTTTTTTTTCCAACGCGAATAAATACCTTTTTTTACTCTTAACTTTATAAATAAATAGAAAAATATTTCTCCTTACGAACATTAAAATCAAGATATAATGATACTTAACTTTATTTCTAGAATCCTTATTCTAAGTTTGATCAAAATCCCTTATATGATTTTGATTTAGAAAATGTCTCAAATTTAAGGCGTAAGGGGTATTTGGAAGAAATAAAAATTCAGGGAATCTTGCTTAATCGGGTTCTACTGCAAATTCAATGGAAATCTCATATATTTGAATTTTCAAATGGAAGGTTGTGTCCATATCATCCCTTATTAAAAACTTTAAATTGCTTTTTTTTTAATTGAAATTTTGGGATTTTTTTTTAATTGATGCCTACTCCCTAGTGTTAGATATTTACAAAAAATCGAAGGTGTCTGAATTTTCACGAAGAGTTTCATTTTTTTACGCCATTTGCATCAAACGAAATTAAACAAAATATATCCCACATTTGGACACATTGCGCCTAGCAGCTGTGTTCCAAAATTCATAATGATCGGGCAATTAGTTTAAGGGTTAATCTTGTACATACAAATATATAAACATAAAATCTTACCTAACTTTATAAATATAAAAACTAGCTGTCCATACTCGGTGTTGCCGGGGACCCGTTAATGTAAAATATCGGTTTATTATTTGGATTTTGGAAGTTTACTAAAAATGCAGTAAATCTGCCTCTTAGTCAAGTATGAAGCAAGGATTAAAATTGCTGAATAGTTTAAGAATACGTTTGTAGCAGAGGGGTCGATTGTAATAGTCGCCTCCTCTGTTTGTGTTACGTTACGGTAAAGGAACTCACCAGCAACGATAACTCGGTAACGAGAACTGGACAACGAGAACTTCGCAATGAGAACTCAGAAACGACAACTCAGCAACGACAACTCAAAAACAAGAACTTATCAACGAGACAGGAACTGAATTCGCTCATAATAAGTAAGCTCAAAATATCGTGTGAGTTACACAATATAACATAACATAACATAACATATATTTGGGGAAAAGGCTTGTTCCTGTAACTCCCGTTCCTTTCCCTCTTGTTCACTATACCAGTTCGTGCACAGGTCTGACTGAATATTGTCTGTGAAGCCAATGTTTGTCCAACTTGCACTTAAAGTCATTTATGTCTGTTGCGTCGATGACCCAGTCTGACAGAGAATTCCAATTGTTCACAACCCGTATCCCAAAGGAATACTTTCTGATGTTTAGCCTACTATGCTTCTTTTCCAGTTTCAGGTTGTGACCTCTTGTTCCGGTGATCTTGCTGAGGGGTAACAGTCTCTCCTGGTCCATGTTGTCTTTGCCTGTGAGGATCTTGTATGTCTGGATCATATCTCCACGTTCACTACTATAGTACATGGACGGGAGCTTCATGTGTCTCAGCCTATCTTCGTATGGCAGGTCCACAAGTGTATGACACAATTTGGTGGCTTGACGCTGGATTTTTTCAACCTTGTCAATATCACCGACACACTGATGGACTCGTAGTGCATTTCCGTACTCAAGGATGGGCCTCACCATTGAGGTGTAAGCTTCTTGATCACGGTCTTGTCTCTGCTAACAAACGTTTGTTTTATTGTCCCAAGTGTACGGTTTGCTTTCTTTACAGTTTCATTGACATGGTGATGAAATGACAGTTTGTTGTCTACGTATACACCCAGGTCTTTTTCAATATCTGAAGCGCCAATTTCTTTGTCATTTCCTTCATGAGATAGATATTCCTTTGGTTGTTATGTCCAAAGTGTATATGATCACCAAGTAAGCTGAAATACCAGAATTATGCAATGTACAAATGTAAAAGAAATTATCAATGAAACTCCTGTGTAAAAAGAAAGAATAAAATTGAAATACAAGTATCAGTTTTGTCATCACAAAGTCAGCGATTATAAACTTATGTTAATTAACAAGAATAGTAAGTACTTCGTAAAGCATTGTCATTTGTGAGGAAATCCAAATAATCAGAGGTAAGTCGTGTACGATAAATATAATTACGGTATTCCTTTAATCTCGTAAGGGAGTATATCAGAATCAGGCATTGCAAAAATTTAAAATAAATTATTATTTGGGGTATCACACCAAAATGTCTCTGACAGTAAAACGAGTGTATGTAAAACAAGCGTCCCTCGTTTACATTGGAAATGTAGAGTAACCAACGTACACTAGCAAGATCAAAAGATGAAATAATAACGGCCCTACCAACGTATGTGTCATATAAAAGTTTTCCCGGTACACGTGGGTTGAAAGTAGTAGTAGATCTGATTGTGGAAGTGAAAATTCATCCGACTTCCGCTATGGATGACTATCTTAATAAAAAATATCGAACAGAACTAAATATAATAATCGAGGAAATTTTACGAAACAAATCTATAGTTTGTTTTAAAACAGGCACCACCAATTGCCCTGAATCGATGCCGAAACAGATTTGTGTATGCGATTTCTGCTTAGAAACACCTCATGATGAGATAGGAGAAAATCTAACTTTACTTTTGCCCGGCAGTCTTTTTACACTCTTTTTAAATTCGCTTATTGTCCTTCATCATTTTTTATTTTATTTTCTACTTCCTTTTTTTACAAAAATAACTAATAAGTCAGTGCGTATTTATCAAAGTTACGTATATGCGAAAAATATAGGCAGAAAAAAATGGCGAAACGAAGCTATAGATAATGTATGTGACTAAATCAGGAACCGAGCAGGAATCCTTTTGCTGCAACCGTGGCGAGAACCAAAATTAATGAGATAATAATAATTTTTGAAGCAGTAACTGAATTTCGAGTATGAAACAAAGAGACAAACTGCTTGTAATGTACCTGCCCATCCGTAGATATTTATGATAATTAAAGTTTCTATACTTTCCACCAACAATATCTATTTAAAAATATTTATTTGAGGAAGAGATGCACTATAGATTGATAGCTAAATAGATAGATGTGTTTAGTATAAGTCTAAAGAAAGATAAAGCACAACTGTTATTGTCCATGTCATTTGTTTTCTCGTCATAAGATTTATGTGAATTAATGTAGTCTGATGGGGAAAAAATAATTCGCTGCCCTTCTCAGTTTTCATTCGTCGTATTCTCGACCCAATCGTTAACAGAGGAATCCTAGATCTAGTCGTTGTCACGGTAGACATTATTACGGAGATGATCCATTGAAAATAAAATATAGAAAACGTCGTCAAATGCTGAAAAATCCCGCACGAGAAAATTCGTCTTCAACTAAATTTGTTTACGGACGCGTAACAGATCGATGAAAAGAATCCGCCAATGATTGCTGATAAATGCCGACTATTAAACACATTTGTTGGCTTTGTAAAATTTATTTGTGAATAAAATTATATAAAAAGTACAACTGTAAACAAAATAATGTTAATCTAGTATGATTAATCTTTTTTTTAAATAATGAACATTTATTCAAAAAAATGAGCTCTCTCTCTACCGGTGTAGAAAACTTCTCGCACCTGCCAATATCTTATATCTCTACAAATCAACCATTCGCCCATGCATGGTGTATTGTTTCCACACCTGATTTGGTGCACCAATCGCGTTAATCCTTCTAGTGGGCAGAGTATAATAATAGGTCCCAAACGGTTACCAAGCATCAGCCCCTGACCCAATGCTGTAATGTTGCATCCTTGTGCTTGATTTTTTTATGGAAATCGCTCCAGATAATGCATGAATCCACTTTATGTAAGGAGCTAACAAGCACGAAATATGATTTACCAGTACTTTAACGGAATGTGCTCCGACGAACTTGCTGCATTTGTTCCCCCTCAACAGAATTATAACTTATAAACCAGAAAGGGCAACAAAATCACACCTCTTTACTGTAAAGGTCCCCCGATGCCATAAGACTTTCTACACTAATAGCTTCTTTCCTCGAGCCGCTTGCCTTTGGAATTTCCTCCCTGTTCACGGTTTCCCAGACTCTACCAACATGCTTAAATTCAAAGTTAATGTGAACAAACATCTCACAACTTAGGATTCACCTATAAAGCTGCCCCTAATTCACTGTAGCCCCTTACATTTCAGTGGCAGTGTGCCTTGTTTGAGGTGAATTGAAGTAAAACAAAAACAATAACGTTTAAAATGCAACTAAATAAACATATTACTTTTAAAATCTATCTAAACAAAACTATTTTATGTACCATTTAGAAATCTAATCATTTCTTTCTCAATAGTAGTATTTTTTTTATATCCATTCACAATATAGGATATCTTCATACCCCACTCTGTACACATATTCTATTTTCCGGGTAGAGCATTGTGGTAAGTTAAATTGCAAGCGGCAATTAATGATAATGCAAAGTTCTTAGCAAAAACGGTGGATTATAATGTTTATAAAAACATAAAGATTTCCCTTCACCGTGGTGTTTGCCGATGGCGCAATGGATAGAAATCAGTCGGGTTTAAAACTCATTTTGTAATGGCCAGATTCATAGGTAGAAAAACTTTACTGGGATGTTCGGTAAAAAGATATTTATTCACATTATATTTAAACTTCTTCATGTTGATAGTGTCGGGGAAACAGAGAGCAGGAAGGAATTCCAAATGCAAACGGTCCGAGAAAAGAAACTAGCAGAGTAAAAAATGTTCCGACATCTAGAGACCTCTAAAGTGAATGGGGCCTTTTGTTGGTCGGTTTGTTCGGGGATATTTTCATTAAAGGGTACAGGTGCACTATATGCATCAGAGCATATTCCGTGAAAGTATAAATAAAACAAGCAAACGGATGCACATCTTTGGGGATGAGACAGAGCCTAGAGCTTGCCAGACAGTTTTGGACATATGAAGTTAGAAATGTTTTAGAAATGTTTTTTTACATCCTATCCAAGATGTAGAGAATAGTGTTAATGTATCAGCCCAGATGTGGTAACAGTACTCCATGCATTAGCTGAATGCTGACTTTGAAGAGACACAAGATACTGCTAATCGGGAGAAGTGTTCTAATCCTTATGGAGAGAGCCTACCTATTTTGCAGCAGCCTTGGCAACGTCTTTTATATACTTATTCCATAACATGTCTTAAAATGTCAGGCCTAGGAGTTTGAGCGTTGGACTTTCATGACGGGTGCTATTGTCCATGACAATCGGTGTTTTTAAATGATTCTTATGCCGATACGCATAGGGACTAAACATTCGGAAGGCTCAACAGCCACAATCAGTTAAAAATAGGTAATCATTTGTAGCATCAAGAAACCACAGTAAAAGTATAATAGCTGCAGATAGGAGTAGGTATTCTGAGATGACTAGAAAACGCATCTTTAACACAGAAATTAGGAGCTCGCGATTTTTGGAAAACCCTTAATAGTGTGGTTAACAATATGCAATCAACAATTCCACCACTATCACACTACCATGGAGTCGCTTCCCCGGCAATGGATAACGCTGAACTGCTTGCCGAGCAGTTTGCTCTAAATTTCATGCCGGATACCGCAAACTACTACCTCCCTAATTTTCTATTACGGACAGAAACCGCACTAGATGACCTGATAATCACCACTTCTGATATCCTCATAAAAAGTCTCGACACCTTCAAAGAATGTGGATCAGATCTTATCCTTGCTATACTATGAAGACATGCACTGCTGAACTGGCACTTGTCCTCGTCAAACTGTATAACAAATGCCTTACATAATCTTGTTTAGTGGCCAGCTTGAAATTGTCTATCTGGAACCAGTTTTACAGAACTCTAACGAAAGAATTAACCCACATCATTATCACCCCACGTGTCTCCTCTTGTGCTATGTTTAAGTTATTGAATCATTAATTAATCTGGCGATAGTTAACTACCTTAAAAGTGTTAAACTTCTCTCTAACCAACAGTATGCATTGAGGCAATCATGTTGTACTGCAGATATCTTAACGGTCATCTCTGAACCCATACACTATACATTGGATAAGGCGGGTGAAGCTAGAG